>LR991096.1:20016257-20648507 GCA_905163515.2 Lymantria monacha
AGCTGAGTGTTAATCCAGGAAATGATTTATCTATATGCCAAATATCATCCAAATCTGTTCAACGGTTTACGCGTAATTGAGTAACAAACATCCATATACCTTTTTTTTTTTTATTTCTATTGGTGGGCTATGGGTGCGTCTCGCCCCGCCGAATCGGTCCGGGGTTACGGAAAGGCGGCGCGTGACCCCATAGACCCACCGTAAAACCTTCTCTCTTCGCCGTGCGAGCGGACCACCGGTACTCGATTTTAACTTCGGTGGCCCGCCCGACGGTTTACCCTTGCGGGTTCCTCTCGTCGACGCCCCGACAGATTTCGCCGTCGGGGCGTCGCCCTCACGCGGTGGCCTCACGTCGGGTGACCGGACAATTCCCCGGTCCGATCACCCGATGCCTCGGTTAGAGCGGCATCAGGCGCAGGTATTCGCGCCTGCGCCGCCCCGGCCGCTGACGGCGGCCCGGGTCGCGGGAATCCTCCCGGACTCGTTCCGCCGCCTCCTTCCGCGAGATGACAGCCTCGCAGAAGGCGGCGACCGCGTCCCAGTTCCTGACGCTGTCGACCATCGCCCTCGTGACAGCCGGCAGCGTCAGGTCGGCACCGATAACAGCGACGAGGTCACGGCGCTGCCCGTCCCAGCTCGGACATACCTCGAGCGTGTGTTGCGCCGTGTCTTCGTCACTGCTGCAATGGTGGCAGAACGAAGTCCACTCCCTATACGCGACCGTGTGCAGGTACAAGCCGAAGCATCCGTGCCCCGACAACACTTGCACCAGTCGAAAGGAGAAGACTCCGTGCCGCCGCTCCATCCACTCCATCAGTACGGGCCGGAGAGCCTCGACGGTGACGACACCGTGTCTAGGCCTCTCCAGCCGCGTAGCCCAACGGGCGATGACGTCTCGGCGGGCGTCCTCGCGCCAGGTGGCTATCTCGCTCAGCGATGGGGAGTCACCTTCGTCGCGCAGTGAGGTCACCCGCCGGTAGAGGTCGGAGAGCATCTCCGCCTCTAGGCCCCACGGGGGTGTCCCGGCCAGTAGGCATGTCGCCTCGGTCGATACCGTGCGGTACCCGCGACTGGCTCTGACCGCCATGACTCTCTGGGGTCTCCACAGAACAGCCCTGAGCTGGGCGTTCAGAGCCCTCGCCCACACGGGTGCGCCGTACATGGCCATAGAACGGATCACCCCCGCATACAGCCGTCGGCCCTCGAAGCTGGGTCCGCCTACGTTCGGCATAAGCTGCGAAAGGGCGGACGCCGCGCCGACCAGCCGGGGAGCAATTCGGCGAAAATGCTCCCGGAACCACCATCGCCCGTCGAGCACCAGACCCAAGTACTTCATATGGGCCTGGATGCTGATGTGGACGGAGTTGACGACTAGCGAGACGCCGATTGGCGGCCTTACACGTGGCCCATGGAACAATAGGGCCTCCGTCTTATTTAGGGCCACCCTGAGCCCCAGCACCTCGATTCGCCCGACCATCTCCTCGGTGCCGAGAGTGGCCAGGCTCGCCGCCTCTTCGAGTGTCCTGCCCCGGGCTGTGACGAGCGTATCGTCAGCGTAGCGTATGTTTATTACATATGCACGCTCAGCCCGGGGGGGAGACTCCCTCTCAACGCCCAGTCGTACCCGATGTCCCACAGAGTCGGCCCCAGAACCGACCCCTGTGGAACGCCGCACGACATGGACGTCCGCACAATGTCCCCTGCGGGACTCGCGCAGAGGACACTGCGCCCCTCCAAATAGTCCGCCACCAGCCGCCTCAGGTACAAGGGCACCCCATGAAATCGGAGCGCCTCCCTGATGCAGCTGAATGGCAGACTATTGAATGCGTTGGCGATATCCAGCGACACCGCCAACAGCACTCCCCCGCCGGTAACAGCCTCCGCGGCCGTCTGCCTCAGTCGTAGTAGGGCCCCGATGGTCGAACGCCCCCTTCTAAAACCGAATTGAGCGTCCGACAGATCGGGCCCCACCTCCTCCAGGTGCTGGACGATGCGGGCAACGAGGTTGCGCTCCAGCAGCTTACCCACATCGTCGAGGAGCACGGTGGGCCTGTAGGCCGACGGCAAATCCGGGGGCCGTCCCGGCTTTGGCAGGAGAACCAACCTCCCCTCCTTCCAGCACTCAGGGAACCGTCCAGACGCCAAACAGGCGTTGTACAGCTGCCTGAGGCGAGGCTCGAGGTGTTTGAGGAGCGACGTCAAGACCCGGACTGGTATTCCATCCGGGCCGGGGGCCGTGGTCGCGGAACGAATCCGCGCCACAGCTGCTCCCACTTCCGTCTCCGTCACAGGCGGAACACTCTCGTCGTCAGCCTCCCGGTCTTGTTCTGGCGAGGCCATGACCGGGGGCGTGTGTTCCGACTGCCGTGGAAACAGCTCCTCGACCACCCTATAGAGGAAGTCGGGCCGGAGGGTCTCGGTGAGGGGGGGCCCTGCGCGCGAAGCTTGTTCAGCGACGCGCGATACGGGCGACCCCAGAGGTCACGGTCGAGACCGTCCAGCATCTCCTGCCAACTCGCACCCTTGGCAGCTCGGATGGCCAGCCGAAAGGCCGTCCGCGCATCGCGGTACGCCTCGTACAGCTGGCCCTCCTGCTCAGCGTCGCGGTGACGCCGCCGGCTGCGGGTGTAGGATCTTCGGGCTCTGATACATGCCGCACGAAGGTCCGCCAATCTTGGGGACCACCAGTAGACCCCCTGCCTCGGAGGTAGACGCCGCCGCACTCTGGGCATGGCCGCATCGCAGATCTGCGTTAACGCACTGCGGATGCGGACAGCCTCGGCGTCCACCCCGTCCGCTGGGGGCGGTGAGGACAGCCACGTGTGAACGATGGCCGCCTCCGCCAGTAGGTCCTTGTCAAGACGACCCACAGCCCACCGCAGAAACGCGGGCGCTCCGTCCGCCCTGTGACCCCTACTGGGGTCCCGGAGAGGGGAGACCTCCATCCGGATGTACCGGTGGTCCGATAGGGTCTCCGCCTCCACCAGGACACTCCAGTTCCTCACCCGTGGTGCAACAGCGGGGCTAGCGAACGACAAGTCCACTATCGACCCGCCCTGCTGCCGCACACACGTGTTCACTGAGCCCCTGTTAAGAACACAGAGGCCCAGTGAAGCCGCCCACTCGATGACCGCCCGCCCGCGGTCGTCCGTCATAGGGGACCCCCACGCCGTGGATTTGGCTTTGAAGTCCCCCAGAACCAGGACGAGGCCCGGTGCCAGTCGCCGTATCGAGGCCTCCAAGTTGGTGAGGGAGGCCCCGAAATCGTCCATTCTCCTGGTAGGGGAGAGGTATACGCTGTAGAGCGTGACCCCTCCCCACTCCGCCGCGACAAATTCCTCGCCCCTATCCAAAAGAGACAAGGACGGGAAGTGCCGCTGCGTAGAGACGACGATTGCCGCAGTACCGTTTCGGCAGACCACCCAATTGGGGCGATCAGGCACGCAGTACGGTTCCGCGACTACGGCTGCACCAATCGACCACTCCGCCATGGATTGCAGGAGTAAATCCTGCGCACCGGCGGAGTGGTTGGTGTTGGCTTGCAAGAGGTGGTGCATGGATGGTGTAGCCATTAACGGGCTGTATCCATGACCTCCCCCTCGCCGGCGGGCGATCAGACCGCGCTAGGAGCGGGAGCGGCTGTGGTCGGAGAGCCGCCCCGCCCCTTTGGGGCCGAAGCTGGAGGTTTGCACGCCCCAGAGCCCATGCGGTGCTTGGCGGGCTTATTGCCCGCCGCACACGCGGGGCAGTGGGGCGGGGCGGCGCAAGATGCCGCCACGTGCCCGGTCTGACCGCAGCGGAAACACAGTCCGCCGCAGTCGATGCAATTAGTGCACGTCGGTCGAGTATGTCCGACCGCCATGCACTTATAGCACCTCGCAGGCCGGTGCTCAAGCACGGTCACCCGCGCCGAGCTCCAGCCCACGAGGAGCCTGCCTGAGCCGGCCAGTTGCCTGACCGACTCCACCGGGCACTGCGCCCAGGCGGCACCTACGCCGCCCGGACCGGGGCGAATGGCACCAACCCGGACGGTGTCTATGGGACACCTGGTTCTCGAGGCAATAGCCTCCCGGATGTCTTCCACCGTCACGGAGTCGTCCAGACCCGCGATGCGCATTTCGGCGCATTTGACGGGCCTGGCGATCCTGATGCCACCCTCCTCGGCAAACAAACCTCGCAGCTTGTCCGCTACGCTGTCGGCCGTCTTGGAGCCCTTGGCCCCGGGGAACTCGAGGATTCGAGCCCCTGTCCGGCCCTTGCGGGTCCTGGCTTCGACGCCTCCAATATCGGAGACGTCTAGCTCCCGCCGGGCCTTCCTCAAGACGGCCTCGTAGCTGAGGCCCTTCTCAGCCGCCTCAGGCAGCACAGTGATCACCACTGCGGCTGTCTTCGGCGACTTGAGCCCCTTGCGCGGCCTCTTCTTCTTACCGGCTCCTGCCTGTGGAGCGGGAGCGGGGACCTTAGCGGCGCGCTTGGCCTCCGCTCTCCTCTTCTGACCGCGACTCTTCCGGTCGCGCTCGGCCACCTGCCAACCCTCGGGCGCAGCAGGCGCGACAGGCGCGGAAGGCGCAGTCGTTGACGCGCTAGTCGTCGCCGGCGGTGTTGTTGCCGACGATGACTGCGGTCCGGCAGGAGCTGGTACCGTCCTCTTCCTTGACTTTGGCGCGGGCCCCTTGGGCTTGGGCGCCACCGCGGCCGTGGCGTAGCTGCCCCCCACGCGGCCACCCTTACAAGGCAGCGGAGCGGGGGCTGATGCCACATGCGGCCGCTTGTCCGCGGCGAGAGGTGGCCGGACACGTGGTTCTGGAGGCAACCTTGCCTCCAGAACGGCCATGCGCGCGTCGACGAGTTTTCCGACTGCGTCGATGATTTGGCGCAGGGCCTCGTCCGGTAAGCCTCCCACCGCAAGTATCGGGGTCGGCTGGGCCTCTTCGGGGGCCCGTTCCGCGGCGCCTGGCGGCTTTGGCGCCTCAGGGACGCTAGCCGGTGGCATGCGGTCCGCAGCGAGAGGCGTCATCCTCACCACTGGGACCAGTTTCGCCGCGGCGGCTGGGCCAGCGCCAGCCAGCGACGCGCGCTTCGCAGCGGCTGGCGTCTTTCTCGCCATGGGGACGGGTGTTACCGTCACGCCAGTGCCCAACGTCATCGGCACCACAGCGCGAGGCGGCTTTGGCGCTGCAGCGGTCGCTGAGTTGCCGGCCTTGGCCGGTGGCGCAACTGGCGCAGGCGGCGCGAGCAGCGCCATTTCCGCCTTTAGGTCGGCCACGTCCTTCAATAACTGGCGGTTTGCCCGCCGCATCCCCGCCAGCATGTCCCCAACTGCTGGTTCCGGGTCCGAATGGCCGACATCTCGCCATTAAGGCGGGCATTTTCGGCCCGCAGGTCGGGGGGGTCGCCGTTGGCGCGGGCAGCAACCGCCGCCGCCCTTTCTTCTCCCGAGGCCCCTCGCCCTCTTCGGGAGGCGACCTTAGGTGGCGGCATGTTGGCCACGCTCCCTTCAGAGTCGGCACCCGAGCTGCCACCCTTACTCAGGCGGCGCTTCCTCTGCGGGGGGGAGGGCCTTCTCCGTGGTCGTCAGCGTTGTCACTGTCGCCGCCGGGCTCTTTGCCACAAGACGCGCTGACGACCTGGCAGGGGCTTCAACAGCCGGCCCGCTATCCTTCTTGGACGGCCCTGCGGGAATGTCACCGTCCTCGTCCATTCTGGCGGTAGAACCGCCACCCCGTCTTCTCCGGACGGCTCTGCGACATCGCTGTCGCCCTCGTCCGTCGACGGCTCCGTTTCGGCTCTACCGCCGTCCTTCCTCGCTTCCGCGGCGGTAGCCTTCCTGCGCGCTCGCCGCTCCTCCAATCGCCGTTTGAAGCTAGAGGTCTTCCCCCGGCTCCTCCTGGGCGACCTCCGCTTCGATGTTGTTTGGGCCTCTGCGTGTTGTGCCGGACCCTCGGCGGACGCCTCGAGTCCCGAGGACGAGGCGTCGTTTCGCTCAGTTTTGTGTTGGCATGACCGGGCCTTGAGGTGGGAATCACTATGATCCACGTAGCTGTTAAAATTTAATTGAGTATCCATAGTTAAACCCACGAGTATGGGAGATACTATTACGTCGACCCGGGCAGAGATCCCTGTACCCGGGCAAGCCTACATTTACCAACCAGGGGGGCAGCCGGTACCCTGGCTGGAGCGTGCTAAGAACAGAACAACCCATCTGCCATGCATCTTCTCGCCGCACGCCAAAACTTAAGATTGTGGGTGATTTCCGAATTCGAATGTACATTCGAAATTCTTTATAGAGGTTGTCTTCCTCGCGGTCCGGGCGGTTAAGCCAAGACCCTCGCTCCTGAAACTAAGACAAGCAAAGAATCAGGTTTACGATTTGACGACGGTGGCACATGCCTGCCCAGCCCTCAAATGAATGAGTGACTGAGCCCGTCGCGGATTCGCGTCCGGTCACCTTCTACGGATAGAAGGCTAGGAGCGAAGCGCCAGATATTCGCTACGGACGACAGTACAACAGAAGAACTGGGGACCGCCGTCCGCACCCAGGGTACACCGCGTGGAGGTTTCTGACTAACATCCATATACTTTGCGTGACAGTAAAAAATATTCAAACATCGTAAACTGTCACATTTATAATATTAGTAGGATATGTGCAATATTTTTCATTATATTAACAGGAAACAGACAGTAATTAACATTGGTACGTTTAATTTGCGTCAGTATTCTTATCATCCACGTGTACTGGTAGCCCTGCATCTGTACGTACTAGTTTAAAGTATTCTTGTTTACGTCATGGTACACGATACTGTAACCACAACACAATGGGTGACACATTACGTAAAATATACTCTATTGTTCTTGTCTAAATCATTGTTAAGCTCTTCATTTTACAATTTTAACTTGCCCGAAGTTGAACTACTATCCCAAAGAAACTGTTAAACTCCTGGTATAGTAAAAGTATCCTATACAAGGTGGAAGTGGACCGCTCCCGAAAACAAAAACAGGTGACCCTACTAGTCCTACTTGTAATGATAAGCTAGAAAAAAAATCGAAACGGATGAAAAAAAAATTTTTTTTCATAACGAATTTTAAGTTTTTTTTTACATTACATCGTATTAGGACAGTGCCATGTAACGATAACTCCATAAAAAATACGTAACTTTACTCAGATGAGAAAAGACGCAATCTATTCAATACTCACGATCATATGTTCAAGAGTTCAACGACCTCGCGTGGTGAAAAATAAATTATTTTTTCATCCGAATCGATTTTTTTCTAGCCTATCATTACAAGTAGGACTAGTAGGGTTACCTGTCTTTGTTTTCGGGAGCGGTCCCCTTCCACCCTGTATATTAATCCAGGAAATGGTCTATCTACGTCTCAATTTTCATCTAAAACAGTTTACGCGTAAATGGGTAACAAACATCCAAACATCTTCACAAACTTTCACATTTATAATATTAGTAGAATATTATTTTCCGTGTGGTGATGGAGTAAGAATACAATTCACCACGCTCTATCTTACCCATGGGTGATCGTAAGAGATGACTAACGGATATAAAATGTATATAACATCTATGCGAGAGAAGGAAAATTCCAAACAAAACCCCATAACGAGACGTCTGATCAGCGTGGGATAATAGGTGAATTACTCAATTACTATCTGGTAATATACTAAAGAGATTGTCACCTATAGAAGAGCGAAATTGATACGTGTAGTAATTGCTTATTAGAGCGTATCTATATGTATATATTATAGTATCTATATGTATATACAGTTAAACAGTGTGTTAGTCTCAAAATCTACAACTTGAACTCTTAAAAAAACTTCTATAAAATAGCCTGTTTATCAAGAAAGGTTTTAAGGCTAGAATAAATAACCCGAGAATGAGGATGGTGTCCGATGGTTTACTGTGTGAGACACAAGGTGGTTTCAGGAGCGGAAGGGGATGCATGAATCAAGTGTTCTCTCTGCACAACATTTTGGAGAAGCATCTGGCTCTAGGTCAAAGGGTTTTCTGCAGTTTTGTGGATCTGGAGAAAGCATTTGACACGGTTGTACGAAAGGAACTTTGGGACATTTTACTGGAGTATGGTATTAACGGTAAACTGCTACATGCTGTGCAGTCCAGTTACATGAGCTGTAGAGCCTGTGTGCGGCTGGATAATGGAATGTCGCCTTGGTTTGACGTCAATACCGGCGTTAAGCAGGGGTGCATTCTGTCAGCCAGGCTGTTTATCATATATCTGGATAAATGTCTCCAAAGGTTGAACGATATGAATGTGGGAGTCCAGATGGGCGACTCAGTGGTCACTGCTCTGCTTTATGCAGATGATGCAGTCCTGCTGGCACAGTCAGCGACTGACCTGCAGGCCCTAGTCGACACAATGACAGAAGATTGTAAGAAAAGGGGTCTACGCGTGAATGTGAACAAAACCAAAATAATGGTCTCTGAAAGAGATGAAGCCAGAACAGATGTAAGAGTAAAAATAGGTAATGATGTACTAGAGCAAGTGGATGAATTTGTATATATTGGATGTGGATTTAGCCGAGATGGAAGGTACACTACTGATATAGAGCGAAGAGTGAATGCGGGAAGTAGAGTGAACGGAGCGTTGGGGCAACTTCTCGGTAGCCACGACCTCAGCCAGAAGGCACGTGTAGCAATACATAACGCAGTGCTTGTCACAACATTACTGTATGGAAGCGAGAGTTGGGTATGCAGAAAAGAGTATGAAAGTAAAATGAATGCGGTCGAAATGCGATCTCTACGAAAAATCTGTGGAGTTAGGCTGACCGACCGCATTCGTTACGATGACGTAATAGAGCGAGTAGGTATGAAAGAGAGTATCGGTGTAAAGATGCGAAAGGGAATGCTCCGATGGTTCAGACATGTGGAAAGAATGCCGAACGAATGTCTGGTTAAGAAGATATACAATGCGAAAGTGGAAGGATGTAGGTACCGGGGGAGACCGAGACTCACCTACCTAGATCAGATCGGTCATGTACTGAAGGAAGGTGGAGTCAAGAGTCTCCGAAACCGGCGAGCAGAATTATGAATGTTGAGGAAGCGAGTGAAGTATCTAAGGATAGAGTTCTCTGGCACTCTGTTCCCTCTGCCTACCCTGTAAGAGATATGACGTGATGATATGTATGTATGTATGTATAAATATTCCTACCACAAATAGGAGTACAGTAGTGTTGATACATATTAGCAAATCAACCAAAATTTGGTAAAAATGACTCAAATCAAGCATTCATCGCGGACGATGTTATCATGGCAACTGCTGAGATAACAAAAATGGTGATTAATATATTGTGAATGTTATTTATTTATGTTTTTATTAATGCCATTGCATGACAGGAATCTTCAAAGAAACTAATGTCAATATATACTTTAAAAATTATGTACTTAATATATAAGGGAAGCTGCTGGTACAGCTGTATAGGCCAAATCTGGACACCTAAATACATAAGACCATATCTATCTAAAAGTGACGAATTTACTTCCAAACAGTTCATTAATAACATATATATCAAATCACGATCAAAGACATTGATTGCAAAAACCACAAAAGAAAATAAAGTTTGTCATATACAAGTGTACAAGTGAAAGTATTAAAATTATTACCAATTTGCTGTTTCGTAGCGGGAACGAATACTGCCAACACTTACTACGCTCGTGAATGTTGTAAAAGACAACTAAGAGCTTTATATTGAGCTGAACCAACTCTAGTTCAGCTCCTCATATAAAACCTTGATGAACTTGATGCCGTCAGGTCAACAATTACATTTCCAAGGCGGGTTGACGTCAGGCAGGCGGCTGGTCATAAAACTATTACCAATAACTTTTGCAATATATACGATGGAAGAAGAGGAATATTGCATCAACCCCAAATAATTGGGGTAAGAGCAGGATGATAATAATGGTTGAAATAATTAAAATTCGTTTATTTTCATTTGAACTATTATAATGCAATTTTAAAAACAACATTTGCTTCGGACACAAGCCTCCTGAACTAACTATACCATATTAGTTAAACGTTTTTGGTATACGGTATTAATTCACCGGAGTGGCGACGAACGTCAAGGATTCACGTACGTACCAGTGGCTCAATGGCGATGGGGAGGGAATACGATGGGTTATAGAACCACGCGCCGCCCTTTCGTCGCCCAGGATGGAACAGACGCCGATCCACCACAGCCTGCATAAAAAAATATATTATTTCGAGTTTTGATTCTCTTACATAGATTTTATATGCATTTTAAATCACTTAGTCGTTTTTTTTAGAATTGATGGCTTGGTAACTAAGACCTTTAAGCCAAATCTTCTCTTATCCGTCAGTAAGTCAAATACCTAGTCGCCTTCAACAGTGCCCTGGCCACACTTTTAAAGATATCTTTAAGAAATTTTAATATATAATTATATAATATATAAAATAAATGGAAATATATAATATATAAGTAAGTATATCATAATACTTCCTTTAATAGATTATGGTCGGACTCGATTATGGTCGGACTCGATCCCACTTGACCATTAGCGGTAGCAATAGACTAATATAGGATCTATCACCGCGGCTACTTGCATTTTGAAGCCCGATTACTGGGTTTATACATTTAATGGCACCTGTCCTCTAAGATATTTCTCGCCCACTGGTTAATGGCCCGCTCTGTCGCTGGTGGCCTCGCTAGGTATCTTAATCAATATGACTTTACGCCGTTACCACATGAAAAATGAATGATTCTAATTTAAATTATAATATCTGTATTGCCTACCTTTGCAAGGACAAATATTAGAGTACTTAAAAAAGCATTTATCTACGAAACTACTAAATGAAATAAATTTTGGCTGCCTTCTGGCTATCAACAGTAAACAAATGTACAATTTGTATAATTAGGAATGCATTTAGAGAGTAAATCGCTTCGCTCTCTCTTTTTAATCATTCAAAGCCACGAGATCCGTGATCTTGGTTCGCGATAAGTACCTACGTGGAATAATCAGATCTTTAGTAACACATAACTGCAAAATAAGACATCACATTTAACAAATTATTATGCTGAAGTCGTAAAAAAATACAGAAAAACATTTGCCAGCCCTTAGTTTGTGATAACGAAGATAAGTATTGATATTAAGTATAATATTCACTATAATATATATATATATAATTCGATGAGAAAGATAGAAAGAAAAAGGAAAGGAAAGAAGCAATTATGAATAAATTATAACATAATATCCTAATTTAACCGAAATTTATGTTGTTATAACAAGACAGTTGTTTTTTTTTTATTCTGATTACTCTATTTGAGCAATCTTATTAGCTCTATCTTGTCAACAATCAATAAAAAATAATTTCTATTCTACATTCTAAATTTTAAACACTGATAGTTGTCTATTATTTCTATCGAAGTATTCGAGCAGTCGTGGCCGAGCGGTTAAGGCGTCTGACTAGAAATCAGATTCCCTCTGGGAGCGTAGGTTCGAATCCTACCGACTGCGAGCCGTTATTTTTGTCCTTTTCATTATTTTAAAATTTTGATTCACATTACATGTATAATTTTGATGTGATGATACATCATAAATGTATAATACTTTTTCCAGAAAAGATACATAAAAAATATCATGTCCATTTATTTTCCGACTTTATTTTTGTATATCAGTACCAAACATCGCGGTGTAAACGTATAAAAAGATGGCTGTCCGGTGTTTTTGTAAAAGAAGTGCACACGTGCGTTGCTAGCGGCATTACAGCGGTACCAACCGGCGACCACGGCAGGGTTGTAACACGAGAAATCGTGCAAACGTAATTATTCTACATTATGAGTAGGTACACAAATACTCGAAGTTCACTGAGCGGTACGCATTAACTATAAACAAGCTTGATAAAATCAGATTACGTTGAATACTATTATAGCTTCTACATCCTAATAGATACATGGATGCAAAATGCTTCAGATAACATTAAAAAATAAGTAACATTAATTAAAATAAGTTTAAAATCATCGGCTGACATAAAATATGTTGCCAATAAATTAGTAGACAAAAATATCATCATCATCATTATCATCTCGGCTCATATATGTCTCACTGCTGGGTTCGCGTCTCCTCTACACCAGGAGGGAAATTGACCTACTACACCACGCTGGTCAGACGTGTTGGTATAAGATTTTATTTTGAGTTTTCCTTTTTTATATAAATGGTATTTGGATATCATATGCCTTAGTCGACTTTTACAGCCATGGGCATGATAAGAGATGGTGTTACTCCGTCATCACGTGCAAAATATATTTGTAATAGTCATAAAACTCATAAATCACACTCAGCTTTGTAGAAATCATTTCTGGATTGCACAAATAATAGTAATTGTTATAAATCGTTAAATAATAATAATTATTATTATTACTCGTTAAGCATAAGTCACCGTTTGTGCCTTCGATACTATCTTCTACAGAACCTTTATCATCATCATTCTCTTATCCTTATCACTTGGAAGCGACGCAATATGTACCCTTATTCCATTGTACATATTGCAAAAGTAAATGGCAATAGTTAAATAACGGGCTACGTACCTAACGTCAAGCCTCCTTGGGAATATAATTGTTGCCCTAGCGACATCAGATGAAGTTGGTCCAGTTCGATATATGGCCCTTAATCATCTTTTACCACCTATAATCAATGTTAGATTTAGTAGTATTCGTAGATGTGGTATCTAGCATATCTTCTATAAAATCAAACACGGAAATTATTATAGCATATCTTCTATAAATATATAGCATATATGTATAGCATATCTTCTATAAAATCAAACACGGAAATTATTCACTGTTCTTAAAAGGTTTGATCAAGGCCGGTAATAAGTATGAACACCCAAATATTACCAAAGCCTACTTAGTTAGTCACTTTATATACAAAAATGTTAAGTGGGGAAAGCACAGAAAGTAATCTAAAAGTATTTTAAAGGTTGTCTGGTAAAGATACATGTATTTAAGAGACTTATTATGCTTATTTAAAAAGTATAAGGATTTATTTGTTGATAAATTAAAGATATTTTTAATGAAAGCTCATGTTTAGTTTATTTCAAATGAAATTGATCTAACGATAACCGTGACAGGTGTTAACCAAAATATTAAAATTCTACGTACATACATCGCAACCACTTAAAATTTCCATCTATTATCTTAAGATAAATTAATCTGTACTTTCTCCTTCAAATAATGGTGTTAAATGATCATTATTATTTCTTGAGTTTTAAATATTGCGATCATTATCTCTCTCTTATTTATATTTAGGGATATTTTTAAAGTTAAACAACTTACGACGATGTAATAAGAATTGGACACTATATATAATATAAAAAATGATATATTTGCTACTGGTGTCGTACAATTTATTTTATTGTTGGAAAGTGCTAACTTTAGTTTAATGAGCTTTGCAAAACCAGAGGGCATAACCAGGTAAAGTGCCTTACTGCCTACTCTTCCTTACGATAGCGTAAGGTAGAGTATGGGCCTCCAGCACTCTCATTCGCTAAACAATACAACTAATTATAACTACTCAGACGTGAGTTTCTGCGAGGATGTCGACTACACAGGACCAGCCACACCATTAGTGGTTGTTAAAAAACTGTCAGTAGCGTGGCGTGATCATGACCACTAAGAGAAAAAGGACTCAAGATGTTTCAGAGAAGCTATTCTTGAATATCTCCGATATCAGCTATGTGTTAATTACCACCCATCCTTATATCATCATTCTCCTCCTCTGATCCCAATAACTTGGGGTAGACGTAATATGTACTCCTCTTCCATCTTACATATTGTAAAAGTTATTGGTATTAGTTTTATGACCAGCCACCTGCCTGTCGTCCTTCTTGGGAATATAATTGTTAACCAAACGGCATCAGATGGAGTTGGCCCAGGTCAATATAAAGCTTTTAGTCGTCTTTTACGACATCCACGAGTAATGTAATGTTTGGTAGTATTCATAGCTGCTATCACACATTACCTGTCCTTTCATAATACTAAATAAATACAAAATCAAGGACAGCTTCAGCATGTGTATCTTTAGTCACTAATATCGTGCTTACATGTCATGGAAGGTCACAAAGATGATAACTGGTTATTAAGCAGGCAAGTCATATATTGATTTCTAATGTTTACTCAAGTATTACACATTTGAAATAAAGCTAGTTTAACGGTTTCTATGGCGTTTGTATTTGATTTTTAATTTTTCGCGCTCTTTACAGTGATCATGGTCACATTATGTCGACCTCTATGGAAATGGAAAATCTTTATGCGATATATTATCCATCATTTATCCCATAATTGTATTTATAAAGGTAAATATGGAGGGTGAGTATATTTGTATATTATTATATACTTCATCTACGTTAACTATATTTCACGGCAAGCTACCTAAGTCAAGGAATTGGTACCGGTAGGCAGCCACATTGACAAAGAGGAAGTAATACAACAAATTATGATGCCGCAAGCCGCTCTTGTAAAGTTTGAACGTATAGAATACAAACCATTGACTATGAATTAAAAAAAACGTTAGCTTATTTGATGATTTAAAACTATCCAGTTCATAGTTTATGAATTATGAATGTTGAGGAAGCGAGTGAAGTATGCAAAGATAGAGTTCTCTGGCACTCTGCTCTCTCTGCCTACCCTGCAAGGATTATGGCGTGATGATATGTATGTATGTATGTAGTTCATAGTCGTATTTTGTAAAACTGTTCTTGCTGATTTTGAAAAAATCCTCATATCTGGAAGTTCCATACATACATACATACCATCACGCCATATCCGTTGCAGGGTAGGCAGAAAAAACAAAGTGCCAGAGAACTCTATCTTTGCATACTTCACTCGCTTCCTCAACATTCATAATTCTCTTCATACACGCTCGCCGGTTTCGGAGACTCATAACTCCACCTTCCTTCAGTACATGACCAATCTGGTCTAGGTAGGTTAATCTCGGTCTCCCCCGGTACTAGTATCTGGAAGTTCTACTACTATAGTAAAAATTTGGTTCCCAGAATAACTTCTACTTTCGCTTTGTTTCACGGCCGGCCCTATCCAAAGTAGGTATTCATGTCTCATTTAACAGCAACCTATTAGTGTACTCTCTCAAAATGATTTATTCATGACAGTTGCAAAAAGGATTTAAAAAAAAAACAACATCGTGATTGTATAGGAACACAATTTGCGCTACAAATGAAACAGTAAACCAGATTAGCGCCGGCCAACTGCCACCCCTACGGCACTAACTTCTCGTCATGGGATTACGAGTCCGTACCAGGGATTTAAGGTTTCATTACTCGATGCGACCATCTCCCTTGCCTTTTAGCTTTCCTATCCTTACTACGGTAACTCGAATTCATATCAATCACACTTATATTGTAAATGTGAGAATTTGAAACTACAAGTTTGTAATTTTATAACTAGCATTTATAATACCGAAAGCGTTTAAGTGATAATTAGTAAATAGATATATTATATTTTAGATCACTCTTAAACTAAAATAATTTAACTAGTTTAACTACTATACGTAGTATACTGTATTCTTATAATGATAATATAATGTTTTATAATAAGAGGGCGTACATTAATTACGTGAAGATTTTTTGAGGTATTATTGACCACGCTTCCCACCTTTGTGAGATGTTGTAAGATTTTCTCGATCCCCTCCCCCCTTCCTCAATCTCACGTGAGATTTTAACCCATTTTCTGCTAAAAAAAAATTACGTGATATTCGCCAAGACTGTCCCCTCTCCCACAAGTGAGATTTAGTAAGATTCGGCTCGACCACCTATGAATACCTCACGTAATTAATGGATGCCCCAGAACGTAATATAATAATAATAATTTGATTGCACAGATGGCGTAGACGTTATGTACCGACCTTCCGTGATAGTTCCATAAGTTCGATTCCTGCGCAGTGCAACACTTTGTGTGATAAATAAAGTGTTGTTCTGAGTTCGGGTGTAATTTGTCTAGGCCACCGAAGACAAAGATCGGGTACCAGTGGCCCGCTCGCACGGCGAAGAGAGGAGCTTTACATGGTGAAAAAAAAAAGATAAAGTTAATTATACTCTAAGTCTACGTTAATTATAGGTATGTTTGTAAAGTTCTCCCCAATGTGTAAGAATTATTTCTTTAGTACAGGGAAGTGTTTTTAAAAACAAAAATGCAAACTTATATTCATATTTAAATTGTGTTGATTAGTATCACCGCTTTATACGGACGCTTTTGGTAATAAAACCATGACAGTACTAATTTCTATAAAAACCTTTAAAATAGTTGACCTTATTGCTACTAAATCTCCACCTGATCAAATAGTAAGGGAAGATTTTCCCCTATAGAAAACTGAAGCTATAGAGTCAAAATAGAGAGTAGAAGGGAGCGTAGCGAGCCGAGACCTCTAATGTACAAATATTGCGGAGGAAATGAATATATTCGACATTACGTGCGCCCTCCGAGGGCTGGCCAAGTGCACGTTTTGATTAAGTCACCCTGCTACGTCATATGAATTTATTGACGTGCCAATTCGTGCTGACATTATATTATGATGGATTATATATTATATTTGATATCAACTATACATAATACCATTGTAAAGTACATATAGTAATATATATAAATAAAGTAAATAAGCTAAGTTCAAAAACTTCTTACACTTAAAGACATAAAACTAATTAATTAATTCTTAATATTCATTATATTGAACTGGTATAAAAACACACTAATTATATAAAAGAAGTGTATTAGCGGCTGCTTTTTTTTTTGTGTGACTTAGTTGATAGCCTCAGGTGGCTATGACAACTTTACCCAGACTGTGGGTGAGCGCTGAGGGCTCTCAACCCGATAAAGCGGCTGCAGATACTAACAATGAGTATCAATAAAAAAAATGATTAAAAAAATCAAAAACCCGACTGCGTAAAAAGTCACCAAAACTACGTACATAATAAAAAAACTGAAAAGAAAAAAACAAGCACTTAGATGTCCGGTGGCCTAGAATTCTATAATATATTATTGAATAAATACTATTGCAGAAAATGAAATATATTTTAATAATAGAACATGACAACTGAACAGTCGGGATCCTTTATTCGACAGCAAATCTAATTTTTCAATGGATCCCGACTGTTCAGTTGTCATGTTCTATTATTAAAGTATATTTCATTTTCTGCAATAGTATTTATTCAATAATATATTATAGAATTCTAGGCCACCGGACATCTAAGTGCTTGTTTTTTTCTTTTCAGTTTTTTTATTATGTACGTAGTTTTGGTGACTTTTTACGCAGTCGGGTTTTTGATTTTTTTAATCATTTTTTTTATTTTATACTTTTTAGTTATAAATACCTAGGTAGCTATAGTTATCTTATTTATTAATAAGTAGGTAAGTACCTAACTATATATAGTTTTTCGACTGAAGTTGAGTACTAAATCGTTAGAAATTGGAGATGGGCGACCGCGTCAGACATTAGATACTTTAGGTAGGACTACCTATGGTATATTAGACAATATATTTACTAGATACTTCAGTATATGTTCACCCACATCCAGTTATATGAATTTTTCGTCTTTTCATCGTAAATTTCTACTGTCTAAATAACCTATATGTGAGAAAGGTTGTTACGAAACTTTAAATCGATATAGATCCTAAACAGCCAGTCAAATCGAAAAATGTTCAGAGAACACTAATAATGATTTTTAAATACCTATTCAACGATACCCCACTCGACATAGTTTGTTGACTTTATTTTTTAAAATTTTCACAAAATGGCGTCCAGTAGTCGCCATATTGAATTTTCATTAACGTCATGTCTTTAGTGACACTCGCCGGATTAAGAGGAATCAATTGACGTGCGAATCATAAAAATTGGCCCAGGCGTTTGGTATATATAGTGCTTCAAAGGAACATACAAACATACATACATATATACATACATACATACATACATACATAGACTGTTAAACACAATACCACTCCTTTGCAGTCGGGTAAAAAGTCAAACGTGAAATGTCAAACTCACTTTAAATCAAGCGTCACCGAAACCGGCGAGCGTGTACGAAGAGAATTTTGAATGTTGAGGAAGCGAGTGATGTATGCAAGGATAGAGTTCTCTGGCACTCTGTTCTCTCTGCCTACTCTGCAAGGGATATTTTTTTTTTGGGGGCTAATCTCACCACATATTCCCACCACTGTAACTCCTGTAAGCCAGGATCCACATTGGTCTTCATAAAAGACACTGAGGCTTGAGCCTCATGAAGTCCCGGGAAACGCTTTTAATTGTCTTGGGACCCGCAACAAATTTAATTAGAAAAAAAAAGCAGGAGGAGTTGAAGAATTTTCACTTCCCTCCTATGCAAAGCAGGAGACATGAAGCAAAATTGGATAATAGGCCAATAGATAGGAGGATGTACTGACACGTGAAGCGTAGCAGTACAGCACCACGGATATGACAGAGCTTAAGGAGCCTATATGTGAGCCTTAAGTTTGATTACAATAGTAGGTATGACATATGCAAGGGATATAGCGTGATAATATGTATGTATGTATGTAGATACTAACAACGCTTATATTGTTCATGGGTGTCGTAAAAGACGACCACAAGCAAGACCTGGGCTAACTCCTTTTCATGGTGTCTGGTTAACAATTACATTCCCAAGGAAGGGCGACGTCAGGCAGACAAACGGCCATAAAACTGTTGCCGGAGTTGTTGTAGGACGGAAGAGGAGTATACGTATATTGCGTCGACCTTCTAAATAATTGAGAGGATAAGGAAAGAGTAGGATAATGACGATGACACTTCATATAAAAGATATCACTAATTAATCAGGAACTTTCTTGTTAACATGAACTTAATTAATATTTAGAATATTGAAACGTTTTTGTTTTGGCAAATTCTAGTATGACAGCCCTTCAAGTTTTGCGTTGTGAGGTGTACAATATTATACAATTTTAAATATTACATTACTTTTTAAGTATTTTATGTGAAAATGCTAATAAAATAAATGGCCGTACATTTGAAATTGTTGAAATTTCAAATATCTAAACGTATCCAAAAACCTTTCACAGTTATTAGAGCTGATGTATTTCTTTATATTATTCATAGTTTAACTTATATTATAATAGATCAAATATAATACAGTATTGCAAATTCAGCCAGTTGTTACCATCCACAGCAATCTCATATCCAGCAAGTCCCTAGCGTAACACTAATACTCCATATGGCGTAGCATCAAGCGCAATACATGAACAACCATATATATAAGACCCTTGATAACGCTAAACAACTCTCTTTAATCATCAATTTGAAAGTGCGGGAAAGCTCACATAAAATTGGTCTAATATCCATAGTGGTTTAGGGCGGCAAAACTGATGCAACGACATATGCATGCATTAGGGATGATGAGACCATTCGGACTTTAGTTCAGTGACTTAATTTGTACAACTGGTCGAATGTGTATCCTTTATTTATAATAACATACATATGTTTATTAGATTTTATTGTATTAGTGCTCTATAGTAGCGACTGAGAGCTTTATATCGATCTGTGCTAATTCCACCTAATGCCATTTGGTCAACAATTATATGCGAAAGAATGGTTTATGACAGACAGGCGACCAGTTATAAAACTATTAGCAATAACTTTTGTTATATATACAATGGAAGAAGAATATATATTTCGTCGATCCCAAGTAATTAGGATAAGAGTAGGATAACGATGAATGTTATTTACATTAATTTAATATTACATACATACATACATAGCATCACGCCATATCCCTTGCAGGGTAGGCAGAGAGAACAGAGTGCCAGAAAACTCTATCTTTGCATACTTCACTCGCTTCCTCAACATTCATAATTTTCTTTATACACGCTTGCCGGTTTCGGAGACTCTTGACTCCACCTTCCTTCAGTACATGACCGATCTGGTCCAGGTAGGTTAGTTTCGGTCTCCCCCGGTACCTTCATCCTTCCACTTTCGCATTGTATATCTTCTTAACCAGACGTTCGTTCGGCATTCTTTCCACATGTCCGAAACGTCGGAGCATTCCCTTTCGCATCTTTACACCAATACTCTCTTTCATACCTACCCGCTCTCTTACGACGTCGTTACGAATGCGGTCGGTCAGCCTAACTCCACAGATTTTCCGCAGAGATCGCATTTCGACCGCATTAACTTTACTTTCATACTCTTTTCTGCATACCCAACTCTCGCTTCCATACAGTAATGTTGGGACAAGCACTGCCTTATCTATTGCTACACGTGCCTTCTGGCTGAGGTGGTGGCTACCAAGAAGTTGCCCCAACGCTCCGTTCACTCTATTTCCCGCATTCACTCTTCGCTCTATATCAGTGGTGTACCTTCCATCTCGGCTAAATCCACATCCAAGATATACAAATTCATCCACTTGCTCTAGTACATCATTACCTATTTTTACTCTTACATCTGTTCTAGCTTCATCTCTTTCAAAGACCATTATTTTGGTTTTGCTCACATTCACGCGTAGACCCCTTTTCTTACAATCTTCTGTCATTGTATCCGCTAGGGTCTGCAGGTCAGTTGCTGACTGTGCCAGCAGGACTGCATCATCTACATAAAGCAGAGCAGTGACCACTGAGTCGCCCATCTGGACTCCTACATTCATATCGTTCAACCTTTGGAGACATTTATCCAGATATATGATAAACAGCGTGGCTAATAGAACACTCCCTTGCTTAACGCCGATATTGACGTCAAACCAAGGCGACATTCCATCATCCAGCTGCACACAGGCTCTACAGCCCATGTAACTGGAGGCCACAGCCTGTAGCAGTTTACCGTTAATACCATACTCCGGTAAAATGTCCCAAAGTTCCTTTCGTATAACCGTGTCAAATGCTCTCTCCAGATCCACAAAACTGCAGAAAACCCTCTGACCTAGAGCCAGATGCTTCTCCACAATGTTGCGCAGAGAGAACACTTGATCCGTGCATCCCCTTCCACTCTTGAAACCTCCTTGTGTCTCACACATCAAACCATCGGACACCATCCTCATTCTCCTTTCAATAATTTTACCGTACACTTTTGCTGCCAAACTGGTCAAGCTTATGGCTCTGTAATTTGCGCAGTCATAACGTGAACTCTTGTTTTTAAACAAAGGCACGATGACTGCGCTATTCCAGTCCCCGGGAACCATTCCCGAGCTCCAACATAAATTGAGGAGCAACGGGAACGCCTCCCAGACACAGGAGCCACCAAACTTGATCATCTCGGCAGACACCATATCAATGCCCGCTGCCTTACCATTTTCCAAACTTCTTATCGCCCATTCAACTTCATCCATACTGATGCCATCGGAGGACGCCGCTGTCGAATGTTGTTCTACTAAACCACATGCGGCACTGGCGTCAACAGTAGCATCCGCATACATATCGCCAAAATATTCACTCCATCACTCGACTTAACACGTCTTGTGTTTGTGTAAGAATGTCTCCACCTTTAGACCTTATTTTATTTATTCTGAAGGCTGACCAACCACCCCGAGACCTCTTCACCTCCCTCCAAAAGAGTTTGGTGTTACCCTCGAAGTTTTTAGTCAGCCTAGCTTCTGCACTCATACTTGCTCTATCACGTTTCTCTTTCACTAAGGCCTTGGTGTCATTCTTACATTGCCGATATATTTCTTTCTTCTGTTCAGTCATACTGTCATTCAGATTCAAAGAAGAGTCATAGTCCAGCCACGCTTTCTTTTTTTGCTCGACGGAAGCTGCCACTTCTGCATCCCACCATGCATCACCATTTGTTTTTCTATGCTTCTTTGGACTTCCACATACTTCTTTCGCTGTATCTACCATACTCTCTTTCAATACTCTCCAGCATTCTTCAATGTCCGATTGCGGCTGGCTTGCCATCGTCAGCCGTTCTCGGATACCCTCTGCATACTTTTCTCTTACACACTCTTCTTGCAACCTTTCAACCTTTATTCTTTAAAGCCCTCTGAAGTGGATACGCTCTTGCCAGTGCCTCCACTTTCTGAACAAACCACTAAATCTCGCAATAACGAGATAGTGGTCCCTATCGACTGTGTGACCCCTGTAGGCTCTTGCGTCCAATATTTTGCTTCGGAGACGACTGTCTACCAAAATTAAATCTATTATACTTTTCAGTTCATTCCTTCTCCATGTATACATATGGACGTCTTTATGTGATTTTCCTTATGGAAAAATGTGTTTGACACAATAAGGTTTCTCTCCATGCATACATCCGCTATGAGCCTACCTGCGTCGTTCACTCTCTTATCAACAAATGGACCAAACAAACAAAGTACGTCCTCATAGTCGGGTCGCTTGGTCCCCACCTATCCGTTCATATCTCCACATACAATCACGCGTTCACTGGTTTCTGCTATGTCCAGAACTTCCGTAATATTATCCCAAAACTTCTCCAGGTCTGATGCCACCGAGGATCCTACGGGAGCATATGCTACAACCATGAATACCTTGGTGACACCTAGTTTTATACGGACCCAAAGAAGTCTGGGATCATACACTCCGTAATCCTTCACACCTGAGGCCAAGCGAGAGGACAACAGCACTCCTACCCCCATGCTGGCTCGATCGCTCTGTGGTATACCAGACCACAGAGCCATCCCGCCACCAGGAAGATCGCAGGCGTCGCTGCCCCTTCGCTTGGTCTCTGTTACACAGAGCACGTCTAGCTGTCTGTCCGCCGTGACGTATATCAGCTCGTGCAACTTACCTTCCACACAACCTCTAACATTCCACGTGCTTACCCGGCACTCTGCTCTCCTCGACTCGCCTGACTGCGCAAGGCATGATGGGTGGCGGCCCCCATCGCCGCAACTGCCGAAGTTCGTACCGACGGGGGAGGGCCGGTTCGCGTCGCCTCCAGGGGACGCCCTAACCCGCACTGCGGTACGCATATCGACATGTGAAATATATATATATATCTGTTATTAAAATTGTAACTAATGTTTTATCCAATTTCGATGTTGCTTTTTATGGAATGTTTATGTAGTGAATTTTAGGATCGCAAATCCTTTCGCAATCTCTTTTAGATACTACTTATTTTCAATGATTATTTTCAATGATTCTTATTATATATTATTGCCATATTTATAAAACCCGATTACGAAGCGAAAAATGATGTCACAAGTGGGATTCGAACCCACACCTATTGGGAATCCGGCCCAATCGTACTGTCACTTACACCACCGTGAACCATTGCAGGACATTCGAATCTCGCTTCATATCATATTTACGTCTTTAAGGAGACGTGCGCCATCTACCTGACAATGTCATGAAAGAACCTACTCCTTTTTGAACTCTGTTAAAAATGATGTCACAAGTGGGTTCGAATCCCACACATCATTTTTCGCTTCGTAATCGGGATTTTATAAATAATTAAGCATATTAAATGCTAAATTTCAGTAATTTGTATTATTGCCCTACTTAAACGCCTAGACTTACATACATTTTATTATATACATACATACATCCATTCATCCATCAGCCCGTAAACGTCCACTGTTTGATATAGACTTCCCTAAGAGTGGGCAATTATGACATAATCGCCACGTAGGTTTTATACGTATTCCAAGAGATAGCTGCTGGCCACTCTCTTGGTGAGACCCTCAACCGATTTTAACGGCTCTCACGGGCGCAGGTAAAAGATGACGACAACTGAATACAGTGTAAATAAAATAATTATTATTATTTCGTAATATTTAATATTAAATACATGTAGATTCATAATATTTAAATATACACAATTAAAGTTAAACGTTAACACTGTTAGGATAAATATTCAGTACAAGTTATAGATTCGTACTGATTTACTCGTAACATTAATTTTAGTGTTTGACACAAAAAGTAGGGTTTTTTTGCGGTGGACTATGGAATGCCTTTCGCCTTACCAAATCGGTCCGGGGTGACGGAAGAGACGGCGCGTGACCCCATAGACCCACCATGCAAACTCTCTCTTAGCCGTGCGAGCGGGCCACCGGTTCCCGTTCTTTGTCTTCGGTGGCAACACAAAAAGTAGGTTTGGCGTGTGTTTCGTAACAAATATCTTCAATTATCAGGAGCTACTGAAAGAATCACGCGCGACCGCATGACTTGCTCTACCTATGAACGCTGTGCGAGCAGTCCTCATCGTAGGTTGCCTGCCCGGCGGATTATCCTTTCGGGTATCATCTCGAGTCGAAGCCCCGACAGCTTTCAACAATGGGGTGACAAACTAATTAAAAGTCATCTGCCAGAGCACCGACTCACCTTTCTATCCACCATTTATCTCTCACCTGCCATTTTGTTTAAAGATTTGTAGAATTTATTTAAGGTAGGATTGATGTATTGAAAGGAGTCAAACGCATAGTCGTAAAAATTTTCTTCTAAACAGAATTAAAGGACGAAAGCAGCGTCTACTTTACGTAAATTGGACTAAGGGTAGGTTGAATATTTTATAGTTGGCTGGTTGCTTTAATAGTATAAGTATTGAATAGCTGACAATGAGTATCTATGTCCTTAATTCAAATCTACCAAAGCTTTACTTGCGCTCATACACTGGCTTAGTCACCTTCATCTCATCATTTCAGCTCATATGGGTGCCACTGCTGGGCTTAAGCATGTTCCATAGCAGGAGGTAAAATTGACCTGCTGGACTACGTTAGTCAGACGGGTGGGCATTTATGCCGAGATTTTATACCTTCTTTTCAGGCTTAACAACTCCAATTTTAATTTCGTCGTATATACATAAAACGAACTGTATTCGCATATCCGCCTGCCTTTTTGTTGATGAAGAAATAATATTAAAATTTCTTAAGTGTAATCAAATACGTTTAGCAAGCTAGGTGTTCAGTTATGTCCATTATGCATTTGTAGTAATTGTATAAGTTCTCGTGTGACTATACGGGTTCAATGCGCGACATCATATCCGTCTGGCGCCAGTCAGTTGACACCTTCACAACTTTACACCTCTCACATACTTAACTCTACACTGCAACGACAAACCATTCACTCGAGTCGGCATATTCCTAGACCCCACTTGTCACCAGCTATATGAATGTTTATTTTTATAATATACAAAGGCGATTTCTTGGAAAATCTGTTTCAGATACATATCACCGCGTCGAATATCTAAGTAGATATTAGGTAAGTACCTACATATTATATATCACGCTTATTTAAAGAGTTGAAATATACAAGTTCTTTATACAAGAATGTATCTTGACTGCATGTGGTGATAGATTAAAAATATAACGTATAACTCTCCCAAACTTTCCCGTGGGAGTCTAGAACTGGCTTATTTTTGCGGCGGTCTATGGTCTGGTCACACCTCGCTATATCCATTCGGGGTGACAGATGAAGCGAGGCATAGACACACCCCGCAATGTACCTCTCCACGCTATGCGAGTGGGCTACCGGCATCCGATCTTTGTCATTATTGGCAGTAATAAAACTAGGTAAGAGATAATTTCAGCTCATATAGGTACGTCCCATTGCTAAGATCAAGCTTCACGGGTTGAGAGCCCTCAGCGCTCACCCGCAGTCCGGGTAAAGTTGTCATAGCCATCTGAGGCTAACAACTAAGTCACACAAAAAAAAAAAAAAAAAAAGAGATCTAGTCTCCTGCACAATAGGAAGAAATTGACCTACTGCACTACGCTGGTTAAACAGGTTGGTACAGGTTTTTTATTTCGAATTTTCGTTCTTTTGCATAGTTGTTATATATGCATAGATCCTTTAGCCAACTTTTACAATTACCACGGGCAATATAAGGAGTGGTTAATTGTATTCTTAGTTCGTTGAAAAACGCTGAGATCATCGGGAGAATAAGCATTGGCAGCTGGAAATCTATCTCCAATCCGTCTTCAAGGGTGGTGAATTATAATATTGTCCTCTCTTGAGAAGGGATATGTTCAACAGTGAACGTTGACAGACTGATAAAAAGATAGATAGATAGGCAAATTATGCGAGCTTATTCAGCATTTTTACAAATATCTATAAAGTATATTTTTTTAGGCACTACACTGCACTAAGTAAATAATCCTAGTATTGCGGGGAACTTTACAAACATATATCTAACGCATGCGCGCGCTATTTATACCCAGACTCAGAACCACACTTTGTGGATCGCACAAAGTATTGTCCTGCGTAGGAATCGAACCCACATTACTGGCACGAAAAGTATCTTGAACACTACGTCATCTGTGCAGTCAAAAAAAATATCAATATAATTAAATTTATTATTGTACCAGTTATAAGTACTTATTATTGGTAAAATTTTCTTAAAATATGAATGAATGACTATTCATTAGTGAGTTATGAACAAGTTTTGAATGAGTTGTTTGAGTAAAGTGTTTCAATGTTTGTCGTTCCCACGGACGGCCCACGTAGTTAGCACCTCACATACAAACACAAGACATCAACTTAACCTTATTAGGACATTAGGCCGTTGTCCTGCAAACTACCGAGTTAAAACAAATTGATCAAATTTTTGTTTTAATTTTTATGGCAATAAATTTCCGTGTGGTGATGAAGTAAGAATATAATTCACCAACCTCTTTCTTGTCTGTAGGTGTCGTAAAATATGACTAAGAGATATAAAAGCAGTAAGAGCTACGAGTATTAGTATTTACTAATTACCGTCAGAATTCATTTCTATAGCGAGCCTGCAGTGCACGTAATAACTGATATAAAAAGCATAACTACGTCTAACACTGACACTGGCAACATTGTTGCACGTATAAGTAGCTGATTGCCAATACATAAAAAGAAGAACATACATACATATCATCACGCCATATCCCTTGCAGGGTAGGCAGAGAGAACAGAGTGCCTCTGGCACTCTGTTCTCTATCTTAGCATACTTCACTCGCTTCCTCAACATTCATAATACTCTTCATATATGCTCGTCGGTTTCGGAGACTCTTGACTCCACCTTGCTTCAGTACATGACCGATCTGGTCTAGGTAGGTTAGTCTCGGTCTCCCCCGGTACCTACATCCTTCCACTATCGCATTGTATATCTTCTTAACCAGACGTTCGTTCGGCATTCTTTCCACATGTCCGAACCATCGGAGCATTCCCTTTTGCATCTTTACACCAATACTCTCTTTCATACCTACTCGCTCTCTTACGTCATCGTTACGAATGCGGTCGGTCAGCCTAATTCCACAGATTTTCCGCAGAGATCGCATTTCGACCGCATTAATTTTACTTTCATACTCTTTTCTGCATACCCAACTCTCGCTTCCATACAGTAATGTTGGGACAAGCACTGCGTTATGTATTGCTACACGTGCATTCTGGCTGAGGTGGTGGCTACCAAGAAGTTGCCCATACGCTCCGTTCACTCTATTTCTCGCATTCACTCTTCGCTCTATATCAGTAGTGTACCTTCCATCTTGGCTAAATCCACATCCAAGATATACAAATTCATCCACTTGCTCTAATACATCATTACCTATTGTTACTCTTACATCTGTTCTGGTTTCATCTCTTTCAAAGACCATTATTTTGGTTTTCCTCACATTCACGCGTAGACCCCTTTTCTTACAATCTTCTGTCATTGTGCCGACTAGGGTCTGCAGGTCAGTCGCTGACTGTGCCAGCAGGACTGCATCATCTGCATAAAGCAGAGCAATGACCACTGAGTCACCCATCTGGACTCCCACATTCATATCGTTCAACCTTTGGAGACATTTATCCAAATATATGATAATAAGCCTAGCTGACAGAACGCACCCCTGCTTAACGCCGGTATTGACGTCAAACCAAGGTGACATTCCATCATCCAGCCACATACAGGCTCTACAGCCCATGTCACTCGACTGCACAGCCTGTAGCAGTTTACTGTTAATACCATACTCCGATAAAATGTCCCAAATTTCCTTTCGTATAACCGTATCAAATACTCTCTCCAGATCCACAAAACTGCAGAAAACCCTCTGACCTAGAGCCAGATGCTTCTCTACAACGTTGCGCAGAGAGAACACTTGATCCATGCATCCCCTTCTACTCCTGAAACCTCCTTGTGTCTCACACAGTAAACCATCGGACACCATCCTCATTCTCCTTTCAATAATTTTACCGTACACTTTTGCTGCCAAACTGGTCAAGCTTATGGCTCTGTAATTTGCGCAGTCACAACGTGAATCCTTGTTTTTAAAACAAAGGCACGATGACTGCGCTATTCCAGTTCCCGGGAACCATTCCCGAGCTCCAACATAAATTGAGGAGCAACAGGAACGCCTCCCAGACACAGGAGCCACCAAGCTTGATCATCTCGGCAGACACCATATCAATGCCCGCTGCTTTACCATTTTTCAAACTTCCTATCGCCCATTCAACTTATACTGATGCCATCGGAGGACGCCGTTGTCGCATGTTGATCTACTAAACCACATGCAACACCAGTGCCAACCGTAGCATCCGCATACATATCGCCAAAATATTCACTCCATCGGCTTAACACGTCTTGTGTTTGTGTAAGAATGCCTCCCCCTTTAGACCTTATTTTATTCATTCTGAAGGCTGACCAACCACACCGAGGCTTTTTCACCTCCCTCCAAAAGAGTTTGGTGTTACCCTCGAACTTTTTAGTCAGCCTACCTTCTGCACTCATATTTGCTCTACCACGTTTCTCTTTCACTAAGGCCTTGGTGTCATTCCTACATTGCCGATACATTTTTTTCTTCTGTTCAGTCATACTGTCATTCAGATTCAAAGAAGAGACATAGTCCAGCCACACTTTCTTCTTTTGCTCTACGGAAGCTGCCACTTTCGCATCCCACCATGCATCACCATTTGTTTTTCTATGCTTCTTTGAACTTCCACATACTTCTTTCGCTGTATCTACCATACTCTCTTTCAATACTCTCCAGCATTCTTCAATGTCCGATTGCGGCTGGCTTGCCATCGTCAGCCGTTCTCGAACACCCTCTGCATACTTTTCTCTTACACACTCTTCTTGCAACCTTTCAACCTTTATTCTTTCAAGCCCTCCGAAGTGGATACGCGCTCGCCAGTGCCTCCACTTTCTGAACAGACCACTAAATCTCGCAATAACGAGATAGTGGTCCGTATCGACTGTGGGGCCCCTGTAGGCTCTTGCGTCCAATATTTTGCTTCGGAGGCGACTGTCTACCAAAATGAAATCTATTATACTTTTCTGTTCATTCCTTCTCCATGTATACATATGGATGTCCTTGTGTTGGAAAAATGTGTTTGACACAATAAGGTTTCTCTCAATGCATACATCCGCTATGAGCCTACCTGCGTCGTTCACTCTCTTATCACCAAATGGACCAAGTACGTCCTCATAGACAGGACGCTTGGTCCCCACCCAGCCGTTCAAATCTCCGCATACAATCACGCGTTCACTGGTTTCTGCCATATCCAGAACTTCCCTAACATTATTCTAAAACTTCTCTAGGTCTGATGCCATCGAGGATCCTACGGGAGCATATGCTACAACCATGAATACCTTGATGACACTTTTTTTTTTTTACGCTGTGGAAACGCATTTACGCGCTAACCCCTTCCCGCCGATGTCGTGACGGGAGGGAGTACGGGACTCGCCGGCCGGCTAGTCCAACCGGAATACCCACTAAAACCACAGCGGCCCCCTTTCGCGCTTTTACGGGACGCCGGAGAGATCGTCTACTGACATTCGATCCCCGACGCTCCAGCCTTGGTGACACCTAGTTTTATACGGACCCAAAGAAGTCTGGGATCATACATTCCGTAATCCTTCACACGTGAGGCCAAGCGAGAGGACAACAGCACTCCTACCCCCATGCTGGCTCGATCGCTCTGTGGTACACCAGACCACAGAGTCATACCGCCACCAGGAAGATCGCAGGCGTCGCTGCCCCTTCGCTTGGTTTCTGTTACACGGAGCACGTCTAGCCGATTGTCCGCCATGATGGATATCAGCTTGTGCAACTTACCTTCCACATAACCTCTTAGATTCCACGTGCCCACCCGGCACTCTGCTCTCCTCGACTCGCCTGACTGGGCAAGGCGTGATGGGTGGCGGCCCCCATCGCCGCAACTGCCGAAATTCGTACCGACGGGGGCGGGTCGGTACGCGTCGCCTCCGGGGGACGCCCTAACCCGCACTGCGGTACGCATATCGAGCCGGAATAGCAGTCTAATTAGACTGGCAGGAGACGCGACGAGCACGCTCCGGACTATGCCCCCCCAAAAAGAAGAAGAAATCAAAAATTTTTAAAAAAGAATCATGACAATCTCTACAAACAATTTCGCACGATTACTTCAAGCATCGAAACGCGTACATTTAATCATACCTATACATAGATATTTATAGCGAGTTATACGAGTAGACAGCGTTCTGTGAGTGTTAAAGAGATATAGACGTCGTCGGTTCGCATTATGAGCGCTTGTTTATTTGAACGGAAGCAATGGTCGTTTGCTGTTGATGTATATGATTTAATGTGATTGCACAGATGGTGTAGCGATATATGTACTGACATATAATTCCTAGCGATAAGGTTTCAATTCCCACCCAAGACAATTATTATGCGCTTTATAAATGGTTGCTCCGATTTCTCGTTGTAGATATTTTATTTCAATTAATGAATTATTTTTATATCCATTATTGTATTTTATATCCAATAATTATTGACTTCTTCCTTGTGGTGACGGAGTAAGAATACAATCCACCACCTGTCTTATCCGTGGGTGACCTTAAAAGACGACTAAGAGATATAAAACGCATATAACATCCATGCAAGTGAAGGAAAACTCGAAATTAAATCCTATACCAACACGTTTGACCAGCGTTGTATAGTCGGTCAATTTCCCTCCCATTATGAAGGAGGCTCGAATCCAACAGTGGGACGACATATATGAGTTGAAATGATGATTATGATGAATTATTTTTATATAATCTTCGACAATTATGAAAAAGGAAATTTAAATTCATAGTCAACGCACAACATCGCAAAACTATTCATGTACCAAAATTTAATAATCCAATGATTTATAATTTCATCTACATATTTTAAAGTGAAAACTTCTTTAGGCGCGTTGAGCGTTTTTGGAGGGGAAAAACTTATAGGTTCGCGTCACCGACATGCTAATGCTAATAGTATAATCTATAGCTATGAGTAGTGTTTTTATATAGATAAATGAATAATGAAAATAAAGAATTTATTTTCAAATATTTTCAATATTCATATCAATATTTGCATTTAAAAGTATGGCATTATTTATTTTTAATTGTATTTTTAATATTTAACCTTTATGTCATGAAATGAGTATCATTGTGGTTATCTTACTAGCGTGATAAACCGATTCCTAGATGTTCGATAATATTTTTTATTTTTATATAAAAATTAGAAAATTATTAATATTTCAATTAGTCTTAAGTTAATAGTTTTCACTTCTATCGGCAGTCCCCATGACTGCCTGTTGTTTTTTTTTTAATAATTCCTCAATTTAGTGATGGACTAAGAGTACTAAAAACAATCATTTCGTTAAAGGCGACATGGAAATGAACCTTCGGTGCGTCAATCTTTAAATTGTCAGATTTTACCGCGAATTTATACAGTATTATAGACACCAAGTAGCATTCTTGTTGGGAAGCCTATATCCAACATTAAGGGTGTAGATCGTGAAAATCACCGAAAAGAGTGTTACGATTTTTCATATTTAACCTATTTACATATGATTGATATCAATGACAATTTGTATATATTACAACCAAAGACCAATAAGTATGTTCATGCTTATATTAAACTCTTAAACCTAATAGTTGTTATATAATAAACGTCAACAAACGCACAAAATTGAGTAAAAATGCAAAAACATGACTTCGTATTTTTCAGATTTAACCCCATAAATCAACACAAATTGATAAAAAGAAACACTTTTTGAACACTGAAGAAACCAATAAGTATAGCTGTATACTTCTTTTTATACCTTTACAAACAAAGACTTCCTCTTTTAAAGCCCTAAAATCTAGATATATTTTAAGGTAAATTTTTCATACATAAATGTATGGGATAAAGCGTTCGTTTCATTCGTGCAATCTCGGTGGTCACTAACGGCAGTTCCTTTCTGTAAGTGAACGCGACACCACGCTTGTCGGCTGCAGACAGCAGAATTACGTATTGTGAATTTGTGTTTTTTGTAAAAAACTGTAAGTATAACATTTTTATAATTAATTTATTTTCAGTTAGTAGAAAGTATCGATATAATGAATGTCTGAAAGAAAACCATGATGGAACTAGATATAAATCGTAAAAAATACAATATCTACACTAATAGGTATTATAAAGAGGAAAGATTTGGATTTTTGTATGTAACGAATAAACTCAAAAAGTACTGGACCAGTTTTAATAATTCTTTTATCATTCGAAAGCTACATTATCACTGAGTAACATAGGCTATTTTTTTCGCAGGACTGATTGAATTTGAGTGTCATGCCAGGGAAAAGAAAGTTTTGTACGCATTATAAAAATATGAAAGCCAAAAGATCTCGGAATAAAATGTAAGTTCCTCCCTACTTATTTATTATCGCATTTGAACAGGGTACATTACAAAGCTAATACAATATGTCATATGATTTAGATCGCCCGATTCAGACATATACCTACAATAACATGTAAATATTGGTTTGTATTATCTATATCTATACTGATAAATAAAATTGAAGTATCTGTATGTAATATCAAAATAATAGGATTTTAAAAAAAAAAAAAGGCGATACGGAGTTCGCCGGGTCGGCTAGTATTGTCTAAATATCAAATTGTGGAAGTAGGTAGGCGACAGCGCAACTTTGTCGACATACCTATACCTATACCGCCAAACAGACGCGAGGCGCCTAGCGTCTGGCTTAGGGTTGTACAAAATAAATAAAAAGTGGATAATATTGATGAATAATATTTCCAGTATTGAAAATAAAGAAAACCTTGGGGCCGAGACTCTGAGCAACAATGCTACGCACTGTATAGAGGTAAGTTGTTATACGTAATTCTTGTAGACTTGTTACATAAATAAACAAACTACTTAGTTAGTGATGGGCGAAGACAAAATCTCAATACCTACCTATAGATTTTTTCTTGCAATATTTATTATTTTCATCGAGAGACAAACACCTTAGTACCGAAATACTTCTCAATTACTTTCTCAAAAGAAAATTTCCGTTCAAATAGGTGACGTCATAAAAAAACAATACCTAATGCGTAAAGAAATTATAATTTCTATTCATCAGGAACCTAATATTGTATTAATTCTTTTGCATTTTTTTAAATTTTTAATTATTTTTTATAAAAAAAATCAAGCCATTATCTTTCTTTACAGGAACTAGTTATTGAAAACGACCAAGAGGGAAAGGTGGATGAAATGGAAGTTGGGCGTAGAGTTGTAGACGTTTCTTTTTTTTTAAAGCTCTTCAGGCCATAGGGGACCACGGTCCAATGGATTGTAAGTTAAGTTACCTCAGTATAATAGGTGAAGTAAAAGTTGGTCTGGACTCAAAACTCATCATGAAATGTAGTATGTGTAGTATGAAATTTACTGTGTGTTTGATTGAAAAGAAAGAAGATAGAATGGAAGTGAATCATCAAATTGTATCTGGTATCATATCATCTGGTGGGAGCTACTATCAGTTAAAAACATTAACTGCCGCAGTAGCCCTACCAATCATGTCACCTTCATTATACAATGAAATTAATAATACGGTTTGCGATTGGTGGGAAAAGACAGCAGTACATTCCATGGCAGAAGCTGTCAAGGAAGAAGCGGAGTACGCAGTGTCTATAGGTAGTGTTGATAAAAATGGTACACCATTAATATCTGTTGCTGTTGACGGTTGTTGGAGCAAGAGATCTTATGGTAAGAATTTTTCCGCCTTGTCCGGCGCAGCTGCGATAATTGGCATTAAAACTAATAAAGTATTGTTTTTTGGAGATAAAAATAAATACTGCGTAGTTTGTGCACGAGCCGCAAAGAACGACAGTCAGCCCTCGGAACACCGTTGTTTCAAGAATTATTCGGGATCATCTACCGGTATGGAATCGACCATAATAGTTGAGGGGTTTAAACGTTCCATTGTTGATCACGGTGTATTTTATAATAAATTTGTAGCAGACGGCGATTCCAGTACTTATAAAAAAATATTAGATTCGCGACCGTACGGTAATTTAACAGTAGAGAAAATTGAATGCTAAAATCATCTTTTACGAAACTAACTTGGAGCTTAGAGAGATAGCTTGGAGAAACTGTCGAAAGACACTAAGTATCCTTGCGAATTGCGGCAATTCCTAAAAGAAAGGTATTTGCGTTTAAGAACGGGTGTAAAATGCGCTATTAAATATTGGGGCGATCAAAATCAGTCACTCGAAGAAAAAATAAAAAATCTTAGTGAAGATATCCTAAATGGTCCACAACACGTATTTGGTAATCACCAATATTGCAAGGAGTATTTCTGTAGACCTGATACTCGTCGAATAGAACCTGTTGGGTTGCTTCCAGCAATTGTTGGATGCGTATTAATGGACGCGGTACACATTTTAAGTAAAAGACTGTCATATCATTCTAGAAGTTTAATTCATAATTGTACAAGTAATATAGTTGAAAGTTTTAACGCAGTGATTGCCAAATTAGTAGGGGGTAAGCGTGTAAATTATTCTTCCCGTGGTTCTTATGCGGGCCGATGCGCAGCTGCTGTTGTGTCTTTTAATACAGGATCGATTCATAGTAACACTCATGAAGTAATATTTAAATCTAGTCCTAATCCTTTGATCGCGAAAGTGGAAAATTGTAATCGTAGAATCCGTTTAATTGCTAAACCTAAATTAAGATTGAAAAAGAGCCACAGCGCTGTATCGAAAGACGCTCACTATGGCCCAAACTACGAAAAACCTGATCTGAGTCCAGAATTATATGAGAAGGCCAAGTCATCTTTTTTAGCCGATTTAAAGTTGTCTTGTGCTGAAAGAGAGGAGCTTGAAAGGTCGACCCATTTGCAAAGAAGTAGTTCTGAGTGGATGAGTACAAGGAGAAAATTACTAACCTCATCATCGTTCGGGAAAGTTTGTAAAAAACGAGAGAGCACAAGTTGTGCTGTTCTTGTTCGTAAAATCGTTTATGGTAGTAATATCTCCAGTTTGCCTGCTGTACGGTACGGTATAGAAAACGAAGAAACCGCAATTAAACAGTTAGAAATTCAAGAGAATATTAGTATACAAGGTTGCGGTTTGTTCGTCGACGATCAATATGAATTTCTTGGTACTACACCAGATGGCATTTATGCAAACGGTTTAATTGAAATTGAGTGCCCACATTCTTTAGCTGGCATGACTCTTGATGAAGCAATGGCCAAACATACCTTTTGGGTTAAGGACAAGGCTTCCAAGGGTTATGTCATAAATAAAAATCATAACTGGTATTTCCAAATTCAGGGACAGGTACATATTACTAAAAGAAACGTTTGCATGTTTGGCATCTGGTTTGGTGCTACTGTACCTATGAAAGTTTATATTATAGAAAAGGACGACAAATTTTGGGAGGAGAAAATGGAGATGAAATTAGTTAGGTTTTATTACGATTGCCTACTTCCAGAATTAGTTGATCCTCGGCAGTCACGAAGCATGCCCATTCGTGACGCGCCCAGTATCATAGAGGCTATGAAAGAGAGGAAAGAAAGAGCTTTACGTGTTATGAAAGAGAAGAACGCCTAATGATTTTGAAAGATACAGGTAACTTAACTACCCAGCCAGTCGATTCACGTAAACACGCCAGTCCAAAAGTCGTTTTAACTTAGGAACTTAGAAATCGCCTTTTGGTTTTCTGTTTTAAACGCACTTACTTATCTAGTCTTGGATTGTCATAAATCTTCCAATAGCTCAATTACTATACAATTTCTGAGTTACCTGATGTAAAGAATCATAAAAATTGGTTCAAAAATACAGCGAATTGAGAATTCTCCTTTTTTTAAGTCGGTTAAAAGGGGCTAAATTTGCAAAAAAACGAAGTGACGTCACTGCGCTACGGTTTTTATTACTTACGTGAATCGGGCAGCTGGTAACGTTTTCATTCTGATAGGTTTTGTGATAGCCATTGATTTTATCATCAAATTAGCAGAAATCAGAACTTGATCCGTAATCGAATGAAAAAACATTAGAATTTTGAACTCATATTTCGTTATTGTTTAATTACATACTTTTAATTAGTATATTAATAATTTACAAACTTCTGTTAAAATTAGTAAATAAATGAATTATTTACTAATTTTTGTACAACCCTAGCACGCTTTTGAGATAGCGAGTAATGGCGACTCATATTTGTTATTGTGTAGTAAATAAATCATTTTTATACTTGTGTTTCATTTATTGACATTTTTTTTAAAACCCTAGGATTTTTTTTAGATATCGACGAGGTGATCGTAAACAAAAAGTAAGTATTTGAGTTTACGCAATAGGCACATTTCCTTGCGTAGAGATAAACACACTTCCTATTGAATTTGCAATTATTTTATTGAATGAATATTTTACGAATTAGAATAAATTTTGGTAGTGAAATTACAAATAAATACATAGTTGGAATTTTAGGTAAGTAGAATACAAAAATGTCAGTCCGGACCTGCTCTTGATTGTATATTATATTATAAACTAGTAACCCGCCCTCGCTATCTTCGCTATCTTCGGCAATATTCACTTAAATTACATACTATAAAAAGCATATTGATCTATAATAAATGCACAATTTATTTAAGGTACTTAATTGGATAAGGATTAATGCTGTATTGTATAAAATCACTTAGTAAATAATCATTTTTTAGTAGAGGATAAAAAATGGTTATGGTGGGTTATCCCTAAGAGATAGACATATGCCATCGTGGACTTTTTTGTTGAACTTTTTAAGATGGATAATACTGTAGTACATTATTTTGGTCTATCTCGTAGGGTTCAGCCAACGTTTGCAATATAAGCGCAAAAAAAACGTGCTTATTTACGACATCACATTAGAAACCTCTAAATTAATCAGCGTTTCTCTACTATATTATGCATGTATTATAGATATAAACCTTCCTTAAGAATCATTCTATTTATTAAAAAAAACTGCATCAAAATCCGTTGCGTAGTTTTAAAGATCTAAGCATACATAGGGACAGACAGACGGCGGATAGCGACTTTGTTTTATACTATGTAATGTAATGATAGAAAAACATAAAAATTGTGTCTGAACTACTCTTATTAATCTATTAAACAGAATCAACAGCTAGTTTCCAAAAATTCAACGTTATTGTTATGCTGTAAATATTCAAGTTCAATAACAATTTCTCAACGTGGAACGTTTGTTGCAAAACATTTTGAAAATCGCGCTCTCTAGGTCATTCATCCGCCCCGTCGGATGTTACATTAAACTTTGGCGCTGCGGTCGCTCGAAATCGAGATCTCAGGCCAACAATCTACACCCTTAAACGTCTACAGGCTGACTTAGTACATTCTGTTCCTCACACTGCTTCGCGAACGACGATATTATCTAAAACTAATCTATCAACCTCTTTCTATAGAGCCAGCAGCTAAATTCTCCTTTGTCGAAGAGATACATGCACTATGCTTACATTAAAGCTAATGTAATTTTTTTTTCTGGAGTTTATGGCTTGGCTACTTAGACCTTTAAGCCAAGTCTTCATAGTTTATATATGTTATATGCGTTTTATATCACTTAGTCGTCTCGTACGATCACCCACGGTTAAGATATGGGGTGGTGAATAGTATTCTTACACTCCATCACCAAACGGAAAATAATATTCACTACACTTCGGCATTTGAACTGTACCATATTCTATAAAATACCAGCAAAATTATTTAATACTAGCACGCGGCTTCGCCCGCGTAAAAGGTTACTTTCCTAAAGTTTTTGATCCCCTATTTTTATTTTTGACCGTCGGTAATACAGTGCAACGGTATTACAATATCTACTCAGGGTTGGAACTTCATTACTGGACTACTAGATGGCGTTGAAGAAGCTAGATTTTGAGATTTTTTGACAAACAATTTTTTTATTTTTCATATAAAAATTTTGATTTTTTTTTAATATAAAGTATCCTATGTTACTTTTAATACCTCCAAGAATATGTGTACAATGTTTCATGATGATCGGTTGAGTAGTTTTAGCGTGAAAGCGTAACAAACAAACTTACATTCACATTTATATATTAGTGGGGATTTTCATATATAAATTTTGATTTTTTTTTAATAAAAAGTATCCTATGTTACTTTTAATACCTCCAAGAATATGTGTACAATGTTTCATGATGATTGGTTGAGTAGTTTTAGCGTGAAAGCGTAACAAACAAACTTACATTCACATTTATATATTAGTAGGGATAGGGATAATATGCTACAAAACACTAAAGAAATGAATATAATACAAGATCGTGACATGACATTTCCACATTCGCGCCAAAACTCCGCTAATGTTATTAACGAAAACACAAAGATAATATCTCATAACCTTTTTTTTTTTAAATTTATAAACGATATTAATATTACGCATATAAAAACCATTAAGTTTTGTATTTATCATGTTTAAGTTAGATAATATTTTACATTAGAATTTGTTTTAGATTACGAATGTGTTATGATAGAACTAATAACGTTAAAAATATATGCACACTGTTACTTTACGATATGTAGCAACTAGAATTTATAAATAGCTATTGAGGAATCATCATAAAATCATCATCATCATCATCTTTCTCCTGCTTTTACCCCAATTATCTAATCGACGTAATATGTAGGTACTCCTATTCCATCTTACATATTGCAAAATTTACTGGCAATTGTTTTATGACCGGCCGCCTGCTTGACGTCAATCTTCCTTGGGAATATAAGAGTTGGCCAAAATCGAAATAAAGCCCTTAGTCGTCTTTTAAGATATCCACGAGCAAAGTAAGTGTTGGTAATATTCGCAGTCGCTACCACACAGCACCAGAAAGAATTTAAAAACTGGTTCAGTGATTTAGTCGTGAAAGTGTAACAAAGAAACAAACAAATTTACAATCGCAGTTATAATATTCATCATCATCGTCATCATCACAGCCCATAAATGTCCCACTGTTGGGCTCGGGCCTCCTCTGTAATGGGAGGGAAATTAACCTACTATACCGCGCTGGTCAGACGTGTTGGTATAGGGTTTTGTTTCGAGTTTTCCTTCTCTCGCATAGATATTATATGCGTTTTATATCCCTTGGTCGTCTCGTACGTTAACGCACGGGTAAGATATGGGGTGGTGAATAGTATTCTTACTCCGCACCACACGGAAAATTAAAATATTAGTTAGGATTATTATTATATATAAAAATAATACACAAGCAGGCTAAAACTAAATTTGAATAAATAAATTAAATATTCGGGTAATATAATCTATAGTTGGACTTGCCTTAACTGCAACAAATTTTCCAATTACAAAGCGAGCCACCTGCGCTGCTCAGTCGTTTATCGCTTTATCTCAAGTGTTTGATTTAGATAGGCTTAAGTATGCCTTACTTCGCTAAAAGCCCTTGCAGCGTTGAAATTACCTCTCCAAACTGACATTTGTTATCATTTCACACTATATCTACACTTCAGTCAGTTTGAGCAGCTGCGAGTTGGCGAAAATAATTGTGACGGCATCTTCATTTTATTTAAAACTAATCACTCTATCATCAATCGTATCAACGTATGTAAAGCTAATTTTATACATTCACGGCTTCGCCCACGTAAAATGTTACTTTCCTAAAGTTTTTCATCCCCTATTTTTATTTTACCCCTTAAGGGTATTTTTTTTTACAAAATTTTAATGTCATGTTTATAATAAGATTCAATCTTGTGGCTTTAAAAAAAGTGATACTTCCTTACAACTTTTCATCCCCCTTTACAACCCTTTTTTGCATTAAAAAGTAGCCTATGTCCTTTATCAGGCTCTAGACTATCTGTGTACCAAATTTTATTTAGATCGGTTCAGTAGTTTTGGCGTGAAAGAGCGACAGACAGACAGAGTTACTTTCGCATTTATAATATTAGTAAGGATTGCTAAAATTATTATCTATATTTTTTTAGTGGCGGCCTATGGTGTAGTCACAGTTAAATCCGTCCGCGGTAACAGAAGAAACAGCGTACGACCCCATAGATCCGCCCTTTTTTTTTTTTTTTTTTTGCGGTGGGCCATGGACGTCGCACCCCGCCAAGTCGGTCCGGGGTGACGGAAGAGGCGGCGCGCAACCCCATTGACCCACCCTGCAAGCACCTCTTCTTCGCCGTGCGAGCGGGTCACCGGTACCCGATTTTTGTCTTCAGTGGCCTGCCTGGCGGTTTTCCTTCGTGGTTATCTTTTCCAGTCGACGCCTCGGCATCTCAAGGTGACTGGACTAAATCAAAGTAATATCACATTAACAATAACTTCAGTTTATATTTTGAAAAATTCCAATTCATTAAAACTTGCATATCTGGCAACAATTTATATTTCATCATCATCATCATCTTATCTACGTTCCACGTCTAGGCACAAGCTTCCTCCACAATAGGAGATAATTAACCTACTGTATCCCGCTGGTCAGATTTTTTTTCAAGTTTTCCTTCTCTTTTTCAGATATTATGTGCGTATTGTATACTTTAGTCGTTATTTACGACACCTACGGGCAAGAAAAAAGGTGGCGAATTGTATTCTTTGTCACCTCATAGATTATATATAGTATACTAGCAAACCCAGCCCGTTCATTTGTTTGTAGAAGTCCATATATCGTAGCCCCACCTGGTGACGAGTTACATCAATGGGGATAGCTTATAAATCTTCTCCGTGAAAAAATACATACCAATTTTCATAACGATCGGTCAAATAATTTCTGAGTTTAGCGATGTCACATATACAAACATCCTCTTGTATACAGTACTAGCAAATCCAACCCGTTGATTTGTTTGTAAAAGTCGATATATTGCAGCGCTGCCTGGTGCGAGTTCCCTGAATTCAGATAATATATAAACCTTCTTCGTGAAAAACCATATGTATACCAAAGCCAACACCTCCGTGAAAAAAATATTATTGATCAAATATTTTCTTAGTTTAGCAATGTCATATATACAAACATCCTCTTTTGTATTGTATATTAAGTAAGTCCAATAATAAATTTCTAGCTAATCCTCATCATCTTTCTGCTTTTGCAACACACAACAACACGTTTGCAACTACCCAAAATATTAACAAAAATGATGGAGTGGTGGTATATACTAAAAGTAATATTGCTGAAATATATACTAAAAGATATATACTAAAAGTAATATTGTCTCCAAAGGTTGAACGATATGAATGTGGGAGTCCAGATGGGCGACTCAGTGGTCACTGCTCTGCTTTATGCAGATGATGCAGTCCTGCTGGCACAGTCAGCGACTGACCTGCAGACCCTAGTCGACACAATGACAGAAGATTGTAAGAAAAGGGGTCTACGCGTGAATGTGAGCAAAACCAAAATAATGGTCTTTGAAAGAGATGAAACCAGAACAGATGTAAGAGTAACAATAGGTAATGATGTACTAGAGCAAGTGGATGAATTTGTATATCTTGGATGTGGATTTAGCCGAGATGGAAGATACACCACTGATATAGAGCGAAGAGTGAATGCGGGAAATAGAGTGAACGAAGCGTTGGGGCAACTTCTCGGCAGCCACCACCTCAGCCAGAAGGCACGTGTAGCAATACATAACGCAGTGCTTGTCCCAACATTACTGTATGGAAGCGAGAGTTGGGTATGCAGAAAAGAGTATGAATGTAAAATTAATGCGGTCGAAATGCGATCTCTGCGGAAAATCTGTGGAGTTAGGCTGACCGACCGCATTCGTAACGACGACGTAAGAGAGCGAGTAGATATGAAAGAGAGTATTGGTGTAAAGATGCGAAAGGGAATGCTCCGATGGTTCGGACATGTGGAAAGAATGCCGAACGAACGTCTGGTTAAGAAGATATACAATGCAAAAGTGGAAGGATGTATGTACCGAGGGAGACCCAGACTAACCTACCTAGACCAGATCGGTCATGTACTGAAGGAAGGTGCAGTCAAGAGTCTCCGAAACCGGCGAGCGTGTATGAAGAGAATTATGAATGTTGAGGAAGCGAGTGAAGTATGCAAAGATAGAGTTCTCTGGCACTCTGTTCTCTCTGCCTACCCTGCAAGGGATATGGCGTGATGATATGTATGTATGTATGTGTGTAATACATACATACATACATACGTATGTGTAATATTGCTGAAATTGTCGTATTATTATATATTGTTATTGCGGATGCTAGCTGTATCGAAATAAAGATAGGAAAGGACATTTGCATTTTTGCAATATATAGATCGCCATCATTTAAAAATATAACAAACTTTCTCTCATCCTTGGATCAATCTCTAGCCAAAATTTCTAATTATCGTAATGTAGCAGTTATTGGCGATATAAATATAGATATTTCAGATGGTAACATAGATAATAGAACATCGGATTATTTAAATCTTATTGTTTCTCACGGTCTACTACCTGCCCATAATTTGATTACTCATAATAAAACATCTCTTGATCATGTATTGCTTAAAACACAATACAAAGCTATAACAATAGTTATAGATTCTACTGTGACGGACCATAATGCGGTACTGCTTACTTTAGATAAATGTAAAATTGATAGCACATATAAAAAGAAAAATAAAATCACCTACTCCAAACTTGATACACAATTACAAAATTCCGACTTCAGTTACATTTATCAATGTACCAATGTGAATGTTGCCCTTGATTATTTCATTAAAGTGATTATTCGGGCTATTCAAATTAGTTCTATATCCCACGCTTTACCACATCGCTTAAGGATTATGAAACCGTGGATTACGCCGGGTATATTAAGATGTATGCGTAATAGGGATAGACTGTATCAGAAAATAAAAAAATCTCCCAATGATGATATTACTAACATCACATACAAAAGATATCGCAACTATTGTAACACCATTATTAAAAACCTTAAAAGGCAATACGAGAGGGCTGTATTAGATAAAGCTACATCTAATCCAAAAAAGATGTGGCAAGTTATTAGAAACGTAACTCATACTACGAAAAAAAATATTACTGCTAGTCCATTGTTAAAATTAAAAAAAAACAAATGCTGAGTCTATTAACGAAGTTAACAATTTATTCGCCAGTATTGGCAAAGATATTGCCCATGAGGTTACAATAAATTATACTAACAATACCAGTGTATCTGCCAACGCGATGACGGATGCGTCTCTCAATTCTCTAGTTTTTTTAGAAACTGATGAGATAGAAGTGGAGCAACTAATATTATAGCTTCGCAATGATTGCGCTATTGGATTCGATGGTATATCTTCAAATGTAATTAAACAATATAGGAATTATTTTATAGCACCTTTAACATTTATATTTAACTTATGCATAAAAACAGGAACCTTTCCTAATTTATTTAAAAAGGCCCTTATTTATCCTATCTATAAAAGTGGGGATGCAGACTGTGTAAGTAATTATAGACCAATCTCTATTTTGCCATCATTATCGAAGGTTCTGGAAAAATCATGAATAATCGTCTGAAAAAATACCTAGAAGATAATAATATAATTTCTTACAATCAATTTGGATTTAGGAATAAGAAATCTACTAATGATGCTGTGCATTAACTCACTGACCATGTTGTCCAAGCCTTGGATAGAGGTAAGAAAAGCATTGGTGTCTTTCTAGACTTAGCTAAGGCATTTGACACGGTCTCCATCCCCAAACTAATTCTTAAACTAGAGCGCATTGGTGTTCGGAATCAACAGCTGAAGTTGTTTGAAAGCTATCTCTCAAACCGAACACAGTGCGTTAAAATCGATGATTATGTTAGCAACGATCTTCCTGTAGAATTCGGTGCGCCACAGGGAAGCATTCTTGGTCCCACGCTTTTTCTCGTCTATATTAACGAGATGTGTAAATTGGACTTAAATAATGGTAAATTGTTGGCATACGCAGATGATACTGTACTGATTTTTGCCGGTTCAACATGGGAACACGTTTTTAAACTGGCACAGGATGGCTTTAACAAAGTAACTCAGTGGTTAGGTGATAACACATTGTCACTTAACGTAGAAAAAACTAAGTATCTTAGATTTCATATTAAAAAAGATAAAGGCTTGCATAAAGATGAATATTATATTACCGCACACACTCACGCCACTGGAAGTGTTTTGCCTTGTAGTTGCCCTAACTTAGATTATGCTACTACCACAAAGTACTTGGGCGTAATTATGGACGAAAAACTGAGCTTCGTACAGCACATCGTACTATTGACCACTAGAATCCGCAAAATCATCTACATTTTTAAAAATCTCAGGCACATTGCTGAACTACTAATTTTAAAAAGAGTTTATTATGACCTGTGCCAATCTTTACTAGGGTATTGTATCCTTTCTTGGGGTGGTGCATGTAAGTCAAAAATGATCGAACTGGAACGTGCACAAAGGGCCGTATTGAAAGTATGCACGTTCAAGCCATTCAGGTATCCTACAAAAGAACTATTTGAATATTGTGAAGTCTTAACAGTACGTCAACTGTTCATCCTAAGTATAATATTAAAACAACATGCATTAATTTTTAAGTCAGATTGTCTTTCATCGCCAAGATATGTGTCACGCAAGTTTAAGCTTCCACTAGCTGAAAGGCACAGGACATCATTCAAACAACGATTTTACTGTTTTCTTGGACGATTCATTTATACTAAAGTTAATAAAGTTTTGAATATTAATCACAAAAATAAATATGAATGTAAAAAGATTGTAACAGGATAGCTTCTAAAACTTAACTACGATGACGCGGAAAATCTTCTTCAACCGATTACCTAAATATACTGAATTGTGAACACCTGTAGTCGTACCAATGCACACACACACTCGCACACGCACACACGCATACACACACACGTGCACGCACACACGCATGCACGCAAACACTTATCAACAGAACACACAATGAACACTCAGCACACACAATAAAAATTCAACATATTATACATCCAGACAAAGTTTACTACTATGATACCTTATCCTACTAATTTTATAAAATTTACTTCTTGTGGCCTATTGTTACTTTATATTAATTAATTTACCGTTATCTGTTAAGATTATTTGTTAGTGACATTGGAAGGTTGCTGATACTTATAGCACAAGATAACCTATTTTAAGTATCAGCAGAATATTAATGTTAATTATGTTAGATTTTCTTGTACATCAATATAAACACTATTGTTATATGTAATTTTTATGGAAATAAATAATTATTATTATCTTTCTGCTCTTATCCCATTACTTGAGGTTAATGATTCTTCCTATGTATGATATATATTACAAAAGTTTTGGCAATAGTTTAATGATCGGCCGCATGCCTGATGTCAACCCCCTTTGGGAATTTAATTGTTGACCAGACATTAGATGGAATTGGTCCAGGTCGATGTAAATTCCAAGGAAATGTCAGCAGTAATTTGTCTGTGTAGCATTCTTCTATCTGTTATAAAAATAAACATTTATTTAAATTGAAGGAAAATTAAAATGTTTTGAACTAGTTTTAATCTATTATATTAATTAACTAGCAAACTCAGCCCGTTCGTTTGATGGTTAAAGTCGATATAGCGCAGCGCCACCTGGTGGCAAGTTACATCAATAGGGATAGATAGACATATAAACTTTCTCCGTGAATAAATACGTATGCATACCAATTTTCATAATGATCGATCAAATAGTTTCTGAGTTTCGCGATGTCATATATACATATAAACATTCTCCTTTATAGATTAGATTACATTTGACCAGATATATGATAAACAGCCTGGCTGACAGAACGCACCCCTGCTTAACGCCGATATTGACGTCAAACCAAGGCGACATTCCATCATCCAGCCGCACACAGGCTCTACAGCCCATGTAACTGGACTGCACAGCCTGTAGCAGTTTACCGTTAATACCATACTCCGGTAAAATGTCCCAAAGTTCCTTTCGTACAACCGTGTCAAATGCTCTCTCCAGATCCACAAAACTGCAGAAAACCCTCTGACCTAGAGCCAGATGCTTCTCCACAATGTTGCGCAGAGAGAACACTTGATCCACGCATCCCCTTCCACTCCTGAAACCTCCTTGTGTCTCACACATCAAACCATCGGACACCATCCTCATTCTTCTTTCAATAATTTTACCGTACACTTTTGCTGCCAAACTGGTCAAGCTTATGGCGTAATTTATTTATTTATTTATCATACACACAACTATCATTACAGGATTTGCCTAATGCAATAGCGTGGTAATAAAAAATAAGGTATAATTATAACATATACATAACATTTTATATATCTTTTATCAAATAAACTTTAATTATTTGTGTAACATATGATATGTAAGGCGGTTTGTGTAAATTCATTCAGAGAACAACAAAATATGTCTATTTCTTCAGAAACACTATTTATAGTTCGAATTCGAAGTGCACGCGACAGTGGCGCCTCAAGCAGTATGTTTGTACGGGCGCGAGGCACTGCTAGCAGGCGTGGTCGTCGTCTTCGCCACACATACCTATCAGGTACATATAGACCCACCCGCTGTAAAATATCAGCATTATATATCTTACCCCTTATTAATTTGAACAAATATGAAGCGAGTGCAAGATATCGCCTGACCTTTAGTTCATTGTATCCAACCATATCCAGAATAAATAGAGTTGGATACATCAGCGGATAATATGGGTATACACCATACTGTCTCAGATATAAAAACCTCAAAAACTTATTTTGTACTCGCTCCAACATGAGACTATATTTGCGCAGTCATAACGTGAACCCTTGTTCACTACGTAATAAATTTCTCAAAACATTTAATTAATACAAATCGTGGCGCTAAGTATTATAATAATGCTGTTAGTTACGCAACTAAGATAAAATTAACAATTCTAAACATTTCTTCGTTAATATAAATATTCATGTATATTTGAAATAGATATTTTAATATTCATAATGCCTATAAAAGTTTTTCATAATGTACGCTCGGATGTTTTCTCATTTTTTGATATTATGTTTTATTTGTATAATAAAACTTCATAAAAATCACATTTTTATTAGGAAACGTCATATGACTAGGTGATCGTACGGTTGCGGTTGCGACAATATAAACCGACGACAGGTTGATAGCAATAGGAACCTTGCTACGCTAATTTATGCATAATGTCCGTCTTGAAATATTTTATAGTATGAAAAATAGTTCACCGCCTTATAAAATATGAAACGATCATGAGGATCGTAAAATGAAATGTTAGGAAAATTATAATCGTGTCAACCTTTTTTGAAGACTCTTTCGAATAAAAATAGAAAAAAAATAATAATTTAAGTATGCATGATACTTACGTCATAAAATCACAAAAGTATGTTTTGTGATTTTAACACAAATTTATTGGAAAAATTTAAAAATATTCAAAATAGCTTCATCCAAATTCGCCTTTTTCTTTTCTTGTTACAACTATGTATTGGCAACATCGATGAAAGCAATGAAAAGCATGAGTCATCATATTCGATAGAAATATTTAAGAACTGGCACACCAAAAACCATAGAAGGAACTGAATAATATAAAAACATATATAGGTACACATACATGTAATCACAGAATAAAATTAAATAGCCTTTCTTCGTATAAATTTGTACGTGGACTAACACCGCCACCTCGCGATTGAAGTTTGCACTAACGAGTGCACGCGGTCTGCACGCAACACGCTAGCATTAATTAGTAAAATCCTCACGTGTTCGTTGCTTAATGAACCTCTTTATTTAATGGGCAAGAAACTAATTTGCATTTCGTTTATATTTGTTAAAGTGAAGTCTATTGGTAGGTTAATCTCGTAAATTTTAATCTCTATTCTTCCATATATTTAGAATCTAATTTTAACTTGTCCTAAATTTATAAAAATTGCTATGTAACTAAGTACTAAAAATATTCATTAATTAAAAGAACAGTGATATTTATATAAAATCCCAGTTAAATTATATTATTAAAAATTTCGTTATTTTATACATCAGGCCCTGTGGCGCAACGGATAACGCGTCTGACTACGGATCAGAAGATTCCAGGTTCGAATCCTGGCAGGGTCGCAATTAGACTTTTTGTACGCATATCTTTATTATTTTTCTAAAATTATCCATTCCTTTTTTAAAACAACAACATAAAAGTTGTAATTACATTAAGTTCATTATTTGATCATTTGTTCATTATATAAATATTAACAATAATTTTACTAACGATATGTAGTTGTTCGTATTATAATATTTACTTACCAATATTTTTAAACATGTACATAACTTTTTCCTTTATTTTTCTGATCGAAGAGGTACTGCTTTATCAAGGCCAACGGATACTACCGTATCCGTATTCTATTAAATCCTATTGAGTAATTAAATAACCAATATATTTACCTATACCATTATTATTTAATTCAAACATACACATGTATATCTTAAAAAATAATTAGAATTTTATAAACCATTTTAAAATGTACGGTTACGAATTTGGACAGAGATTTTGTCTACATAAAGAACTAGTGCTTGACACATTTTGTAGAATTTAACTGCAAATGGTAATGCGATCCTAAATGATTATTAAGTACGCAGCGGCCTGGCTATATCTTTGGTATTGCAATTGCCATGAGCGGCAGTAACGCTTACTATCAGGTACAGATTACTATTTTGCCACCATAAGCAATAATAAAGAAAATAAAATAAATTAATACACTAATAACACCAAATTAGTGAAAGAGCTGCAATAGCCGATTGAAACACCAATAGTCTGGCTGCAAGATCGGGTCTTGAGTCTAATTCCCAAAGCGTAAACATTGTGAACTTATTTTAGATGTGAATTAAATGGTGAATTTAATACTAGTACAGAGTATATTATTATTAGTCCCACTGTAGACTAATTCATTTGCATTTTAAATGCCGCAAATTATCCTCCATATTTCTAAATAAATATTGCACCCAAACAAATTGGAAATCTTTCATGATTCACATTAGATTGACACTCAAGCATGAAATTAATTGACGGGTGTTAATCCACGTGTATACTCAAAAAGTAATTTTGATACCATCTTCTAACATAATTTTTTTATTGAATTTATATACTCACATCTTCACTTTAAAACTTTATAGGAAGATGAAAGGCCTATTTATTAAACTGTTTTATCTATTTTAAAAGACAAAATCAATTATCATTAAAACATAGCCACAAACCTGTAATTTTATAGCCACACAGCGTTAAGAGCATTGGAAATGTCGTAATTCTTACCGTAATAGAAATAAAGAAAAAAAAATAAACGAACGAGACTCGCAAAAACTGTTAAAAGCGATAAAAGTCACAAACTCTAGTCGTGATGATGACTTTACAGTGATATTGCTTATCTCACGACAGCCAAGTGTCAAAATATTGAATGGCTTTTATATCGCCAGACGGGTTCAAAATAAAACCTATTTGACATAAATGTTATGCGACCAGAAAGATAAGTGGCGCGATAGTTTTAAAGAAGATAAAATATTGCTTTGCTCAGATAATATCTTGAGTATTGCCCAAAATAACGACCCATATTTTTTAAATATATAATGCAAACGTAAATTAATGTAATACTAAATAAAACTGCACGTTGAACATATATAAAAACACATTGTAAAATTATGCCCAAAAACTTTTAACTGATTATAATGTTAATAATCTCGGGGATCCTCTTCCAAATGAAAGCAATCGCCTATTCCACGCTAGTGAATCGTAATTTGTTTCCGGGTTGGCATAGTATATATATTTTGTGACAGGACGAATTTGTGTTACCTTCTAATAGCCTAATAATACAACGTATATAGGTTGTAGAGTTAGGCGAAGAATAACATTTCTATTAGTAACAAAAATTTTTTTATTTACTTTATTCCTATTATTTCCTCGGTTCATAAATTGATTCCTTAATCCACTAATTCCTCTGCTTCTGTCCGATGTCCTATAATTGATCTGTCGTCGTAATGAACATTTTACTCTACTTTTGTTTCCAATTTTACTTAGAGAAAACCACAATTATCTACATTATATAATACCACATATCAAACAATGGAATCATTGATATTTTTTACATAGGAAATGAGTAAACGGACGTTATATGTTAACTGGAAACGTTATCTAAGTACCGAGCTATTTTGGTGCAAGCTTTATCAATACGGGGTCAAGAGCGCGCCTTCCGGCAGATAGCGCACCCGCCGATAACCACTATAACCACAGCATCCCTCCAATATATTTGTTATTTAACAAAAAAAAATACTATTATTAATGTTGGGGTGCATTCATGTCAAAACCCGTTTTTGTATACACTTGTGATAAGATACACTATCTCCAGACACTTCGAAAGATCATAATTTTTTGTTCCATATTTGTCCGTAAAGTTTTCAATATTAAATATTTTCTAACTTTTAGTTGGACGACGTTATATGTAGTGCAAACATCCTGGCCACGGACAAATATTGGTCCATCTTGCCAGTTGTCAGTTTGTCACCGTTGAACGGACATCGCAGACACGTGCTAAATATGTACCTATCTTGTATAAACTAAAATACTTCGATTGAGGTCGTTGATGCTACATATTCTAAAAACTTAGTTTCTATTTTAATGACTTACCTTGTTAAAACTTAATACTAATGTGACTGCCAGCATCTATCACTAAACTATGACTCCATAGGTGACGTAAGGTTCTAAATCGTGACCTCACCTGCTGAAAGCCATAGTTTCGATGCTTGCATATTAAGAATACATGTTCTATCTTGTGAGACAACACAAAGTTTTTTTTTTTATTCATGATTATCATTTCAACTCATATACGTCCCATTGCTGAGCTCGAGTCCCCTCCATTATAGGAGGTAAATTGACCTACTATACCACACTAGTTAGACAGGTTGGTATAGATGGGGTTTAGTTTCGAGATTAACTTTCCTTTTCTTGCATAAATTTTATCATCATTCTCCTACTCTTATCCCAATTACTTGGGGTCGACACAATATGTACTCTTCTTTCATAGCACATATTTTAGAAGTTATTGGCAATAGTTTTACGACCGGGCGCCTGCCAGACGTCAACCCTCCTTGAGAATGCAATTATTGACCAAACGGCATCGGATGGAGTTGACCCAGGTCGTTATAAGGCTCATAGTCGTCTTTTACGACACCCATGAGCAAAGCAAGGGTTGGTAGTATTCGAAGCCACTACCACACAGCTTAATCTTGCATAAATTTTATTTGCATATTATATCCCTTAGTCATCCATTCGGTCACCACAAATCTCTGTTATAAATCTTCGAAAGTTATTTTCTTGTAAAGTGAATAATAATCACATACACAATATAAAAACAAAACATTATACATTGAACGTATTAGTCATTCATTATGCTATTTGGAAGTTGCATGTGTCGTGTCGAGTTGACAGTGAACAAGTGTTTCTAAGCGCAGGCGCAGACGGACAAGCGGGCGCACCCCAGATCAAATTATTCAGACGGAGTTATTCAACTTCCAATTGCGTTGATATGCGAATCATTCGATTTGCATCAAGCGTTTACAATTCAAACTCAACTATATCCATGACGAATGCTAACATTTATTCATGTGCACATTTGTATGTGGTAACATTATTATAAATCACATACTCTTGTAATAAATTTTATCACTGTCCTAGCACTATTATGAATTAAAATGATATTTTATCATTATATAAGCAGTAAGTACTAATATTTATTGCACTGTCAGTTAATATACAAATATTTGATCATCATCATCATATCACCTCATATATGTCCCACTGCTGGGCTCGAGACTCCTCTACGATAAGGGGGTAATTTATCTACTATTCCACGCTAATTACAACGGGTAGTTTTTAAATATTTTTTTTATTGCTTATTGGGGCAAACGAGCAAGCAGCACTCCTGATGGTAAGTGTTATTGCCGCCCACGGACCTTTGCAATACCAAAGGTATAGCTAGACCGCTGCTTACCAATACAAACCCCAAACCCAGTTGAGCTTACGGCTCTCTCGCTCGCGGAACAAAGCGCAATAGCATATTGCCATTACTCAGACGTCGATGTTCTGCGAGAGTGTGGTACAAGCCCGGATGAACCAGCAGTACATATTGTATCGACCCCAAGCAATTGGGATATGAGTATGAGAATGATGATGAGTGCCTACATATATCCTTTATACGTCTTTTACCACACCCACGGACAAGATATGGAGTGGTAAATTATATTCTTATTGTCACCACACGGAAAATATCTGATATTATATGTAATATTTGTTGAACGAAGAATCTTCTTGGAATTAATTATGATGAAACCATAAATCAACATCTAAGAAATTTGAGACTAGATGATAATGACCTACTTCTCAGAAGAGATACCGGTGAGTTAACTGCTGTGGGTCCTATGAAACGATAGAACCATTGTCTTATCAAGGATCACATGAGAGTGAATATCTCGATTCGTCATACCATCACCATCATCATCATCGTTCTCCGACTCTTATTCCGATTACTTGGGGTCGATACAATATGTACCCTTTTTGCATAGTACATTGTAAAAGTTATAGGCAATAGTTTTATGACCGGCCGCCTGACTGACGTCAACCCTCCTTGGGAATGTAATTGTTGACCAAGCGGCATCAGATGGAGTTGGCCCAGGTCGTTATAAGACTCTTAGTCGTCTTTTACGACATCCACGAGCAAAGTAAGGGTTGGTAGTATTCGTAGCCACTACCACACAACAGAATTCGTCATACCATCTCCATGGTGCTAAAATTTGAAGGACGGGTTACTTATCCATACCAACTCAATTTATTTATCAGCTTGGTTAAACTAGAAGAAAATATTAAATAGAAAAACAAGCGTGTCCACACAATGGCACGGACTTAAAAAAAGATTGGGTAGGATTTCATTTAAATTTTCATTTGCAGTGATATTAATTGCTTATTGTATCTAATATATCACTCGTAGGAAAGTAAAGGGTGACCCAATGTATTCATAGTCCTTAACTATACGCATATTTCCTAAATAAGAAATGTTTATATCTTCTTTCTTATGTTTAAGTAACAAATAAAAACATAAGTATTTTTAATAAAATAAACTCTGATAATGTTCATCACGAAATGGTGTTTTATTGTTCGACAAGTGAATAGTCATTATATAGAATACTTCAATCGTGATTCGCCCGGCCCGCCCTAGGGCCTTAAAAGAGAACTACAAGTAGGGGAAAATAAACCAACCACTTTAACTAGATCCACCTAACTTACTTTTAATAATAACTTACATTGGGCAATATATGAAAAAATATTAAGTTATGAAGTATCTTTTTATACTGGTCATACATTGAGGGTATGTGAAAGTCGCAACGCTTACAAAATTCTACTTAGTTTTTTATGGTTGGTTTTTCATGTTTGCAAGCTATACCTGTTATCGCCCATCGGAAGGTGGCGATTCAAGGAGTATGCTCTGGCAACATTAGCGTTACGGTTGAGTGGTTTCGTGGCGAAAACGGGTATAAATAGCGGTTACAGACGCGTAGACGGGATTCTGTTGTGATATCTAATCTGTGGTAGAAAGTCTGTTAATAAGTTATATGTAGTTATAAATGTTTAAGTGTATATCTATGTCATTTATTTGTTGTATTCTTATATACCTAACTATAATTTCGAATATATTTTCTAAAAGGTATAATAGAGTAAGAGTTTAAATTTTTACAAGACAATGCATTATTTATTAATCACATAAACGAATTATCTTAAATACTCAATGTACCTACATACGCCAAATAGGTATTTGACTTTAGCTTTGCGACCATGACATTCTTTTATGTCTACTAATTTAAAACCAATCATTACGAAATAATTGCTTTACACAGATGTAGTCTGGTAGTGGTAGAGTCACACTGTTGATAGTCTTCTGTATACAGCCGCGGGCGGGTCCGTTCCTGATAGTTCAACACTCTCGCAGAAAATCGACTTCTGAACAGTGACAATGCGTTGTTGCTCTTCGCTTAGTGATTGATCGAATTTGAAGCTTTCCAACCAACCAACCAACTTTCTGGGTGAATTAAGATTGTTAGGCAGCGCCTAATTGTCCTTCTGCTATTGCAAAGATCCATAACTGACAATAGCACTTACCATCAGGTGTGCTGTTTACTCGTTTGCCAACATAAGCAATAAAAACAGAAATATAGGTATTGCAAAAAAAAAAAAAACTATTACACTATTATAATTAATATAAGTATAGTTTTTATATGGCATTCGTTTCCATTCTGCTTAAAACTTGCCTGTTACCTAATTAATAGATTAATTTTTCTTGTTATCCAAATAAATTTGCTTTTTCTTGGTAAACAATTAAATTTAGTTCCTACAATGTTGATATTAGAATTATGAATACTTTACTTAGTACTTTTATAGGTAATAGTAATAATAGTACCACTAATCTAAACCTATGAGGGTATTTGTATCTATGACATTGCTAAACTCAGAAACTATTTAACCGATCATTATGAAAATTGGGGTATGTATGTACACATACTCTTTTCACGGAGAAGATTTATAAATTTATATGCTATCCCCAATGATGTAACTCGCCACTAGGTGGGGCTGCGATATATTGACTTCTACAAACCAGCTGGGTTTGCTAGCCTATTAAAAAAAATATATTTGTATTATATATGCAGTTTATCCAAACAAGTAAAATACACTTTTAGTTGCATTAAAGTTACTCATTTGAAGCCCGCGTTAATGCGACACGTGCATAGCGTAATCACTTATATCTTAACACGTGGCCTGTCATAGAGAAACATTATCGCGAATACGGTCATTATTTACAGCAGGTATATAATATACAATCGGCTTCTCCAGTAGTTAACTATGTAATTAAGTATCAAGATAAAAATTAAAAACTGGAAAAAATATAACATGTTTCAGTTATTATCTTCGCTTTTCTTTGTCAACCAATATAATTATGTACATCCGACTTTTGGATACGAGCCTTCTTCGGAATCAGATGATATTTATTCAAATTTAGTCTAATCCACGCTGGTTTATAAATTAGCTGGCTATAAATTAGCATTTTTTTTTTAAGTGTAAATTTCTTTTGGCGCACCGCACACAGATTTTTTGTAGGCTGCAAGTGAGACTGATCCGTCACGCTCTGAGATATAATAATTATTTATACATAATAAATATTTTTATAGATTGTAAGAAAAGGGGTCTACGCGTGAATGTGAGCAAAACCAAAATAATGGTCTTTGAAAGAGATGAAGCCAGAACAGATGTAAGAGTAACAATAGGTAATTATGTACTAGAGCAAGTGGATGAATTTGTAGATCTTGGATGTGGATTTAGCCGAGATGGAAGGTACACCACTGATATAGAGCGAAGAGTGAATGCGGGAAATAGAGTGAACGGAGCGTTGGAGCAACTTCTCGGTAGTCACCACCTCAGCCAGAAGGCACGTGTAGCAATACATAACGCAGTGCTTGTCCCAACATTACTGTATGGAAGCGAGAGTTGGGTATGCAGAAAAGAGTATGAAAGTAAAATTAATGCGGTTGAAATGCGATCTCTACGGAAAATCTGTGGAGTTAGGCTGATAGATCGCATTCGTAACGACGACGTAAGAGAGCGAGTAGGTATGAAAGAGAGTATTGGTGTAAAGATGAGAAAGGGAATGCTCCGATGGTTCGGACATGTGGAAAGAATGCCGAACGAACGTCTGGTTAAGAAGATATACAATGCGAAAGTGAAAGGATGTAGGTACCGGGGTAGACCGAGACTATCCTACCTAGACCAGATCGGTCATGTACTGAAGGAAGGTGGAGTCAAGAGTCTCCGAAACCGGCGAGCGTGTATGAAGAGAATTATGAATGTTGAGGAAGCGAGTGAAGTATGCAAGGATAGAGTTCTCTGGCACTCTGTTCTCTCTGCCTACCCTGCAAAGGACATGGCGTGATTGTATGTATGTATAATAATTATTAATAATTTTTAATAATTATTTTCTGATGGCTGGCTATGGTATGGTCACACTCATACATACATACTCCCTAGAGCACGCTTTTTTATTTTTTTTGTATTTTTGTTTCATAGGTTTAAGTTTTCACTTCTGCCGGCAAACCTCATGACTGCTTTATGTTTTTTTTGTAGTTACTTTTATGCTGACTGTCAATATTGTAAGTGATACACAAAATATGATTATTTTGAGAGTAAGTGAATCCGTAAATTTTTAAGCTGAGTCGTCTCACCACACAAGGATTTATTACTTTCTTCTATCTCTCTCTATTTCTTATATCGGCTTGTTTTTTTTTTACTAATATTGTTTCATCGTCATCAATATATAATAATATGGGAACGTTACAATATCTATATGGAATCAATATAAAGACATTTGCTATGATAAATAACCTTTTTTAATTTTAATAAATTGTGTTACATCTTAGGTACTATAGCTACTCAGGAATCGGGAATTACTTATATATATATATATGTATATTAAAACTAATACAAGTAGTCATCATCATCATCATTCTCCTACTCTAATCCCAATTACTTAGGGTCGATACAATATGTACTCATGTTCCATAATACATATTGTAAAAGTTATTTGCTTTCGTTTTATGACCGGCCACATACCAGACGCCAACCATCCTTGGGAATGTAATTGTTGACCAAACGGCATCAGATAGAGTTGGCCCATGTCATCATAAGGCTGTTAGTCCTCTTTTATGACATCCACGAGCAAAGCAAGGGTTGGTAGTATTCGTAGCTACCACACAGCAGCTAAGTAATATGTAACGATTAATATTTTTTTATCATAATCATTTGAGGGCCTTTATAGATATATCTACCTACTGTAGCGTATACAGTTAGCTTTTCTTTTTTAATCAGTTACGAGCTATCTCGAAATTTAAAATTTGTGTGATATATTAATATCATCCGGTACACATAAAACATATGCCAAAGAGCTAAAAATCACAAAAAAAAGAAAAACATACTAGTACAGCTATATAAATTCCTAAATATATTGTATCATTTATTTCCCGAGACTTGGTTTCCGTTATATTACAATAAATCATCTGACATTCATAGATTACATCTCTCATGAATTCAGTTATTATCAACATTCTTTATAATATTTATACTATGTTATTATGGAACTAATAATAGTTAAGCTTGAACAGGAAACATTAACTAATTATTATATTATATAAGTAAAAACATAGAAATTAATATCATATAATTTATATATTTTAAGCAATATATTCACAAATTGTATATTTTGATATATGCTAAACGGAAATGAACTGAGTTCCGGTACGGCACGTGGACGCTAGTTCCGGTCTTGTGCCGAAAATAAACGGTGGGTAACATGAGTTTGTGGGAAAAGCGTATCGATTTTTCTAATCTACTGTTATAAGCTTTTACTACTATTTTAAAAAATGTGTCACTGCATATTATGGTTAGGTATTTAATTCGTGATTATTACCATCAACTGCAATGCAAATATGTAAAAAAATAAATATCATAGATAGTTTTATTCTACAGTTTACAAATACATATATATAAAAAACTATTTTTTAAGTCAACGCAACGCATTAAATGATTACGTCACTGGAACTTTACAAATTTGCAATTAATACACAAAAAATCATTTATCTTCTTCACATGATGTATGTCCCACTATTGGGTTTGACCTTCTCTAAAATTAGAAGGAAATTAAGGCATATGAATCATAATAAAGTAATGATAAAATAAAACAAAAGCGAATAATATTCTTACTACGTCATCCTTCTCCTACTCTTATCCCAAATACTTGAGGTCGATAGAATATGTACTCTTTTTTCATAGTACATATTGTAGAAGCTATTGGTATCTAATAGTTTTAGGACCAGCCGCCTGCCTGACATCAACCCTCCTTAGGAATGTAATTGTTGACCAAACGGCATCAGATAGAGTTGGGCGGAGTTATTATAAGGCTCTTAGTCGTCTTTTACGACATCCACAAGCAATGTAAGGGTTGGTAGTATTCGTAGCCGCTACCACATAGTTAATATTCTTACTACGTCATCACAGCAAAAAAAAATAACTGGGAAATATCTATTTCGTTTAAAGAAAATAAACTTTTTGCTTGAATTAAAAAGATTGAAATGTTTATTTAACTTAATCTGCTTTCATACTACAATTATTAAATGTTAACTTGTAATATTCTACGCAAAATGTTTTGGTAACCCATAAAATTTTTACGTATCTTAATTTCTTTTTATTCCCTATGGCGAATATATAGATGAATATCTTTTGATGTTCACAGCGCGGCAAAGTCAATGACGCTTACGATAGTCCAGGCGGGGCGAGCTTTCCCAAGGGTGGGTGGATAATGCAAGGGTTGTATATTACTTTAGCTTAGAGCAAACAAATATTACAAGAACAGCTGGCCAATCTACCTATAAAGATTAGAACATGTGTCGTTTAAAAAGTATACGACGGATTAGTTTATATATTAGGTAGGTATAAAGTAAACAAAAAAGTAAGTAAGAAAAGTGAACCAAAATGTTTTTTTTTTATTTCCGATGGTGTCAAACGAGCAAGCAGCACACCTGATGGTAAGAGTTACTGTCACCCATAGACCTTTGCACAACTATTGGTACAGCTGCTACCAATGAGCTGTCTATGAAGACCCTCTCAACCCACCTAGAAAGTTGGGTTGCCGGCTCTCTCACGTACAGGTCGAAGCGTAACAGGAACTGCCACTACTCAGACATCGATTTTCTGCGAGAGCTTAGTACTATCCTGGACATCCAGTCCTCGGCTGTAGACAGAAGAGTGAATTATACTATCCATACTAGTAATAATTGATCAATCATTGAATAAAATTGTCGTATAATGTTACCTTCTCTGAATAACAGGTTAAGCTATATTCTAACTAAAAATTTAAAAATATAATATAAGAATACTCGAAACAAAACTATATGCAACTATCTAACCAATATTGCTCAAGCTAACTTCCTTCTAATCACGGTGGACGCTTAAACTCAACAGTGTGACTTAAATGGGCGGAGAATAAGTATAAACAAATAAATATTACTAGTTAAAGAATGCCGAACGAACGTCTGATTAAGAAGATATACAATGTGAAAGTGGAAGGAGGTAGGTACCGGGCGAGACCGAGACTACCTAGACCAGATTGGTCACATACTGAAGGAAGGTGGAGTCAAGAGTCTCTGAAACCGGCGAGCGTATATGAAGAGAATTATGAATGTTGAGGAAGCGAGTGAAGAATGCAAGGATAGAGTTCTCTGGCACTCTGTTCTCTCTGCCTACACTGCAAGGAATATTATTTGTATGTGGCGTGATGATATGTGTATGTGTGTGTGTATTACTAGTTATATCATATAAAAAATCATTTGCCCTCAGCGCTCAACCACAGTCATCTGAGGTTAACAACTAAGAATCACACAAAAAAAAATAGAAAATCATAGGCAATGCTATTCTCCCCCAAAGAAATATGTAAATGCTAAACTCTTACTGGAAGTAAATATTTACTCTAAAATATTTATATATTACTTAACTATAAAACCTTTCAATAAAAACATTACGACTATTTCGCATGTCATCCCAAATAGTGTGTTGTAAAAATTTTGCGATCGACTCGTGTACTGCTTACAGCGTTTTCCACTCGCCTTGCGTCGGCTAAATTACGTGAAACGTGCTCGCAATTCACAAAATATCCGCTTCGCCCTTCCCTTCAGATTACAAGAAAACGCATTTATAGCTTATACATGAAGAAATAAACTATTTGTTGTGTGTATTATACGTTAGGAATTCACTTATATGTAACTGTATTTTTAATAAAATCTATTATTTTTCAGTCTATAAAAAGTCTATAAAATCTATTATTGTTCAGTCATCAATCAGTTATTGTTTGGATTATCCAACAACTGTTTTACATATGCATATGTATATAGGTACTTTTAGAATATAAGACGAACATGATGCAAGCTTGAATTAAAATGCGTCTCGCTAGACAAGTAGGCAATTCGTCTTATTATTGACAAGTACCTACAAAAGCAAAATTTAGGTACATGCGCGGAATGAAAAACTGTAGGGCTCGAGCCTCCTCCATAATGGGAGGGTTATTGACCTACTATACCACGCTGGTCAGACGTGTTGTTATAGGGTTTTGTTTCGAGTTTTCCTTCTCTTGCATAGATGTTATATGCGTTTTATATCCCTTAATCGTCTCTTACCACTCACCCACGGGGTAAGTTACCCGACTAGAAATTTTTTCGTCTTCCTTAGCAGGACCGGACCGGGCATGCCCGATCTGGACCAGATAAGGTATGTAACGCAGAAGATATATCTGGACCCGATCAGGAAAACCTTATCGGGTCCAGATCAGGCATTCCTGATCGGGTCCAGATCAGGCGTTCCTGATCGGGTCCGGACGAAATTTTACTGATCGGAACCAAATCAATCATCTGCATTTTATATCTTGCCTGATCCAAAACGAGTATGCCCAGTCCGGTCCTTTTAAAAAACATGAACATCTTAAAGAACATGTTTAATAGGTAAAAATATAAATTAATATATGACGTAGGCACCAAATGCAGTGCTATATTCTTATCATAGAGAGTCCCAGTGAGCCGTTCCGATTATGGAGCAACCACCAGATGCTAACGACTGCAACTGTCGCCTGAATTTCTCATTCATGACCTGATCGATCTGTTTTAATCTGATTCGATAACAACTAATTTAATATTAGGCCATGTCATTACGCTTCGGAGAATCTTAACACCGCGATTCAAATAATGACGTCATTTTACTAACGCCATCTATTTATTATGACCCAAAACATTAAATGTTAGAATGGTTGTTACAATATAATATTTCTATCTATGTTTTCAAATGTTAGGTGCTTTTATATATATATATATATATATATATATATATATATATATATATATATATACATGTATATATATATATATATATATATATATATATATATATATATATATTATTTATTTTTGTTTTTTACTTTAAATATAAATTATTTTTGTATTATAAATTAAACATTATTATTAAATACATATGATTAATATATATGACAATCATGTCACTTTTTTGAATTTTGATTGATATTTTTTTTGTGTTACGAAAACTGTTTCTGGTTCTGATAAGCCTTCTGACAAGCCTTACTATATACTTGATAATATTTCACATCAGGCTATCCTTATTTGGTCCTGATCTGGTCCTGATCCGGTATGCCTTCTCATACTTGATGTTATTTCACATCAGGCTATCCTGATCAGGACCAGACCTGGTCCTGATAGGGTTTGCCGGATCCGGCATGCCTCATTCTGTCCTGATCGGGTCCTGATCCGGTATGCCTTACCATACTTGATGATATTACACATCAGGCTATCTTTATTTGGTCCTGATCCGGTATGCCTTACCATACTTAATGATATTTCACATCAGGCTATCCTTATTTGGTCCTGATCTGGTCCTGATCCGGTATGCCTTACCATACTTAATGATATTTCACATCAGGCTATCCTTATTTGGTCCTGATCTGGTCCTGATCCGGTATGCCTTACCATACTTAATGATATTTCACATCAGGCTATCCTTATTTGGTCCTGATCTGGTCCTGATCCGGTATGCCTTACCATACTTGATGTTATTTCACATCAGGCTATCCTGATCAGGACCAGACCTGGTCCTGATCGGGTTTGCCGGATCCGGCATGCCTCATTCTATCCTGATCGGGTCCAGATACATGATCTGGTTGAACCATACTTGTTTTCTAGTCGGGTAAAGGATAGTGAATTGTATTCTTACTCCGTCACCACAAGGAAAAATGCAATATGAAATATTTATTTTAAGAGCATTATTTCTAAAAGGTTAAACAGAGGTTAAACATACGATTCGATTTGATAATAGACGAACAGGCCCTTGCTATCTGGGTTGGACATTTAAGACATTTTGTTTGCTAAACTATTAGCATTCCCGTGTGGTGACGGGTTAAGAATATACTATATCAGCATCCTTCACTTTATCGTGGGACTTGAAAGAACCGGTTGAAGAATTGTCAGAAGAATAGACAGAACTGCATTCACCTACAAGCCCGCTAAGCGTAGCGATTGTGGTATTATGAGGCGATTTTTAGCCAGAGGACGATGGTAAGCTGATGTATGGCTAGAAACAATTGTCTTATTTATATATCACAATATAACAGACTTATTTACTTTGTAGATTAGTAAGAAGTCAATATCATTACTGTAACAAAATGAATAATTTAATTAAGCAAACATGCTATATAAATCATAGGGTAGAGCCCATACAAGTCAGCCAGCTGTTTGCCGCGCCCAACTAGCAACCGATCCAATTTAATAAAAAGGTTTCCCATAGAGTATGTTAAAGCCCCTTTTTCGTCACCACTTAGCGCGACTCTATAAGCACGTTTACTCCATAGAGTTTTGCAATCGATGACGCGACCATCTGTAAAGTCATCCTTAGTTTCACTTCATGCAAACACTTAGTAATGTTTTTGTTAAAACTAGTTCTGACCGCGGCTCGGCTCGTTTAAATTAATTATTGTTAGCTTTTCATTTAATATTTCATTAATTTTAATTTACACATACATACATACATATCATCACGCCATATCCCTTGCAGGGTAGGCAGAGAGAACAGAGTGCCAGAGAACTCTATCTCTGCATACTTCACTCGCTTCCTCAACATTCATAATTCTCTTCATACACGCTCGCCGGTTTCGGAGACTCTTGACTCCACCTTCCTTCAGTACATGACCGATCTGGTCTAGGTAGGTTAGTCTCGGTCTCCCTCGGTACCTACATCCTTCCACTTTCGCATTGTATATCTTCTTAACCAGACGTTCGTTCGGCATTCTTTCCACATGCCCGAACCATCGGAGCATGCCCTTTCGCATCTTTACACCAATACTCTCTTTCATACCTACTCGCTCTCTTACGTCGTCGTTACGAATGCGGTCGGTCAGCCTAACTCCACAGATTTTCCGCAGAGATCGCATTTTGACCGCATTAATTTTACTTTCATACTCTTTTCTTCGAACACTTTACAGTGATCATAAAGTTCTCCCGTGACCATGATCACTGTAAAGTGTTCGAAACGTCGGGAAATTAAAAATCAAATACAAACGCGATAGAATCCGTAAAAGTAGATTTATTTCAAAAATTGGAATCAATAAAAATAATATTGAATACCATTATATAAATCTGAACTAAAGTGGAACAGTGGAACAGACAAAGAAAGGAAGTGATTATTCAATGAACGAAGAATTCTCTGGTGATTAGACTATATTAGATTAAATTAGCAAAAAATTACAATTGCACATTCCATTCATTGTACTACAGTGAATGCGATGCGCAATTCTATGTACTACTACTACTACTCTGGCTACCGGTGGCCCACTTGCATCGCGAAGAGAGGCGCTGTGCAGAGTGGGTCTATGGGGTCGCGCGCCGCCTCATTAGTCGCCCCGGACCGATTTGGCAGGGCGCGATCACATCCATAGTCAACAGCAAAAAAAAGGCCAGTATGTTAAGATCATGACTCCTAAAGAATGCTGCGACTTGTCTCTATTGTTGATATTGCTGAAGTAATTTTCATTAAAGCACTACAGCCTGGTTACTTATGCCTACCGTAAGCAATATTAAAAAAGTAATAAAGCTTTAAGACCAAAATGTATTTAAAAAACTCTGGCTAGAACTCGCCGAATATGTATATGTAGATATATATTATCATCTCTGTGTTTATGTTTCGAGCAGGGGTAAAACTTAAAGGGCATTGATTAAGTTATGTGACATGCACCCGCCAATTTGTTCGTAAACTAAACTACCCCTATAGTACACAATGTGCAATCAGATAAATTACATTACTATCTCTAATTAAATACACTTTGTTGTATGGACAAATATATGGCGCTTTTTGCCGTTGTAGTAAGCAGAGACTATAGATTTTCCCTTACGTCAAAACTTATTCAATTAATGGCTATATTTATAGTTCATCTAATCTAAGAAGTGCATTTTGACGTTTTGCATTTTTTAATACACAATAACCTTGGTCAAACGTATACACATGATTGTAAACACTAAATCTGAAATTTTAAACATCTATTAAGTTATTTACGTAATTAACATTGCGGGTGACTTTCTTGTACAATAATCTAATGTTGAAACTCGTAAAACTAATTTAAAATAGAAATAACATGGTAAATAGTAATTGTTAGTGACGACCTAACAATGTCACGTCATCACGTTCTATACAGTAGTGCTTGACAACTTCCAATTCACGATTATCCAAATAATCGGTAAAAATATTAGAATAATACAATTAATCGAATAGAGATTGTGACAGAGATGTACAATTCGACACTTTGATTGATGAGGAAATAATTATTAATGTTCGCGACGCTGATAATTCAAGTAATAGTAGTAATTCTTAATAAATAGCCATTTGCAAATCCAGTTTTTATTTTTAATTAACCTAATCCTACTAAATATGATGAATAGATTCTATGCTGAAATAAATAAATTTGTTTAGTACTAATTTAGGACTTAATTCATTTATCACCTTTTTGAAAAATAAAAAATGAACCGATTATTAATTATAAAGAATCAATATCGATTTCTCAGTAAAATCGGATATTTTCGATAGCGATTATTTGGTTGACATACCTTTTTTTTTTTTTTTTTTTTGCGGTGGGCCATGGACGTCGCACCCCGCCAAATCGGTCCGGGGTGACGGAAGAGGCGGCGCGCAACCCCATTGACCCACCCTGCAAGCACCTCTTCTTCGCCGTGCGAGCGGGCGACCGGTACCCGATCTTTGTCTTCGGTGGCCCGCTCGGCGGGATGCCCTCTCGGGCTCCTCTCCTGTCGACGCCCCGACAGCTTTCGCCGTCGAGGCGTCGTCCTCACGCGGTGGCCTCACGTCGGGTGACCGGACAATTCCCCGGTCCGATCACACGAAGCCTCGGTTAGGGCGGCATCAGGCGCAGGTACTCGCGCCTGCGCCGCCCTGGCCGCGGGCGGCGGCCCGGGTCACGGGAATCCTCCCGGGCCCGTTCCGCCGCCTCCTTCTGCGAGATGACAGCCTCGCAGAAGGCGGCGACCGCGTCCCAATTCCTGACGCTGTCGACCATCGCTCGCGCAACAGCCGGCAGCGTCAGGTCGGCACCGATGACAGCGACGAGGTCAGGGCGCTGCCCGTCCCAACCTGAACATACCTCGAGCGTATGTTGCGCCGTGTCCTCGTCGCTACTGCAATGGTGGCAGGACGGAGTCCACTCCCTCCACACGACCGTGTGCAGGTACTTGCCGAAGCAACCATGCCCCGACAAGACCTGCACCAACCGGAAACAGAGAACTCCGTGCCGCCGCTCCATCCACTCCATCAGTACGGGCCGGAGGGCCTCAACAGTAAAAACACCGTGTCTAGGCCTCTCCAGCCGAGTAGCCCAACGGGCGATGTCTTCTCGGCGGGCGTCCTCGCGCCAGGTGACTATCTCGTTGAACGATGGGAAGCCACCCTCTTCGCGCATTGAGGTAACCCGCCGGTAGAGGTCGGAGAGCATCTCCGCCTCTAGGTCCCACGGGGGTGTCCCGGCCAATAGGCATGCCGCCTCGGTAGACACCGTGCGGTACCCGCGAATGGCTCTGACCGCCATGGCTCGCTGTGGCCTCCACAGCACCGCCCTGAGCTGGGCGTTCCGAGCCCTCGCCCACAGGGGTGCGCCCGTACATGGCCATTGAGCGGATCACCCCCGCATACAGCCGTCGGCCCTCGAAACTGGGTCCACCCACGTTCGGCATGAGCCGAGAAAGGGCGGACGCCGCGCCGACCAGCCGGGGAGCAATTTGACGAAAATGCTCCCGGAACCACCATCGCCCGTCGAGCACCAGACCCAAGTACCTCATATGGGCCTGGATACTGATGTGGATGGAGTTGACGACTAACGAGGCGCCGATGGGCAGCCTCACACGGGGCCCATGGAATAGTAGGGCCTCCGTCTTGTTTAGGGCCACCCTGAGCCCCAGCGTCTCGATTCGCCTGACCATCTCCTCGGTGCTGAGAGTGGCCAGGTCTTGCCCCGGGCTGTGACGAGCGTGTCGTCCGCATAGCAAATAACGCTCAGCCCGGGGGGGAGACTCCCTCTCAAGGCCCAGTCGTAACCGATGTCCCACAGAGTCGGCCCCAGAACCGACCCCTGCGGAACACCGCACGACATGGGCGTCCGCACAATGTCCCCTGTGGGGCTCGCGTAGAGAACACTGCGCCCCTCCAAATAGTCTGCCACCAGCCGCCTGAGGTACAGGGGCACTCCATGGAACCGGAGCGCCTCCCTGATGCAGCTGAATGGCAGACTATTGAAGGCGTTGGCGATGTCTAACGACACCGCCAACACCACTCCTTTGCTGGCGACAGCCTCCGCGGCCGTCTGCCTCAGGCGTAGCAGGGCCCCGATGGTCGAACGCCCCCTCCGAAACCCAAATTGAGCGTCCGACAGATCGGGCCCCACCTCCTCCAGGTGCTGGACGATGCGGGCAGCGAGGACACGCTCCAGCAGCTTACCCACATCGTCCAGAAGCACAATGGGCCTGTAGGCAAATCCGGGGGCCGTCCCGGCTTTGGCAGGAGAACCAACCTCCCTTCCTTCCAGCACTCAGGGAACTGTCCAGACGTCAGACAGGCGTGGAACAGTCGCCTGAGGCGAGGTTCAAGATGCTCGAGGAGCAACGTCAACACCCGGACTGGGACTCCGTCCGGGCCGGGGGCCGTGGTGGCGGAACGAATCTTAGCCACGGCTGCCCCCACTTCCGACTCCGTCACGGGCGGAACACTCTCGACGGCCTCCCGGTCGTGATCTGGCGAAGCCATGACTGGGGGCGTGTGCTCCGCCTGCCGTGGGAACAGCTCCTCGACCACTCTGCGAAGGAGGTCGGGCTGGAGGGTCTCGGTGAGGGGGGGGGCCTGCGCGCGAAGCTTATTCAGCGACGCGCGATACGGGCGACCCCAGGGGTCACGGTCGAGACCGTCCAGCATCTCCTGCCAACTCGCGTCCTTGGCGGACCGGATGGCCAGCCGAAAGGCAGTACGCGCACTGCGGTACGCCTCGTACAGCTGGCCCTCCCGCTCAACATCGCGGCGACGCCGCCGACTGCGGGTGTAGGACCTTCGGGCACTAATGCACGCCGCACGAAGGTCCGCCAGTCTTGGGGACCACCAGTAGACCCCCTGCCTCGGAGGTAGACGCCGCACCCTGGGCATGGCTGCATCGCAGACCTGCGTTAACGCACTGCGGATGCGGACAGCCTCAACGTCCACTCCGTCCGCTGGGGGTGGTGAGGACAGCCACGTGTTCACGATGGCCGCCTCCGCCAGTAGGTCCCTATCCAGACGCCCCACAGCCCACCGCGGAAATGCGGGAGCTCGGTCCGCCCTGTGACCCCTGCTGGGGTCCCGGAGAGGGGAGACCTCCATCCGGATGTAACGGTGATCTGACAGGGTCTCCGCCTCCTCCAGGACACGCCAGTTCCTCACTCGTTGTGCGACAGTGGGGCTAGCGAACGACAAGTCCACTATCGACCCACCCTGCTGTCGCACACACGTTTTCACTGAGCCTCTGTTTAGGACACAGAGGCCCAGTGACGCCGCCCACTCCACGATCGCCCGCCCGCGATCGTCCGTCATCGGGGACCCCCACGCCGTGGATTTGGCGTTGAAGTCCCCCAGGACCAGGCCCGGTGCCAGTCGCCGTATCGAAGCCTCCAAGGTGGTGAGGGAGGCCCCGAAATCGTCCATTCTCCTGTTAGGGGAGAGATAAACGCTGTAGAGTGTGACCCCTCCCCATTCCGCAGCGACAAATTCCTCGCCCCTATCCAAAAGGGACAAGGACGGGAAGTGCCGCTGCGTGGAGACGACGATTGCCGCGGTTCCGTTCCGGCTGACCACCCAATTGGGGCGATCAGGCACACAGTACGGTTCCGCGACTACGGCTGCACCGATCGACCACTCCGCCATGGTTGACATACCTAGACAACTTACTCAGACAGCTGTCAAAGTGCACTTCTTATATTAGACAGACTATAACAATGTTCATCTTTGAGCATGTAATCCATCGATTATTTGTACACTTAATCTGATCTTTATCCAGCCCTTAGATAAATTAACTGAGAGTAAAGAAATATATCCTCCCTTTATACATATACATATAACCGTTCCACTTACGTTTGCATTGCCTAGATGATACAGATATTTAAAAGTAATGAATATGAAAATCTATTCTTTGTTAAGATCTAAAACACTTTAATATACATTTTAAATCTTAGATACTGCCTTCTAGATCCTTCTACAGCACTTTTTATTGCTTTATAAAGATTCATAAGGTTAACATCTATGCAAGAGAAGAAAAAAGCGAAACAAAACCCAACAAAAAATATCAACACGTCTGACTAGCGTGGTATAATTTCACTCCCATTATGGAAGAGGCTCGAGCCCAACAATGGGATACATATGAGCTGAGGTGAATCTAGTAATTGATATGACTTTGGACAATACATATATATTTATCTACCTTAGTAGCATAAAATATATATTTTTAAAGTGTGTATATTAATTATGATGGTTTACTGTGTGAGACACAAGGAGGTTTCAGGAGTGGAAGGGGATGCATGGATCAAGTGTTCTCTCTGCGCAACATTGTGGAGAAGCATCTGGCCCTAGGTCAGAGGGTTTTCTGCAGTTTTGTGGATCTGGAGAGAGCATTTGACACGGTTGTACGAAAGGAACTTTGGGACATTTTACCGGAATATGGTATTAACGGTAAACTGCTGCAGGCTGTGCAATCCAGTTACATGGGCTGTAAAGCCTGTGTGCGGCTGGATGATGGAATGTCGACTTGGTTTGACGTCAATATCGGCGTTAAGCAGGGCTGCGTTCTATCAGCCAGGCTGTTTATCATATATCTGGATAAATGTCTCCAAAGGTTGAACGATATGAATGTGGGAGTCCAGATGGGTGACTCAGTGGTCTCTGCTCTGCTTTATGCAGATGATGCAGTCCTGCTGGCACAGTCAGCGACTGACCTGCAGACCCTAGTCGACACAATGACAGAAGATTGTAAGAAAAGGGGTCTACGCGTGAATGTGAGCAAAACCAAAATAATGGTCTTTGAAAGACCGAGAGGGAGACCGAGACTAACCTACCTAGACCAGATCGGTGAGGTACTGAAGGAAGGTGGAGTCAAGAGTCTCCGAAACCAGCGAGCGTGTATGAAGAGAATTATGAATGTTGAGGAAGCGAGTGAAGTATGCAGAGATAGAGTTCTCTGGCACTCTGTTCTCTCTGCCTACCCTGCAAGGGATATGGCGTGATGATATGTATGTATGTATGTATATTAATTACCTTTTATACATTTTTTTTTTTCATTTAACCTTGAAGTCCTAATTCATTACATAACTATTGGATATTGCACCTAATATAATGTAAATTTTATATGTAATTCACCTGTTTGTCAATAAAGTTACAACTATTTAATATTTATTTTATACTAAAAACACTATAAAATCATCGTAAAAATACTAAAAAAAATACTTACTCGTACATTTGTAATAGCAAATTTAATCTATTCTAAGCTAGATTAAACAGCACTAAGCTTTAGGTACAAAATAATAAATACAATGAATATAAATCTTTACAACTTAGCATTATATGAACTGTAAATCTAAACACCATTACGTAATGTCTGCGAAGCGTGGCGCCCAATTCATTATCGATGATACTAAAAGCTTCTATCATCAATGCGGGCATAGCTTATACACTTCATACTGTAAACAATAACATCGGAAACTTTTTAACACGTCATAGTACATATTCAATACAATATTATCGTAAATATACGAAGCGAATTATTCGACATGTTGTGATAATATACAATAGCACGTGCATAAGGCGAGTGGTTTAAGTGAAAAATTTTAAATTTATTTTAGTTTATTAATATTTGAGCAACTCTTGATGAGTACATCAATATGATAATTAAAGAACGTAACAATAAATAAATAATACATACATACATATCATCACGCCATATTCCTTGCAGGGTAGGCAGAGAGAACAGAGTGCCAGAGAACTCTATCCTTGCATACTTCACTCGCTTCCTCAACATTCATAATTCTCTTCATACACATTCGCCGGTTTCGGCGACTCTTGACTCCACCTTCCTTCATTACGTGACCAATCTGGTATAGGTAGGTGAGTCTCGGTCTCTAATAAATATAAATAAATAATATTAATACGAATAATAATAAACTTAATAATAGAAATTACTGAAATTTACCATTTAATATGCTTGACTTTTTATAAAAACCAATTACGAGCAAAAACTGATTGTCATAAGTGTAAAGAATGTAGGCTAGATGGCACACGTCTCCTTAAAGACGAAAATATAATAGATGCGAGAATTGAATGTCCTACAATAGTTGTTGTTATATGTCGTAAAATACGACTAAGGGATTCAATTAAAAATAAGGCACTATAACATCTAGATAGAAGGATAACGTAAAATAAAACTCAATACCAACCTATCTGACCTGCGTGGTATAGTAGATAAATTCCTCTCTTAATGTGTAGATTCGAGCTCAACAGCAGGATGTATATGGGCTGAGATGATGATGGTAATCAAAAACAAACCAATAAACAACTCATCATCATCATAACAGCCCATATATGTCCCACTGTTGGGCTAGAGCCTCCTCCGAGCGAATGCGAGAAAAACTTCTGTTCGAGGATTCGCGCCGCCACCGGCGACTGGGGCGGCGGAGGCGTGAATACCTCCGCCTCATGCCGCACTAGCCGAGGCAGCGGGTGACCGGACCGGGGATTAGTCTGGTCGCCCTGGAAGCGAAGCCACCGCGTGAGGACGACGCCCGGACGGTGCAAACTGTCCGGGCGTCGACATCAACGAGGATACCCGTGAGGGTAGACCGCCGGGTTGGCCACTGAAGAAAAAGACCGCGTACCAGTGACCCACCCGCACGGCGTCGAGAGGTATATTGTAGGGCGGGTCTACGGGGTCTTGCGCCGCTTTTCCTGTCGCCCCGGACGGAATAGCGGGGTTTGACGTAACGTAGCCCGCTGCCAAAAAAAAAAAAAAAAGAGCCTCCTCCGTAATGGGAACGAAATTAACCTACTATATCACGCTGGTCAGACGTGTTGGCATAGGGTTTTGTTTCGAGTTTTCCATCTCTTGTATAGATATTATATACGTTTTATATCACTTAGTCGTCTCATACGATCACCCACGGGTATGATATGGGGTGGTGAATTGTATTCTTACTCCGTCACCACACGGATTAATAAACAACTAATATTAAGCAATGACTTGAGTCAATATTTCGCTAGCATGCCTACACCGAATAGTTTGGATTCAATTTACACAACACATAGTGCAATTAGCTGTGTGGTAGCGGCTACGAATACTACCAACCCTTACTTTGCTCGTGGATGTCGTAAAAGACGACTAAGAGTATTATAACGAACTGGGCCAACTCCATCTGATGCCGTTTGGTCCACAATTACATTCCCAAGAAGGGTTGACGTTTGGCAGGTGGCCGGTCATAAAACTATTGCCAATAACTTTTGCAATATGTACTATGGAAGAAGAGTACATATTGTATCGACAGCAAGTAATTGGGATAAGAGTAGGATAATAATGATACACTATCATTATTATCCTACTCTCATTTAGGTGCATTTATGTACAACTCGATATACCTTATGTACAGTTTGTTTTCAAGTTACAATAATGGACGAAGGTGTCCTACAACTCGATTTTTGTCCACTAAGCAATTAATCCTTATACTGCATGGGATTTTACAAACATAACAATTCATCATCATTCTCCTACTCTTATCCTAATTACTTCGGGTTGACGCAATATGTACGAGTACATATTGCAAAAGATATTGGTAATAGTTTTATGACTGGCAGTCTGCTTGACGTCAACCCTCCTTGAGAATGCAATTGTTGACTAAACGGCATCAAGTGGATTTGGTCTAGGTCGATAGAAAGTTCTTAATCGTATTTTACGACGCCCAGGAGTAAAGTAAGGGTTGGTAGTATTCGTAGCCGCTACCACACAGCAGACATAATTTACAAATATACAATTAAAGGGCACAAATTACAACTAAACTCAGAAAAACATATTTTGAATCGCACAAAATGTTGTCCTGCATGGGAACCGAATCCGCGATAATTAGTACAGTAGGTGTTTAACCACTACGTCATCTATACAGTCGAATAAGTTGAAGTTTAATAAAGATATATAGTTTATGAAATAAATATTCAACGTATACCCCACTTATCTTACAGTAATCAATAATGCTTCTTATGGACTTAACACATCTAAGAGACATAGCTATGGTATGTATGAGACTACGTGGAAGATACACGTCTATATTCAGAAAATGTCTAAAATTTCAGGATTAGATAAAAATTACCAGAAAAAGATACCAATTCGTTGAGGCCCAGCAAACATTCGAGAACCTCTTTATATCACCCAAACTGTATTATGATTAGATCCTACTACCATCTTTAGTCTTATTTCTATTAGTCTGGTATTTTTTTTTATTGCTAATGGTGGTAAACGAGCAAGCAGCACACCTGACGGTAAGAGTCACTGCCGCCCATGGACCTTTGCAATACCAAGGGTATAACTAGGCCGCTGCCTACCAATATAAACCCCAAATTCGTTTCTTTTTTTTTTAAATTTAAATTAATTTCGTCATACGAAGGATTGTATACTTGGTTAAAATATTATATAATTTATTTGTACAATAAAATAATGGCAAAACAGCATAGTTTGACAACACACTTGAGTTTTACAAACTCATAATCTAATTAGAAGATAATTTGCGAGAGATTCGATGTACGGAAAGCAAGTGATAATCTTACATCATATAAATACGCATATGTCTGCTCTTTGGTGGCGGTTATGAATACTACTAATACATTACTCCTGAGTATAGTAATAGACCAATAAGAGCTAAACATAGATCGGAGTCAACTAACTCCATCTGATACCGTAAGGTCAACAAATACATTTAAATGCGGGTTACCGTGAAGCAAGCGGACGGTAATAAAACCGTTTCAACAATTTTTGCAATATGTACGTTGGAAGAGTAGTAGTAGCAGACCCCAAGTAATTGAGGTAACGACAGCGTGACGATGATGCTGATAATAAATACTTAGCTTACTTACCGATATAATCTATATCTTTCCACTAGATTAGCACAATTTGAGTTGACATAGCAGAATATTACTTAAGGGTAGACTATCAGAGTAATCACGGAAGCAAATATTCACCGTGCCAGTAGCCTGCTCAAAAAAAGTTATTCTTCAGCATAAAAGTAAATAAACATATATTTAATATCAAAATACTAATCCAGTAGGTATATGTAATAAGTAGTCTAAAGAAAGTATCCGAATGTGTTACATGTGTCAGTCAAACAGTGCTTGTACCAAACGGTTATACAAACAGAGAGGGCGGGCGGCGCCGACGCGCAGAGATGGGAGAGATTATGGTCGCGCGTGGATCGTTCGTGATTAACAGTGGAGGAGCGCATGCGCAATAACACACGTTGTGTGTATAAGTGCTTGAAAATTGGTAAAATAATTATTTATTTATATATAAACAAAAAAGATTAAAAACTCTTGTAACATATTATGTGACTCCAATACATTTCTTTAGAATTAATAAATTAACATCCACAGATAATAATTCATAGGATTTTATCACTATGAATTCGCTTTAACTATCTCAACGATTATTTTATAGCCTCAACGAGTATAAAACCGCTTAGATGACGTCAATAATTGATATTGTTATTCATTATAGATTTACATCTTATCTATCATGGTCTCGGGAGGACTGATCACTGTAAAGTGTTCGAAACGTCGGGAAATTAAAAATCAAATACAAACGCGATAGAATCCGTAAAAGTAGTTTTATTTTTTTTTTTTAATTCTTACTGCGTCACGGCAATGTAATACTAATATATAAGATACATAAAATATTACTATATATACTTGAAAGTTTTGTTTAAAATAATCACGAAGTTATTTGTGATAAATGACAACTCGAATTCGAACTGGACAGCTAGAAATAAATTACACTTTATGATAGCGTAAATTTGTCTAATAATCTTCTCTAATACACGTAAGTTGACTAGAATTGTGATACTTTTATTGTTTATTATAACACAACGCACAACTCATTTTAAGCACTGGCTTGCGCGTGTGTAACATTTGTAAGTAAATAAATCAGTGCGTGCGCGCAGGCGTCTGTTCGACGGCGTCGTTAGTGCGACGCGCCGACACCGCTGAGTGGCACACGTCTAGCTAATGACTCATTCATTTCTAATCAAGCTTCAGAATACAATTACGCCTATTCTATTAAACGTAAATTAATGATATGACTTAGATTAATGAATAAAAAAAAAATAATTCAAAAAAGTGCCATTCAAAGTGTTCAAATTAAAAATCGTTTTGTATTTAGTCCTGAAATTGCATAATTAAACGTTTATCATATCATCAATATCAGGTAAAAGATCATAAATGCAATAATTATTTTCATTGTAACTAATATAAATCATCATCATTCTCCTACTCTTATCCCAATTACTTGAGATCGATACAATATGTACTCCTCTTTCATAGTACATATTGTAAAAGTTATTGGCAATAGTTGTATGACCGGCCGCCTGCCAGACGTCGACCCACCTTGGAAATATAGTTGTTGATCAAACAGCATCAGATGGTGTTTGCCCAGGTCGTTATAAGGCACTTAGTTGTCTTTTACGACATTCATGAGCAAAGTAAGGGTTAGTAGTATTCGTCGCCGCTACCGCACAGCTAATATAAATGTAATTGTTAATTTGTTTTCATACCTCTACTTAATCGACCGTCTCGAAATTTGATTTAATTAATCCTTACTTCCTTACTAATATTATAAATGCCAAAGTAACTCTGTCTATCTGTCGGTCTGTCGCTCTTTCACGCCAAAACTACTGAACCGATCTAAATAAATTTGGTACACAGATAGTCTAGAGCCTGACAAAGGACATAGACTACTTTTTAATTTAAAAAAAGGGTTGTAAAGAGGGATGAAAAGTTGTAAGGATTATCGTCATTTTTAAAGCCAGAAGCTTGAAATTTATTTTTAGGCTATTGATTAGATAGATAAACAAATATGACATTAAAATTTCGTAAAAAAATTACCGTTGGGTAAAATAAAAATAGAGGATGAAAAACTTTAGGAAAGTAACCCTTTACGCGGGCGAAGCCGCGGGCAGAAGCTAGTAAGAAATATAGCATCTTTTATTTAGGAAGAAAGTAAAATTTCCAAAGCAATAATTGGTACCTACTACCAAAGGAATAAGTACAACGCGACCGAAGTAGTATAGCTAGTAGGTATATATTTCGCAAAGCTAGACTCGATTCTATTGCGATATGCACTAACTTTTTTGTAAATCGTTACTGATTCACTCGAGAATACAATTGATTAGATTGTCTTGGATCCCGGAATCAATAAAGCTTAATACACGGTTCACCAAGTAGATCAAATTCGTATAGTCATCATTTACACGATGCTTATAATGTTGGAAAATATATTACTTGCACAAATACAATATTTTAGGATTCTTTAATGAAAATAATAAAACTTAATATCGATAAATACATGCATAGAATTTGACTCGTAACTTTTCTTATATTACAATAATCGAAACTACATGAAAGAAAACTGTAATCATATTTCAAATTCTATATTTTTAGAAAGTTAACTAAAATAAGTATCTTAAATAAGTATCTTAACTACAAATAACTCAAAAAAACTTAATATTTCGCTTCTTCTAATTTTAATTTTATAGATTTTAATTTTATAAATTTCTATTCGAAAGTGAATTTATTACACTAATAGTTTAATCTAAATAAGAGCTCTCTATAAATCCTTATTGATAGCTACCTGTAGAGAAACATGTTATATTACATTTAACATAAAGATCTGCGATTTCATGACTAATGCCTAACAGGGATATCTTGACACCGACATTCAATTACAAGAGATTCAAATAAAAGAGAAAATTTTAAGCGAAATATTCTGCTCAAGTACTTCCATGTAATGTCAATAAGGCTTAAAGCTGTGAGAGATACAAGTTTGATTCTCTGTGCACATAGGCGCTGAGTGCACTGAAGAACATATTTTCTGCCTGAAATAGTTAATTCCTAAAACTTATTTTATTTGAAATTTGGTGTAATTTTTAATGATCAATGTTTAGACGGCCAGGAAAAACCAGCATTTATTTTGAAAATTGGTGTGCAATGTCCTCAACACTTCAACATATATTGTTTATAAATCAATGTATATCTTTATTTCTACTTAAAATGCAAAATAAAAATACATTTCAAGGATGCTAAACTTACCGAGGCCATTGCTGGACGTAGCGCAGACAGTCCTCCATACGTAATAATAATATGTAGTAGTGGCCCATTCGGAGTGCTCTGAGCAAAGAGTAAAGTTATATCAACTGAAAAAGAGTGGCAACTCGATGGTAAAATATGCATGTATGGAAAGTGCTGCTACCTAGAGCTTAGGCGATGAACTAAAGTTGAAGTAATATACATATACGTGCGTGTGTGTGATATACGTATCTACATGTGTGGGTGTGTGTAATTATATAGGATTTTCTTGTACTATGAAACCTACCCTGAAATATAAAAAAAGACATATCAGCCGTTAACGAAACAACAATAATATAAGCTTAACAGTGAAAATTGAGATAATTTTCAGAAAACACGTCAATAACCGAAAATATATTTGTGACAATAAGTACATACGCTAATAAGAACAAAAAATAACAATTCTCAGTTGTCAGACTTCTGACAAATAGGACAAAATGGCAGCTAAGTTTGTACAAACAATCTGTAGGCGGCGCGACAATCAGTTATAATATGTAATCTTTTAACTGTGCCCCCCAGGCTCTGAGACTTAGACTCAAAGTCGCTTAGCGGTTGCATCCCGAAAATTTGAAACAAATTACAAGACTCTGTACTCACGGCAATAGAGGCAACTGGTAATAGAGAGGAGTACCTCTCTAACTGCAAATTCATAATAAGTTTATGGGATTACATATTGAGATGCGATTAGACTATAGCTTATCAATATAAGAATGATATTTTAAAGAAGATATTTTGAGATATTAATACGGACTACAGGTATTTTTTTTTTTTTTTTTGATCATGTTAAATTATGGCTTAGATGGCTCCCACAATCATACGAGTCATACGCGAACTAATGGTGAGCACAAAGGACTCTCAATCCTATAGAATATAGCTTATTTTATAATTCAATTATTATATATGACGTTATGAACGCGGCCTAATGCGCAAGTGGAGCGCAGCTGTCGCGACGAGCAGACAACAGTTGTCTTCAGCGTTTGTCTTCAGTGCGCGTGCGCAACAAATCTAACCACCAGTACTAAATTAATCATCTTCAACTATTTTTCATTTCAACATAATAGAAAAAAAAATAATAATAATAAGATATAATTTTATATCGAGATGTACACTCATAGTGAAAATAGAAGTACAAGTACTACGTCTAAGTTATATGTGGTAAATAAGATAATGTAGAATACTATTGTTTTTTCGTATGATGACAATATTAAAATAGAATTGCACCATCTTCTTATCTTACCTGTGGGTGCCGTAAGATACACGAGTAAGAGACAACTAAGGGATATTATATGTATATAACATCTATACAAGAGACCGCTCTGTCTGGCGACATGCTGTATGGTATGTTAGGTCAATTTCCCTCCCATTGTAGAAGAGGCTCGAGCCCAGCAACGGGACGTATCTATATGACCTGAGATAATGATGAATAATTGTTAGTTTTATCTTTTGCTTTTTTTCAGCTCACACCTTCCACTAGATAATGAGAGGAAAAACATTTTTTTAGGAAACTTATAACACCTAGTGCAACATAGTATTATCCCACTACTATAGAGGACAACGTCTAATGCTAATGTTTATGTCCTATGTCCTAGCCCAGGGGTCGGCAACCTGCGACTCGCGAGCCACTTGAGGCTCTTTGGAAGTGAAGTTGCGGCTCTTTAGTTCTATACGCAAAAAAAATATTTTATAAAGAAAACATTTAAAAATAGTTCGGCATTGATTAATGAGGATTAGGCACAAATTACTGCTGGCAAAAAATTATGTGGCTCTTTAAAAACATTAAACCTATAAAGGTTTAATGTTTTTAAAGAGCCAAATTAAATTCTAATTATTAGCTTTTCCAACTCAAAAGGTTGCCGATCCCTGTCCTAGCCTATCAATTAGCTCATTATGATAAGGATGACAATGTATCATAACAACACACGAACAAGCAAGGAATAGTAAACGCTGTATTGTTAATTTAATCATCAAATTATTTAAAAATACGTTTTCAAATGCGATTATTCGAAATAAGTGAAATGATAATAAGTTTTCAATCATCATCATCATCACAGCCCATAAATGTCCCACTGTTGGGCTCGAGCCTCCTCTGTAATGGGAGGAAAATTAACCTACTATATCGCGCTGATCAGACGTGTTGGTATAGGGTTTTGTTTCGAGTTTTCCTTCTCAGGCATAGATGTTATATGCGTTTTATATCCCTTAGTCGTCTCGTACGATCACCCACGGGCAAGATATGGGGTGGTGAATAGTATTCTTACTCCGTCACCACACGGATAGTTTTCAATCATGTTATCATAATTTATATAACATATATTTACGTGCAAATTTCTGGAATGAACTACCTACTGCTGTTTCCCGAGCGCTATGACATTTCTTTCTTCAAACGAAGTTTAAGAAGAACACTTTGGTCGCACTTTTGGGAGGCGCGGGTTCGAATCCCGCTTGTGACATCATTTTTCGCTTCGTAATCGGATTTTATAAATAATTAAGCATATTAAATGCTAAATTTCAGTAATTTAAATAACAAGGTTGTGTCATCGCTTAATACAATTCTAACTGTAAAGTTTGAAGTATTAAGCCTATAACAATGTGTAAACATTGTCGGGTAGATAGCATACCGTCACCTTAAGACGTAAATATGATACGAAGCGAAATTTGCATGTCCTACAATAAGTCACGGTGGTGTAGTAGCAGCACGATTGGGCCGGAATCCCAATAGGCGCGGGTTCGAATCCCGCTTGTGACATGATTTTTCACTTCGTAATCGGGTTTTATAAATAATTAAGCATATTAAATGCTAAATTTCAGTAATTTAAAGAGCATTTTCTTCATAGTAAGCAGCGGCCTGACTGTGACCTTGGTGTTGCTAAGGTCCATGTGGAGCAGTTTCACTAAACATCGGCATGCGGCAATTAAAAATAAATATATAACTGACTTCGCAACATTCATAATCATAATATATTTTTTTTAATGTTAACGCGATCATAAATTTTTACTATGTGATAGATTTAGATATGTGATGACTGATCTGTATCCGTTTGGTGACGGAGTAAGAATACAATTCACCAACCCCTATCTTACCCGTGGGTGATCGTAAGAGACGACTAAGGGATATAAAACGCATATAGCATGTATGCAAGAGAAAGAAAACTCGAAACAAAACCCTATACAAACACGTCTGACGAGCGCGGTATAGTAGGTTAATTTCCCTCCCATTACGGAAGAGGCCCGAGCCCAATAGTGGGACATATATGGGCTGTTATGATGATGATGAAATTTAGATATCCTAGCTGCCTTATACTTGTAAAACCTGATACTACTTCACATGATCTATATTTCTAAAGAGAGTGCAAAACTTTAAATTCCTAATGTAAATACATTTCTAAATCAAATGATGTACTTTTATATATTTCAAACAATCATAATCATTTATAATAATAACATAAAATAAAGAAAATTAAATCAAAGATAACGGCGTTCAACGCAAAAATAAGCTGTGTTGTTTATTTTTTTCTTTTTTGCAACATTTCATTTTTAAATATGAGCACTTTATATCTCTAAAATTTCACTTTGATGTTAATCCAGCGTTGAAAAAGTCACCATTAATAAGTCGTAGTGGTAATAAAAAGGATTGTATTAAATCATAAATTACAAAGAACTATTATTTGTTATCTACAAAGTGACGGCCACAATATTAAAAGATTTATTGGCTTGCAGTCGATGTTATTGCATAGTCACAGAAAAAAAATAGATTTATGATAAAACATGAAATAATTGTAACAAGAAGTTTTTATCTTTGATGGATGATTTTTGAAATTGGTGTGATATCGCAAAATTGTAGCGTGTGAGCATAAACCGACGGCGATATTAGTCTCTACGTTCATAAGTAATTCCATAAAAACTGAGTAATTGTCTATAATTTTAATTAGTTTTTCAAATGTTTACGCGAGTATTACACATTTGAAATAAATCTACTTTTACGGATTCTATCTGAGGACTCTGAGGACTGTCCTCCCGTGACCATGATCACTGTAAAGTGTTCGAAACGTCGGCAAATTAAAAATCAAATACAAACGCGATAGAATCTGTAAAAGTGGTTTTGTTTCAAATAATTTCTCAAAGTTTTATATTTCCGCACAAAATTTTCACCGCTAGCGATACGGCAGGTTCGTTTTTCACCGGATACATTAATGCTATAAACATTACACACAGAAATGATGTGATTTTTAAGGGAGAAAGGTCCAGATGAACACTGTATCTTGTGACAAGAACGAAAATAATTTGACGCAGCCGTTCGGCGGGCGACATACGGCGACACGTGGCTACGATATATTACACGCGAGCCGCGTACTAAAAATATTGTGTTGGCAAATTAATGGGCATTCCCGACGGTGGGTAGTGGGATGAAAGGAAGTGCCTTTTATATCTGAAACGTTGGTTTTGTATGAAAATGCGCGGCAGCCGGTCACACCTGTCCGCTTACATTGGAGTGCAGTGCGGTCCATCGCTGTCGGGCGCCCAGCCATCCGCTTTTGTCAGGGTTGAAATACACGAAAATCTTTTACTATGAGAAATAAAGATAAAATAATTTTAAATCATATTTTCAAGTTCAACATTTTAACAGATCGCAAAATATTTTTTAATTTCTTTTCACAATATGAATATCTTAAACCTTGTAAATTCAATCGACGTGAATGATGATTTCATTTAGTTTTTCAATTTATAGGTAAGAGCAAAATATATGAAATATTTAAATTATCTTACAACAGATTATCGTTCAATATCTACGTTCATTATTGATTGTATGTGGACGTTTTCTAGCGTATTGGCCATTACAGGTGGTATTATAGTTACCCATCAATGTAAGTAGGTACTACTGCCAATTCTTTCGGAAAAGAGGTGGTGAAAATATCATTTCTTAATACGTCGTAGATGCAGTATATGAAGTTTACGTATGAATTACGTCTGTAACGCGTAAATAAACTATATTTCGTATGATGTTAGTATCTTTTTTTGACCTAGGGTGTCGTAAAAGTCGACTAAGGTATACCTTCTACGCAAATACACCCAGACTCGAGACAACAATTTGTGTATTGAAATTTATTTATTAATATATATTTATTAATAAAAACTGTTCAGTGAAGTATTATGTCACGTCAGAAAGTGAAAACTAGATTTTACTCTTCAAATTTTTCTCATACCGGGCGCCTTATATGATAATCGATTCTTAAGGAGTAAACTCCAAAAAAAGTTTGGCTCCGCGTAGAATCGAAACCACGGATCTTGGCACGGTGGCTTGATACCTCAACCACTACGCTATCAGTGCAGTAAAAGTGTGATATTGTAACTAAAGTGCCGTCCTATTGCGCAGAAAGCTCGAGCCCAGCAGTGGGCCCAGCATAACTGAATTGATAATGATAATGGTGAGGTATATATATATATATATATATATATATATATATATATATATATATATATACTTTTATATATAAAACAACATTTACCATTTTTCTATTTTGAACAGAAAAAAAATATCGTTATAAAATTTAAAAAAAACAAACACAAAATCGATAATCTAACACAAGATTTGTCAGTGTCATCCTTGCGTAAAACGGATGCGAGAAAGAAGACGCATGTCGCGGTGTGCGTCAGTTTCATAATAATTGAGCAGATTAATAACCCCGGAGGGTGTTCATATTTCGCTGCTCGGCCGCCTGTCGGCCTTCTTCCGTCTCGTCATATCACACCCACTGTCACGGTAGCAACGGCCCCTGTTTTGCTACGCCTTTAAATATATTACAAGCAACTGTATCAGTTTTCTTGTTTATTCGAGACGACTACAAGAATCCTATGTACGAATACTAAGAATTTCCTGAGTCGTAAGTTACTATTGGATGCAGGTGGCATAGGACCGTTTTTAATGACATTCTCGTGGGGAGGCCTATGTCCAACAGTGGACGTTTACGGGTTGATGGATAGTGGGATAGAAGTTTTTCATAGGAATCATAAAAATAAGCTAAGGCATTACCAGAAGAAACAGTAGCAGCAATGTCTTAACAAACTTTTAGTATCAATTGCCAACATCAACATGGGCATGGTAATTACAGCCTTACTTTTCAGTGGAGAAACCTCTGTGCAATAGTGGAATCCTGATAGACTGATTATGATGCTAATGAATCTTCTATTGTACACTTATATCCTTCTGCCACTGTCTAATTCATGTAGTGTTAACACAATATACCTATATTTTTCTTCTAACAAAGATAGGAGATATAAACAAAACTTGCTGCATATGTTGTTAAAATTTACGCAATAATACAATTTTACGTCCGAATCCTTTTTTAACCTCAATCTTAATCAACCTGCCTGGGATATTACCTACAACTATTCAACCTACGGCAATACCTGAAATAGACCAATTGAGATATTTGTCAAATAATTATGCGTATCCAATCATTCCTCCTCTTCAGGTCACATACAACCAATTATTAGGCAAATTTATTACTTCGCAAAGAAAGGAAATGTAACCTATTAAATCAACCATGACATTATACTATTTTAAGCTCGTTATTATCAGGTAGATATGATATGATATATGCCTTAGACGTCTTTCACGACACCCATGAAATCACCACGCTTATTAGGCGGGTTGGCGATGGACACTGAGTGATATGTTTTCCAGTAGTGATGCCCACTCCTCTGGTGAGTATGTTAGCTATTTTTAACGATTTCCAAGAGCAAGTAAAGGGTGATGATATTTGTATTCTTATCTCATCACCACACCAAGGCTACTGTGTAAAAATTCACACAAATCTTTTAAATCTTTTATATGACTTGCAGTAAAAATTGACATGGTAAGATACTTTCTGTGTGGTGACGGAGTAAGAATACAATTCACCACTCCCTATTTTACCTGTGGGTGATCGTACGAGACGACTAAGGGATATAAAAATGCATATAACATATGTGCGAGAGAAGGAAAGCTCGAAACAAAACCCTATACCAACACGTCTGACCAGCGTGGTATAGTAAGTCAATTACCCTACCATTATGGAGGAGGCCCGAACCCAATAGTGGGACATATAATATGGGCTGAAATGATGATGATGAAGATAGTGACTTCATCGCCATATAATAAAGACTCATTTCTCATTAAAAAAATAAAAGATTATCAGGAGTTTTATGATCATAGTATAGACTCTTAGCTTAGCAACAGGAGGGACTGCTTTGTTGGTGTTATATGATATCTTGAGGACTTGTCACACAATTGAAACAACAAAATTGCACAATTTACCACATTTTTGTATCAGATTCTAAAAGCGAATTAAAAAAGTAAGGCAAACTAAAAAGTATGCGAACCAAAAGCTTCGGGGCTTTCAAAAAACAGCTAACGGATGAAGCGTTGTCCTCATTTGTGAAATAAAGAGAAACCATTATCTATCTTCAGCTTACATATTTACAAGAGCAATGTATAGGTAAACATTCAACAATAATTTTCAATGAAAGTTACGACAATATTTAATAGCGGGCGATACACATTGTAAAAGGTGATTAATCGCCAATCACCAAAAGTGTGTGCTAAGGGTCTTAACAGTGTTTGGGCGGACGAGCGCATTGGCGTCGGCGTCTTGATCGGCGTCGTCGGCGCAGTATAAATACGCGGCACGTGCGCCGGCGCAGCTGCCCGCCACGTGGCCGCCTCTTTACGCGCTCCACGTAAAAATAGATCATTGTCTCGCACCGCGGACACGCCCACCGCACAGATAAAACACCACATCAAACATTATATCGACAATAAAATCGCTTGTTTATTTGTTAGTCAGTGGTGTCATAACATCTGCACGCCAACGCCGATCAACATCCAACAATCAAAAGCTTGCTTTCATGTCCGTCATTGGCACTGTATAAACAAATTCTTTGCTAATTTTGATGTTCAAATGATTTGATTGTAAGCCAATACTCATGTTATTTGATTAAATAACATTCATGTCGTCCACAATGTTTTATATGTTTTGTCTGTCAATACAGATGTGACGTTCTATATTTTATTTTTCTAATACGCAACATATTTTCCTAACATAATTTCAGTGTGGTGATGGAGTAAGAATACAATTCAGCACTCCCTGTCTTATCCGTGGGTGAACGTTCGTAAGAGACGACTAAGGGATATAAAACGCATGTATACATATAACATCTATGCAAAACAGGGAAAACTCGAAACAAAACCATTGGGTTTTGTTGGTGACGTGTTGGTATTGACCAACACGTCTGACCAGTGTGATATAAGGGTAAAGATAAATTTCCCTCCTATTACGGAGGAAGCTCGAGCTCAGCAGTAGCATATGAGCTGAGATGATAATGATACGCAGAGCCAACTTTTTACAAATAAAGAAATAATGTATCTATTAAATATGTTACTTGTGCCTTTAATTGATTAATCATTTAAAAGTAATTAATCAAGGATTGAATTAAAAATCACCTACTTCGTACGCCGTCCTTGGATCAGCCTATCGAAATTCATTGTTGTACATAGCCTCCTCACAAGGTTGAATAACGCTATAATCATCACCTTGATAGGCGGATTGGTGATTGCATTTGGTGCCATAAGTTTTATAGAAGAATTCTGTTGCCTATTCCCATCTCACAGATAATATTTTTCACAGATCAGATCGTTTCAACGTTAAGTAACTACTCAGCAATCAAATCGAGGAACTCATTCTCGCATGCTTATTACTAAACCAACGTGTTAGTCGAATAAGAGTAGAAAAAATCCGTTGGAATTGTTCTTTTTTTTTTAAATTAATTCCACAATGTAAGTATCTACTTAACTTAAGTATACTATGGCACGTGCGGAGATGTCGAGTTAAAAAAGATACAAAAAGACCATCGAGTTAACTTCCGGTGCGAAACGCTTCCGCTTACGAAACTCGATAATAACTGAATTAACAATAAGTTTAACACAACGAGTATTATTGTGAACAAATCAATAAAACTTTGATCTCCACAAATTATTATTTTTTACTAGAATTATCACCATCAGCACATAATTGACTGCACAGATAGCGTAGTAGTTAAGACCGACCTACGGTGCTAGTATCGCGGGTTCGATTCACACATAAAACAATAACTTGTGCGATCCATGTGTGTTATTTTTCTAAGTCTGTGTGTAGTTTTTGGGCGTTAATTAATTAATAATATGTTTATAAAGTCCACCGCAATATAAGGATTATTTTCTTGGAGCATAGTGTTGGCTTAAAAAAATGTGAAATACAGATTGCATAGATAATATTGAAGTTTAGTTTAAGTAGTAACTAGTAATCTACCAAGCCGATTATCATGACTTTTCACGACATCAATCCCCACGCAAACTAATTGTTTGTGCGATCTACGAATTATTGTTTGGATTCAGAGTTATTATTTGTTTCTGTTTAGTGTACATTTGTTTGTAAATTCCTTCCTAAAGATTTGATTCTTACTGCAAGTGTTGTGTTAGGAAAAATAAAAAAAAAAAACAGTATAATATACTAATTAGTGTTCAATCCTCACCCTTATCTACCAGCAGTATTGCTTTCAAAGGCAAGATTCTGTTGTCTTCTTTCAGGACGATAACAGATCTGTATTATCATCATCGCTTTGACCGAAAGAGACAAGTAACATGCAATCTGAAAGAAACAAGTAATAAATATCTTAGACGCAAAATCTCCACCATATCTTAATTTGGAAATATACAAAAAGCTTTAGGCTTCGTACTAGAAATTCAAACAGTTTTACGATAATGTAACAAGGAAATGGGTTCCTCTTTAAACTGCTATTACTAATATTTTAATTGTTACTTTAAATGAAAGGAAAAATATAACATTTTTGTACTCTAAAGCAACATCAAACAAGTCATGGTTATATGACGTCATCAATTAGATTTCAATTTAATGCTCCAATGTTCAATAATAACTGTAAGTCTAACCCCAAACGATATTAATGAAATTAATTGTTTTCTGTTAAGCACATATGCCGAAAAACAACTATTTTCTATAATCTGACAAACATTATCCTTCAGCCTTTTACCGTTTACTGCTAATTATAGGTTTGCAAGAAAAATGGCAACATAACACAGTCATTGCACGGATTATTGCCATAATCGCCACGATTATTTACGGATTGGCGCTCGCAGTAAGTTTTCCAAGAGAGCGCTGCTGTCCATTCTCCTGGTGACTCGGCCAACTTTTATAATTCCCATGGGCAAGTAATGGTAGCGATAACAGTATTCCTAGCCCGTTCCCATGCTAGAAACATATATATGTATGTTAAACAAGACCATAAACCGCGATCTGGGTATTTTCTATTAGCCCCAAATTACCTACCTTAAAAACCCTATTTCTTGTATCTGTATTGTTCAAATCAAATCTAATGTTACACTGCCTTACACTGCGTCACTTTTTGTATTAAATAGAAAGCACACATAGTGTGCTTTCCATTTAATACAAAAAGTGACGCAGTGTTCGATTAAGCGCTTTCCATCAACGACACTGTTGAACACAGCCGTACACTGTTCGACACTCGAAAAATTGGTGTTGGACAGATGCTTACCTACTTTCATAGAGTACTTTAAATATATAGGTACTACTTTGCTTGAATTAAGTATCATTACTTAACCTCGCAATTTATTTACGGCATATTCTAGTAGAATAAAAATGTAGAATGTGAATATTGCATTATTGAAGTGAGCCCTGATAATGTGGTTATGTTTATAAATTATTGAGCCAAAACTTTGTCAAGGAACTTGCATTTAGGTATACGATGCCCAAAATTTTGCGATATTGATGCACTCTAGTGTTATTTTGAGACAACTAGCTGTTTCATTTAAACTTTTACACACTGTTTGGCAGTATTTCACAATGTACCGCAGAGTCCCTCTGTGTTAACTAAATGGAAAGCAACCATAAAGTGCTATATCACTACAGACTTTAGTGTATATGTATGTAGTGACATTTAGCACACATTGTTTGTCAGTCCATCAACGATCGACAGTCACGCGGCGCCTGCGCATCGTCTTACTAATTCAAAAATATACCCACACACGTGTTCAACACACTTGCGTGCTCATACAATGACACTTTGTCTTATTATTATAGCTTGGATATATAGTAAATATGTAATTATGATATTATACTACCAATCAATGACAATATAATATTTTTTCGTGTTATTTATTTAAAACATTATTGTGTAATGTATTATATTTTTACATACATACATACATATCATCACACCATATTCCTTGCAAGGTAGGCAGAGAGAACAGAGTGCCAGAGAACTCTATCCTTGCATACTTCACTCGCTTCCTCAACATTCATAATTCTCTTCATATACGCTCGCCGGTTTCGGAGACTCTTGACTCCACCTTCCTTCAGTACGTGACCAATCTGGTCTAGGTAGATTAGTCTCGGTCTCCCCCGGTACCTACATCCTTCCACTTCCGTATTTTTATTTATATATTTCGTATATTATTGTATATCTTCTTAACCAGACGTTCGTTCGGCATTCTTTCCACATGTCCGAACCATCCGAACCATTATTTTTTTAAATATTATATAAGAAAATTAAAGCAGCAAACGGGCCCTAAGTACTACTAATTGTTAACTAATTGTTAACGCTCCAAAGAGAAAATAACTGCATCACAATGGCACCGTGTACAAAAGAACCGCCTTCTACATCAAACCCCTAATTTCATGTTTATTATTAGGTGCAAGTATAGCGTAGGTTTAGATATTAAGAACTCCCTTGCCGAAACGTTTAGTATCTTCATATGCACGTATCCTTCCATCCTACTACTCATCCTAATGGTCTATAGAAGTTTACTAATAGACCAAAATCTCCTCAAAGCTGTTTTTTATTATAACCATAACGCTTCGCTCACGGCTTGGCGATCAAAGTTGATGTTATGTTGCCCAAGAAAGCATGCATACATACATACATACATATCATCACGCCATATCCCTTGCAGGGTAGGCAGAGAGAACAGAGTGCCAGAAAATTCTATCGTTGCATACTTCACTCGCTTCTTCAACATTCATAATTCTCTTCATACACGCTCGCCGGTTTCGGAGACTCTTGACTCCACTTTCCTTCAGTACGTCACCAATCTGGTCAAGGTAGGTGAGTCTCGGTCTCCCCCGGTACCTACATCCTTCCACTTTCGCATTGTATATCTTCTTAACCAGACGTTCGTTCGGCATTATTTCCACATGTCGCTCATTTTCATGTTGATCCCTGAGTTGGTTTCTCAAAGTTAATAGATCAAAGAGTATGGTGCAGTGACATTAGATGTTCCTTTTTAACCGACTTCAAAAAAGGAGGAGGTTCACAATTCGTCTTTTTTTTTATTTTTGTTACATAGCTTTCGACTGGGCGAAGCGATTTTAATGATTCTTTTTTTATTTGAAAGCTGGTGCTTCCCGTGTGGTTCCATTTTAATTTGGTCTAGTTCTGACAATGGCACCCATGAGGAAACCATATAAGTCTAAAATTAGCATTATGTGTGCGACAAATGAACGAGTAACTGAAGCCTCGCTACTAATAGAAAAACCTATGTGTGTCTGTAACACTAAAAAGTAAAAAATTAAAAAAAAAAAAATACGTTTAAAAAAACCGACTTCAAAAACTGAAATGTACAAAATAACTTAAAATACTATCATTTGTATGTGCTATCTATTGATAAGTTTGAAAGCGGTGCCAGTGTCGGTATCTTTAGTGTAGGAATTTCATTACAGTAAGTAAACGGTTTATAATTTTGTCTAAGGCTTGGCATCGATTTTTTTAAGTTATTTTGTACTTTTCAGTTTTTGAAGTCAGTTTTTAAACGTAGTTGTTTTTTTCATAGTATAGTAAAATTATTCTTGCATTGTGATGGTGGCTACGGATACAACAACATTTTTTTATTGCTCGAGGGTGTCGTAAAAGACAACTAAGAGCTTAACATAGATAGACAGACCAACAGCATCTGCTGTCTTCTGATCAACAATTACTTTCTCAAGAGGTTTGAGGTCAGGTTGGTAACCGGCCATAAGACTATTGCCAAAACTTTTGCAAAATGTGTACAATGCAGGCAGAGTAACACACTGCATCGACCCCCAGTAATTAAGGTAAGAGCATGATGATGATAATGATAGCCAAACTATTTTGGCAAATATCCTACTCCTAAAATAGTAACTCTTAATTCTAACCCGCAGATCATTTCTCAACGATAATACAGTCTTTTTTATTGCTTATGATGACAAACGAGCAAGCAGCACACTTTATTTCTTCAATACCATTGGGTTCGCGCTATTGCCTACCAGCCAAAACCCAACCAGAAATTTGGGTTTCCAACTCTCTAAATCACCGAACGAATCGCAACAGCACCCTGCCATTGCTCAGACGTCGATTTCCTACGAGAGTGTAATACTACCCTGGACGGACCGGCCCACGACTGTAGGCAAAAGACTATTATCAGTCTGGCTATACCACTACTAAAGGCGTCATTGTTATGAAATCCTTCGTATTTAGTCCTGGACGAGCAAGCAAATGTTTCATCAAGTCTAATTTTAATTTCAAACAATAAAGATTTGTCATGCTATCATTAACTGAGCATAATTTAGACCTCGTCCTGTTATTGTAACAATTACGTTCTAAAAACTTGTAATAATACCTTTTAATCAAGCCGTGATTAGAACCTGGCAAGTTCATATTTAAATCCTCAAATTGAACGCTAAGTTAAAACATGACCTTGTCTTTTGAGTACATAGTCTAAACGGTTTATCGCTTTGTATCGTTTCTATCATTCAGCTACTTATTTCGCTGTGAAAGCATAAACAATTGTAAATACAATTTCCCGACTCCCCATTTAGTCTCCCTCTCGCAATACTTCCACCCAAGCGATCGATAGGTAGCCGCCATTTTGAATTTTCCGACCAATGCCGGTAGTCATGGAAAGTAGTTGCCATGGCAACGCATCGCACTGCCACCGTCGAGCGAAGGGGAAAGTGTTGGGGAAGGCTTTATAGACAATGTGTCGTGAGGTAGAGTACTTTTTATAGCTGTAATTATATGTATATACACACATATATGATACGAAGTTGCTGTTATGTGTTGCAACTGTAAAAAACTTAGCAATTTTTAAATGGTATTCAACAAATACACTATTCAAATAAAACTGTTTTATTTTTGCCGTATTGTGATGTAATAAGTATACAATTCACCACACTCTGTCTTACCCGTGAATGTCGAAAACCACTAAAGGATATATGTATTGAACATCTATACAAGAGGTGAATAATTCAAAATAAAACTCTATAGCAAGACATTTCATAGGCGTGGTATCATCTTCATCTTAGCCCACATAAGTCTCACTGTTGGGCTCGAGTCTCCTCCGTAATAGGAAGGAAATTGACCTACTATACCACTCTGGTCAAACGTGTTGGTATAGGGTTTTATTTCGAGTTTTCCTTCTCTTACACAAGTGTCATATGCATACTATATCTGTCACCACACGGATAACCGCGATAAATAGTAGGTTAATTTCCCTTCCAGTGTGGAGAAGGCAGATGCGAGGCCACCGCGTGAGGACGACACCTCGATGGCGAAAGCTGTCGGGGCGTCGACAGGAGAGGAGCCCGAGAGGGCATACCGCCGAGCGGGCCACCGAAGACAAAGATCGGGTACCGGTGGCCCGCTCGCACGGCGAAGAAGAGGTGCTTGCAGAGTGGGTCAATGGGGTTGCGCGCCGCCTCTTCCGTCACCCCGGATCGATTTGGCGGGGAGCGACGTCCATAGCCCACCGCAAAAAAAAAAAAAAGTGTGGAGAAGGCTCCAATCCAGCAGTGGGACATATATGAGCTGAGACGATGACGAGAACGCTAAATATATGTTATAATACTCTTGTAAAATATCGAATATGAAAAAAAATTATTACACATTTTTTTCACATTTGATATTTTACCAGAGTAGGCATTATATCTATATAATTCTTTTGCCTATTTTTGTATCTGAATAGTAGACATTTAGTAAGGGACTAAGCAACTCGGAGCAGATTTTATTATCTATTTTAAAATCCATATTCCTGGATATACTTGATTCATAATTGGAATTGATAGGTGAGGCTTGGATCGAGATATAGGATTTCTTTTTTATTTTATATCGAACTCGAGCTGAAACAACCAGTAATAAAGGAGAATGTTTCTCAATCTATATATCGATTCATTTCCATATAATCCGTTACGTATTCAGATTATTCCGTTATTCAGATACAAAATGAAGGTAAAAATAATAAAAACGATTTCCGGCTGCTACAATTGCCTACAAGTAGCTATTAATAAAAATAATATAGCGTGCAACTTCCTAAGATAAATTTTATTAATCTCACACAATTCAATGAAGTTCAAAATCCTTTATCTATGAACGCTCTTTATTCTCAAGTTAAATAATACGTGCAAATTCGTTTTGCACGTGCATTGTAACAGAAAAGGGGATCCTCAAACTCTGCCTAGTGTTGTCCCAACATTGCAGCTTGTAACACAATGCTCGTTGCATTGTGCTAATTGATATATCCTTATATTCTTTTGCAAACCTTCTCAAAAACAACTTCCTTTTCTTTGACAACCGAAACCGCATCACAATTATTAAGTCCTAGTAGGGTTACCATCTTGCACGATGGATTAGATTACCAATCACAATTTCTTTCTTCCCTTCATGATTTTCTAACCAAATTATATTTGCATTGTATGTGGTAAGATACTTTCGTCACAGTTGCAGTTGTTAATCTAACTTATTAAGCCACGCCGCGAAAATATTTCGAAAGATAACACTTTTTAGGTCAAATAGGAAGAAGAAGTTATCTAAGAAGTTATCTCACGCCAACTTTTAGGAAAATTAAATACTAGAGTAATTTTGATACAAACATAATATGCTTTTGAAGCAACACTTTAGGTTGAACTATAATTTGTTTTGGAAAGGCAACATTAGGGTAAAAGTGACGTTCAATAAATAAATAATCAATAGTCGAGTTCATACTGTCGCAAAACGCTCGTCCCGATTTATAAAAATATGTTTCATTTTATTAGTTTGGACAGATGAACAATTGACACAAGCGTCCTGCAGTCCAAAAGTATGCGCTTGTCTATTGGTAATTTGAATAGCGAAATATACCTTATTAATAAGTGTTTAATGATTATATTATTGCTACATTACAGTTAATATACCTATTATACTTCTTTATTTTATGCTTAATCGTCACTTGTCAGAATATCAAAAAAGTTTTTATTTCAACCGCACATGAATGTTAGACACACTTTATTTATTTTTTTCTGTATGAGTATAAATGATAGCTCTAAACGGTTATTACAGACTTACGTAGATAAGCAGTAAGCGTTGAGGACTCTAAACCGAGATTAATTTGGGTAACCTCAGCCAGGATTACTCCCTGTTAGCTACGGACCTCGACTTATGGCGTTGCTGGAAGCAAATGTTATTCTCAAGTCCTTATAGTTAATAACTTTTACGTAATGTGATTTGGAATATTCTTTTTATTGGCTACTCGGGCTAAAATAATACACTATTTAGAAATAATTATTTACTTTTTCTACTAGCAATTAATTTATATTGAAAAATTTAATACAAAATTATAATAAAAACTGTACTGGATACACGAAATACCTCTGTAATAGAAATGACCAGTTACACGTCAAATACTTTAGTTCTTCCATGATCATTAATGCTGAAAAGAATTCAAAACGTCACATTAAAATAGTTTATAATAGTTAATGAAATGAAATCCTTCAAATTTATCTTAATATGCAAAAATAATAACTAAATAATAATTTACGCTAGTTATAAAAGTATATTACGTTTGTATATACGAGAATACCACTGTTCGTGTGGCGTCGGAATACGGACCCTTTGTCTCCAAGGGATATCGTAAGAGATGACTAAAGGACGCAATATCACCCCAAGAAAAATGACGAAATATCCATCTCAAAAAATTAACTTAAAAATGTTAGTAGGATTTGTAGATCGATTCCCTGCACTCGGACTAAGAAATTAATAAAAAAAAAACCGTTTAATATGGTCACCATATTGGTGAGACAGTCCACATTTGTTTATGACGTTGTTTAGAGCCGCGACAGTGTTCGTCGACATAGAATAGAAACACCTGCGACCTACCTGTCTGTACGGCGAAATCTCTACAGCGGACTTTCGACTTTACAGTTTCCTGCGTTTGTTCGCTAACAATAGGTAATAAGGCCGCGCTGGCGCACTGGCGCGCCGATTGTCGATGCGCTATTCAAATCCAACCGTTGCTCGTACACTATTCGTATTTGTTAGAATACATATCTTAACCATTCATCGGCTAGCAGGATTTTGATGTATCCATACAATTCAAGTATAGATTACCCTCAATCTTTATATTATAAAGCCTGCGCTAAGGAATTATTCTTGTACTAAGCCATCTGTTTAGTCAATTGAAATAAGTTTAGTCTATGTGAAGTGTATTGCAAGCTCAGTTTTATGCAAGTAATGCGCTGTTGTTTATAGTTAAAGTAATCTTAATACAATATTATAAATTTGTGTGTGATTTTGCTTGTTTTCTAGTAAGTTAGACTTTCACGCCTTCATCATATCAGCTCATACACGCCCCACTGTTGGGCTGGAGCCTCCTCCAAACGGGAGGAAATTAACCTACTACACCACGCTGGTTAGACGTGTTAGTATAGGATTTCGTTTCAAGTTTTCCTTCTCTTGTATAGATGCTATATGCATTTTACATCCCTTAGTTCGTCTCTTATGATCACTTACGGGTAAGAAAGGGGGTGGTGAATTGTATTCTTACCCCGTCACCACACGGAGAAACACGCCTTAACTATATTGAAATTCTTCATTCAAGATGAAATTCTGCATATGTACCTGCACGTTATCGGATAAAAAAAAAATATTGCGTAATTTCTGCAGAAGAATATTATAACTGAGGAATAGAAAATAACATTTGGTCGTTTGTGATAAACATTCACTCCACTGACATTTAATTTATTCATAACTTTACCACTTGTTTTGTGCTTGATCGCAGAGTAAGAGAAGTAATTGACAATGAAAAAAAAAATTGCTACTGAAACCGCGAGCAAAAATTAATTGTATTATAATTTAAACAATTTCGTTTTTCATCCAGCGATGGATTAAGAATGTATTATTCTATTTGACAACATCTTTTTCTTTTCAGCGGTTATTGTAAAAGCTTCCTAAGGCACTGACGTAAGTAACATGACGCAGTACAAGATATGAAAAATTCATATCATTACCATACGTTAGCTCACTGTGGGCTGCCCACAGACTGTTGTTTGCTGTGTGGTAGCGGCTACGACTACTACCAACCCTTACTTTGCTCGTGGATGTGGTAAAAGACGATTAAGAGCCTTATAACATGTCTCCATCCATGCCAACTCCATCTGATGCCATTTGGTCAAAAATTACATTCCCAAGGCAGGCGGCTGGTCATAAAACGATTGCCAATAACTTTTACAATATGTACTGTGAAAGAAGAGTACATATTGTATCGACCCTAAGTGATTGGGATAAGAGTAGAAGAATGATAATGACGTTAGCCTACAGACCACCGAACAATGTGCTAACTCAACTTAATAGCTTTGTACCTTACCTACTATCCTAATTGTCTTATCATTAATAAAAGACTCTATGCCTAATAGTAAGTCTCAGTATAGACTAGCAAAAAATATCGTTTCATTATTTTAATTAGCAAAGTACTTTATTCTAGGTTCGTATAAATTCATGTAGGTGTGTCACTTTATGTAGGTCATTCATTGGTCGTAATTAATTTAATAAGATCTGTAAATTGACACGTAAATCAAATGTTAACGGAAACGTTAATTTCTTAATTTATTTATTTTCTTTACATCTCATGGTGGAGTTAATGTGAAGGAAATTGGACTATTATAGTGTTCTTATTCTTAATCCACCCGTTCTTATTCTTAATCTTTAATTTAGTAGTTTTTAGTCATTGCATAAAAACAACAGCCTTGGCCGTTGATGCATATTATAAGTGTCCTTAATACGTCTCCAGACGGAAAAAATATATGCACATAATTCCAGAAAGCGATATATGTTTTGGCTGCAAATTTAGTCTTTGGACTAGGTTTTAATATGCATACTCCCAATAAATGGTAACACCAAAAAATACCTGTCTGTGTTACAACTGCTTCTTTTTCAGCATATAAGTGGCAATGTTGAGCATGAGGCTCACTCCTAATGTATGGAAAATTAACTTAATAGTTCTGACTATAATAGCGGATAGATTGATATAGAATTGGATTTCGAATTTTTCTTTTCTTGCAATGGTATTCCGCTTACATTCCTTAACAATCTTTTACGACGCTTGCAGGAAGGCGAGAGGTGTATTTCTTTTTTTTTCCTTTATTTGTTATGGGGGCAAACGAGCAGACAGCACACCTGATGGTAAGTGTCACTGCTGCCCATAGACCTTTGCAATACCAAGGGTACGGCTAGGCCGCTGCCTACCAATACAAACACCAAGCCCACCCCAGTTGGGCTTCTGGCTCTCACGCTCACCGAACGAAGCGTAGCGTAGTAGATTATATACTACCCTATTGAGTCCTACTCAATAGGGGTAGTATATAATCTAGGACCACACTGTTGATATTTCTGTCTACAGCCGCGGGCCGGTCCGTCCGGGATAATACCACACTCTCGTAGAAGATCGACGTCTGAATAATGGCAATGTGCTATTGCGCTTCGTTCGGTGAGCAAAAGGGCTGGCAGCCCAACTGGGTGGGTTTGGATTTATATTGGTAGGCAGCGGCCCTAAAGGTCCATGAGCAGCAGTGATACTTACCATCAGGTGTGCTGCTTGTTCGTTTGCCACTAAAAGCAATAAAAAAAGACAGAGAACTGTCCATAGCATAGTCCTACTACTATAAACTCTTTTAAATGAATATCAATATGTCTGAATAATTCCTACTCTATCGAAATACTATAAGTACACACATAAAAACTTAAAAAAAATACATTAAAAGTATATAATTATAATGACGTTGGTATAGACATACATACATATCATCACGCCATATCCCTTGCAGGGTAGGCAGAGAGAACAGAGTGCCAGAGAACTCTATCCTTGCATACTTCACTCGCTTCTTCAACATTCATAATTCTCTTCATACATGCTCGCCGGTTTCAGAGACTCTTGACTCCACCTTCTTTCAGCACGTGACCAATCTGGTCTAGGTAGGTGAGTCTCGGTCTCCCCCGGTACCTACATCCTTCCACTTTCGCATTGGTATATAAGTTGGTATATATTAGAGGAGGTTTGAAAGTTGCGCCAGTGACGGAAAAGTTAAGGAGTATAAGGTTGACATGGTAAGCACACATATTGAGACGAGATGAAAGTAATATTGTGAGGAAAGTTTTAAATATGCATGTTAAAGGCTTTAAGGGTAAAGGAAAACAAAAGAAAAGATGGATGGAATGCGTGAGGCATGACATGGATAGACAGGGAGTGACTGCAGTCATGACGTCTGATAGGACTGTATGGAGGAAGATGACATATTGCGTCGACCCCAAGTAATTGGGATAAGAGCAAGATGATGATGACGTTGTTATATAAGTAAATTCATTTTCAAACAAGACTTTCTCTCAAAAAATTTTGTACTAAATATCTAACAATTTTAGTAATCGTTTCCGTTGCCATTTAGCTAAATATGACTACAACAATTTGACAATTCTCAGAATACTTGAACTTTATCTTTGTATAATAGAAAGTATTTTGAGTACCTTAACTTAAAGCAAATTTAGAAGAGAGCGCTTTTGTTCAAATTCAATACCTTATCTTGCAAAACTCTTCAAATTACGATAATAAAACACTTACAAATTAACAAAAATCATTTTACTGACTGACTGATTGCTGACATTGTTGACTATATAGACTCGTCTACCTGTTATTTTTTTTTGTATCTTTAAAAAAATAGAAAAAAAAAAAACTAAAACCTGACTACGCAAAACCTTTACTATAAAAAATAATTTAAAATGTATGGAACAAGAGAATATTTTGGACAAAAATCAAAACTTTGGTGCAAAAGTAGTTAAGATAAAGACAATAGATAAAGGCAAGTTTGTATAACAGGAACACCTACAAAACTATCAGTTTAAAATAGTTTCATATCATTTTATTCTTTTTCCAAAGTTTAACACATTTGTAGATTGCCAAAATTAATACACATATCGATAAACTTACGCATAGATATTTCAAGATATGATATATACAGCCTATAATCTCCGGACGCTTCAAATAATTTCTCATTTTTCAGATTATAAATGTAGTTTAGAAGTTATGAGGGAACAGGTGAACTTTACACATGCATATCCACTGCTTAAACCTCTTCCATAATGGGAAGGAAATTGACCTACTATATCACGCTGGTCACACATGTTGATATAGGGTTTTGTTATGAGTTATCCTCGAGATGTTACCTATATGTATTTTATATCCCTTAATTTCTTCATCTCTTGCGATCACACACGTGTAAGATAGGTGATGAATTGTATTCTTACTCCGTCACCAGACGGAGGTTATAACAGTGAACAATTCACCACCCTCATTATTGATGCAACTACCAATTATATACCAAAATACTATATTAGTAATGATTAACTACAAATTAATAAGAAACAAAATAGTTTTATTTTGCAAGCTCACATTTTGTTAAATCTATATCTATATCTCACAGTATTGCTAATGCTATAATATTTGCTAAATTAGGAATGTAATATAAACGCAAATACGACACTAAGAGGAATTAAGATTCCTCTTAATATCGTCTAGCATTTGGACAACAATAGTGTTTACCAAATGTAAGGCAATAGTGTTTACCAAATGTAATTAAGTCTTAGTTTTGTATTTAAATAACAGTATATCTGAGACACAGCGTAGTCACAATAACCCCAGTATTTCCTTAAGAATCTCAATAAGGATGTGCTATAAGAGATTCAATGACTTCGGCGATGGTACAATGGTATGAACAACGACCTTTCGCGCCGAGTGTCTCAGCTTTGGTATAGTTTTTTTTTAATTCACTTGTGATGAGATTCATTGATGCCTTTTTATTTAAAAAAAATACATATATATTATTATAAATTTCCATATCAAGGAAAACATACAATTAATATACTAAAAAATACACTCTATCTATATAACAACTATTTGGGCTAAGCACTAAGAATAAATAGGAATCGAACGCATAACATTCCGTTCGGTACGTCGGTCCTTAAACCAATACCTACTTAAACTATATATTTAATACAAGCAATTGCCGCAATTGTAATGTCAGTTCATATCGAATAAGCACTATGCAGATTCAGTTACATTAAAACGAGTTTCTAGTTGTTTGAGGGCCCACACGTGCAGCAATCCTACGCCGATGCGACCGACGCAGAGATCATTGACTCTGCGAATCGCAGGTGTCGTAGCCGCAACTCAGCCCAATGGTAGCAAAGCCTGCGTGAGCTCGCTACTGCACCGAGCCGATGACGTCACTCAACACTAAATACATTCAACAACGCCCACGCATACAATAAACAATTCAACATTAAATATAGTAATCTACTATAAATTATCATTACATAGCTGAAGAGTTCGTTTGTTTACATATTTATCTTTTTCGCGCTAATCTTAAGATTAAAAGTTAAAAGATATAAAAAAAAAACATTTTTTTTTTTATTGCGGTGGGCTATGGACGTCGCACTCCGCCAAATCGGTCCGGGGCGACGGACGAGGCGGCGCGCAACCCCATTAACCCACCCTGCAAGCACCTCTTCTTCGCCATGCGAACGGGCCACCGGTACCCGATCTTTGTCTTCGGTGGCCATAAAAAAATGTGGTATATAAAAATAAATGGTGGTATATAAAAAAAACCTAGGAGAATAGCAGTGATCATATATATATTAGCAAATCAAAAAAAATATTACAATGGCTCAACACTCGTCAAGAGTCCTGCGCAATCATTGTCATAACAACAGCCAAGATAAAAAAATTCACTCTAAAAATATTTATGGATATTCTATTTGATCTTCAATTGTACGCTTTCAGTTATCATTTCTATCACGTACCTATGTGCAGAATCTGGAATGCACTATCTGCTACTGTGTTTTCCTAGCGCTATGACATATCTATCCTTCTTTAAACGAGGTTTAAGATGAGTCTCTCATATGTGCTACTTGTTGGTTCATATCACTCTCAGTTATGCTACTTGTTCCTTTGTCACCGTCAGCGATAAAAAATAATAATAATATTTGTAAAAAAGTATTAAAATCGAGCAAAAACATGCAAAATGTTTCTAAACGTTTTAACAATTATAACTTTATATTATTTTTATTCTTATCTATTTATTTTATATGATTTGTTGTTGGATGTGAAGATTTCAACTGTCTACCTGTCTATTCGTAATGTAATACGAGTCACGAGTTATCACCTGCTGACAGAAGAAGAGACAAGAAAAACAGATAATTAGTAATTCCGTTCCGTTGACACACTTTGAGTACGAAACCATCAAAAGTAAAATAATTGGGACTTAATTGCATTTATTGTTAAAGAGATAACCGTAATAGATATTTCCACACATTTAGATATTACAAATTAGCATATCGTACAAATAAATAAACATTTTATTGCTTTCCCTTAACCGGTAAGAACGCTTCACAAACTTAAAACGGAGTCCAAGCCATGTATGTTGAATCTTCACCATAGTGGTTTAAGTTTTTGTTTCTAACTCCACATGGCAACTTGACTTCACCTTAAATCAAGAGGAGCTTGTTATTAAAAGAAATCACTGTCTTCCATCGACCATTCCGTATACCATATTAGGTCTGAAAATGTACATTTTTATGTTTGCCATGTAAAAGGAATACGAATCTCTTATGGATGCAGGTGAGCTAAAGTCGTTACCGAGTTCGCGTAATAAGTAACTTCTGCCCTTAAACGTTCTGTAAAAACGAACAAACGTACAAAACGTTCAGCATACTCATGGTTAATTTGCTTACATTAAGCTAAATCTTATATATTTGTGTATATATATATATATATATATATATATACACTACTATATATATATATATATATATATATATATATATATATATATATATATAATATATATATATTATACTATATATATATATATATATATATATATATATATATACACTACCGTCCAAAAGTTTGGAAGCAGCAAGGTAAAATCGAATAAAACCAAACTAAGTCATTTAAATTTAAATGTATTGATAAAAAAATAAAGAACAAACAGAAACTAACTTAAACAAAATAAAAAAATAATATACAATGGTAAATTAGATTAAATTTTAGCTTCATCAAAGTGTCCACCTTTCTCCTTTATAATCTTCCCACATATTCTGGGCATTCTATTAATCAATTTTTTAAAATAATCTTTATCTAATTTGTTCCATTCGTTCTCTAATAGCTGCCACAAATGTTCTGAGCTCGTAGGACAACGACTTTTCACCCTCCTGTCAAGTTCATCCCAAACAAGTTCAATGGGAGAAAGATCAGGGGATTGAGATGGCCATTGCATGATGTTTAAAATGTTTTCAGCTTTTTTCTTGTTTAAAAAGTTCTGGCACAATTTAGACGAATGCTTAGGATCATTATCCTGTTGAAAAATGAATCCAGAACCAATGAGACTTAGTCCACTGGGTATGGCAGAATCTTGGAGAATTTTTAAATAGCCTTCCTTGTTTAATTTTCCGGTTATCCTCACAAGATTGCCGGGTTTACTGTTGCCAAAACACCCCCAAACCATGACATTACCACCACCATGTTTGATGGTAGGCACTGTACATGCCTCTGAAGCCCTCTCTTCTTTTGACCGGCGTACAAAGACACGTCTATTGGATCCGAAAATCTGAAATTTTGATTCGTCACTCCAAAGGACATTTTCCCATTGTTCTATAGTCCAGTTTTTATGCGCTTTTGCCCATTCTAGTCTATTTTTCTTATGTCGATTTGTTAGTTTGGGTTTTTTAGCAGCAACACATCCTCTTAATCCCGCAGACAGTAAGCGTCTTTTAACAGTAGTTGTTGAAATGGGTGTTTCTCGCGTATCATTCAGAGCTGCAGTGATCTGTGGTGCAGTTAAGCGTCGATTCCGTTTAGAAAGAACTCTAATGAAGTTGTCCTCTTGATTTGTTGTGGATTTGGGCCTACCAGATCTCTTTCTATCTTCATTTTTCCCCGTTTCTTGTTTTCTAGCAAGGGTATAGTGGACACCTTTACAAGATCACATCAATAAAACTACACCATTGCATAGGATAAAGTAGCCGACGGATTAAGTCATAAAACACGTGTTTCGTCAATATTAAGGAATTCCATAAAACTTGATGAATGTAGGATAATAATCCTTTTGTGTTTGTGTAGACAGTCGTAAAAGGTTGTAAAACTTAAGATTATTGCTAATTTTTACCGCTATTAGTCGGCATTTATTTGTTTTGTTTGAAAACAGGTGTGCTTCCAAACTTTTGGACGGTAGTGTATATATATATATATATGTAAAAAAAACATTGTATATGAAGAAAACTCATATTATCAATAGTTTTATTTCGCAATCTGTGCATTACTTTGAAACCACTCAGGTGCGCACAACAAAAAAAATCGTATATTTAATAACTCATTGTTAATATTGTTTTTTAAATATGGAATAGAATAACAGATAACTATGATCTATTGGGAATCCGCTGCAAATAGGTAAATCTCTCATCATCATCATCTCGCTCTTATCCCAATACTGTCAAAAGTCAACCATCCTTATGAATTTATTTATACTTAAGCATCGATGTACTAAGTTCTATAGATTTAATTCCAAAAGTGACAATTTTCATACAACTATAACCTCTAGTTTAGTCCCTATAGGGGTATATTTTCTAAAAACATTGAAACACGCCTTTACTAATAATACTAATATTATAAAGCGGAAGAGTTTGTTTGTTTGTTTGTTTAAACGCGCTAATCTCAGGAACTACTGGTTCGATTTGAAAAATTCTTTTTTTGTTGGATAGTCCATTTATAGAGGAAGGCTTTAGGCTATACAACATTACGCTGCGACCAATAGGAGCAGAGCAACAATGATGAATGTGTAAAAATCGGGTTTTTGTTTCCTTTTGAGAGCTTCCGCTGCGTAAACGGTTAAAGTTGCGCAAAAATTATGTACTATATAATTGTTCCCCTTTCAAAGTTCTAAATAAAAGTCTGCGACAGCATATGTCTATCTTTTAAGATTGGCTCACTATAACCTTTTTTATGCTAATCAAATTTGTTTTAAAATAATATGATATTTTCGAAGGTGTTTTTATTAACATAATATTAATCCTTATCCAAATAAATGAGTTATTCATCACAAGTATTTAATTTAAAACAAAATTGCTCTTTACATTATTTGATTTCAATGAATATCTTAGGAAATATCGCAGTTTAAAAATAACATCGCAGCAAAATAATGATCAAGTACTGGGCGCGCATTTACAATAAAAATACTGGGTCTTATAATCTTATATTAAAAAATAACTCAAACTAATGTTATTTCAACGTACTTCTGCACACACTACATTTTTAGTTTTGTTTTCTTCTCATGACCTTCCGTCAGCTTTACACATCCTAAATAATAATAATAAGTATAGGAAGTATTAGTGCCTGCCCTCATGTATGGCAGTGAAAGTTAGATTTGGCGGAGAAGACATGAAAATAGAATAAATGCTGTAGAGCTGACAGCTCTTCGTAACGTGTGTGATGTAAGTATGAAAGATAAAATTAGGTATAATGTTATAAAAGAGCGCTGGTATTCTGAGGTGGGTTGGACACGAAGTGGAAGAAATAATGAGTGGGCAGAGGTTGACGAAGCAAACATATAAAGCAATCGTGAATGGGACGAATACAAGGGGAAGACCACGTCATACTTTTCTGGACCAAATTGGAGATTTGTTCACGAGAGGTCATCATCATCATCATTCTCCTACTCTTATCCCAATTACTTGGGGTCGATACAATAAGTACTCTTCATTCATAGTACATATTATAAAAGTTATTGGCAATAGTTTTATTACCGGCCGCCTGCCAGACGTCAACCCTCCATGGGAATGTAATTGTTGACCAAACGGCATCATATGGAGTTGGCCCAAGTCGTTATAAGGCTCTTAGTCGTCTTTTACGACATCCACAAGCAAAGTGAGGATTGGTAGTATTCGTAGCCGCTACCACACAGCGATGTCATACACATTAAAAGTATGTGTAATCGTAAATAGGCGTAAGTGTATGTATGTATATATGTATGTATAATATACATACATTGTATATATCTATAGAAAGTATAGATAAGACCCAATACTTTTACTTAAGGTTTAATGTTCTACTCTTACTAATAAAAGCGTCATGTAGGTACCTAAAACAGCTTTAACGTATGTATTATTTAAAAATATTTCCACCTTTTACTTAAACGAATTCGCGAGTTGAAGTTAACGTTAGCCCAAAGTAACCATTCCACGCGGACGAAGTCGCGGGCGAAAGCTAGTTTTTAATATAACAACATTTTTTTAGAATTGTTAAGGATCTCTCTTTCAAATTGAGGCATTTTTTTTTTTTTTGTGTGTGTCGTAGTTGTTAGCCTCAGATGGCTATGACAACTTTACCCGGACTGTGGGTGAGCGCTGAGGGCTCTCAACCCGTAAATTGACGCATTTTCATACAAACATTAATATCATATTTTACTTTCTTTAGGGATGATCTATACTTAATATTATAAAGCTGAAGAGTTTGTTTGTTTGTTTGTTTGAACACGCTAATCTCAGGAATTACCGGTCCGATTTGAAAAATTCTTTCAGTGTTAAATAGCTCATTTATCGAGGAAGGCTATAGGCTATATATGAACACGCTAAGACTAATAGGAGCAGAGCAACAATGAAGAATGTTTCAAAATCGGGATTTTGTTTCCTTTTGAGAGCTTCTGCTGCGTAAACGGTTAAAGTTGCGTGAAAATTATGTACTACATAATTGTTTCCCTTTCAAAGTTCTAAATAAAAGTCCGCGAGAGCATATGTCTATCTTTTAAGATTGGCTCACTATAACCTTTTTTATACTAATCAAATTTGTTTTAAAATAATGTGATATTTTCGAAGGTGTTTTTATTTAATATTAAATAGGCGAATACAAATTTTCAGGCATCTAACTTCAAAACTGACCAAATTTCATACAAACTTGCAACACATATTTTTTTACTTTTAAGGGATAAATTGCCAAAAATGCTGAAACACGTGTTTGTTTATTTAATATTAAATATGCAAATCTAAAGTTTAACAGTTCTAACTTTAAAACTGCCAACGTTTCATAAAAAAACTTGCAAGCCCTATTCTCTCCCTTAGGGGAGAATTTCCAAAAATGCTGAAACAGGTAAATTTTTATTTAACATTATATAGTTAATAACAAATTTTCGAGTATCTAACTTCAAAATTGACGAAGTTTCATACAAACTTTTAACCCCTTACTTTTCACCCTTTGAGGAGAAATTTCCAATAATGTTGAATCACATTTTTATTTATTTAATATTAAATAGGCGTATACAAATTTTCACGAATCTAATTTCAAAAATGACGAAGTTGGATACAAACTTGTAACCCCTATTTTTCACCCTTAGAGGAAAAATTTCCAAAAATCCTTTCTTAGTGAGCACCTATAATATAAAAGGCAGCAACTTTCTAAATTTCATGTTATTAGCCCCAGCGGTTTAGGCTTTGCAATGATGAATCAGTCAATCAGGACAAGCTCTTTTATATACCTATATATTATTATATATATATATATATATATATATATATATATATATATATATATATATATATATATATATATATATATATATATATATATATATATATATATATATATCTATATATATATATATCTATATATATATATATATATTATTATATATATAGATATGTCATATTTAGCGCTATATTAGTGTTACTTTAAGAATCTTCAATTTATTTTTAACAATAAAATGTAAGATGGGACTTTTAATGTTTTATTTCATACATACATACATATCATCACGCCATATCCCTTGCAGGGTAGGCTGAGAGAACAGAGTGCCAGAGAACTCTATCTCTGCATACTTCACTCGCTTCCTCAACATTCATAATTCTCTTCATACACGCTCGCCGGTTTCGGAGACTCTTGACTCCACCTTCCTTCAGTACCTGACCGATCTGGTCTAGGTAGGTTAGTCTCGGTCTCCCTCGGTACCTACATCCTTCCACTTTCGCATTGTATATCTTCTTAACCAGACGTTCGCTCGGCATTCTTTCCACATGTCCGAACCATCGGAGCATTCCCTTTCGCATCTTTACACCAATACTCTCTTTCATACCTACTCGCTCTCTTACGTCGTCGTTACGAATGCGGTCGGTCAGCCTAACTCCACAGATTTTCCGAAGAGATCGCATTTCCACCGCATTAATTTTACTTTCAAACGAATAATAGAATTGTGATAAGGAGTTATTATTTGAACGGTTTAAAAAACTAATAGAAATATCAAAATTTTCTATTCGTTCATTTAGCAATAATCAATATATGTTATTAATGCACGAATACTATAATAAACACAGAATCATTGCAAGTGGCTGCAGGTCAGTGGATTCAACTTTAGGGTTATCTACGACGGGAGCGGCGACGCGGCGCCAACTTATCAACCTGCTGCCACATATTCTAGCCATTAGTCAGACCTCACACAATAACATGCCAAAGATTTGTCTCCAACTGGATGACATCATGATAGTCACAAAAACTCTTTTGAGTACATTTGTAACGTTAAAAAATCAATAGTTATATTACAGAACGTCAAACGGATGTTTTAAAAAGCTATTGTTAGATTTAATGCAATTTGAAATAAACATGAAAAGCGAGTAATCGATTATTGTTTCGTATTGTTTTGATTCTATTGAGTACACCAAGATGAGGTAAGATTTTTGTTATTGTCTAGGCGACTTCAGCTTTTTCAATAAGTAATAAGGAGTATACAATTGTACATGTTATGTGCATGCTTTTGATTGAAATCCTCCTAAATTGCTGGAGAAAATTTGTTTAACGCTTCTCAGGATGATTTAGATTTATAACTAAAACCAATTGATGTGTGGCTGTGATAGTTTTAGTAGTAGTCTATTACGTCATATCTCTACAATGAATACGGTCACATCTAAAAATGTTTATGTAAATATGCTGTATGTATATTAAATCTGTAGTATGTATGTGGCCTGGCCCCATAGGCAACAGAAAAAGAGGGAGACCAACATATCGATGGGAAGATGATATTAAAAAATTGGCAGGCAAGAATTGGATATCGTTGGCAGGGGATAGAGACATTTGGCAGAGTCTGGAAGAGGCCTTCACCCTCACAGGAGGGGTTCTTGCATGATTAATACAAATTGTAGGTTAAGAATAAATTTATTTTAGGTATATGTTATGATTTAGATATCAATAGGATGTGTGTTACTATGCAAATCAAATCAAATATTTTTCTTAACATTAATCTTTATTGTAATTTGTTTTTAGCTCACAATTAGTTGATCAAATAAATGAAATTAAGTATTTTTACATATCTATATCATATTTGAAATAAAACTGCTTTTACGGATTCTATCGCGTTTGTGTTTGATTTATAATTTCCCGACGTTTCGAACACTTTACAGTGATCATGGTCCCGGGAGGACTGTCCTCCCGTGACCATGATCACTGTGGGGTGTTCGAAACGTCGGGAAATTATAGATCGGATACGGGCGCGATAGAGTCCGTAAAAGTGGTTTTATTTCAAATGTGTAATACTCGCGTAAACATTAGAAGTCATTATCTATATCATAATTATGACTTTTTATTATACAAATGAATTTTTTAAATTTATTTAAAAAAATGTTCTTAACTATTTATTTATTCACCAATTTTAATGTTTTAAGTTATAATTTCAATATTATTTTGCATGACTTCTTTCTATTATTTACTATTAATTAAATGTAACTTGTTTGTAACTGTAATGATTGTGTGCTTGCAAGAAATAAAAGGCTTTTTTATTTTTATTTATTTATTTATGTATGTGCAATGTTTACTCATATTTCATATTCTTCTTTGCAGCCAATTACTGTTGACTATATTGGGCACGAATCTCCTCCACAATTGGAGTGAAACTTATTTATGCCATTCTTGCTTTGACTTGTTATACAGTTGTTTGTTTTTTCCTTTTAGTTTTCTCTTTTGTAATTTAATTGTACTCATTCACATCTCGAATACTTCATTTCATAAATAAGAGGTACTTAATTTTAGGTGAAAAATAAGTCAATATTTATAATCATCATCATCACAGCCCATAAACGTCCCACTGTTTGGCTCGGGCCTCCTCCATAATGGTAGGGAAATAAACCTACTATACCGCGCTGGTCAGACGTGTTGGTATAGGGTTTTATTTCGAGTTTGCCTTCTCTCGCATAGATGTTATATGCGTTTTATATCCCTTAGTAGTCTCATACGATCACCCATGGGTTAAGATATGGGGTAGTGAATAGTATTCTTATTCCGTCACCACACGAAAAATTCTTATAATACATAACATTAATACCTGACTAATATTAAATGTCATTTAACATGTAAAATTAATGTTGAAATTGCCTTATATGTTTCTAAAATTTGGCTATTATTGATCAAAATTAGCCATTAGACATTGGAACGAAAGAGTTGTTTAGAAATTATTCATTCGTAATATATACGTCACCGTATATACTCTTGGTTAACATTAGAACATATTACAAACATGAACATAATAACAAAACAATGACTTGACGTTCCTTAATCTAATAAAAACGTTGGAAAATCCTAGTGAATTATAATAACACAATGATTTGTAGAAATATCAGCCAAGATCGAAAGGAATGAACCTCATAATGTTCCATTGAACTTTTATGAATAAAAATGAACTGCTATCTTAAGCTTTCATTTGATGGACATATATATATCGGTAGTTAATGTATAAAGTAATCAAAATCATTAAGTGGTTTATTTATGCGTGACCATGTTGATAAGATTAGATATAAAAGAGATATATGTATATATATATATATATATATATATATATACAAAGAAGGAAGGTACACCACTGATATAGCGCGAAGAGTGAATGCGGGAAATAGAGTGAATGGAGCGTTGGGGCAACTTCTCGGTAGCCACCACCTCAGCCAGAAGGCACGTGTAGCAATACATAACGCAGTGCTTGTCCCAACATTACTGTATGGAAACGAGAGTTGGGTATGCAGAAAAGAGTATGAAAGTAAAATGAATGCGGCCGAAATGCGATCTCTACGGAAAATCTGTGGAGTTAGGCTAACCGACCGCATTCGTAACGACGACGTAAGAGAGCGAGTAGGTATGAAAGAGAGTATCGATGTAAAGATGCAAAAGGGAATGCTTCGATGGTTCGGACATGTGGAAAGAATGCCGAACGAACGTCTGGTTAAGAAGATATACAATGCGAAAGTGGAAAGATGTGGGGTACCGGGGGAAACCGAGACTAACCTTCCTAGACCAGATCGGTCATGTACTGAAGGAAGGTAGAATCAAGAGTCTCCGAAACCGGCGAGCGTGTATGAAGAGAATTATGAATGTTGAGGAAGCGAGTGAAGTATGCAAGGATAGAGATCTCTGGCACTTTGTTCCCTCTTCCTACCCTTTTTTTTTTTTTTTTTTTTTTTTTTTTTTTTTTTTTTGTGGTGGGCCATGGACGTCGCACCCCACCAAATCGGTCCGGGGTGACGGCAGAGGCGGCGCGCAACCCCATTGACCCACCCTGCAAGCACCTCTTCCTCGCCGTGCGAGCGGGCCACCGGTACCCGATCTTTGTCTTCGGTGGCCCACTCGGCGGTATGCCCTCTCGGGCTCCTCTCCTGTCGACGCCCCGATAGATTTCGCCGTCGAGGCGTCGTCCTCACGCGGTGGCCTCGCGTCGGGTGACCGGACAATTCCCCGGTCCGATCACCCGAAGCCTCGGTTAGGGCGGCATCAGGCGCAGGTATTCGCGCCTGCGCCGCTCCGGCCGCGGGCGGCACTCTGCCTACCCTGCAAGGGATATGGCGTGATGATATGTATGTATGTATGTATATATATATATATATATATATATATAAATATATATATACATATATATATATATATATATATATATATATATTATTTTTGTATTTCTCTATTTTTATATTTCAATACACATGTCTCTTGCCTGGAAGAATAGTGTCACAACTCTAAAAATTACAATTTTCATTATATTACTCATTTTGACCCTCCTGAAAAATTTAGGTTTTTTGAATTTAGCTTTTTTGAATTTGAATTTTGAATTGTGTCACTATTCTTCTGGGCAAGCGATGTGTTTTTTCAAAGGTACGATGCTCGTTACGTGTGGTAACGAAGTAAAGGTATAATTCACCAATCGCAACAGGACCATCATATAATCCTTCTTGCTGAATGGCTTCTATTAGCGATCAACCACAACTTCGCCAATGACCCTTAAGACTCGTTTGTAGACCGTCAAACGAAGGAGATTGTACGGTACAAATTAATATGTAAAGGGCCGGTGAATATGACTCTAAGATTAAATGAGAAATACGATGACGAGTAGTATACTGAAACGACAGATTGTTCTAGATTCTTTTTTATAAATGACGCGTTCTTAATTGATTTGATTGACTTTGACACAAGAAACATGCAGTCTCGACAATTAAATACACTTTTTTTTTATTCCAATATATAGTAGTTTGAATAATAGTTATTTAGAAACTCATACGTAAATAATAAGTAAAAGTATATTAAAAATCAATTTAACTAAAATAAAAATAACATCACTAGACACTTCATCCATTAAAATCTCAAAACATATACAGTCGTACCATACTGAGAAGGAACTCTAAATAGCCTTATTATCAAATCTTGGGAAACTTAACGTTTAAAGATCTTTTAAAACACAAGAAAAAAAAACACAAACGTTTCTTCAATACAAAAATGCACCTGAGAATGAAGGCGGGACCACTTGACTAATATTTCGATTATTACAAATCACCGTAAAATGTGTTATAAACAAAAATAAATATCCATTGCTCAGCGTAAACGCTTACTTATTTCCAAAGATAAAATAAACCATCGATGTATAGTTTTAAAGCTATGTAAACTAAAATATTATGAAGTAACGTGTGTGGATGTCGCAGGTAGTGGTTAATAATTCGTTTAGTCCAGAGGTAGCGCCCACGTTTTTTGGACGGTGGGCCACACAGGTGCACTCACCTTCTAATTTACTATTCTCGATACCGACAGGATCAAGGGACACAGACGTGTTTAATGGCTCTTTGTTGCTCATATTTTTGATGCTCCATCCTAATCTTTCAGATTTTATATTAATATTATTCAAAGTGTTATAACTTATAATTCTCAAAATATATGACCGAATATTATAATCATACAATTGTTGATCTTAAGTTTTAATTTTTTCTGTTATAGATTAGAGAGAGCTCTATAGTAGATTTTATGTTTATTTTTTTTTATTTGTTCTGCTTTTAATCGTCCGCTGCTATATGTAATCCTCTGCCATACATCGCTTCAAGACGCATTCAGACTCGATTCGATTTTTATTAAGCCATCGGTTCTCCTCGACTCTTAGCAAATCAATATCTATTTGCCGTTAGTACAATAACGAATATGAATTCAGAATTTAGGTAGATCAAAGAAATATCTCTTATTGAAAAGCTTCAATCAATTCAAAATAATTTTGAATGTACTAAACTACCGTAAATATAGAGGTGAAGGTATAATAGCAGAAATCATTATAATTATGCATTTTAAATTAATTTTTATTAGATATAAGACGCTTATAAAACTATTTATATAGGCATAGGCATGTATGCCTAAGGCTAGAATCTGAGCGTTTCAATGTAATTCTATCATCATCATCTTTCTCCTACTCTTATCCTAATTACTTGGAGTCGATACAATATGTACTCTTCTTTCATAGTACATATTGTAAAAGCTATTGGAAATAGTTTTATGAGCGGCCGCCTGCCAGACGTCAACCCTCCTTGATAATGTAATTGTTGACCAAACGGCATCAAATGGAGTTGGCCCAGGTCGTTATAAGACTCTTAGTCGTCTTTTACGACATCCATGAGCAAAGTAAGGATTGGTAGTATTCGTAGGCCACACAGAGATTTCAATGTAATTCTATATTATTGTTATTATTTTTCTACTGCTTATGGTGGGTAACAAGCAAGCAGCGCAACTGGTACCTAGTAATTATTACTGCGGCTCATAGACCTTTGCAATACCAAATGTACAGTTAGGCTGTTGCTTACCAACCCAAATCCACCCAGAAAATTGGGCTCACAGCTCTCTCGCTCACCGAACGAAGCGCAAGAATATATTGCCATTGCTCAGACGTCGAGTTTCTTCGAGAGCGTGGTACCACCTCGGACGTCGGGTATTAGTCTGGTTGCCCTGGGAGCGAGGCCACCGCGTGAGGACGACGCCCCGACGCGCGACAGTGCAAACTGTCCGGGCGTCGACATTAGCGAGGATACCCGTGAGGGTAGACCGCCGGGTGGGCCACTGAAGAAAAAGACCGCGTACCAGTGACCCACCCGCACGGCGTCGAGAGGTATATTCTAGGGCGGGTCTACGGGGTCGTGCGCCGCTTCTCCCGTCGACCCGGACGGATTAGCGGAGCGTGACCGCTCCGTAGCCCGTCGCCGAAAAAAAAAAAACCACCTCGTACCGGCCCGCGACTGTAGACAGAAATCTGTCAACAATGTGCCCTTACCACTACTAAAATGTGGCCCTATCACTAACAGACAAGAATCCGCAGTGTAATGGTTAAATATATAATGTGTTGCCACACTTTACTATCTCGTTTGCATCGTAAAAGCCGACTAAGGCATCACCAAGGCAGTGAGCAACTGCAATCGCCAAACTGCTTATCAATCGTAGCGATTATCGTATCATACCCGTTAGCAGTCCACTAATGAACGTAGATAATCTGATGTGACTGACTTAGATACGTAAAGATATCAAAATAGATGTAGTTTTCAGAACAAACATCCTCGACTAAGTGTCATTAACTTATATTTCTAATACACAGAACACCTGTTTATTCCAATTTTATATCATCAAGTATCTCATTTAGCTTGATTAAGATTTAGATAGCCCCATTCAGTGTTGTTACAAGTAGCCCAATTAAAACTTTAACATGAGATATACCATTTAATTAATTAAATTATTACTAACGCATCTTTATAATCCAACCATTGGTATCGAACTAAGAGGTATTTAAGTAACTTTTAATAATCATTTGGATTTTAACGTCAAAAATATTGTGATACCACCTACTGACTTTGTAAGATATATTTTTATTATTTCATAAAATATTTATACTAATGGAAGAATTGTCATTAGTTTTGAAGTATATTAAAGATTAATGTTAATTAATATGCAATGCTTAAATTAAAAGAGTAATTCATGGGTTGGTAATAAGTTAAAGTTCGAAGTTATATTAAAGTCGTGTTGATTTTAGGTCATAAAGAATTTTTAATAGCCAATTAATCTATTGGTTCTCAGAATATTTGAACATTTTATGTTTGAAAAAATATTAGATAATATAAGCGTAAGGATTTAGCCATCTCATATCAGTGATGATAACCAAGTAAAGATGAATTGCATCTTGTGTCATCAGGTTAATGAAACTGAAGAATGACTATATTGCGATCAAATAGGCGACCAGTCGTAAAAGTTAAATAAAACCCCTGCTACAGACTGACTGCACAGATAGCGTAGTGGCTAAGGTACCTGATGTGTCAGTGACGTGGTTTCGTTTCCCACACAGAACAATACTTTATGCTTGCCACAAATTATTGTTATGAGTCGGAGAAATCTGTGGAGTTAGGCTGACCGACCGCATTCGTAACGACGACGTAAGAGAGCGAGTAAGTATGAAAGAGAGTATTAAGAGAGGTGTAAAGATGCGAAAGGGAATGCTCCGATGGTTCGGACATGTGGAAAGAATGCCGAACGAACGTCTGATTAAGAAGATATACAATGCGAAAGTGGAAGGATATAGGTACCGAGGGAGACCGAGACTAACCCACCTAGACCAGATCGGTCATGTACTGAAGGAAGGTGGAGTCAAGAGTCCCCGAAACCGGCGAGCGTGTATGAAGAGAATTATGAATATTGAGGAAGCGAGTGAAGTATGCAGAGATAGAGTTCTCTGGCACTCTGTACTCTCTGCCTACCCTGCAAGGGATATGGCGTGATGATATGTATGTATGTATTGTTATGAGTCTGGGTGTAATTTGTGTCCGCTAATTATATTTATATAAAAACTCCCACAATAGAAGAATATTGCCTTAATTCTGAGTATTTGTTGTCTTCAAGAAAAAGAACATATTCGCCTCTACTTTCGTCTGTAGATAGACGTAGGCAACATACTACTTCTACTTGATTTGGAGTAAGTCAAAAGGATAATATCCAAGCAAGATTTGTACACTACACTGCGAGGTACGGCCTTGAAAACATTGACATATAAAATTAAAGCCCTTTGGACGTGAACATCTCCAATCTGATGAAAGTCATCATTGTGTAAACATGCAAAAGTACCGAATCGTATTTTATGGAGTTATTGTATTTTAGTAACGCGCGCTACCATACATTAAGTATTTGTTTTGATTATAAATGATTATGAAGTGTAGTAGAATATATTTATATGTGTGTTGTGAATAAGAACATCCAATGGCAAACGAGCAAGCAGCACACCCTTTTTTTTTTGCTATGGACTATGAACGTGGTCGCGCCCCGCCAAATCGGTCCGCGGCGATGGAAGAGGCGGCGCCCAAACCCATAGACCCACCCTGCAAACAACTCTCTTCACCGTGCGAGCGGGCCACTGGTACCCGATCTTTGTCTTCAGTGGCCAGCAAACAGCACACCTAATACGTATTATTACACTTACATATTGCCTCTAAACCTCTGAATCTTCACTAGATTTATTTTCTTATATAGAGAGATGAAGATAGCTAGCTGTGTAGAGACATAATAGATTTAATTTTGGTAGACAGTCGCCTCCGAAGCAAAATATTGGACGCAAGAGCCTACAGGGGCCCCACAGTCGACATATCTCGTTATTGCGAGATTTAGTGGTCTGTTCAGAAAGTGGAGGCACTGGCGAGAGCGTGTCCACTTCGGAGGGCTTGAAAGAATAAAGGTTGAAAGGTTGCAAGAAGAGTGTGTAAGAGAAAAGTATGCAGAGGGTGTCCGAGAACGGCTGACGATGGCAAGCCAGCCGCAATCGGACATTGAAGAATGCTGGAGAGTATTGATAGAGAGTATGGTAGATACAGCGAAAGAAGTATGTGGAAGTTCAAAGAAGCATAGAAAAACAAATGGTGATGCATGGTGGGATGCGGAAGTGGCAGTTTCCGTAGAGCAAAAGAAGAAAGCGTGGCTGGACTATGTTTCTTCTTTGAATCTGAATGACAGTATGACTGAACAGAAGAAAGAAATATATCGGCAATGTAAGAATGACACCAAGGCCTTAGTGAAAGAGAAACGTGATAGAGCAAGTATGAGTGCAGAAGATAGGCTGACTAAAAACTTCGAGGGTAACACCAAACTCTTTTGAAGGGAGGTGAAGAAGTCTCGGGGTGGTTGGTCAGCCTTCAGAATGAATAAAATAAGGTCTAAAGGTGGAGACATTCTTACACAAACACAAGACGTGTTAAGCCGATGGAGTGAATATTTTGGCGATATGTATGCGGATGCTACGGTTGGCGCCGGTGTTGGATATGGTTTAGTAGATCAACATTCGACAACGGCGTCCTCCGATGGCATCAGTATGGATGAAGTTGAATGGGCGATAAGAAGTTTGAAAAATGGTAAGGCAGCGGGCATTGATATGGTGTCTGCCGAGATGATCAAGCTCGGTGGCTCTTGTGTCTGGGAGGCGTTCCTGTTGCTCCTCAATTTATGTTGGAGCTCGGGAATGGTTCCCAGGGACTGGAATAGCGCAGTCATCGTGCCTTTGTTTAAAAACAAGGGTTCACGTTATGACTGCGCAAATTACAGAGCCATAAGCTTGACCAGTTTGGCAGCAAAAGTGTATGGAAAAGTTATTGAAAGGAGAATGAGGATGGTGTCCGATGGTTTACTGTGTGAGACACAAGGAGGTTTCAGGAGTGGAAGGGGATGCATGGATCAAGTGTTCTCTCTGCGCAACATTGTGGAGAAGCATCTGGCTCTAGGTCAGAGGGTTTTCTGCAGTTTTGTGGATCTGGAGAGAGCATTTGACACGGTTGTACGAAAGGAACTTTGGGACATTTTACCGGAGTATGGTATTAACGGTAAACTGCTACAGGCTGTGCAGTCCAGTTACATGGGCTGTAGAGCCTGTGTGCGGCTGGATGATGGAATGTCGCCTTGGTTTGACGTCAATATCGGCGTTAAGCAGGGGTGCGTTCTGTCAGCCAGGCTGTTTATCATATATCTGGATAAATGTCTTCAAAGGTTGAACGATATGAATGTGGGAGTCCAGATGGGCGACTCAGTGGTCACTGCTCTGCTTTATGCAGATGATGCAGTCCTGCTGGCACAGTCAGCGACTGACCTGCAGACCCTAGTCGACACAATGACAGAAGATTGTAAGAAAAGGGGTCTACGTGTGAATGTGAGCAAAACCAAAATAATGGTCTTTGAAAGAGATAAAACCAGAACAGATGTAAGAGTAACAATAGGTAATGATGTACTAGAGCAAGTGGATGAATTTGTATATCTTGGATGTGGATTTAGCCGAGATGGAAGGTACACCACTGATATAGAGCGAAGAGTGAATGCGGGAAATAGAGTGAACGGAGCGTTGGGGCAACTTTTCGGCAGCCACCACCTCAGCCAGAAGGCACGTGTAGCAATACATAACGCAGTGCTTGTCCCAACATTACTGTATGGAAGCGAGAGTTGGGTATGCAGAAAAGAGTATGATAGTAAAATTAATGCGGTCGAAATGCGATCTCTGCGGAAAATCTGTGGAGTTAGGCTGACCGACCGCATTCGTAACGACGACGTAAGAGAGCGAGACTAACCTACCTAGACCAGATCGGTCATGTACTGAAGGAAGGTGAAGTCAAGAGTCTCCGAAACCGGCGAGCGTGTATGAAGAGAATTATGAATGTTGAGGAAGCGAGTGAAGTATGCAGAGATAGAGTTCTCTGGCACTCTGTTCTCTCTGCCTACCCTGCAAGGGATATGGCGTGATGATATGTATGCGTGTATATATATATATATATATATATATATATACACCTATGTATATGTACATGTCCAAATTTATTATCCAATCCAATATTTCTGTAATAATATTTTATTTTTCTCAATATGTACAAATATTTTCTATTATGGTGTATGGCACGCTGTTAGCAATAAGAAAAATGATTTAATAAATAAATAAACGTCACTGCCGCCCATGAATCTTTAGAATACCAAGGGTACAGCTGAGCCGCTGTCTACCAATGTAATCCTCAAACCCATCCAGAAAAATGGACTGCCGGTTCTCTCTTCCATTAGAATATAAGGAAATATAAATTTAAATGTTGATTGGAATTAAAAATATATAGGTACTTCTGCACGATCAGATCTATAAAACTATAATTATAACCGTGGACTATTACAAAGATATTAACTTTAATTCAATGCCCTGCATTTTTATTACAAACAAAAAATTATAAGAAATAAAAGCTATATAATATGTAAAAATACTAATTTAATCGGACAAAGACAAATTTTATGTGTATTCTATCAATGGTATGTAGATAGTGTTAAATAAATTAAGATTCAAATAAACTATTCAACTCATTAAACAATCAAATAAATCGTAGCACGTAACGGGCGGAAGCGTTTATTGGTGCGAAGGTACCTCTCCATGGCGGGTAAGCAATAAAGCATAGAGGCGCCATTTTGAATTCGTATTGTCACCGATTGATGCAATGGTAATGCCAATGGGAGGTCTCATCCGGCGCCGGTCATTTGCATTTAACGAGACTAGAATCTATTACCTTTAATCAAACTAATATTTTATGCTGTGGCCCTTCGTTGATTTTAAATATACGTGCTTAGAGAAAGGTTTTTAATGAACAATGCATTGACAAGTTTAATTTATTTATGAACAAGCGATATCAAATCTTTCACAATTTACTTTGTAAATTGATTTATCATCTGAACTCGTATATCTCACACTGTTGGGCTCGAGTCTCCTCCATAATGGGAGAGAATTTCACCTAATATAGCATGCTGGTCAGACGTGTTGGTCAGTTTTGTTTCGAGTTTTCCTTTTTTTATTTTATTTTATATTGCTTATGATGGCAAATGAGCAAGCAGCACACCTGATGGTAAGTGTCACTGCTGCCCATGGACCTTTGCTATACCAAGTTCCAAGTCCAAGAACCATCCAGATGGGCTGCAGGCTCTCTCGCTCACTGAACGAAGCGCAATAGCACATTGCCATTACTCAGACGTCGATCTTCTGCGAGAGTGTGGTACTACCCCGGACGGACCGGCCCGCGGCTGTAGACAGAGAACTATCAACAGTGTGGTCCACATACGTCCTTCACTTGCAAATATGTTATATGCATTTTATACCCCTTATTCCTCTCTTAAGATCACCCACGGGTAATATAGGTGGTGGTGAATTGTATTCTTACTCCGTTACCACACGTAAATTGATTACTAATTAAAATATTAAAAAAAAAACAAATATTTGTCTATCAATCAATGTTATTTGTAAAAGTGCCATGTGGCAAATGGGCATTGAAGTAGTTACAATTCGGTTAGTGAGTTCAAAATTAAATAGCTGAGTTAGAACAAGTGCAGCATCAACGACAGGTGGCCGTACACGTGCTGCCTTGAATAAAACGCAATGAATGTCAAATGTCTTTTTAACTCCAATACACTACACAATTTATACAAGCCTTATGTATAAACAACCTTCCATAAAAAATTGTAAAACATATTTTGCAGCGCTCTTAAATTTACTTACGACTTTTCATATTGAAAACCTACGAGGATACTTTCTGATTCCATATCATTAAGATATTTATTGCGCGATATTGAACACGCAACACTGGTTTAATTTTAGCGACTACGTGAATTAATATAAAACTTAGTTTCGCGAAGCACGGCCTACACTCTCGTTTGAGGGTTAATTCGCCACCCTCTGCGAATGCCTGACTTTTCATTATCGAGATGTTTTATTAAAGTAGGGGCCGGTATGTCTGGTTAGGGGTGTACTAGGGTTATCTCACCAAGAAAAGATTTTCGAGATAAGTATATGGATAAGGAAATAACCCGGTTAGTGACGAGCTTAGAATAAAATGTGTCGACACTTATTTCTTACATATGAGAGTTGTAAAAACTGGCTAAAAAGCAAGACTTAGGTGAATGGGGAGCAGCTTAGAAAACTCATAAGATCTGCTGCTCCGCACTCACCTGACTTTCTAAACTTATAACATCAAGCACAATCATCAAATCATAGCCATATAACCAAAGGCATTATCGACTAATACCCAAAGACATTATCAAGTTCCTCCTCTAATAACCAAAGGCATTATCAACTTCCTCTTGGGAGACCTTCGACCAACAATGATTATCGATAGGCTTATAGGTAAATGGCCACCGAAGACAAAGATCGGGTACCGGTGGCTCGCTCGGAAGGCGAAGAGAGGTGTTTGCAGGGTGGATCCATGGGGTTGCGCGTCGCCTCTTTTGTCGCCCCGGGCCGATTTGACCACATCCATGGTCCACCTTGCGAGGAAAAAAAAAAGCTTTAAGGTAAATGGATGAATGAATTCTCCGTAAAGGAAATCTCAGTAATTCATTACGACATAAGTACAAATATCCTAAAATTGACAAACAATGGTTTATTATCGTAAATTGCTATCGCAAGCACCATGCATCAACGTACCTATTTAAATAAAAAAATGCATTATAAACTAAAATAGTAGTCACCCCAACACCGCACCTCATCATATGGGCTGAACATTTACAGAGGGATTTAGGGCTGGCCCTAACTATTACGTATGGCATTCCTATACGCAAACGTGCGCTACATGTCACCCTCAACGTCAAATAAACTTGCCGATTGCAATCTATACTTCGTATACTACACATAAACAATGAAATAAATGTTATGCTTTAGAGAAATTATTTAGATAACTAGTACTGTTGTTATTTTATAAATAAATTATTGAATTTATTTACATACATACATATCATCACGCCATATCCCTTGCAGGGTAGGCAAAGAGAACAGAGTGCCAGAGAACTCTATCGGTCAAATAGTTACCGAGTTTATTGATCATCATCATCATTCTCCTACTCTTATACTAATTACTTGGGGTCGATACAATATGTACCTACTCTTTTTTCATAATACATATTGAAAAAGTTCTTGGCAATAGTTTTATGACCGGCAACCTGCCAGACGTAAACCCTCCTTGGGAATATAATTGTTAACCAAACGGCATCAGATGGAGTTGGTTGGATAAGGCTCTTAGTCGTCTTTTACGACACTCACGAGCAAAGTAAGGGTTGGTAGTATTCGTAGCCGCTACCACACAGCATTCTGAGTTTATTGATGTCATATAAATAAACATCATCTTTTATAGATATCAACAAAATCGCTTACTAAAGGTTTACTTGTTTTGTAAATATAGTTACCGTGAAAAGCACATTCCGAGAAGCCATTTAATTTTCTAATATATGAATAGTATAAATCAAATTTATACAACAAATAAGAAATTATACTTTGTCATTAATTCTTAAAAAGTAATACTAATATATATATATATATATATATATATATATATATATATATATATATATATATATATATATATATATATATATATGTATATATAATATAATACTAATAATTTGCATGTCCTACAATATGTCACGGTGGTGTAGTGGCAGCACGATTGGGCCGGAATCCCAATAGGTGCGGGTTCGAATCCCGCTTGTGACATCTTTTTTCGCTTCGTAATCGGGTTTTATAAATAATTAAGCATATTAAATGCTAAATTTCAGTAATTTAAATAATAAAGTTGTGTCATCGCTTAATACAATTCTAACTGTAAAGTTTGAAGTATTAAGCCTATAACAATGTGTAAACATTGTCGGGTAGATAGCATACCGTCACCTTAAGACGTAAATATGATACGAAGCGAAATTTGCATGTCCTACGCGCCTACGTCCTAGGCGCGGGTTCGAATCCCGCTTGTGACATCATTTTTCGCTTCGTAATCGGGTTTTATAAATAATTAAGCATATTAAATGCTAAATTTCAGTAATTTAAAGTAATACTAATCATGATATGCTAACATAAATTAAGTAGATCTGATTATTAAAATGTAGCTGGTAGTACTTTTTTTTATTGCTTATGGTGGCTAACGAGCAAGCAGCACACCTGATGGTAGGTGTCACTGCTGCCCATGGACCTTTGCTATATCAAGGATACCTATAGCTTGGCTGCTGCCTACCATTACAATCCTCAAACCCACCCCCAATTGGGCTTCCGGCTCTCTCGCTGACCGAACGAAGCGCAATAGCACATTGCCATTACTCAGATGTCGATCTTATGCGAGAGTGTGGTACTACCCCGGACGGACCGATCAGCGGCTATAGACAGAGAACTGTCAACAGCGTAGTCCCACCAGTAATAGTAATCTATTTCTATACATAGAATGCTTGTATTAGTAGTATACTTCTGATTATAGGGTTTCTGTCAATTTACTCTTTATTATAATATGATCAATCTATACTATTTTATGAAATAAAGAAACAAATATTAATTCGTCCGTGAAATTATAGGTCAAATTAATAACTTAACCAGTGTTATACGGCCTTCTACAGCCCAGATGAGTCCTAATATTAGGTTCCTGTCAATTTATGTAATACTAAACTATGACCAAATTATATTATTTTATAAAATATGATTACGTTTATTAAGTCATCCCTGAAATTATAGGTTAAATTAATGACTTAACCAGGTGATCATAAATATTCTTCTTCAGTTTAGATTTAATTTACGCGACATTAAAGTATGACCAATTTACGGCGCAGCATACGCTCGAGGTTTGTGCCACTTGGGCAAAGCAGCGTCGTGAACTCGTCGCAATCATCGGTGCCAACTTGACGCTGCCGACCATCGCCAGGGCGATGCTCGACAGCGTCAGGAACTGGGACGCGGTCGCAACCTTCTGCTAGGCAGTAGTCTCGCGGAAGGAGGCGGCGGAGCGCGGGCGCAAGGAGCGTCTCCTCGACGACGCAAGCCGCCGCCGGGTACGGGTGTGCGCAGGCGCGATTACCTGCGCCTGATGCCGCCCTAGCCGAGGCCGCGGGTGACTGGATTGGGGAATTAGTCCGTCACCCGCTGAGAGGCTGACCGCGTGAGGAAAGACCAACATCCTACCCGAGGGGGGGACGTCGGTCGAGGAGAGGGTACTCCTCAGGGGTATTCCGTCGGGCCGACCACTGACGTCAAGTCACTCTGCTCCGGTGGTCGGCCCAACGACGGACGTCACGGGTGGGTTACGGGTGTGCGTGCTTACGCCCCTCTGTCACCCCGTATGGAGTGGTGCGAGGAGTGCGCCGACCGTAGCCCAAACCCAAAAAAAAAATAAAAAAATGACCAATTAATACTGATTTAATACTTTAATTGAGTGCCCGTGAAGTTTTATGTACTTAATAACTTAAAAAGGCGTTCATATATTTTCTTTTTTAGCACAAACATGTCCCAATATTAGGCTCGAGCCTTCTACATAATGGGAGGGGTATTTACCTATTATAATATGGAGATCAAATTAGGTGCCAAGTTTTATATTGAGTTGATTCTTGCATGGATGTTATCTGTATATCGTATTCCTTAATCGTCTTTTACAATATCCACGGACAAGCAAAGGGGTGGCAAATTGTATTATAACTTCCTTCACCACACATACGAGACCATAAAGTTTATTAAAACATTATTCCATTCAATATTTGTTATGACTAAAATATATCGAAATACATTCGAAGCGTTCGCCCACAAGCAACGTCAATGGTGACACATAGGCGACGTAGTCTATCAACAAATTACAGTTATGTTCAATAAACATGGCCGTTATTATAATGACTGCAATTTCCTCGAAACTCTGGTTGACAAAACATTATAAATGTTAGACAAAGACAATGCCACGCGCCGTGTCCAAACACCGGTGAGTCAGTCGACCACGGCCGTGACTGACACGACATACTCAATAAACCTCATTGAAGTTAGTCGCACCCAAGGCTTACAATTTACAAAATAGAAACGTACAATTTTATATACGAGTATATTCTAAAATCATGGTCATCATCTCAGCTCACTTACATCCCACTGCTACGTGCGAGGCTCCTCCACCTTAGAAGGAAAATTAAACTGTATCGCACTGGTCGGTGACGGTGTTACAATACAATTCACCACTCCCTTTCTTACTTGTGTGTGATCGTAAGAGACGACTAAGGGATATAATATGTATATAACATTTATGCAAGAGAAGGAAAGTTCAAAACTTAACCCTATACCAAAACGTCTGATCAGCATGGTATAGTGTGGCCACACAAAGACTGGGTTCCGGTGGCCCACTCGCACGGCGTCGAGATGTACATTACGGGGCGGGTCTATGGGGTCACGCGTCGTTACATCTGTCGCCCCGGATGGATTTAGCGGGTATGACCAGACCATAGCCCGCCGCAAAAAAAGAGCATGGTATAGTAGGTCAATTTCTCTCTGATTATGGAGGAAGCTCGAGCCCAACAGTGGGACACATATGAACTGAGATTACGATGATGCAATAGCACTGGTCAGACCAGTTGGTATATGGATTTATTTTGAGTTTACCTTCTCTTACATAGTTATTCCTTTGTCGTCTTTTGCGATATTTAAGAAAATATATAAAAAAAAGGTTTAACATTATTGAATTGAAACGAAACCTTGATCAGAAATAACCTTGTGTAGATAGTGTGCATATTTTTATTACGTTTTTTTTTTATTTCCATAATAAAGTACAGCAATAAATTATATAAAACTTGTAAGTACTTTATTATTGTACAAGCCTGCTAAATCACATATTATGACAATCCCCATTCAAAGTAATTATCACCATCTAACATTTATATATGTACTTATATTTTTAAAATCCCACGATATATGCACATAACTGTAAATAGGGTTACGCCCGCGATGCCAAGCGCTCGGTACGCAAATCCTGAAAGAGCGCAGAGATTACCAAACAAGGAGACGGGATCACAGTCGTTCCAAAAAAAATTGCTCAACTATAGAAACTTGCACCGGGCGGCTAAAAGGCTAGTTACGGTACTGAATATACAAAATCGTTGTATATTACAGTCCTATTTACTTCATTTCATTCCTTTTATTATCGTTTATTTATCTCTTATTTTTCTACATTCACGTATTTTTTTATTTAATTTCAACTTGTTTAAACCTACCATATGTCTTGCCTGGCTTGCGTCTGTTAAATAAAATATTTTCTTTCTTTCTTCTTTCTAATTGTAGATTGTCAAATATTGCAGGAAAGTATATCGATATAATTTTTTTTAGTATGCTAAAGGGTAAATTCACCTTACCTCTCTATGTCTTTCCTTCTCGTGCAAGTCCCTTATCTATCTCATAAGATAATCATTGTATCTTACTCGGACTATGCCCATATACATAACAAGTATCCCATTAGAACTTAGAATATTTATTAATTTTTACATCGACCTTCCAATTCCATTTGATCGTCTGGTCATCAACTAAATTCTCAAGAACGGCTGACGTTCCGCAGGCGGCGAATCATAAAACTATTGTCAAAACTTTTGCTGTATTTACAATGTAATAAGAGTACATGTTACGGCCCTAAGTAATTGGGATATGATTCTTATATTTTATTCTTTTTTTAAAAAGACACCATTCTGCACTAAGGAAATAATCCTTGTATTGCGGGGGGACTTTACAAACATGCAATTAATCGCACAAAGTATTGCCCTGCGTGGGAACCAAACCGCGGCACTGGCACGGAAGGTCGGTATCTTAACCACTATATATTTCGTGTTATATATTTCGTATTACAAGTCTGTTACCCATTCTCTCAGTGATTTAGCCTATTGTTGTGTGTATTGTTGTGTAGAGTGATCGGGTGAATAGTGATGAGAAGGTAATATGGTGGGTAATGTTACCATATATCGCCCTTCCGTTGGCGCGAATGGGTGGGGTATGTGCAGACCATAGTTTGCCAAAATAAAAACGTTCAAACTTGAGTACATAAATAACAGTAACATTTCACATTTGGCTTAGAATTACTCCTGAAAATAAAGTAAACAAAATGCTTACTAACATGACAATCGTAAATTAATCTTATATTCATTGAAGATATTTTAAGTCAGCAAACAGTTGATCGATTGTGTTCGTGCCTTGTGTTTATTTCTTTTTTAATTAACGCAATTTTATTACAGTTTTTTTGAGATATAGATTTATAATTCCACGTGTTTAGGACTAGACTAATACATATCCAAATAACTGAGAACTAATTGCGGAAAACCAATCGAGTATATTAAAAAAATAACCAGAACAACGCCATCCTCCCATGACCATGAACGCTAAAATTATTATGAAATAACAGACAATTAAAAATAAAAAAAAAACAAATGCGATAAAATCCGTAAAAACAGTCTAATTTCAAATGTGTAATACTCGTGCAAAGAATAGTAATCATTGTCAGAACATCACTTTTATAGTCAACTCAGGATCTGATCCCAGAAACTTATATTCATACGTCCTTCCATTAGCATTTCCACTCTTGAACATAGGCCCTCCCAAGGGTTGCTATAATCGCCACACTTGCTTGGTTAGTTGGCATAAAAGCAATATTGCATAAAAGCATTAGAAATGAGTTTCCTAGGCGAATGGAGCGGATCATCATTGGATTTTAACTACTATCATGGGAAAGTACTAATTTTCCGAATGGTCACGAAGTAAGAATACAATTCCCCACCCCCTATCATGCCTTTAGATATCTAAACTAAGGTATATAATATAATAAAATAAAAAAATAAAAGCCTTTTATTTCCTTATCCTTAAATTTACATTTCAAATGTTGTTAGTGTTTGGTTGTTAGTATTACGTTTGTTAATTAAATGTTAGTACGGGTTAGTTAATTTGTTGGATATGGACCCCTCCTCGGGTGAAGGCCTCCTCCAGTCTTTTCCACTCGTCTCTGTCCCTACTAATAGTTTGCCATTCATCTCCTGGTATGTCTATTATATCGTTAGCCCATCTTCTTTTCGGCCTGCCTACTCATCTTTTTCCCATTGGCCCTTTCCACCCTGTAGTTTTAATTGTCCACCTGTGGTCTGTAAATCGTGATACATGGCCAGCTCATTGCCAATTTAATTTTAGGGCTTGTGTGAGGGCATCCGTTACCTTTGTTTTTTGTCTAATAATTTCACATCTGACTTTGCTTATTTTTCTTATGTTAAGAATACTTCTCTCCATGGCTCTTTGTGTTACTCTGATCTTTTGTTTTGTTCTTGTCGTGAATATCCACGTTTGACAACCATACAGAAGGCAGGGCAATATACAAGTGTCTAATATAATTTTTTTCAGGTTTATCGAGTAGTCTCCTTTTAGGATTTCTTTAAGTGACCAAAATTTCTTCCAGGTTATAATCGTTCTTCTTTCAACTTCATCTTCGTTCTGTGTTTTCATAAACGACACCTGTTTACCTAGGTAGACATAGCTGTTGACATATTCTATTGAATTTTCTTTTACGTTGATGGGCCTCTTGATGCTGTTTGTCATTAATTTAGTTTTTGTAGCATTCATTTCTAATCCTACTTTCGAGCTTGCTTGATCAAGTGAGCAGAGCATGTCTTGTAGATCTTTTGCTGTTTCAGATAATATAACTATGTCATCAGCGAATCTGGTAGATAGGTAGTAAGGTATATAATATGCATATAAAAAAAAAACTATGCAAAAGAAGGAATACTCGAAATAAAATCCTATACAAACACGTGTGACTACCAGAGTATAGTAGGTCAATTTCCGCCCTGTTATGGGGGAGGCTCGAACTAAGCAATGGGACGTATATGAGCTTAAATGATGATTATGATAGGAAAGTAAGGAGTAGGGGTATATTGTATTCTTAGCCCATCACTACAGAAGAAACATACAGTTTATATTTATGCCCTTATATCAACGAGGCAGTTACTTTTTTGAATTATTGCAAGCGATATATGAGCGTGTCTGAATTATATGCCGGCAAGTTCGTGGTACATTCATTATCTTTATACGTAGGTGGAGTCGGCGATGCTTTGTAAAGTTTCGTAAAATAACGGACATATGTTTATAAAGACATTACATATATATATATATATATATATATATATATATATATATATATATATATATATATATATATATATATATATATATATATACATATACATATATACACTACCGTCCAAAAGTTTGGAAGCACACCTGTTTTCAAACAAAACAAATAAATGCCGACTAATAGCGGTAAAAATTAGCAATAATCTTAAGTTTTACAACCTTTTACGACTGTCTACATAAACACAAAAGGATTATTATCCTACATTCATCAAGTTTTATGGAATTCCTTAATATTGACGAAACACGTGTTTTATGACTTAATCCGTCGGCTACTTTATCCTATGCAATGGTGTATATATATATATTTAAATCGCTGAAGTGTTGTTGCGTCTTTTCAAAGTCGAATCCTGTAGCGTCCACCATTGTCAATGGGATTCCAATAGTTAATCGTGCGAATATTGTTACATTGCTGTCATATGAATTCCATTGTCGACGAGAAATTTTATTTAAACACGAAATGAAAATATTCAATTTGGATAATTCTCGCTGGTTTGTGGTGTCCGTTCATGATGGAAATCATCCGACACTTTGTATATTTCTTAGTTATCAATACATTTCTTCGATTTTCCTAAATCCATCTAAATATATGGGTATATCGCTTCCGTATATTATCTATACATATAATAAAAATGTAACGGGTCGCTGTCTGTAAATGGAAGATATATGAAAAAAATATTACTGGGACCTTTATCAACACTAATATAACACAAAACAATATTTTTTAAATTTTTTGTCTGTTTATCTGTTTGTCTGTGTGTTTGTGCACGCTAATCTCAGAAACGGCTTATCCGATTTAGACGCGGTTTTCACTAATATATTGTGGTAAACTTCACTTAACATTTAGGCTTTATTTTATGTCAATTGGTTTATAAAAAAAAGTTATGTCAATTTAAAAAATGTTCAGAGAAAAAAATCTTTATTGATTTTTTTCAAATTAATTACAAATTATCTTCAGTAAAAATAAATAACACACGTGTTTCAGCATTTGTTGATTTTCACCCTCTGGGCGTGTAAATTAGGCCTGCAAAGCGGGTTAGACGACTCATTAAATCATTAGCGCCAAGCCGATATTATTGAAGCTGGCAACTTGAAATTTTGACAGTGGTTTCTTTCTATGACGTAGAGATTTACTGAGAAAGGATTTTACGAAATTATACCTCTAAGGGGTGGAACAGAGTGGCAAAGTTTGTATGAAGAGAAAAAAATCTTTATTGATTCTTTTCAAATTACGAGTCGAATAAAATATTCTAGGTTAATATCCGGCATTTGTCAATTTTCACCCTCTGGTTGTGTAAATTAGGCCTGTGAAGCGGGTTGAACGACTCATGGTAATGAGTCGTTCAAACGTTTGGCGGTAGCCAAGCCGAAACTATTAAAGCTAGAAACATTAAATTTTGAAGCACTTTTTTATTTATGACATGGAGATTCAATATGAAAGGATTTTATGAACTCCGCCCCTAAGGGGGTGTAACAAAACGGCAAAGTGTGTATGGGGAGAAAATTTCTTTATCGATTCTTTTCAAATTACGTACAAATATTCTTCGGTAAAAATAAATAAACACGTGTTTCTCTCTCCCTCTCCATCAACCCCGCACCAGTGCCGTTGTGGCGACCAGTTCCAGCGTGAGAGCTCACACGATACACATAGTAGATGACAATAGGTTCTGCCTAATAGTTTAAGATACAGGTTAAGTTTAGCTTCAAAAATGTTCACTCTATAACTCAAATAATAAATCATATCTAACGAGGTCGCAACTCTGCTGGTGAAACAAAACAGTCAAATAAAGGGTGGCGATAATTATATTTTTATCCCATGGTCATACCGTAAATAGTATATTAATGGCAATATAATTTGTAGAATTAATAGAACTTTGAACCACCTTTTTCTTTAGTGACCGGCTATGGTATATAGACACAGTACCGGTGGCCCGCTCGCACGGCGAAGAAGAGGTGCTTGTAGGGTGGGTCAATGGGGTTGCGCGCCGCCTCTTCCGTCACCCCGGACCGATTTGGCGGGGTGCGACGTCCATAGCCCACCGCAAAAAAAAAAAAAATGGTATATAGACACACGCGCGCCGTACACGTACATCTACGTTGTGTCATCATCATATCATCTCGAGTCAAAGCCCTCATGCAGTGAACCTAAATACAGGTACTCATGCTTGCGCCGCCCAAAGCACCGACTGTAGAGCGTGTCAACGTAGAGTATTTTCTCTCGGACCCACCCTATTGCCTAATTCCGTTAGACAACTAACTCGCAGAATCAACACCTCAACGCATCCCAGTTTCTGACGCTGTTGATTATTATCCTAGCGATAAACCTTCAACACCTTGCATTGCTTTTTCTATTTAACTCTGTCAGAGATAACTTCTGCGTGGACGAAGTCGCGGGCAAAAGCTAATACATTATATAATTTGTGATACTATTTAAACAGATCTCGTATACGCCACTTTGGTAGTGCACACCAAAACTAATTTATTTTATATAATTTAATGCAGTTTATCCTTCTTGCTATCAGTGCTTAAAACAAACAAACTCTTCCAGTTTATGTTAACAACAATAAAACTAGGATATAAAATTAATGTCAGAAGAAATAATCACAAAATTACCTAGAAGAAATATTTAATGGTGTGGTCATCGCACTATTGAATGTGACGATTTAGTTTACTGATAAATGTTGATTTGATTAAGCTAATCTCAAGATAAGTAAAGACGTGGCATAAAGGTCTTGCCCGCGTCGCAACGCGGATTCGGTAAGCCTCCGCCAGAGCCTCAGCCACTAACGATTAAGGTGGGTCGTCCGCTAACAACGTCGCCGCGGTCCAGGAAACCGTACGGTAGCCCCTAATAGCTCTCACCGCCATGACTCTCTGCGGTCTTCGCAAAAGGGCTCTGTTGCGGGTGGTGAGGGAATCAGCCCAAATAGGGGCTCCGTACAGCGCCATGGAGCCCACGATTCTGGCGTATAAACGCCGGCAGGACGACCCGGGACCGCCAGTGTTTGGCAGAAGCCTACCCAACAGCGCGGCCGTCTTGACGAGCCTTGGGACGAGCTGGGCAAAGTGTGGCCCGAAATTCCATCTAGACACATCAAGGCTACATCAAGGTGCAGGCCCAGATAGCACATCTGAGCCCGCACTGGCACGGCAACCCCAGACACACCGATGTGTGCTCCTCGGGGAGGACCTCGATTCGGGCCATGAAATAGGAGGGCCTCGGTTTTCTCCGCTGAGACCCTCAGGCCCAACATGCCGATCCGGCCCACGACGAGCGCAACTCACTCCTCTGCCAATCGGACAGCTCCCCGGAAGTCGGGCCTCCTCGCCGTGACGAGGGTATCATCCGCATAGTAGATGAACTCCATCCCGGAGAAAAGCCGACCCCGTCGAATCGAGCCAGTCGAATCCGACGTTCCACAGAGCCGGACCGAGGACCGAGCCCTGTGGGACGCCGCACTCCACCCGATGGCGACGTATGCGAAGAGAGCACGTGCCTTTCCTCGAGGTACGCCTCTAACAGCCTTCGGAGATACGGAGGCACTCCATGCCACCGAAATGCCTCCTTCAATGTTTCGTATGAAAGATTGTTGAAGGCGTTCTTGATGTCGAGCGAGACCGCCAGAAGTACCTCCTTTTGGGCCACCGCTGCGGTGGCCAGAGGCTTCAGGGCGGCCAATGCATCGATTGTTGACCGGCCGCCCCTGGCCGTATTGACATCCGGACAGTCCCGGCCCGACTTTCTCGAGTAGTTGTACGAGACGGTCCACAAGCATCTTCTCGAAAAATTTAGCCGTCTCGTCCAGCAGCACCAGTGGTCTGTACGCAGAAGGGGATTCAACTGCGCGACCCTCCTTCCGCAGCAAGCACAATCTGCCAGCCTTCCATTGCTTCGGGAACTGCCCGGACCTCAAACACATGTTGAGCAGTTCCCGGAGTTCACTCTTGAGGTATTCTGCGGCGATACCGAGCACAAGCCCCGGGACGCCGTCCGGGCCAGGCGCTTTCCTTTTCCCGTGAAGTTGCGAAAGGGCCACTTCCATTTCTCGGTCGGTGATGGGTGGAATTGTGGTCTCCACCTCCATCACCGACCGAGGAACCATTCGAGGGGGAACATGTCCCATAGAACGCGAGAACAACTCCCCCATTATCCCCGACAGGAAACCCGAGTCCATCAAATTCGATGATGGGAGCGCCACAGGCACGCAGTTTGTTCCGCGCCCGTTGATATGGGCGCCCCCACAGGTCCCGGTCGAGGCCTGCACGTAGCTCCTCACAAGCCCTCTCCTTCGCCTGGCTGATGGCCAGCTGCAAAGTCTTCTTCCTCGTCTTGTATTCTTCTCGCAGCTGACCCTCAAGGACGTCGTCCCGGTCAACTCTCTGACGATATCGAACGTAGGCACGCCGCGCCCGGTTAGAAGCCACCGAAGATTCGCAATCTCAGGTGACCACCAGTACATCTGACGGCGCAGCGGCCTCCACCGAGCCCTTGGCGTCGCCGTATCGCAGATTGCCTCAAGGGCACTTCTCATTTGACGTGCAAGCCCCTCTATATCTGTGAATAACTGTCCCGTCCTGCCCCAACGCTGTGCTATGGCAGACCGAGCCATTTCCAGGTCGAGTTGACCAATGGCCAGAGAAATAGATACCGATGATAGCGAAGTCTCGCCACCCTACCACAACATAACCATTGCCCTCTCCAGTGCAGAGAGGGGAGGGCCGGAACATCCTCTGGACAGAACAGCCATATCTTCGTTATTGTCCCCCACCCAATTGGGTGAGTGAGGAACAAAATAGGGCTCACAGGCCACCACCAGGTGACCCGCTCTGGGAGCTTGAAGCGGAGGTCCAGGTAGACGCCTACCGGCTTCGTGCCACGGCGCGAGCCTAGAGTGCGCAGATCTCTGACAGAGAACTGGACAGAGTGATGGTGACGGCCTGGGGAACCTTGATTCAGCGATGAAAGGTAGTTAGAATCCTCCGTAACAGGAAGACAAACAGTGGAGGCTGTTGGCCCACATCTATATCGCTGGATCAATAGACGACATCATGTTTATTCCTGCATTAGTATTTTGTGTGACGCAGGTAAATCACTAATTAAAATTGATAAAAACTTATTAATTTCTATACAGAAGCAACATTATCCACATGATCTATGTAAAAAAAACATCGAATATACGCTTATTAATATAGACCATAAAAAAATTAAAAAAAGCAAATAACGACAATCACGCAGTATTGAATTTTTTTTGCTAACTCCGCCCCCTCACTCCTGTAATCCCCGCGATGGCCTTTGCACGATGCCATTTTGTGTGACGCAATGAAACTACTAATTAAAATCGATAAAAACTTTTTAATTTATATACAGAAGCAACATTATCGACATAATGTCTGTGACCAAAATAGTGAATATACGCCAATAATATACGCCGCGCTGAGGCGGCCTCCCGAACTTGCGCGGTATAGTGCAGAACTAAAAAATACGGCAAAAATCACCCCAGCGACAAAATGGAGTCCACGCCAATATTTCACCCATGCGTTGTATCAACCATTTGGCTGCCTCTGGCAGAATTTGAGAGCTGGACAATCGTGCGTCCGTATAAATGATGCAACAAGTGAGTTGGATGCAACATCATCGGTAAAAAGCGCCATGTATGACGCAACATCACTTTGGGGATGTATATATATATATATATATATATATATATATATATATATATATATATATATATATATATATATATATATATATATATATATATATATATATATATATATATATATATATATATATATATATAAAATTGATTAAAAGCGCTTAGGTAGATACCTTTAAATAACAAGTACGTAAACTACATAAGAACATCTACATTCGTATATAAAGTAATAAAACCTTGGTAAGTCCAACGGCCTTAGTTCAAAACGAGTCAAAATATTGTCGGCTTTATCTACCAGTTTTTTTTTTCTACATTATCGCAGAGAGTTGAAGCACACGTGCACAGCGCCGCCCGCGCAGATCGTGACCTGGGCACCTCCATCACTTACCTCGCTCGCTTAATTGTCCGATGACGCTACATTAACAGTATGACTGTACATATAGATATTTGTTTTTTATTCATTTTTCACAGACATCAGCACTATGCAATAAACGTTAGGCGATTTACGTTCGCATACCTACTCATGCTAATAGACTAACTAGGCCTCTTGCCTGTATTGATATAAACAACCATGATAATTCATTGTTATTATCATCTCAGCTCATATAAGTTCCACTGCTACGTTCGAGCCTTCTCCACAATGGGAGAGAAATTTATCTACTATACCGCACTAGTTACACGTTGCTTTGTGGTAGCGGCGACGAATACTATCAACCCTTACTTCGCTCGTGGATGTCGTAAAAGACGACTAAGAGCTTCATGGACCTGGGCCAACTCTACCTGATGCCGTCAGGGCAACAGTTACATTCCCAAGGAGGGTTGCCATCAGGCGGGCGGCCGGTCATAAAACTATTGCCAGTAACTTTTATAATATGCAGAATAAAAGCAGAGTACACATTGCGTCGACCCCAAATAATTGGGATAAGAGCAGGAGAATGATGTTGATGATGACCGCACTAGTTACACGTATTGGTAGGGTTTTATTTCGAATTTACCTTCTCCTACGATAATTAAATATTTTATATTTCATATTTTGGACAAATTGTACTGCATGGAAATCGCCTTACCAAGAAAAACAAAGATACCTATTGATCATAAAACGTCACTACTTATCCATTACGCCATTTGTGTAGGTAATGAAAAGATAATGAGTTTAACTGGAAAAATATTAGCTACAACATAATTTAAAAGGTTTATAGGAAATTATAAATTAAGTGAAATAAACATTAGATTAATTCATTTTCTTAACCTTATTTTTCCCACGGTTAACGTTAATTTTTTTTTATTTCTAGAACCCTAAAGAAGAATGTTTCAAACAATGTTACGAAACCTAAATGCCTTGTATTTTTCTTGAAGTCTTTTAATGCACCCCTCAAAGTTTCAAAGTCACAGTAAGTACTTGTCGCGAGTACGAATAGCGTAACGAATAAATGTTTTTGATAGTCATCACCCGTATATACTCAAAAGCAGGCAATACTCAATAATAAACAAGACGACTGGAGTATGTATACGATATACGAGACTAAAGTTATATGTGGCACAGTGTAATAACCTAATAACCCTCTAATATCAATAGATGTTTTGTTTATGTTAATTTTAAATACCTTCTTCAAGCATAGATTGAGAAAAAAACCATTGAACCGATTGTATAGGTAAGTAACGCGGCTTGTCAAAGTGAAACGAGTTGGAATACTCAGGTGCGCTCGCGCCACGTCACGGCACAGAATCAGATACATTGTGACGCCACGCTGCCGCCGCCGCCGCGACCAGAAAATAGAATTAAAAGACACACCACAATGGCCGAAAGCTCTTTCAACCGAGCACAAATACGGCTTGGAATTTTAAATCCCAGCAAAATACAGCTCAGGTGTTCTCAAAAATGAAACTACCTACCTATTTAAAAGAAATAAAAGTATAATACATATATAAAATTCTCTGTACGGTGACGAAATATGAATATAATGATCACCGGCCTTTCCTTTCTTGTGAATATATTAAGAACTAATTAACGGATATATAATCATTGCAATAAAAACAATCTAAATAAAACCTGTCTCAAACCAAAACTCGAAATAAACCATGCTGACCCATCTGTCTAACGTGGATCCAGTAGGCTAGAAATAATACATTTTCCGTCATCTGAAAGAGTCGTATGCTCAACGAAGGGACGTATATGGATTGACAAGTAAAATAAAGGCAATAAACTGTTTAATAGTTCAGAGATTCCAAATGCATTACAATCGACTAGAGCAGTGCGTCAATAGTAGCCTCCTAATACTGCGAGCTCACTTCCCACGCAAGATAATTGTTTATGCTATCCTCATAGAATTGTTCAGAATCTTGTGGTACACATATTATGGCAATTAATAGCAGGTATATTTGTAAAATCCAAAGCGAGATAAGGATTTAATTTTAATTATAAAATAACCACTTACCTATTAATACCCATCCCTATGTCTTTCGCTTATCCGATTGGTCTAATAGTACGAATACTATATTTCTATATAAAATGGTCAAATATCGTTTTTGTTTAACACTACTACTTAACATTTGATGGTTAAATAACATGTTAAACGAGTGATACAACACATTTAAAAGCGCCCGCGGCTTGCTATTATCAAAGTTTTTTTTTTCAACGTGCTAATCTCAAAAATTACTGGTCAAATTTGTAAATTCCTTTTCCTCTGTAGGCATAGTATGATTATGATAGAAACTTCACGAGACATACAAACTAATAATATAATATAAAAGACCAGAATAACATATAATAAGTAAATATCAACTAATGCGACAAGTCTAAGTAAATTATTAGCATTTCTTGAAGTAAATATACAGTACCTACTAAATATTTATTTTTGTTTATTAGTCCCGTCAAGATAGACCCAAAAACACCTTCGTGCTTGCAAAAGGTCGTGTAGTCACGAATTTTTGATATGTTGCTAGGGCCCAAATGAACATAAAAATACAGAACTTGCAACTTCCAAAGTGCTGTGCTAACGGTAGGGTGACCATAAAACCATAAAATTTTTGGACATTTTTCAGATTTTGTTGAATATCTTAGTGGAGGAAGGGTCTGACATGTTTAGTTGTTATAAAACATTAAAAGTACACTAAATAAGCTACAATTCGAGACTAAAACCAGCTCTATACCATTATTAGTTTCTGAGATACAGTTCTTCAAACAAAGCCGATTTTTTCAAAAAAGTGGTTATTTTTTAAAGTATTCACCTATTTTGTGTAATATCTTCTATAATACGCATTTCACACCAAAACTTACTATAACAAAGTTGTAGTACATTCAATCAGCTTTCATTTAAGATCAAATTGGTACTTGTTTAATCAGCAGATCCCTTAAAAACGCAGATAACGAGGCAAAGCAAAAAAACTGTTTTCACGTCTTTTTAAAGATGATGATGATGATTTGCCGTGTGGTGACGGAGTAAGAATACTATTCACCACCCCATATCTTACCCGTGGGTGATCGTACGAGACGACTAAGTGATATAAAATGCATATAACATCTATGCAAGAGAAGGAAAACTCAAAACAAAACCCTATACCAACACGTCTGACCAGCGCGGTATAGTAGGTTATAATCCCTCCCATTACGGAGGAGGCGCGAGCCCAACAGTGGGACGTTTATGGGCTGTGATGATGATGATGATGATTTGAAAAATAACATACAAATCTTCGAAAATATTCCCAAAAGTGGATATTTTTCGTAACGGCCACAAATATTCTTTTTTTTTTCTAAATAATAAAATATGCGAAAAAAAATGTAAACAAAGACGACAATTAAAAAAGAAAGAAACATAAGCTGGGAGTACCTCCACGCGGTGAAGGCGGTAACAATATACTATTAAATATTATATTGGCTAAAACTTCCAAACTAACAAATAATTTAACCATAGTGCTAAATTAACATGCCTTCGGGCTTATGTTGTAGTTGTCTATATTGATGCGGTGTATGTGTGGCTGTGTATCCGGTAACGCAGGGGAGCAGCCACCAAACGATTGAATTGTATTGTAAAAGTCTTTATCTAGAGCAGATTAAGAAATTTGCAGCGTGATGTATATCCGTCCAGGCGTGTGTTTCGTGTGTCGTGAGGACCTCGACACAGGTCCTGTCGTAATTGTCAAAGATCAAGGAATAAAAACATTAGTTGAGGTGAGCCAAAAACGTAGTCTCGAAGATAATACAAAATTCCTCAACAATTGCAGTGAAATCAGCGTTCATGATGCACGCAGAAAGAAATATACAGCTTTGCATAATGTTGAAGCTTCAGTTCGCCGAGAAAGAGATTCTGGTTCCCAACCGTCATCGACCAGATCATCAACTAAGGAGGCTAATACTTTGAAAGGAATTTGCTTTTTGTGTGGTAATGCCATTACTGAAGAATTTCTCCAGCAGCAAAACAAACTGCCCTTGGCAAGAAGAAATGCGATCCATACAATTGAGAAGTTAGGAAGTAGGCAGACTATTCTAGATGCTGCTAAACGCCGAAATGACTATTGGGAAAGGGCTATTGAGGAGCGCCTCCTCGCCTTTGACGACCTGGTTGCTGCAGATGGGACGTACCACAAATTGTGCTACGATATCTTGTTTTTAACAGTTGCAACTGCTTCTGGAAAAAAGAGAAGGTATCGTCCAGCCAGTAATATTGAAGAAGCAATGAAGTGTGTTTACGATTACTTATTGGCAAACCGTGACGAATGCCAGTTTTCTTTAACAAACCTTATACAGCAGATTGAGTGTGATTGTATCCCTGATATCAGAACAGCAAAAAAAAACACCTTCAAAAACGTTTTGGTGATGACCTAATCATAGTGGAGATGGGTTCCAACAAAGACTCTATCGTCTGTTTCAAAAATAGTGGCCAGAAAATTTTGTATGATAATTGGTACAAAGAACAAAAAGCCAATGTTCAAGAAGAGCAGTTGAGAATTGTGAAGACAGCAGCAGAAATCATTGTAGAAGATATTCGCATACAAGTGTATGATACTAGTCAGTATCCTCCCTCGGATGATTTCTTCAACAATGTTGATTCTGTCATCCCTGAGTCTGTAAAGTTACTTTTTGATTTTCATCTTTAAAACACAGGTAGAATCGATAAACTCCTCTTTTGGTTTTTTGAAGTCAGTTAGACAGACGTGAAAGCAGTTTATTTGTATTACCCCTCAAAACCCACTTATTGGTTATTTGCCCTGGTTTTGGTTATCTGCCGTTTTTGAGGGAACTCCTGGTCCTACAGGTACCAATTTGATCTCAAATAAAAGCTATTTAAATGTTCTTCAGTTTCGTTAGTAAGTTTTGGCGTAAAATGCGTATTATAGAAGATATTACACAAAATAGGTGACTATTTTGAAAAATATCCACTTTTTTGAGAAAGTTGGCTATGTTTGAAGGACTGTATCGCAAGAACCAATAGCGGTATAGAAGTGGTTTTAGTCTCAAATTGTAGCTTGTTTAGTGTACTTTAAATGTTTTATAGCAACCAAACATATCAGACCCTTCTTCCACTAAGATATTTAACAAAATCTGAAAAAAGTCCAAAATTTTATGGTTTTATGGTCACCCTACCTTTAGCACAGCACTTTGGAAGTTGCAAATTGTGTATTTTTATATTCATTTGGGTCCTAATAACATATCAAAAATTCGCGACTACACGACCTTTTGCAAGCACAAAAACGTATCTTGACGGGACTATATGTAGAGCTAGCTTTTTTATAATATTGCTCTCTAATACAATTGAATTAGGAGTTTAACAATTTATGTACGAAAAATACTCTACTTGTTAGTAATTACTATTATACATTTTTTTTTTATTTCTACACTGATATAATAGATAGTTAAAGAAATAATATAACATATTTATAAGAACCATGGAGAAGTTCTTGAAAATGTTGCAATGTTTATGCTAATTTAGCAAATATATTTAGTAATATCTCAGTTCAACTTACAATGTATTTTTATTTTTATTATCTCGTAGGCGTCTTAAAATAAATTTTCTTTAATGCTTTATTTCTTTTAGCTATAATATTTTCATTATTATATTAACTCATATTGTTGCACTGTTGTGTCGATTTGGATAACTATTCCGTATGATGATAGACTAAGAATACAATTCACCGCCCTCTCGCAAGACCGTAAGTCGTAATATATGACTAAAAGATATGATATGCAGGTAACATCGATGCAAGAGGTAGAAAACTCGACATAAGACCTTATACCCACTCATCTGATCGGCATGATTAATTTCTTCCCCGCAGTGGAGGAGGCTCGAGCCCAAAAGAGTTGCGTATATGGTACATACATACATACATATCATCACGCCATATCCCTTGCAGGGTAGGCAGAGAGAACAGAGTGCCAGAGAACTCTATCTCTGCATACTTCACTCGCTTCCTCAACATTCATAATTCTCTTCATACACGCTCGCCGGTTTCGGAGACTCTTGACTCTACCTTCCTTCAGTACATGACCGATCTGGTCTAGGTAGTTTAGTCTCGGTCTCCCTCGGTACCTACATCCTTCCACTTTCGCATTGTATATGTTCTTAACCAGACGTTCGTTCCGCATTCTTTCCACATGTACGAACCATCGGAGCATTCCCTTTCGCATCTTTACACCAATACTCTCTTTCATACCTACTCGCTCTCTTACGTCGTCGTTACGAATGCGGTTGGCCAGCCTAACTCCACAGATTTGCCGCAGAAATCGCATTTCGACCGCATTAATTTTACTTTCATACTCTTTTCTGCATACCCAACTCTCGCTTCCATACAGTAATGTTGGGACAAGCAAGCGTTATGTATTGCTACGCCTACACGTGCCTTCTGGCTGAGGTGGTGGCTGCCGAGAAGTTGCCCGAACGCTCCGTTCACTCTATTTCCCGCATTCACTCTTCGCTCTATATCAGTGGTGTATCTTCCATCTCGGCTAAATCCACATCCAAGATATACAAATTCATCCACTTGCTCTAATACATTGCGTATATGGTCTACGATAATAATGATGACTACAACTAAATTCCTACGGAAATTATCGTTTGAATCCCACGGTACGCACGTTTCGAAGTTATGTGCGTCGAAAATCGCTTGATGACCTCTTGCATACCTGAATCAACTCTTGCCTCATAACGGAGATATCTAACTATGTATACTTTTCGAAATTATAGAATTATATATGCGTAAATTATCGCTAGCTTTAGTCCTGAAGAAAAATATGGAAAGATAACCTATAGGTATATCTAGTGGAGTTTCTCAATGACACAGTAGAACAACAGAAAGACGTTATTTATGATATTCCCGTGTAGTGACGAGTTAAGAATGAGGCAGAGGTAAATACTGACTGATGGATCACCAGAAGAATTATTAGCAACACTTCACTTGGAAATTTATAACACCAACTACCATTGCTAACCCACCTGCCAAACGAGCCCATTTATAGTATTACCCCATTAGGAAGGCTCATGTCTGCCGGTAATCATCGATTAGCTGATGGAAAATTTATGCCATTGATATTAACAATTGGCTTAAAAGATTAGCGCGCTTGTCAGTGGGAGTTTCTGACACCCAGCTTCTCATCTGTGTATCAAAAGAGAGGGTCTCGAAGATAATAACAGCACCCCTTCCTTCCAATGAGATCCCAATCTACAATAAGAAAGTAAAAATTTAAATTATTTTAGTCTAGATACCACGAAAACTTTCTGAATGGTCTCCAAAGGCAGGCCCCAATGAACAATTAAAATCATGAACTATCCTGTTTAAAAACTAATGAGAAGCAGTAGAGCGGCACCGTGAATTCAAAATACTTCAACGTAGCAGTATCATTGGCGCCATCTAGAGTAAACAAGGTAAAACTAAAGTATAGATTGCTTTGAGAGACGGTGCTATTCTCATGTAGCTATATTCGCAGTTTTTCTATTCGACACAAGATGGCAATAGCAGTTTAATTAATATTTATTTACGGAAAGTTAAATAAACAGCATTATTGTAAATGGCAACACTAGTAATATATAAACGGAACGCCAGTACAATAATGCTTTCTTTTGATTGGTCATTCGCCTTAGTACGCAATGGCTTGGTTAAATGCCGCCATTTTGATACCGTTGGCTGCAGAGAGGAGAGAAGCTGAAAATTATATTACCATCAAGCCGCATTGCGGCCATCAACGGATATCTTCATTCGGTAAGTCGAAAATACGAATAATCCACTGTACTATTTATTATTTTATGCCTTATTTCGTCTGCACTATGTATCTCCACGATTGGTTCTATATCGACCGTGGTCGTTTTTCGGTGCTAAAGTGACTAAGCTCACCCATTCGGAAACACAAGCATTTCTCTGTTTTCGTTAGTTACGAGCATGACAAACGTAATATCTTAAAAATTACTCTTGTACAGTTTGATGAAGTACCTAAGTCATAAGTCCTCATTTTACTTTCAGGTATAGGTTAACCGGCTCCCAAGATGTATCTCTACAATTTGACTTTGCAAGGCTCAACATCCATAACCCATGCGGTTCATGGAAATTTCTCTGGAACAAAGCAGCAAGAAATAGTGATATCACGTGGTAAAACTTTGGAAATTTTACGTCCCGATCCAAACACTGGCAAAGTGCACACGCTGATGAAAGTGGAAATCTTCGGAGTTGTTCGATCTATGATGTCATTTCGACTTACTGGAGGCACTAAAGGTAAACGACCCCATTTAACCACGTGGTTCAGTCAACTTTAGCTTGACCTATTTTGCATCGTCTTGCTCCTGTCGACTTTAGCTTGACCTATTTTGCATCGTCTTGCTCCATGCATTCAATACACAAAGTGCATGGGATAACTAGATGCATAGACTGATAGCCAAGGCGTCGCTCTGCTCAATTCATATAGTTGTTTAGATGTACCGCTATGGCACATTATTATATTTAGAAGCCATTTTATGTTTGATATCTAAAAGTTAAAATTGACTTATTTTACAAAATTCTGATCGAAAGTTTTATAGATATTGAAAATTATGATCTATAGCAAATGTATCATTATTTACAGATTATATTGTAATTGGTTCGGATTCTGGACGCATTGTAATATTGGAATATATTCCAAAGAAAAACATTCTAGAAAAAGTTCATCAGGAAACATTTGGCAAATCAGGATGCAGACGAATTGTACCTGGTCAATACTTGGCAATAGATCCTAAAGGCAGAGCTGTGATGATAGGTAAGACTATTGTTGAAACATATTTAAAATTGATTCTGAAAAGTTTGTTACATTTATTGGCTTTGGTGGTAAAGGTGCAAGCATCCCACTTAAAGGGTAAATAGTTACTACTGCATGTAGACCTTGGCAGAGTTGCTGCCTGTCACAACAAATAAGCTTGCAGAATTAAATTGGATGAGGATAAGAAGACTTGAATCTCGAACTCTCTAGTTTACGAAATAAAGCACATAGTATAGCATACTGCTGCTATATGTCAATTTTTTGTAAAAGAAGCACTGCATTCCTGTAAAGCCAACTTATAGTATTATTATTTTCTTAATAGGTGCCACTGAAAAACAGAAGCTTGTTTATATATTGAATAGAGATGCAGAAGCTAGGCTGACTATATCATCACCTTTAGAGGCACACAAATCCAATACATTGGTGTATCATATGGTTGGTGTTGATGTTGGCTTTGAAAACCCAATGTTTGCTTGCCTAGAAATTGACTATGAAGAAGCAGATTCTGATCCCTCAGGTAAATTTTGTTTAGAGCCAATTTATTTATAACATGATATTCATTCAATATATTGTTGAAGAGTACAGTTTAAAAAAACCCTCGCATTTTTGATGCACTCTTGTGCATTTTTCATTCACTACTTTGTTAATTTCATAATTATTGACATACTCAAAGATAGTCTTTCTTTTTTAATGCTCTTGGTGACAAACTCGCAAGCAGTACCAGCAACCTGATGGTAAGCTGCCATTGATGGACCTTTGCAATACCAGGGGTACAGCTAGACTGCTGCCTGCCTACATATAAAAAACTCCAAACCCACAAAAAGTTGGGCTGCCAGCTCTCTCGTTCACCAAAGGAAGCACAGCATGTCCCTGCTTAGATGTTGATTTTTTTGTAAGAATGTACTACTTCAGACAGACCGGCCTAGGGGCTGTAGATAGAAAACTCAGTGTGGTCCTACAGTGGTAGATTAGTAGAGAGGTAGATTAGTAGTGACTAATCTAAATAAAAACTTGAATAAATATACACTTATTCCATTGATTAATATTTGATTTTTGAGGGCATTATATTGCCTAGTGTATGTAAATCATAATTGACCTCGACTATTAAACATGTTTACTTTTATTTTACTATGATTATTTTGAGGTCCGTGTTTCTGATTGACAGTGACGTCAAATCCTCTATGTATGAGTCAAAACTAAAATATGGATAATTATTAAATTTACAACTACTACAGTTATTTATATCTGTATTTTTGTTATTTAGGTGAAGCTGCCCAAAGAACTCAACAAACCTTAACTTTCTATGAACTTGACTTGGGGTTGAACCATGTAGTAAGAAAATATTCAGAACCTCTTGAGGAGCATGCTAACTTTCTCATAACAGTGCCTGGAGGGAATGATGGTCCCTCAGGAGTACTTATCTGCTCTGAGAACTATCTAACATACAAAAATCTGGGTGACCAACACGACATAAGATGCCCCATTCCTCGACGGCGAAATGATTTAGATGACCCAGAAAGAGGAATGATATTTGTATGTTCTGCAACACACAAAACAAAGTCAATGTTTTTCTTTTTGGCACAAACTGAACAGGGAGACATATTCAAAATTACTATTGAAACTGATGATGATATGGTTACAGAAATTAAACTTAAATATTTTGATACTGTTCCTGTGGCAACTGCTATGTGTGTGTTAAAAACTGGATTCTTGTTTGTGGCCTGTGAATTTGGTAACCAGTGAGTATTTTTTTTACCCATGAAATTTTTATTTTAACAAGAATATTTTTTAATTCTAGTCATTGCCTTTGGCAAAGCGAGTAGTTCATCAATGCATTGACAAAAAACATATTGAAGGAAATGCAAAAATGGACTAAGTACTTTATACTGCTTCTCATTTGTGTACCTGCCAATAGTTGTGCAAATTTTTGTAAATTGTTACATCTGACTTGAGCCTGTGATTATAGAATTATAAATAATATCACTAAAGTTAATTAAATGCATGATAAATATTTATATTAAGAGATTATAGTGCTCTTACTTATATTTTACATGCTAAATAAATAAATCTCCGAACCAAGGTCCTTCTTTATGCTATGAAGGAGAGCACACTGATGAGAGATTAACAATATTTGATACTTGTTTATAATGAAAACAAAACCATCAGTCAACCAATGTCCATTCTTGAATATGCATGATATAATGTCATAATTGTTACCCTTGGCAGGTGGGTTGGCAATTATGGCAGTTCTTTTAGTTTTCTGAGAGAATGCTGCTGTTCATTGTCCTGGTGAACCCTTAGCTGATTTCAAGGACTTCCACAGAAAAAAAGCAAAAAATATATTTTAACCAACACAAAAACATTAGGATATTTTATATACTAGGTCAATACTATTCTTTAATCCTCAGCAGTAGTATCTAATACTGGGATTTTTCTTTCAGTTATCTTTACCAAATTGCTCACTTAGGTGATGAAGATGATGAACCTGAATTTAGTTCAGCCATGCCATTGGAAGAAGGTGACACATTCTTTTTTGCCCCAAGACCTCTAAGAAATCTGGTACTTGTAGATGAATTGGATTCACTATCACCTATATTAGGTAAATTGTTTTTTTTTTTATATTGGAATAAAGTAAATTTTTAATTAGAATTATTAAAACAAATTATTTTCTCAATTTTAGCCTGTCGTGTAGCAGATTTGGCTGCTGAAGATACACCTCAAGTATATTTAGCATGTGGTCGTGGCCCCAGATCATCTTTACGGGCCCTGAGACATGGTTTAGAGGTTGCCGAAATGGCTGTATCAGAATTACCAGGATCACCCAATGCTGTATGGACTGTGAGAAGACACAAGGATGGTAAGATAACTACTTATTAAAATTTACTAAAAAAAATCCTTTATGCAATAGCATTAGATAGGATTACTTCAATATCCATTGATGAGTAAATGCTACTAGGTTATTACAATTGTATAGATTTCAAGTCACAGAATGGAATAACATATACATACACATGCATGTACTTAATAAAAAAAGTGCATTAAAAATATCAGGGAGCAATAATGATTAAATATTTTGGTCCGTGTTACTGAAAAACTGTGACGCTACAATTAACCACTTATGAATGCTCCTTTTTATAAACAAATACTAATAAAACCCTGGTTGTTTGTCATACATAAACACCAGTGGTTTTTCTTTTCAGAATCTTCTTTTGGCTGATGAACAAATAGAGATGGTTACAACAAACGCACAAAGGTAGGCATCAAGGGCTCTTAAATCACATATGGAAGCTGCCAACAACTGAGAAGACTGTTATTTAATAGAAATTTGCTTACTGTTCATTATTTTACCTTAGAACTTTCTCTTTTGGTTGCAGAGGAGTATGACTCTTACATCATTGTATCATTTGTAAATGCTACACTTGTACTGTCTATTGGGGAAACTGTTGAAGAAGTGACAGACTCCGGTTTTCTTGGCACAACACCAACGCTCAGTTGTCATGCACTGGGCAATGATGCACTTGTACAAGTATACCCTGATGGTATCAGACATATTCGCGCTGATAAACGTGTAAATGAATGGAAGGCGCCAGGAAAGAAATCCATTGTAAAATGTGCAGTTAATCAAAGACAAGTAGTTATTGCACTAACTGGAGGAGAATTAGTTTATTTTGAAATGGATCCTGTAAGTATTCATATAGATCTTGTAATATTGACATTATCGACGTGTTTGTATGACTATTCCTTTGGTGTGGTCATGCAAGAGTGGCGTGTAGCTGCCATATGCAGTGACAAACCCACAACGTCGTAGAGCATGTCTCACTCCCGCTTGCGGTAGAGTGAGGCACTCTGCATATTCCATAGCCAAGCTGGAGTTGTTCAGACTATGAAGGCGGCAAAACCATGCTGTGGACAAACTCATTATTTACAAAAACAATTTTATTATAACTATTTTTGCTGTTCAGTAACAATTATGTACTGTTTCAGACTGGTCAATTGAATGAATACACAGAGAGAAAGAAACTGTCTTCAGATGTGTCATGTATGGCTTTGGGATCTGTGGCTACTGGTGAACAGAGGGCATGGTTTTTAGCTGTAGGATTGAATGACAACACTGTGAGGATCATCTCCCTGGATCCATCTGTAAGAACTATATCATATATACCATAACTATTATTTTATTTACAATGATGATACAAGGACACCACTGAACAATTTTGATTACAACAATCCAAAAATGCGTTATTCTCAAACTACTGATGTATTTTTTATTTTTCAAGATATTGTCCAAGTATTGAAGGAGATTAAACTTAACATTTTTTTTCTAGGATTGTTTATCACCGCGTTCCATGCAAGCGTTACCAGCTGGTGCAGAGTCATTATGCATTGTAGAACAGCCTTTCGAGTCAGGTGCAAAATCAGCATTACAATTAAATATTGGTTTGAGTAATGGAGTACTTTTGAGAACTACTTTAGATTCAGTCAGTGGTGATCTAGCCGACACAAGGACCAGGTGAGCTATATATTCAAAACTATTTCTAATTTTGTAATACAAAATCATATGATGACAAAAAATTCGCTCCTATATTTTCATAATTTTATTGACGATTACTTAACCAGATCTGAAATAATAATCATACATATTTCTGTGAAGCTTTTTTTTCCATTAGTACCTAACATGGGTCTGCATCTTGCAGGTATTTAGGTTCAAGGCCTGTAAAACTTTTTAAAGTTCGTGTACAAGCCGCTGAAGCTGTGCTAGCAGTCTCGTCAAGAACTTGGTTGGGTTATCATTACCAAAATCGTTTCCATCTCACGCCATTATCGTACGATTGCCTAGAGTATGCTGCAGGATTTAGCTCTGGTGAGTTTGTATATTATATAATTATAATGACGTGAATGTAAAATATTTCGACGTGTTTATGTAGCTATGCCTTTGGTGTGGTTACATAAGCGTGGTGCGTAGCTGTTATATGCAGTGATGGACCCACAACGTCGTAGAACATGTTTCACTCCCGCTTGCGGTAGAGTGAGGCACTCGGCATATTCCATAGCCAAGCTGGAGTCGTTCAGGTGGTGAAGGCGGCAAAACCATGCCGTGGACAAACCTAATATTTGAAATAAAACTATTATGTGTATATTAGCAGTATCTTATAAATAATTATTTTTTACAGAACAATGTGCTGAGGGTATTGTTGCAATCTCTTCAAATACTTTAAGAATTTTAGCTTTGGAAAAGCTGGGAGCAGTATTTAACCAAACATATTTACCACTGGAATATACACCAAGAAAATTTGTGGTTAACAGCGATAATAATCAAATATTCATACTAGAGACTGATCACAACTCCTACACAGAAGACATGAAAAAACAGAGAAGGTAATATATATAAATAATTATTTTATATTGTTGTAGTATACCTATTTTAATACTAAGTCGTTTAATGAATGGATCTAACATGTGAAGGACAGAATTAAAGTAAAATTAGTAGAAGAATATTATAAAAATACAGATCCATTAAAAGTGGAATTGCAAAATGACGTTACGTTACGAGAAATGCAAACGAAAGAGAAAAATTATGTGTGTGAACAAAGTACACATATTAGAAGTGAAACTTTGGCAAACTAGATTTTAAATCTCGTTTACATACATCAACCAATAGCGTGAATTCTCACTTTTTCAAACATAAATATGGCGCGTAACAGAAAAACGTTTTTTTTTTCTTCCATGTGCCAATAAAGAAGTTTCACTTCAAAATGCAATTAAAAGATATAAGATTCATTATTTATATTCTACATATGATGACAATTAACACAAGATAACCTAAATGGAATGTGGATATACCTGCAGTACTGATTACATTTTACTTAACATATACATATGCATTTTTCCAAATGAAATTCTACTAACCTGCATTTTAAACACAGGGTACAAATGGCTCAAGAGATGCGTGAGGCGGCTGCTGGTGGTGGGCTTGAAGAGCAACAACTTGCAAATGAAATGGCTGATGCCTTCCTTTCTGATACTTTACCTGAAAATGTATTCTCATCACCAAAAGCTGGAGCAGGTAATTATCCATAGTATTTCTCATGCCACATCTGGGCAAGAGCGGAAAAACCAATGAGTTTACTGACTCTAATCAGATGTGGCGACATTAATTCTGAACGTTAATCCCAGATGATTTTGGTATAAGTCATTTGATTCAAGTTGAAGAAACATTTACAATGTTGTAAATATAATTTTTTAAATGTTGTATGTGAAAAATACATACATCACATGGATATCACAGCAAACATATGGTGAAATAAAGTTTATTAACATAACCGATTACCTCAATTCATTTGTACCTTTGTTTTTGATTAGGTATGTGGGCATCCCAGATCCGTGTAGTTGATATGGGTACGAGTGGTGGTCAACCAACGACACTATTTAAATTACCTTTGGAACAAAATGAAGCTGCTGTATCAGGATGTATCTTGCGCTGGGCAGCTCATGCAGAACATGCGCAACCACATTTGGTTGTTGGAGTTGCTAAAGAAATGATACTTTCACCACGATCTTGTACAGAGGGCAGCTTACATGTTTATAAGGTAAATATTATCTATGTCTATATTATTTTCTCGGTTACTTCTGTTGTTTTGTTTTTTTTGTATTCAGTATTTTCTAAATATTAAACTTGCCATTTAACCTAAAATTATCAGTTTCTTCATGTGTTTAGCCTGAAGATAAAATTAAAATGTTTGAAATGTTCAAGATTCAAATGGCAAAAATTAATAATTATATCATCACCATGGAAGTCTTGGTTTATTTTTATCAATTTCTTTAAATATTAATGATGCTATCTTATGTTCCGTGTTTCATCTGAAATACATTGACGATCACTTAAACATATCTGAAAAACGAATTATTTTTTTAACTAATTCCTTTACTCTACATGTTTGTTAATTTCTTTACTCTTTGTAGATCTATGGCTCTGGGAAACTTGAATTGGTTCATAAGACTCCAGTTGATGAATATCCAGGTGCATTAGCACCATTCAATGGCAAACTTCTAGTTGGCGTTGGGCGCATGCTAAGACTCTACGATATTGGCAGGCGGAAACTATTGCGCAAATGCGAAAACAGACACATTCCAAACCTAATAGCAGATATTAAAACAATTGGACTAAGAATATTTGCATCTGATGTACAGGAATCAGTTTTTTGTTTGAAGTACAAGAAGAGAGAGAACCAATTAATCATATTTGCTGATGATACAAATCCAAGATGGATTACAAACAGCTGTATACTAGATTACGATACTGTAGCTATGTCCGATAAATTTGGTAATATAGCTGTTATGAGACTTCCACATTCTATCACAGATGAGGTTGATGAAGATCCTACAGGGAACAAAGCACTTTGGGATAGAGGTAAGCATACTGGTGTAATTCTTGCGGCAAATTGTCTAAATTTAGTATATTATTAAATGATGAAACAAAATTATATACATGCTAGACTAATGAAAGTAATGATTATTAAAGTTTTGCTGATAATTTTCCAAATATGCCTTTTAAGATAATTTAAATGTTTCTCTTCTCTTCTAATGTCATTTTGGCTTTCAGGTCTTTTAAATGGAGCTTCACAGAAAGGTGACATTTCAGTTAATTTCCATGTAGGGGAGACTGTAACATCATTACAAAGGGCTACATTGATTCCCGGTGGATCTGAAGCACTTCTCTATGCAACAGTCAGTGGTTCCTTAGGAGTTTTACTCCCATTCACGTCTAGAGAGGACCATGATTTCTTCCAACATCTAGAAATGCATATGCGAAGTGAAAATTCACCTTTGTGCGGCCGCGATCATTTATCATTTAGGAGCTATTATTACCCAGTAAAGGTTAGTATTAAACCATAATTCTATTAGAACTTTTTCTATTCATAAGCCTATCAATGTCCACTTAACAACAGACTACACAAAGGTGGAATAATGCCACAATAGCGTAATAAATAAAACACGCACATTACGATACATCTCATTGCTATTAGTGGCTCTCCCTGTTGGCGGTGATTGGTAATAGTTCACGTTCAGTTGGTGTGCAGCCAGACCATCACTATATACACATATGTATCCGACAGTTGTCAGCAGTTGGTCTGCTGTAGAGATCAATTGTGTTACACTGTCGGTAGAGTACGGCGTGCGTTGTGTGGTGTGAGCGCTTCTCGTTATGAGTGCGCAGCGCCGCTATCGTTCGTCGAGTTCCTGAGAGTCGGAACGCGCATATTCTTGTGCTACTGTAGTTTTTGGAACGTACAATTTATTTAGATTTTTAAGACAAATACCTCACACTAAGGAATGATATCTTGTATCGCGGAGAACCTTTGCAAAAATAATCAATAGACACGAATAATACTCAGTCTGAATAATCATTTGTGAATTGCACAAAGAATTGTCCTGCGTAGTAATCGAATCAACGATACTGCTTAAAGTTTTTAATTACTTGTAGTTCAGCTTTTACGCAATCAAAAGGTGTACATCACATTGATGGACGCATCGAATCTATACACAAGCCTATTGACGTTCCACTGTTAGACACAGACCTCTCCTCGTATATATATGCCATAACAATAACGTTCGGCAGTGGCGATCGCAGTTGGTATTATAAAATTAATATAAAGAAGGCTTCTAGACCAGTAGGTCTACCTACAAGTTTAGACTATATTATATTGACTTGTATGTATTTGTATGGAAAAGATTTTTAAAACTGTTTTCTTCCTTTCATAGAACGTGATAGACGGGGATCTGTGCGAGCAGTTCAATTCGTTAGAACCAGCTAAACAAAAGGCTATTGCTGGCGATCTTGAGAGAACACCTGCAGAAGTGTCCAAAAAACTTGAAGACATTAGAACCAGATACGCATTTTAATTAATCCTCATAAGTTAATCTTTAATAATAATTTAGAATAATCATTTTCGTCGTAATAAATAAGATGTGAAATTGAAATGATTTTTATTTTATATTGGAACAATTGCACAAGAAGTTTCTCTTTTGGCTGACCACGGTTTGGTCACATGTCTTCCTTTGGCTCCTATAATCTAGTAATTCAGACCGCCGCCGAATGGACAGGTAATTAGAACCAATTCCAGACTTCCATGGTCGGGCCAGCAAATTTTCCCGAGTACTAACCAGTGTTATCATTAATCGATTACTTGATTAATTTTAATTACATAAATACATACATATCATCACGCCATATCCCTTGCAGGGTAGGCAGAGTGCCAGAGAACTCTATCTTTGCATACTTCACTCGCTTCCTCAAGATTCATAATTCTCTTCATACACGCTCGCCGATTTTGGAGACAACTCCACCTTCCTTCAGTACATGACCGATCTGGTCTAGGTAGGTTAGTCTCGGTCTCCCCCGGTACCTACATCCTTCCACTTTCGCATTGTACAGGGCTGGCTTTACCTATAGTGCAGAGGGTGCGGTGCACCCGGGCGCCGAGAGCCGCTTGTAACCATCAACCTATTCCATTTTGTTCACTCACTTTGGTACAAGAGGGCGCCAGGTTATTGATTGCACCCGGGCGCTACATATGCTTGAGCCGCGCCTGGTATATCTTCTTAACCAGACGTTCGTTCGGCATTCTTATCACGTGTCCGAACCATCAGAGCATTCCCTTTCGCATCTTTACACCGATACTCTCTTTCATACCTACTCGCTCTCTTACGTCGTCGTTACGAATGCGATCGATCAGCCTAACTCCACAGATTTGCCGTAGAGATCGCATTTCGACCGCATTAATTTTACTTTCATACTCTTTTCTGCATACCCAACTCTCGCTTCCATACAGTAATGTTGGGACAAGCACTGCGTTATGTATTGCTACACGTGCCTTCTGGCTGAAGTGGTGGCTACCGAGAAGTTGCCCGAACGCTCCATTCACTCTTCGCTCTATATCAGTGGTGTACCTTCCACCTCGGCTAAATTCACATCCAAGATATACAAATTCATCCACTTGCTCTAGTACATCAGTACCTATTGTTACTCTTACATCTGTTCTAGCTTCATCTCTTTCAAAGACCATTATTTTGGTTTTGCTCACATTCACGCTTAGACCCCTTTTCTTACAATGTTCTGTCATTGTGTCGACTAGGGTGCAGGTCAGTCGCTGATTGTGCCAGCAGGACTGCATCATCTGCATAGAGCAGAGCAGTGACCACTGAGTCGCCCATCTGGACTCGCACATTCATATCGTTCAACCTTTGGAGACATTTATCCAGATATATGATAAACAGCCTGGCTGACAGAACGCACCTCTGCTTAACGCCGATATTGACGTCAAACCAAGGCGACATTCCATCATCCAGCCGCACACAGGCTCTACAGCCCATGTAACTGGACTGCACAGCCTGCAGCAGTTTACCGTTAATACCATACTCCGGTAAAATATTCCAAAGTTCCTTTCGTACAACCGTGTCAAATGCTCTCTCCAGATCCACAAAACTGCAGAAAACCCTCTGACCTAGAGCCAGATGCTTCTCCACAATGTTGCGCAGAGAGAACACTTGATCCATGCATCCCCTTCCACTCCTGAAACCTTATGTCTTGTGAGACACAAGGTAAACAGTAAACCATCGGACACCATCAATAGGATCCATCGGACGTCGACAATTTATTGATAAGGAAATAATTATTGACGTTCGCGACGATGATAATTCAAGTAATAGTAGTGATTCTGAATGAATATTTGCTATTTTCAAATCCAGTTTTTGTTTTTACTTAACCTAATCCTACTAAATATGATGAATAGATTTTATGCTGAAATAATTAAATTTGTTTAATATTAATTTAACACTTAAATTTTTCATCACCTTTTAAAAAAAAAAGTGTGTGTGTCAGCTCCGACGCACGACTGGAGTTTACTCCGTACGATTATCAAAACAGGCGCAAAAAAGCTCATTTGACTAAAAATAATATATATATATATTTTTATTGACATTTATTAAAACTGTTCAGTGAAGTATTATCTCACGTCAGAAAGTGAAAGGTGCGCAGAATAGGTTGCGCACCAAAAACGTAACGAGGTCATTCGATCACTAGATTTTACTCCTCAAATTTTTCTCATAACGGGGTGCCTAATATAAAAATCGATTCTTAAGGAGTAAACTCCAAAAAGGATGCTCATCATTGAATTTTTTTTTTTATAATTAAACGGTACTGTAAATTTGTATCAATAATGACATTTGGTTTCCTTATGCCTTACTTTGAAAATTTAAGGGAACCTTCGGTTTGATTTTTAGTTATGAATTGGTTATTTTTTTATTTATATCATTTTATTTGATTTTTAATCTGATAAATTGTTAATATGAAAGCGACTGTTTTGATAATTGCACTTAAGGAGTAAACTCCAGTCGTGCGTCGGAGCTGACACACACACTTTTTTTTTGTTATCGCTGTGGAACTGGAATCGCATTTACGCGCTATCCCCCGTCGGTGACGGACGCGGGAGAGTGTGGGACTCACCGGCCAGCTAAAGCCCGACTGAAATACCCACTAAAACTACAGCGGCCCCTTTCGTGGGCGCTGGAGAGTTCGACTGGCATTCGACCTCCGGCACCCCCACGGCTTTCTGGCCACGTCCTATCGCCCCTCAAGGCGGTGGGAGGAGGTGCACATAACAGCTCCGTGGTGGACCTATCATTCGCCAGCTCCGCTGTCGCTCGCGAGGTGAATGACTGGAGAGTGGAGACTCTCTCGGATCACCGCTACGTGCGGTTCGAGATCTCTGCCCCTCGGGGACCACCAGAGCCCCGGTGCAGCAGAAGGGGTGGATTCCCAAAATGGGCCATTGGTCAACTCGACCTGGAATTGGCCCGGGAGTCTGCCATAATTCAGCGCTGGGGCAGAACAGGACAGCTACTCACAGATGTGGAGGGGCTCGCAGGCCAAATGAGAAGTACCCTTGAGGCAGTATGTGATGCGGCGATGCCGAGGGCTCGGCGAAGGCCGCCGCGTCGTCAGGTGTACTGGTGGTCGTCCGAGATCGCTATTCTCCGGGTGACTGCCAATCGGGCGCGGCGTGCTTACGTTAGATGCCGCCAGCGGAATAACCGTGACGATGTCCTTGAGGGTCAGCTGCGGACAGAATATACAAGAAGGAAGAAAACTCTGCAGCTGGCCATCAGCCAGGCGAAGGAGAGGGCCCGTGAGGAACTCCTTACGGGCCTCGACGGGGATCCGTGAGGGCGCCCATACCAACAGGCGCGGAACAAACTCCGCGCCGGTGGCGCCCCATCATAGAAACGATGGATCCGGGTTTCCTGTCGGGGCTAGTGGGGGAACTGTTCCCGCGTTCTGTGGGACACGTTCCCCCCCAAATGACTTCTTGGTCAGTGGTAGAGGTGGAGACTTCTATCCCACTCATCACTGACCGAGAAATGGAAGTGGCCCTCTCCCGACTCCCCGGGAAGAGAAAATCGCCTGGTCCGGACGGCGTCCCGGGGCTTATACTCGGCGTCGCCGCAGAAGAGGTACAAGAGTGAACTTCGGGAACTGTTCAACGCGTGCTTGAGATCCGGACAGTTCCCGGAGCAATGGAGATGCGGCAGGTTGTGCTTGCTGCGGAAGGAGGGTCGCCCAGTCGACTCCCCTTCCGCATACAGACCGCTGGTGCTGTTGGACGAGACGGCCAAATTGTTCGAGAAGGTACTCAAGGGCCGTCTCGTCGAGCACCTCGATGAAGTCGGGCCGGGACTGTCAGAGAGTCAATACGGGTTCAGGGGCGGTCGGTCAACCATAGACGCACTGGCCGCTCTGAAGTCCTTTTTTTTTATTTGTTTACGCTGTGGAAATGCTTTTGCGCACATCCCCCGCCAGTGACAGACGGGGGGGTGTGTGGGACTTGCCGGCCATGAGATTGACGGCCGGAATACCCACTAAAACCTAACAGCGGTCCCTTCCGCGCTTTTACGGGATGCCGGAGAGATCGTCTATTGACATTCTATCCCCGACACCCCTACGCTTAGCCATCTGGCCACGACCAGTCAGCCGTCAAGGCGGTGGGAGGAGGTGCGCGTAGCGGCGCCTCCCTCTCCCTGGTCGCCGCCGGCGAAGCGAGTTCGCAGACGCAAGTGCTTCGCGTTCTCGCTCCGCGGCCTCCTTTCCAGAGATGACTTCCTCGCAAAAGGAGGCCATCGACGTTCAGTGCCTGTCGCTGTCAAGCATCTTGTTGATGACGGTTGACAACGACAGGTCCGCTCCAATGACCGCCAACAGGTCGCGGCGCTGTCCGCTCTGAAGTCCTTGGCCACCGATGCGGTGGTCAACAAGGAAGTCCTCCTGGCAGTTTCGCTGGACATAAAGAACGCCTTCAACAGCCTTCCGCATGAGACGCTGAAGGAGGCGCTCCGGTATCATGGAGTGCCTCCGTATCTTCGGAGGCTGTTGGCAGCGTACCTCGAGGGAAGGTACGTGCTCTGGGAGGGGGGCGACGGGCGCATTCATCGTCATCGGGTGGAGTGCGGCATCCCACAGGGGTCGGTCCTCGGCCCAATCCTGTGGAACGTCGGATTCGACTGGCTCCTACGGGGTCGGCTTCTGTTCGGGATGGGGGTCATCTGCTATGCGGATGATACCCTCGTCACGATGAGGCGGCCCGTCTATCTGGGGGCTGCCCGATTGGCAAGGGAGGGGGTTGCGCTCGTCGTGGGCCGGATTGGTATGCTGGGTCTGAGGGTCTCGGTGGAGAAAACCGAGGCCCTCCTATTTCATGGCCACGTCCTGTCAGCGGTCGTTGGGAGCGACCTGTCGTTGTCGTCCATCATCTCGAAGATGCTTGACAACGACAGGTGCTGGTCGTCAATGGCCTCCTTTTATGAGGCCATCATGAAAAGAAAAGAGGCCGCGGAGCGGGAACGCGAGGCGCTTGCGTCCGCTGACTCGCTCCGCCGCCGGCGACCGGGTAGGAGGAGGCGCCGTTATGCGCACCTCCTCCCACCGCCTTGAGGGACGGTAGGACGTGACCAGAAGGCCAAGCGTTGGGGTGCCGGGGATCGAATGTCAGTAGACGAACTCGCCGGCGCCCCGTAAAAGCGCGGAAGGGGCCGCTGTGGTTTTAGTGGGTATTCCGGTCGGGTTTCAGCTAGCCGGTGAGTCCCACACTCCCCCCTGTCTATCACCGACGGGGGATAGCGCGTAAATACGTTTCCACAGCGACAAAAAAAAAAAAAAAGGTGCTCATTACAGCGCCCGCATCCCCGGTCGCCAGTGGCGGAGTGAGTCAGCAGACGCAAGCGCCTCGCACTCCCGCTCCGCGACCTCCTTACTTTTCATGATGGCCTCACAAAAGGAGAACAGCACCTGTCGCTGTCAAGCTTCTTCGAGATGATGGTCGACAACGACAGGTCTCTTCCCGCTGACAGGACGTGGCGCTGGGGTCCCCAGGCGGGGCACACCTCCAGAGTGTGACGCGCATCGTCTACTGGTGCACCATACTCGTGACATCCTGAAATTATGACCATCCTAACAAGATAACCATATTGTCTCAAAAACCAAAATAAAATTGCCATAAATATCAAGTATTATTTTACAGTTACACCTACGTTCAGCTGTGGACGGCAATAGGATACCTAATATTTTTTTTTTAAATCTAGCACTAAAGAAATAATATTTTTTGTATTGTGGGGAACTTTACATACATGCAATTAACGCAGACAAATTACACCCAGACACAGCATAACACTTTGTGGGTCGCACAATGTATTGTCCTACGTGGGAATCGAACCCATGGCACTGACACTGAAAGTCGGTATCTTAACCACTACGCCATTTATGCAGACAAATGTTGATAATGATTTATATTTGACTATGTAGTTTTAAAATAAAATATTAGATTATTATTAAAATATAGTAATTCATGTCACCTATAAGACAGTGGGATGTTTTCGTTCTGTGTGCTATTTTAAATTTGTAGCATTACTACAAATTTTTAATTCTTTCCGACAGTACCTACATGATGCATATTGCTGTGGTAGATTTAGATGGTAGATAGTCTATTATCCTTCTTCGTTATAAAATATTTTCGCCAGCTGCTTTTAGCTGTTTTATGGTTAGAAGACATTTTTTATTTTATCAACAACTATATTATCTCACTCTTAACTTGTAAATAATAATGAATATACTTCGAGTTTTATTCATCCATCGCATAGATGGCGCTGTTTATAAAAATCGATTTTAACGCGTAATTTATATAATCGATTTATTAAAAATCGATTAATATTACTATAAATATCGATTATTAGAAAATAGTAATCGATTTCAATAAAAATCGATTATTTTTTAACATCCCTACTGTTGAGGTTTGGCCACAACTTTGCCAGTCCCATAAGCTGTCGAACAATAACAATTTAATAGAATAAGGACCGTTGCATATAATTTTAAATTTCTAACCGAAATGCTAACCTACTAATTAAATACTAACTAAAAACACATTGTGGGTCGCATTTATATTACCTACAATTCTTTTTGGCATGAAAGTTATTGAAATCGGATTTCAATATGAGCAGTAAGCGCAAAGAATAACATCTAGATATTCCAAAATAGCTTTTTCTAAAGCAAATACTCTACTAAGTTCTATCGAGAAATAACCGATATGATTTTAGATGATAAAGCACGGAGATTTATAAAAAAAACATTAATCTTAGATATTAACACGTACTGTAATCGGACAGGAATACATAATTATTTTAATCGCTTAGATGGTTTTGAGATAATGGAAAACATTTGAATTTAGTCTCATTCTGTACAAGGAATGGACGGCCATTCCATTCCGTCCTTCTGGACTATCCCTGGTAGAATAATAATTCGTAAAATTGGTGATGCAAATGCACGCGTTTAAGGAATTTAACATGACAGTAAAATAAGTTCTAACTTTTTATACTTCTCCATATCACCTTATCAAATCTCAGAGTCCGAGTCTCCTTAACGCGCATTACATAGTAACAGAGTTAAAGCCTGTAGAATATGAATCCACAGAAACTGTCTTCAAGCACACGTGAACTAAGGTACGTGTCAGGCTATTAAGATGAGAACTTGTAATGCTAGGGCCGTACCTGCGTGTATCGTCCCGAAGTAATGCGTGGCGAAGCTTCGTACGATTTGTACACTAAAATGTTATCGCGATAATACTGTGATCACATTAGCGACTTCGGTATTTTACACGAAGTATCGTGCAATAATTAGGTAAAGATGGCCGAAATAACTTTCATGCGTTTAACTATGGATGACGAGTTGCTTTATTTTTACAGCTATATTATGATAATAATTACATAATGATTTTTTTGGATCCCTTCATGAGTCCAGCTTCATAATGGTGTAAAAATTCTAACACTATTTCATCACTCCACTTCATATTTATTGATTAACTGAAGATCCTCGAATGCGTCTAAATACCTACATCGAAAATTTCCGCCGAATGAAAAACGCTAGTCTGACCACAGAGCGCGATATATTGGTGCGCTAAAACCCTTTCACTTATCGTCACCCAAGCGATAACGCACACGAAGCCCAAATGTTCGCGACGATAGCCGATAATGACCGGTCACATCTGCGTGTATCGTCTCATTGGACGAAGCTTCGTGACGATACACGCAGGTGCGGCCTTAGCATAAGTCAATTAGGTAAACCTACGTCTGAATAATTTTAAACCTCCCTTATCGACAATCACGCATTATTTTATCAAATAAGTAAATAAAATATTCACAGTACCTACTTTATATATTGAGCATTAGACAAGTAATAGTCGCTTCCTAGTTCCTTCATACCCAAACGTCGCAATAATTACTTTGTTGTTATTAATTTTATCTTACATTTTAATGTCACATATTATTACACACTTCGGGTTGACTCGACAATTATCATTAAATTGTGAAAGTGTTTGTGAAAACAGAATAATTTTAAAATGAGATAACGGTTTGTAAATTTTACCTACCTACCTACCAGTACCTATATGTATATATTTAGATAAATATCTGTATATTTAATATTAATTATGAAAACAACGTAAAATTTTAATGAACCTCATTTATTTTCACATTACCTACTTAAACTTTCCGTGTGGTGACGGAGTAAGAATATAATTCATTACCCCCTATCTTACCCGTGGATGATCGTAAAAGACGACTAAAAGATAAAGTACGCATACCTATAATATCTATGCCAGAGAAGGAAAACTCGAAATAAAACCCTATACCAGGGGTCGGCAACCTGCGGCTCGCGAGCCACATGCTGCTCTTTGGATGTGAAGTTTCGGCTCTTTAGTACCTACTATACGTAATAAAAATATTTTACAAAGAAACATTTAAAAATGATTGATTAACGAGCATTAGACACAAATTATTGTTGCCAAAAAAAAATGTGGCTCTTTAAAAACTTAACTTATATAAATTAAAATTTTTGGCTCTTCCGACTCAAAGGTTGGCCGAACCCTGCCCTATACTAACACGTCTAACCAGCGTGGTGTTGTGGATTAATTTCCCTCCTAGTGTGGAGGAGGTTCGAGCCCAGCAGTGGTAGATATATGACCTGAGATGATGATACTTAAGATAACTAGCTGTTTTACAATAAGTAAACTCTTAGAATAATAATATAATGTATTATTATAATAAGGAGCAACTATATAATTTTCCGTGTGTTGACAGAATAAGAATACAGTTCGGCACCCCTTTCCTTGATCATGAAAGTCGAAAAAACTGGCTTTGTGATCAGGGATCACCAGGGAATGAGCAACAGCGCTCCTCTGGGTAACTCGACACCAACTGCTATCGCCAATTCGTCTGTGGACCTTGCGTTTATAACACTATCCCTCTAGTGAAGAACTTAATGTCCAATACTGCATATCTTATTCCACTAGTCCACCACACTTGCCAAATGCGAGTTACCAAACGATAAAGATTATCTAATTACGCTAATGATGTAACTTCATACTTACATATCGGTCTAATTGCGGCAATAAATCCATGAGGAAATGATAATTCAAATTTGGTAATCACGTGTCTATCATATATACCTACCTATTGTGTTAGTTGTGAACTATCTGTAGATTTAGCCTACGTGATATCCTGAACTGATGTCATTTCGAAGCGGCTCTCACTCCGCCACTATTATTAAACTCGACTTGAATAACAATTTTCAACTTTCAAATAGATGTCTAAGCATCCCAAGAGCACTTACAAAATAATATAAAGTGCCTGACGATGATTTTATATATTACTATTTTATGCATCTCTCACATATGTAGGTAAATAATAAGATTCAAGTAAAATCTAGGATTTACTAACTCATAATGATAAAAGTAACACATAATGAACATTGATGGCAGAGTTGAACGGCTCTGACATCAGTGTTCATTTGAAAATTTTACCACCATTCTCTCGGTAAATCTTTACCATTGGACATAGAACTCGCCACGAACAACGGCATAATGCCATTAATGTCGTAATTGCCTCGTTTCGCACGCGTTTTGGCAAACAGTAGTTAGTGAATTTGTTTATTGAAAATATACTTAATGCATTCAGTAATATAATTAATGCATTTTTAATATAAGAAAATAAACAACATTTACGAACCCTCATTGACATAATCTAGTATCTACCTATACCAAACTAATTAATGGCTTGAGCTTGAAAAGTTCTACTCTTTTTTTAGAAAATCCTGACCTTTATCAACAGACGCTAGTAATTCCTAATCTTTACTAGTAAAAACTAAGATCAAATATCTTAATTTTTTTTACATAAGTAGGTACGAATATAGAAGAAAAGAAACCCCATTGTTTAAAAATACAATTCTACTCACACATTTTGTATAAATAAATTCTCGAGGTTGTTTAATTAAAACGTATGTGTAATAATATTCAGGTCGACTTATGGCCTAAAATGCAAATGGCAGCAAAAAACATCGGGTCCTCACGAACACGTGAAACAAACGTTGCTATGACTACTATATCGACCGGCGGCTTTTCCGAGGCTTTTACCTGAAAGTATAACTCGCGTGCCGCCTACTGAAATAATAAGGTAGACCACGTCTAGACGCTCACACTCGGTTCGATACTCGCCAGTTGTTTAATAAGCCACGATACCATGTCTGTCATTGCTCCGGTAACAGTCGACGTGTTCGTGTAGATGAGGTTGTCATTAAAAAAAAAATATCTGATGATTGATACGTACCATTAGATACTTAGTCCAGTTGCTTTGGACAATGAGTGCACGTGCGAAACGAACCGCAACGCGCGCACGCCGGTAGCAATGCGCGAGCGTCCGTTGTTAAAAGCGCTCCCCAGTACTCATTAGCCGGTGCACCGTAACTACGCGGTCTGCCCGGTTGGAGGAAACGCAACGTATATGCAAGGCGGAGTATTAGAAAGTGTAATGAATGTTGTGCGATGCTGTCGGTGAGCAAGCCGGCGTCGTTAGTCCAGCAGAAGAAGCAGCAGTGGGCACGCGAGAGAGGTGCGTACTACTAAATTGTGGTGCGTCCGCGCGGCTTGTGCACCTGTTCCGACAGCCCGCAATCCCAGCCGCTGCTATAGGATTGCCCTCGCTATCAGTATCCCTCAGAAACACCACTATACAATAGCCATCTGTTTTGTGTCCATTTACTATTTTGCAACTTTTCACGGTCGTGATTTCATCAAGGATTCTTACTTACATTCGCGACATTACGATTCGTTAAAGTTATTTCGGATTGCAAACAAACGGATAATAAACGGTATGTACATATTACACTATTTTCATATATCTAACATTATTTATGTAATTCATTTAGATTAAATTATGAGACCTTTAGTTATGAAGTTTGTTTTAAAATGGTATAATTTCACGTAAACAAGTTGTTATTTATCCCAGTATGTAGGTATTTCAATTATATTATTAAATACACTTGCGAAAGTTAACGAGTGTCGGTTTCTTACTTTATCACGCCTCAACGATTTGATTAAGATTAGTAATGCAGATAGATTTAAAATTGAATTAACAGAGACTATAGATATATCTATTTGTGTGACTTGGGAATAAGGTACAATATTTTAAAGTGACTTCCCCCTTTTCCGCTTAAGTGATAAGAGGAGTGAAGACAATGACTGAAGGGAAGAAAAACTGAAAATGAAAACATGAGGCACGTTCAGCGCTAATTTCTCGGCTATTATTTAGAGGGTGCCAACTGCCAAAGCTTATACGTTCCACGGTATATATGTAAGTGTAAAAAAAAGTAAAACGTATTCTTTGCCGGCTAAATTAACTGCTCCTGGAAATTATTATTACGATCTCTACGAAAGTTCGAGCGTAATTAAGTTTTCGCGTTCTCATTTATTTTATAATAAAGGGACACAATTGTCCCTTTATATCCTTCCTTTATATCCTTTATATCAACCAACCTTATATCAATATATAAGGCTGGTCTGTAAATATATCTTAACGCATTTCGATGAGCGCTCCGCTTATAGTTTTATATTCTACTCCACGTAATTAAACATTTTTGTATTCACAAAAATTGCGAGAAACAATGTAATGGGACGTCCATTAATTACGTGAGGTCTTTTTGACAATTTTTGATAACCCTACCCTCCTGGTGTGATGTGAGACTTGTCTGAAACCAAATATAATTGTATAGAAAATTTTAAGTCATTATTTGATCACATCTCAATTCACATAAGTTGGTCTGTTGGCCCAATGTTGAGCTCGGACCTCCTCCACAATGAGAGGGATCTACTATATGACGCTGGTCAAACGGGTTGACATAGAAATATAAATGCTTTAGATTTAATAAAAAAAAATGCAATTTCATATCACGCGACCGCAGTTGATGTTGTGTTTCTCAGGCAAGTTGCTGCTTGTATATTTAAAAGTCCCATGCGAAAGTAAAGAAGAGTTACCTATTTGATAAGCCATCCCCACACCTACAAAGAACCTATAAACAATAATTCTAGAAAATACATTAAAGTCTGTCATAGTTATAGAGAGAGACATCAGTCTGATAAAAGACTTCCGCAACGGGAAATTGTTTAATTTACATTGACGTTTTAACTGCGGAATTGTTTCCTGTCCTTTTTTAAATAACAACAGAGCATTAACGAAGTACAATAGCTGAAAATTATTTGTTGTAATTGACAATGTAATGGAGGACAGGCAATAAAACTTTCAAGGCTGAAGGCAATCAACCTTAGTTTTTTTTTATTGAAACTGATAAGGATAGGTACAACAGTTTATATCAAACTCAAAAAAATCACAAATGCACAATGATTTTCTTCATAACTATATAGAACAATATTACACAACTTTATATTGAGTAGCTTATTCATGATCACTGTCCGTTAACAATTCATTATCATTAGTTGGGCGCTGACAATCAAATATGTTACCACTGAGATTTTTGACAGAACATGAAAATATTCTTAAACCATTGATACTTTTCTCTGTACTACATAATACCAGCAAAATTATTCAATACAGATGTTATTTATATTGAATAATCTATAAAGCCCTAGCATGTTAAAAAAAAATAAGAACGCCACATGCCATGTTCACATTCCCGCCAAAGCTTGTCTTTCAGAATGTCAATAGATTTTAATATTTCATTACAGAGTATTGTACCTACTGTAACCCAGTTACATTTTACCTTTTCACGTTAAAATAAATATTTTCTGGTTAAAACAATTATACTAGTGACATAGTTAGGTATTATTTCCATTACCGGGTTAATGGCCAGTCGTTAACCACTGAATAAAATTTTAAACTCAAAAATACTTTTATTATACCGACTATATTATGAAAATATTTTTCACGCTATTTTTTGGGGTCTAATTAAAATATAAATGCAGTTTATGTCTTATAATTATTATATTTCGAATTCATTTTCCTATGTTTTACCCCCCCATCTTTTTTTACTATCATAATATTTTTGAAGTGAAACTTCTTTATCGAAGTATAGGACAAAAAAAAAATTTAACGTTTTTCTGTTACGCGCCATCTTCATTTCTTAGTCACATTTTTCCGTTACGCGCCATATTTATTTTGAAGTGAAACTTCTTTGCGCGCATGAGGGTAAAATTTTTACAGATAAAACGCGACACGAGAAACGCGGCACGAGAGAGAGAGAAAGAGAGAATACACGCTATTGGTTGATGTATGTAAACGAGATTTAAAAATTAGTTTGTCAGTTTCACTTCTGATATGTGTATTTTGTAAGCATGCACAATTTTCTAACTATAAAAGTAGGCTACATAGGTAAACGTTGATGCCTTTTTTTTTTTTTGGTGGACTATGGATGCGTCTCACCCCGCCAGATCGGTCCGGGGTGACGGAAAGGCGGCGCGTGACCCCATAGACCCACCGTAAAAATCCTCTCTCTTCGCCGTGCGAGCGGGCCACCGGGATCCGATTTTTAACTTCGGTGGCCTAAACGTTGATGCCTCATCTTAGTTCATATACGTCCTCATAGCCGGTCTCGAGTCTTCTGCACAACAGGAGGATAATTCATCTCGCTGGTCAAACGAGTTGATATTACGAGACGTTATTGGACATTGATGGATTTTACCTTTTCTTTCTCTTGCACAGATATTTTCTGCATATCATCACGCATCTTCATATCTCTTAGTCATCTTTGACGACATGGGCAAGAGAGGGGGTGAGTTGTATTCTTATCCGTCACCACACGGAATACAGTTTTAGTCTATCATGTGTTAATTTATTATTATGTCTCTATAAAAAATCTCCTAATCCTCATCTACTTAGTCTTCTCAACTCTCCTTTGAATCATATACGCATTCTTCTTAAGCCCATCTCCTCTCAATATTGGACAAGGGCTTTCTACATATGAGGAAGAGGCTGATCAGACGAGTTGATATAGCGGTCTATTTCGAGTTATACTTCCCATAACAATTCCAATCATTTATGTTGTTTCGCTTAACAATAATCAAAATATTGAGGGTAACTCATTCTTATGAATCATAAAAACTTGCGTGTTTTTACTAAAACAACAATATACATATGTACATTTGTATAAATAAAGCCTCGTTTGTTTGTTTGAACGCACTAATCTCAGCGGGATTTGAAAAACTTTACAATATCAATTAGACTTTTCCTCGAGAAAATTTGTAAACTATTATAAGTAGGTATAATAGCTTATAAATTTTCTCGATGAACAGTCTAGGCACTTATGTGTAGCAGACTAGCACACTGCTTCACACACATAGTATGTATAGCAGTGTTAAGTAACACTGCTACACATAGGTGCCCAGCTGTGATCATAAATGTTAGGATACTGGGAGAAATTGTTTAAACAAAACAGTAAACGTGTTGCTAAGTAAATATTTCAATCTTCGGGTGACTAGACCGGGGATTAGTCCGCATGGATGATTCGCAGCTTGAGCAGGATGGAACCATATCATAGCCTGTTCCAAAAAATATTCTTGCACATAACAACCGTGATAGTAAAAAAAATAAATTTATTTAACATTGAATATTATGTAAAGTTAACATTTTTAAATAAAAGGTGCAATAATTTAAAATAAAAATGCACTAAATAAAAATAAATTAGTAGTTAATCCATGCTAATGAAGCTGCGGGCGCAGCGAGTGTTTTTATAATCAAAATATATTGTATAAAATAATAAATTCAGGCACACATTTAACAAAATATACATTTGAATGTTTCATAACTGCCAACGGCATCTACAACATTGGTCTAATGGTTATGATACTGACCTACCGCACAATGGGTTCGAATCCCGGGCGAGGAAAATACTTTGTGTTATTCACTGTACCAGTGGCCGGCCCAATGGCGATGTAAAGGCCACGCGCCACACTTTCGTCGTCCCGGACAGAACGGATGGTGTGTGTGTGTCCAGACAATAACCTACCAAAAAAAAGACTATATATAACCTACGGGGCGAGCGTGTATGAAGAGAATTATGAATGTTGAGGAAGCGAGTGAAGTATGCAAGGATAGAGTTCTCTGGCACTCTGTTCTCTCTGCCTACCCTGCAAGGGATATGGCGTGATGGTATGTATATGTATGTATGTATAACCTACCAAAAAAAGGAAACTTGCGTAAATGTTACATTAATTTCATATCCCTTAGTCGTCTTTAACGACACCCACGGGGACAGGGAGTGATGTATTCTTAATTCGTCACTACACGGAAAATAACTAATTCATTAGAAATATATACTAAATCTATTTATACATATTTTTAATATAATTAAGTCAAATATTATACCTAAAAATGCTTTCCGGTTGAAACACGGAAATTTTGGGTGAGTTGCTAATTCTCATTAATGTATAAAACCGCTTTTATTCACTAACATACATAGGTAACTAATTCTTCTCGGGTAGACAGCCCTCAGTGCTCACCCACAGTCCGGGTAAAGTTATCAGCCATCTGCGACTAACAATTAGGTATGTCACACAAAGAAAAAATCTAATTCTAAAATGTTATGGTGCTCCGTAACGAAATGATATTATAAAACGTAACTGAATCAGATATAAAAGTTTCGAATAATTTCGGATAGAAGCGAAGTCTGAAAGAGACAGGTTACGAGAGGTTTTCTTTCAACCAGCTAAACCGACAGGCTAATCGCAAACCCCTACGGAGAAAGGGATTAACACGAAAACAGTTAAAATTTCCCTTTTCCATACCCTAAAATTCCAATATCTATAACTGAAACTAATCCAAACTTTTGAACAAGCTGAAATAATTTCATATGTTATTTTAATATCCTTATATTAGTAGTGATAGAGCCACGCTGTTGATAGTTTCTGTCTGCAGCCGTAAGTCAATCCGTCCGGGGTAGTAGGTACTACACTTTCCCAGAAAATCGCCGTCTGAGCAATAGCAATTTGCTGTGGCGCTTCCTTCGTTAAGAGAAAGAGAAGGAAGCTCAAATTTTTGGGTGGATTTTGATAAATAGGCAATAGCCTATAGCTGTACCCTTGGTATTTGCAAATGTCCATAAGCGGTAATAACATACACCATGAGGTGTACTACTTGCTCGTTTACCACCGTAAGCAATAATACATAATCCAGATCTCAAACGTCATATCGACAACATCCCTAGTTACAAATATCCAGGACTTTGTAAACCCTTAGATGATACGACTCCCACGGAAAAGTAAGCAGTGGTGAGCATACAATGTGCATTCTTGACGCAGTCACTACTCGTGGAGTTATACTTAGCGATATGTTTTACACAAATAAACTAAATTAACATAATAATGAAATTACTGAAATTTAGCATTTAATATGCTTAATTATTTAGAAAAACCAGGGTGTCCAACCCAATGGTAGTTCACGGTGGTGTAGTGGCAGCACGATTGGGCCGGACTCCCAATAGGTGCGGGTTCGAATCCCGCTTGTGACATCATTTTTCGCTTCGTAATCGGGTTGTTATTAACATAATAACTTAATGACTTCTGATGTTTACGCGAGTATTACACATTTGAAATAAAACTAATTGTACGGATTCTAGCGCGTTTGTATTTGATTTTTAATTTCCCCACGTAGTCCTCCCTTGACCATGAACGCTGTAAAATGTTCGAAGCGTAGGAAAATTATAAATCAAATACAAACGCGATAGATAAAATCCGTAAAGGCAGTTTTATTTCAATAACTCTTAAGCATATTTTATATTTATTTCATATATTTTCATCAATTATATGAAAATATATTTTATATATTTTCATCAATTATATGAAAAAAAAACAGCTATAATTCAGCGAGAAATAATATACAGAAACGGTCACTGTTCGCGCTCATTAATGCTTAGAGATAGAGACGGTCTGTGAGCTGCTCTCGAGAGCGTGACGACTCAAACAAAACATACCATTATTAGCCAGAAACACTTGCCTTTTTTATTTACTATCCATTATTTTCTTTATCTATCGTTCAGTAATATAAAAGAGAAATACAAAAAAAAAGGAAATTTTCAATCGAATAACGCAAAGCTATTTAAAAATAATACAGATCGATAGCAGTTATAGTCTTGCCGACATTATTAAATAATAAATTATTTATTTATTGAATGTAAAACTGTTATTTTCACTTTCGACTGAAAGTTCATTGTAACCTGGTGCCGTACATGACCTGCATCTTTAAACGAAAACGTTTAAGTTGGGGTATTATAAATATAATGGCAGGCTTAAATATGACTGCCGCATATACATAGCCGTATTATATTCGCTTATTTATAGTAGGTTAATATATGTTTTTTTTTTTGTTATTATTTAACTTTACTGTGGATGAATTTGTATATCTTGGATGTGGATTTAGCCGAGATGGAAGGTACACCACTGATATAGAGCGAAGAGTGAATGCGGGAAATAGAGTGAACGGAGCGTTGGGGCAACTTCTCGGCAGCCACCACCTCAGCCAGAAGGCACGTGTAGCAATACATAACGCAGTGCTTGTCCCAACATTACTGTATGGAAGCGAGAGTTGGGTATGCAAAAAAGAGTATGATAGTAAAATTAATGCGGTCGAAATGCGATCTCTGCGGAAAATCTGTGGAGTTAGGCTGACCGACCGCATTCGTAACGACGACGTAAGAGAGCGAGTAGGTATGAAAGAGAGTATTGGTGTAAAGATGCGAAAGGGAATGCTCCGATGGTTCGGACATGTGGAAAGAATGCCGAACGAACGCCTGGTTAAGAAGATATACAATGCGAAAGTGGAAGGATGTAGGTACCGAGGGAGACCGAGACTAACCTACCTAGACCAGATCGGTCATGTACTGAAGGAAGGTGGAGTCAAGAGTCTCCGAAACCGGCGAGCGTGTATGAAGAGAATTATGAATGTTGAGGAAGCGAGTGAAGTATGCAAAGATAGAGTTCTCTGGCACTCTGTTCTCTCTACCTACCCTGCAAGGGATATGGCGTGATGATATGTATGTATGTATGTATTTAACTTTATTTTACGATTCGACTGCACAGTTGGAATTGTGATTAAGATAACTTATCGTGCCAGTGTTTTGGGTTGGATTCCGATAGAGGACAATCTTTACGTGATGTGCAAGCTATTGTTCTGAGTCTGGATTTAATTTATGTCCGTTAATTACATGTTTATATAGTCATAATATTTCATAAGATTACTATTCCTTGGTACAAATTGTAGTCGAAAAAAAGTAATAATAATAATAATGCTGAACAAAATGTTGTTTACAGAAATAAGTTATTGCATTATTTCCTTTGGGAAGGCCTATGACTAACTTTGGATTAGGTTTGATGAATGAGTGGTTATGTAATAATTGATTGTAATGGGAATGTAACTGCGTGACTGGTAATAACCAACCCTTACCTTCCACTGGTGCCATAATAGTAGAACTAAAGGACGCAAGAGAAGGCGAACTCGAAACATAACCCTATACCAACGCGTCTGACTTGTCTGCTATAGTGGTTAAATTCCCCATAACGATGGCGGAGGCTCGCGCCCAATAGTAGGACATATGTGAAGTGAGATGAAAGGACGTAAGGAGATAACAACGCCGCACGGAAAACACAAATAAAAAAAAAATTGTAATATATTTTGAAATTGCGAAGTTTGTGCAACAAAAATTCTATATGTTGACAATATTTTTAACAACAAAATTCTGCTAATTAACCACTCATATCACAAGCTAACTGTCCTGTCGTTCAAACTCATCAGTCGAAAGTTAATGACTCATTTGAAGACTAATATTTGCATCTTTGAACTGCAAATGCACTGAATACTTCGACAAAACGAAAGTTTCCTTTTTAATTTGTATAGATAATATACAGTTGATTTTATCCCCGGAGTATTTGTAAGTCATAATTTTTTTTTTCATAAATTGTTTGTATATTACCCACTATTTCTCTTATTGATTTAAGATAAAAAATTAATCACTGACTATAAAAAAAATCACGCTCTATAAGTTATGGAATAAGAAAATATTTACCATAACAAGGTGCCTTAATATATTTAAAAAGTTAATAATTAGGTACATTATATTCTTATGTGGCAATTATTCTATTGCTCACGGCGGTTTACGGCAAACATAAAAAAAAATATAATAATTTTGCAGGCTTTTTTCGAAAAGCATTTGAATAAATTACTCGGACATTCTTATTCAATAAAGAGATTAGTTATTATCTTTGTAAAAAGATAGAAAATTGGCTTCGTTACTCTCAGATTAAAATTCAACGATACAAAATCGAATGCAAAGATTATTTTATTAACCGTGTGGTGACCTTATACTATTTCTATTTATTTATTTCTTAATAAATTATTGTGTTGAAATTTTGACAGATACTAATAATTTACATTATTTATATTACTAATAATTTACATTATTTATATTATTTATATAAAGTTGCACAACTTAAATTATTCATCATCATTATCATCATTCTGCATTCAGCCTTTTGTCATTCACTGGTGTACGTAGACCTCCTTCATAATTCACCACAAAGTGCGGAATTGTGCCACCCACATACAACGACTCCCAGCAACCGTCATCAGGTTGTCCGTCCAACTAGTGGTGGGAGGGACCAACACTGTGACGTCTGATACGTGGTCGCCACTCGAGAACCTTTTTCCCTTAATGGTTATGTACATGTACTGAAGGAAGGTGGAGTCAAGAGTCTCCGAAACCGGCGAGCGTGTATGAAGAGAATTATGAATGTCGAGGAAGCGAGTGAAGTGTGCAAAGATAGAGTTCTCTGGCACTGTTCTCTCTGCCTACCCTGCAAGGGATATGGCGTGATGATATGTATGTATGTTATCGTTTCGTCGAGCGATGTGGCTTGCTCGTCTGCTTCCAACTACTGGGTAAAAATTTACGCTTTATTTGGATCCCAAAACAAATTTCGAAAGAGGGTCTGTTTGCAGCAAACTCGTCTCTACATTGATAGATTGATGAAGAACATATATCGGTTTAACGATCTTTATTCTCAATACGACAAATGGTAACATATACGAGAATATTAACATCAATACAGTAACAAAGTAACAAGTTATATTATATAATAAGTCGGGGAAAATTTTTTCGCATATAGTCTGTATAAACTTTTAGTAACATCTCTTTGGCTGTACTAGTTGCATCTGGCTGATTTTGATACCATTAAAATTACATTTAAAAAGAAACAATTTAGTAAAATGTTGTTTCCCGCCACTTTTCATTTTTTTTTCTTTCTATCTCACAAAGTTGGTTTAAACGTCAATCCAGGAATTTTGATGTCAAAAATGCACCTCACTCCCGCCCAGTCACTGATATTTTTTTTATTGCTCATGGTGGCAAACGAGCGTGCAGCACATCTGATTGTAAGTGTTACTGCCGCCCATAGACCTTTGCCATACCAGCGTGTAGTAAGGCCGCTGCCAACCAAATAGAACCCCAAACCCACCCAGAAAGTTGGGCTGCCCGCACTCTCGCTCGCCGAACGAAGCACAGCGGCACTTTGCCACTGCTCAGATGTCGCTTTTCTGCGAGAGTGTGGTACTACCCCGGATGAACTGGCCCGCGGCTGTAGACAGAAAACTGTCATCAGCATGGTCCTACCAATATTAAAAAATTTCATTTCTCCATTTCTGAAAAAGTGGGGTAAGATCGGCATATTGACCACAAAACAGTTTTGACCCATTTGTAAAAAGCTGGATATACAAAAATCCTCGATATTTATGTGCCACACGAGCTCCCTGAAAGAAACCTAATGAACCGTGTACTCATTTGCGATTCTTTATTGAAACCTTAATGAAACCGAACCATTTTTGAAGAGATTGATAACTGGTGATGAACAGTGGATCACGTACGATAAGAACATGTGAAAAAGGTTGTGGTCAAAGATCGGTCAGGCATCACAGACTGTGGCAAAACCCAGGCTAACTCGCAATAAGGTGATGCTGTGCTTATGATGGAATTGAAAGGGTATTGTTCATTATGAACTTTTACCGCCGGGCAGAATTGTCGATTCGGATCTCTATTGTCAACAACGGTTGAGCAAGCATTAAAGCAAGAAATTGAGACAAAGCGGCCGGCATTAATCAACAGAAAGGGTGTGATCTTTCATAATGACAACGCTAGACCACGCATATCTTTAGCCATTCAGCAAAAATTAAGAGTGTGCCTGGGAGATAGTAATGCATCCACCATATAGCCCTGACCTTGCACCTTCAGATTTGCACCTGTTTCGCTCTCTTCAGAATTCTTTAGACAGTATCAGGTTAATATCTAGAGAGTACTATCCAAATGACTTGTCGCATTTTTGTGATCATAAGTCCCAAAATTTTCTACAGCAACAGGATCGTGTCGTTACCTACAAGATCAGACAGTAATCGAATAAAATGGCACATATATATATATTATAATTAAATCTAAATAAACTTTAAAAAAAAAAGAAAATGTCTTGAATTTTCATATAGAATGCGAAGAAACTTTTCCCCGAACCTATATTTAAGTGTAAGCTTTCTTTATTCTAATCGACCTGCTATTCTTCTGATCCCTCATGGCTTTTAATCTACTTATGACAATTTCATTAATTGGTAAAACGTCTTTAATGTTCGATGGATATAAATTATATTATAATACATAAAAAATTTAATATGACGTCTTCTAGACAATATAAAGTCTTAAATTTAATATCATATATAATAAAATTCTGTACACTAGCGCAGTAAAATAAAACTCTAACATGATTTAATTAAAAAATTTGTTAAAAAATTAATCACTGACTATAAAAAAAATCACGCTCTATAAGTTATGGAATAAGAAAATATTTACCATAACTATTCTACAACGTAACTGCGGTCTACTTTTTTACCCGAATAATTATTGCCACAAAAATACATTTCATAGTTTTACAATACAATAAAACAGAAAAGTAAACGACCCTCAGGTCATAGGAGGAAGTTCTAGCGAATTATGCGTAATATAGTAGTTATATATTTCTCTATATCTAATTACTAGTGCGGAGAGTTCACCCAAATGCTTAAAAAGTACAAAATAATGTAGAAATTATTATCACACATACTAGTTTGCTATACTAAGCATTTAAATTTAAGACATTTAATATTTATTTGCAAATTACAAATTTCTTATTATATTAGTTAATTATTATGTATATTATGCCCGGATGTGATTATTCATGGCAAGATCATAGTTTTCACTATTTCCACCCGCAGCGATAAGTTGATATGCAATATGAATATTAATACCGTAGATAGTAAGTATGTATGTGTAATGAAAAACGACAATTTAAATAATAATTTATGTACTAGTAATTTTTTTTAAAAATTACACTAACTTTTTAAAAAGTTACATAGAACGAATCCTTGTCTTGAGGGGCTTTAAAAGTACACAACGATTTTACTTACAAGGACCAATCAAAATATAAATATCATTGAATCAATCTCACAAATCATTATTCTGCTTGAGAATCCACACCATAACACTTGGCAATAGAGGTCCTTACTTAGACCTCTAAGTCATACGTATAGTCGGTACTAATTTATAACTAAGCAAAAGGAAATTTAACTAAAGCACGCTTTAAAAGCAGTCGGATTGTGTATTTTTTTAATTTGCTTTTCGGCACATATTTAATCTATCGGTTGTGTCCCTTAGTATATATTCTTACCTTTGTATATATTCACTTTGTAAGATGTAAGTAGAATGCATTCTTTGCATAACCACACCTTATGAAATTCTTGATAATTTACAACTACACAGCTTTTTAGAAATAAATCGCCCATGTTTTGTGGGAAATATTCAAGGCAAGCTAAATGTAATTGTTGAAATAAATTCGTCCCCTACATGGGTAAGTAGGTAAAAAAATTATTCTAGCTAGGTAATGCAGAAGATAGTGGTAATCACCATCATTATCATAATCGTCCCACGGCTAGGCTCGAGATTCTTCCATAATAGGAGGGAAATTGACCCACTACACCACACTGGTCATACATGTTAGTAAAGGGTTTTGTTTCGAGTTTTCCTTGTCTTGCATAGAGGTTGTACGTATGTTATTCCTTAGTCGTATTTTACAACACTCACAGACAAGATAGGGGTAGGTAACAAACTAATATCTCCAGCAGTAGAAGAATAAATTATATATTTTAATTAGCATTAGTTTTAAATAAACTGACCGCATTAGTTACCGTGTTAAAAACTTTGCGGTCATAAGTTTAACGAGTACTATAGGTATACGTTAAACCTACATACATACCGACCTATAAGTTAACAACCGCTTGTAGAGCGCTAGTGCCGCTTGTGAACCTATTCAAAACAACATGAAATACTGCACTTCCGTAGCAATAAATTCTTATCTAGTATAATTCAATAACGTACCTTATTCTTCTTTTCCGTGTGGTGACGGAGTAAGAATACTAATCACCACCCCATATCTTGCCCGTGGGTGATTGTACGAGACGACTAAGGGATATACAATACATGTAACATCTATGCGAGAGAAGGAAAACTCGAAACAAAACCCTATACCAACACGTCTGACCAGCGTGGTACAGTAGGTTAATTTCCCTCCCAATGCGGATGAGGCCCGAGCCCAACAGTGGGACATTTATGGGCTGTGATGATGATGATGATTCTTCTTTTCAGAATAAAAACTATCCCACTATTGTTCACAAGTCTTCTCAGCAATAGGAGAAAAGTTTACCTATTATATCTAGTGATCCAAGCGGGTTTATTTTGTGTTTTCCTTCCCTTGCAGTGATTTTATTTATCTACTTAAATCTCTTATACGCCTTTTACAACACCGGCGGGTAAAATAAATGAATGGTATTCTAACTCCATCAAAACAGAAATAAATCATTAACAATGCCATCGTTTAATTTTGCCCTAAATACGTACATTGCATGAATAAACGAAAGTAATGTTCATTATAATACAAAGGTTACGTAATGCGACATTCATGGTTATTTATTTATAATTACGTACATAATATGGGTATACTTTCATATTAATTAATGCCAGTAAGCCATTTACCTAACTGTAGTATTCACATTACTTATACATAAAATATAGAGGGCCCCTAAAAGTAACGGATAATAACAATAATAATAGCTATTTTTTTAACAATCAAATCATTTAAAATAGTTGCATGTTTTTCTTTCATAAATGTATAAATACGTCAAAGTTTATTACGATTGTATATAAATAACATTATTTTATGCAACTGCCATGACTTATTGGCTTCAGTAGGCGGTATCGATAAAACTAAACCCTTTGTACATAGGTAGGGGAAGTTTTTTCCATTTATCTTTTCTGAATAAAAATTGAACAGTTAATACCAAGACTGTTGACATGGAAGGTAGCTATCAAAGTTTTTGTCTATAAAAATATAAAAAGTAGTCTATTAGACATTTTTTTTAAACAATTTGTACAGTTTTATTGTTTACTTGTTTCTATTGTTTATCGGTTATTTATTCAAATTTGTAATGGTGTGGTTTTATTGTTTGAATAATTATACAATTCTATGTTAGATATTGTGAAATATCGTAATGCTGTTTAATTTTACAGAGGAAATGTCACAACTTTACCTACCTTGGGGTTCTGGTGAACGGTATACAAATCGCTTACAAGTACGGAATCAATTTGCTAGTACACTAGAACTACACAAGCAGTCATCGTACGAATATCAGGAACCAATACAACGTCAGAGAAGCCCAAGCTTACCTCCTATACATCACGTTGACGAAAGAACAGTGAAGGATGACAGGACGACGAACATATTAAATCGAAACATTCCTAGCGCGAAGAGATTCGCGTTTTATGATGAAGATGCTGAAGGAGATACCTCAGGTTATGGAAGTGAAACTCTTAATCACATGAATAGAAATGGGCACAGAGTACTTCACGACGTTAGTAATCGCAGTCCTATTGTAGCTTGGCAACAGGAGGGAAAAGACGACAGGTGAGCATATACATACACAAGTGCTTTTCATCGCATAACAATACCTAAGTATTCCATGGCAAATTCAACCGGTATTTACTTAAATAATGTTTAAGTATTTTTTTTATTACTTATGGTGTCAGACGAGCAAGCAGCACACCTGATGGTAAGTGTCACTGCTGCCCATGGACTTTTGTTATACCAATGATATAGCTAGGCCGCTGCCTACCATTACAAACCCCAAACCCACCCCAGTTGGGCTTCCGGCTCTCTCGCTCACCGAACGAAGCGCAATAGCACATTACCATTACTCAGACGTCGATTTTCTGCAAGAGCGTGGTGCTAACCCGGATGGACCGGCGCGGCCCGTGGCTGTAGACAGAGAACTGTCAACAGCGTGGTCCTACCACTACACTTTTTTAATCAACCCAAATTTCCTAATGAATGAGATTATCTTTCGATGTCCATGACCGGTTAGACGCAAAAACATAAATGTATTTTGTCCATAATTGTAAAATAACACTAAAATAGTGTATTATTAATATTTAGGGGAAAGGAGGGCAAGATGGAAGGTTTAACTTTATGATTAAAAAAAAAGTTAAACAACGTAATATAAAGCTTTTCTTTTAATCAGTCTTGAAATAGATCTTCTGTAGTTATAAAAACTAGTAATTAAAAAATAAAAAATAATAAGTAAATATATTTTATAAGTAATTCAAAAATAACGTCAAAAATTCCATCTTGCCCTTATCCTGAGGGCAAAATGGAAAGCTTGTTCGGGCAAGATGGAATGTATTGGAAATCATTACATTTTACAGTTTACACATATAAAACTACCCTCTTCAGTATCGGTACACAATTCATGTACCCAACCATTACATATTGGACATTGTACCCAGTCCTCAGTTGGCCGTTCCACATAAGGTTCTCCACATAATACACAGTAGACATGATTCTCTGAAGAATCTTCCAAATTTTGTACAATATTTATTCCTTTCCCTTTTCTTTTATTCTTATTGGTTCCTATTTGCATGCTTTTATTTTCCTTGCCTTTGATGATCCGATTACATACTAGCTTTGGTTTTGCTTTTATCTCATTTTTCATTTCAATGGTGTTTTTAAAAGGAGAAATGGTTAAAACTTCAGATTTTTGACATTACTTTCCGTTTCTTTATGGTAGGTGTAACTTTTGGTGATGGAAGAATTTTAATTGAAGAAATGTAGTGTGAGGTAGTTATACCTGATAATTGATCCCAGCTCTTCTACAACACTGAAACGAGATTCACGCATACTATCTTCTGCTATTTCATTCTATGTTTTAGTAGATTTTTGGACGAATCCCCTTTTTTGATATGACGATGTAATGTTCCGATTGGAATTCCATATTTTTTTTGATGCTGAGTTTATTGATGTAGTTTTAGCTCCATACATTGCCATCAGCATCATTCCTTCATTCCAAGAACCTCTATTGCTTTTCCTTATATACATGTTAACCATCTAAAAACAATAAAAAACAAGAATTTTAGTTACGGAATATAAAAACAATGAATAAAATAAGTGCGCGGGTATGATGGAAACACTTCCATCTTGCCCTAAAGTCTAATTTTCCATCTTGCCCATAACCCCCTTTTCAATAAAAATGTTAATACTTAAAGAAAGCTTTATTAATTCTCTCATTTAAATATCAATTAACACAATCTATCCCTAATATAATATTTATATAAATTCATAATAGTAATATTACTTACCTTGTTTAAATAATCTTATTACAAAAATCATATAATTGCGTAATATTTTGCCGCGAAAACAAAAAGCATGCATACACGTCGACAGGTGGCGCGAGCCGGACTGAGCGGTCGTTCATAAATGCTGCTTGGGCACCTGACTCTGTTTACGTGAGGACTCGGGCGCTTCGTCACTCGGATCGTAATTGATAGATAGTTTCCATCTTGCCTACTCCTTCCATCTTGCCCTCCCTTCCCCTAACTAGGTAGGTACTGTCCGTGTGGTAATGATCTAAAAATACAATATGTACCACCAGCCTTATATTTCTCATCCAAACCATCTGGTCAGCATAGTACAATAGCTAGCTTAGTAAAGAAAATTAATCGCAAGTATAAGATTTACATTTTATTTGCCTCTCCTTTTACCAACTGCATAGTCAAAGGCTGAATGAACATCGTAAGTTTATTTCTTTTGTAGTAGTTCTATTCTTCGTGTGATCTAAAAATAATTGCAATTTTTTTTTAGTAGTTTAAATGATCCACTTATTAAATCTGCATCTAAGATGTTCTGCGTATTTTACAATATCTATAACTAATTCATCCGTTTTAATTCTTACATTAATAATGAGACTGTGTAGTGATGAAGTATGAATATAATATGTTACTATCCCCTTCCGTTGTCTCAAGTCTTCCAGCGTGATATAGTACGCCAATTTTGATCGTTTTGTGAAATAGACCTATCCAACAATGGCACCGACTGGCTATAATATGTTTATTTTTTATATAGAAATAGAATTTCGAGTGGTGGAAAATCAGGTATGTCAGACGGTGCGTGGTCAGCGCGCAGTCCTCGGACGGCAGAAGAAGGCCGATTAAGATGGGGTGACCGTGGTGTCGCTACGGGTCGTCTTTGGGAACCTACCGCCCCGAATGCCAGATTACCTCAGGTAATTTTAATCGTCTTTGTCTGTTTATATTATTCGGATTCCTTAATATCCTGACAACTTGCAGATAACGTATAAAATAAATACCAAAAGTATTAAATAAAGACTTAAAAGCATATGCCAATTCAATATTTGTAATAGTTACTTTTAATAAACAAGCAGAATTAGCAAAATGACAAGCGATAAACTCGAATAAACAAAAATCGTAGAGCTAACTTAGCATTTTAAGAGCGAGGGAATTTCAATATTAGATTCCGGCTTTTGATAGGTAGGTACTACATAATGTCCGTGTGGTGACGGAGTAAGAATACAATTTATCAGCCCCCTATCTTACCCGTGGATGATCGTAAGAGACGACTAAGGGATATAAAACGCATATAACATCTATGCAAGAGAAAGAAAACTCGAAATAAAATCCTAAACCAACACGCCTTACTAACGTGGTATAGTAGATAAATTTTCCCTCCCATTATGGAGGAGGCTGGATCCCAACAGTAGGTCATATATGAGCTGAGATGAGATGATGAGATGAATTTGCCACGTGAAATAAAAGTTATTGATGTATTGTATGCTATTTAAAAACACTAGGCAAGGTGACGAGAAATTTTCAAGTGATAGTTTTACAATTCATAAATTTCTCATTGACCATTGTGTATATGTTATTAATATAGATTTCGTTAAAATTTATGATCCCTATTCAGCTTATAAAGATCGCAGTATCATATTTTACAAACAACCTTACTCAATAAATAGATTATATAAGCTCAAACGATTTTTAATGTTATATAATTATTAACGTTAATTGTTATTTTTTACTATAGATGCCAAATCAAAAAAAAGGTACACCCTCGTGGGTAGAGCGCGGATTAAACATGATTGAAAATACAGCTGAAGTATTAGTAATTGACCAGAGAAGCTCCAGTAACAGTACAGGCCTAGACTGCGACAGATCTTCGTATAATGGTAGCGACGAAGGAAGGTATACCGAATACTAATATTTCACATTATCTGTAAACCATTATAATCTAGTAACATTTAAATAAATAATAAATATGCTTTTACAGAACATTTTTAAGAGGACAGAACGTCCCTCTTGAACCTGAAATTAAGGCACAACGGGAAAACAAGCGTCTGAAAGCATTAGAACTACAATCAGCTATATTGAATCAATTAGAAGACCGAGAAAAACGTCGGCAGGAAGAGAGAGAAAGGCAAATTAGAGAAGAAAGATTAGAAGAATTACGCATACAAAGACAACAAGAAGAAGACAGACAGCGATTAGAACAAGAAAAACGAAAAATAGAAGAAAAACAGATTATGGAACAAAAGAAATTAGAGACGTTGAAAAGAGCTCTCGAAGATGCCGAAAGGAAAGCCAAACAAGATAAAGAAAAGAGATTTACGGTCCATAAAAGAAATATCAACTCTAATGTTAACAACGAAACAAAAACTAAAATTGAAAATAGTGCAACTGAATGTACACCTCATACCGTTGAATCTGACAGTCCTACCAAAACTAGTAGAACTTACGACATTCACTCAGCGAAAAGTTTAAAAAGAGACTGTATCTCACATCAAACCACAGAATTTAATTCGCCAAGGTCTGTAGGCCCAGGGAACTTAAATTTATTCATTCATAGCGTACCGCCACTAGCTTTAGGGGATAGTAAATTTAACGTCGTGCCAATTGGTATGCAGAGTAACAGTGAAGTTAATATGCAGCCAAATAACATACAATTAGCCGTACTCCTTCCCCAAAATATAGCCAACAATGTGTATAGTGTATCATTAAACTCATTAAACAACACCAACGAATTAACAGAACTCGAAAAGCTATTGACGCCACGCAAATATCGCACACTGCGAATGAAAGACGCATCAACACAAACTGATTTAATAATTAAGACCTCGAACCATAAACTAATAGAAACTGAAGAGCCTGAAAGAAATATTGATAAAGATTACCCAAGTATTGACGAAAATGCACCTCAAGACAGTCATCATAATACATTAAAGAAAGATAGACGGTTTCGGTCCGAGGAGAGGTTTAAAAAAGATTTGGAAAATCGTCCGAAGTGGGGCGTAAATAGACCGGCAGCACAATATAAAAAACAAAGTGAAAAAGATCCCTTTTATAGTCAGAAAAGAAAAATGCGCCAAAAGTATAGACCTCAGGCGAGACAATATTTATCCCATTCTAGTGAAGATAGCCGATCTCCAAGTCCACCGACGAGGTCTGAAAAACCTATTGAAAATGGAGCTAAACATCGTAACTCACTAAGTCAGTCCTACTGGAGAAGTAAACGGTCTAGTCAAGATTCAAAATCTAGTAACTTTTCTGAAAACATAAGTACTATGCAATCAGAGTTAAACAGTATAGGGCAAATAACAGCAAATGAATTTATTGATAATAAAAAGTCGCCGAAAACGTCGCCTTTAAAGCGAATGACTTTATCACAGAAGTTTATAAATGATAAATATGGGAACAGAAAATTATGGATAGATGACATCAACGAGAAAACCTCAAAAACTATTTTATTTGATGTTGAAAGTAGAAAGAAAATTATAGACCAAATAAATACTGCCAAAAGAGAGTATTTAGAGAAAAATGAAGATCAAGAACATTTTATAATAAAATCAAAATTCTAGATAATTTATAACTATTATTTATTTCGGCAATTACACACAATGTAGCTAGTCATGCAACGTAGAGGAAATAGTTAAGGGTGAGAAACATGGTATCGATCCAACTGTTTCCAAGCCAACTGTAAAAGTTGTATCGATACGGAAGTATTATTTGCTTTTTACTCTTACTTTAAATTTGCAAATATGTCGGATGATATTTTCGATAAAAAGAAAGATGAGGCTCCAATTTTAGACTTATCTAAAACTGTGATAAATACGGCAGAGGAATATAGAGCAGTTTTAGACAAAGTGCCCGATTTTAAAACTCGACCAGAGAAGGTAATGAACAAATTCTTAAATAAATTGTTTATTCACAAATACTTATTGTAAAAATGCATAGGTAAGACCTGAAGATGTGAAAATAAAAGATAAGTCTGAAGACAACAAGACTAAGACTTCTCGGAAAGAAATTCGTGCCTACGAAGCTTTAGGAACTAGAGGATATGAAGAGAAACATTTCAGTTTCATGGACCCAATACCTGTGGAGATGCGTGGTTTGAAATTTGAAGAATTATGTTCTGTGCCCATCGAGTGGCGTATGCTAACCTCAATCCGCCCAAAGTCCAAGTTAGATGAAGAATATTTTAACAGGTACCTATATCAACTTTTCTAAGCAGATACTGCCTGATTAGGACCCTATAATTTTGATTCAAATCTATGTTAAACATTGACATGTTTATTTGCTTCTAATTGTGCCCCTATGCGCTATGACCTATGATATTTATAGTAGACGAGACGCGTACCTGACAATAAGACAAAATTATTTGCTGTACTATAAGAACTTATATATTTTTAATTTTTTTTCCTGTATCTTTATCTATTTCTTTATTATTTACCTATCTACATTTATTATTCTTGAGAACTTTGCAATTTTTATAAGAAATGCATAGCAATAAACTTAATGCGCTATAATTAATTTTAATTTAAATAAGATAATGAAAAACTACTAATTTTAATTTATAGATTAGTTGAATTAGGAAAATCTGAGTTAAGAACAAAAGCCAAAGACAAAAGAGAATACGCTAAAAACACTATGTTCAGAAAAACTAAAACTCGTTCAGGGGTGACGGAAACAAGAATCGTATCTTGCCCCGAGTGCGGTGAAGAATACTGTAACGGTGAGTGATTATTGCATAAACAATGATTCGTGATTTATTTACTGTCCTTTACTGCACTTACTTGCTGTGTTGAGGCGGCTACGAATACTATCAATACTTACATTGCTAGTGATTGTCGTAATAAATACATGCCCAAGACAGGTCGACGTCATGCAGGTCGGTCATAAAATGATTGCCAAAACTTTTGTAATATGTAGGTAGTATGAAAGAAGAGTACATATTAAATCGATCCCAAATAATTGGAATAAGAGCAGGATGATCTCGATGACAATGATAATGCACTTACAGAGTATTTTCGGTTGTAAAAGAATAGAATTTCTATATTAAACCAAATATGTACAATTTAATTCATCATCCTACTGTTCTGAAGAATAACCATTATGGTATTCTCTTCTTCCATAGGGCTCCCTATGAATAAAGAGAATGCCATAATGGCTATTCTTGGTTACCGAACGCAATTGGCGAGTTTTGCACAAGAGCCTTATTATCCACATTAGTGCTTACGTAGCCACTTATTATGACTCCCACTGACTAAGAAGAAGTTGTGATACATTGTATTCTCAATTTGTCCCTATAAAAGAAAAACCAAATATGTATACAGATATGTAAAATATTATTTAAGTTTAAATAACATTTCTAATCGTAAAAGTATAGTTAAATAAATAATTCTATCAAATTAAGAATATAATATGTCGTTTCCCGTTACTTTCCTATGAGAATTGTAGAAACCGGCTGAGCAATCTCCAGGGTTATGGGCAGCAACACTTGTCTAAGACACTCATACTACCAACTGTGATGCCTGCACGCCAGTGGTAAAAGGTTCTAGACAAGTATTGGACATCAATAGGTTCATTTATACATAAATAATATTTGGCATCCAGGGTAAACTGTTAACAGAGTAAACGGTTTTAATACTTATTTGACACATGATTGCGTCATGACGATGATCATGCACGATGATAATTTAAATAATGTACCTACCCATACTACGTTACCCATTATTACAATATTTTACCCCTTTCTCGCTAGTAACCAATCGTAATATACGCCAAGACCTCCCCACTACTCCTAGACCTCTAGTTTTCACATAGGTAGTAATTCATTATTAGGTTTTCAAGCATTTTTTTCCAAACAGAAAATAAAAAAATAGCTGCTTGACATTGATGATAAATGAATTTCGCTCGATTACGTGACAATTACCTAACGCCTTCCTCCGCCCCTGTAACCAAGCCTTGTATTTTTGAAGAGCCCTTCTCGCCTTGAACAGGTCGCCTAGTATGGGTATATACCTTTACATAGATGGTACCTACAGTTGTCCTTAGTACCGGTATGACCCCCACATAGAATAGTCGTTTGTGTTTATATCAATTAACTGTATATTTATCAAGGCCTTAGCAATACAATAATTTATTCCTTAGTGCGGGGAACGTTATATTAGAAAAAAAAATATCATCAATAACATAATTAAAAAGCATTGAATGGTAAATTAATAAAAGCCTTTCTGTAACATTCTCTTGCAAATGCTCATTAAGAAATCTGTTTGTTTTTTAATCTGTATGTTTTTCTTAACTTTCAGGTAAAATGTGTGCAATAACTAACTACGACATGTTCGCTCGGTTGAAAGTGGAAGTTGAAACTAAATCGTCGCGTAATCAAGCGCCGCCGGTGCAGTCTACCGGCAAGGCACGACGCCTACGTCGCCGCGTCAAGCGTAAGCCCAGAAGCAAAAGCGCCGCGCCCGCACCTCGCAAAAAACACCACAAGTCTGGTGCCAAAAGTGATTCAGAACTTTAAGAGATCATACCTACAATCTTTTCCATCCATTCCATACACAGCTTTTATATCTTTGCCTATCACACAAACGACTGAGCAAATACGGACCAAGTGTATATACAAAAATAAAAAAACTACAGACGATAATTTAACTAGGAGACTCACATTGTAAGCAATTAACTTCACAGTAAATGTCAAAGTACCATTGAAATCTAGTCTAATCTGTCAAATGTTATTGTTGTTCTATATAACATTCTATATAAATATAAATACATCTATAACACATATAAATATAACTCACAGAATATAAATATAAATACATCTATAACACATATAAATATAACTCACAGGTGGCGTGGTGGTTATGGTACCGACCTGCTGTGCATGTGTTCGATTCCCACGCAGAATAATAATTTGTACGATTCACAAATTATTGTACGGATACAAATGTGTTCATGGGTTGTTGTATTTAAAAAAAAATAACAATGGCATCATTTCACATATTAAAGCAATTTCATAGGTCATTTGACAGATAGCTCTAAAACCTATTTTTCTACACGATAAATGAGGAGACCCTCATTCACTATAACCAAATAAATAACCACGTTATGATATGCGCATGGTGCAGAATGATTGATACTCGTGCCTGTTTTGAAAATAATTAGGTAATAACTTACCTGTGAAATGGTGCAACATTTATATCTATTTTAGTATTTTTTTAGCTCTGCTACTACTCTGTAACTAAAGATACAAATACTTAACTAAAGATTCGGAACTTTTAATAGATACAACATCGACTCACGCTGAAAGCATCTACAGATAAGCGCATTTGAACGCCTAGCAATCCGAAAATTATATTCTTAGAATTGCTAGAATACAGTGTACGCCCTTTACTTCTTCGTGGAAGCCATCTAAGGCTGCCCCAAGAAGTGGTCAAAGCTCTCTTGGAAAACATAACACCAACTGCATTTACCAATGCGCGTATCAATCGTGGAGATTATAACTTTATCCTCTCTCCTCCCAGTTGTCCTATATCCATTAGTGTTCGGCAATAGACTAGTGGACAGACACTCCATTAAAAAGGACTTTTAATCTGATTTATCGGTTTATCTGTCTACATGTTATAATCGTATTTTTTTTAATCTAGAGTACTCACGCCCGAATTTTCCTTTTCCCTAAGGTAATCTTAAAATGCACGTATTTAATGTTTCACGTTCGATGCGGGAAAACACACATGTTGTGTTCTTTCGTTCGTTGACTTAACCCAGCGCGGCGAAACATACCTTTTTTTTGTTTTTGGCTGGACACCCGTCGCCCGTTAGGCGTGTCCGGCCAAAAACAAAAAAAAGGTATGTTTCGCCGCGCTGGGTTAAATCAACGAACGAGAGAACAACACAACATGTGTGTTTTCCCGCATCGAACGTAACACCTAACAGAGAAAAACAGAGCCATACCTAACAGAGCCAACATACCTAACAGAGAAAAAAGGCGGCATAAAACCTATGCTAAGCTATCTGACTAGCATGGTAAATCAATTTCCCGTTGTGAAAGAAGCTCAAACTCCATCAGTAGAACAGATCATCATCATCTTGCTCTTATCCCAATTACTTGGGGTCGACGCAATATGTCATCTTCCTCCATACAGTCTTATCAGACGTCATCTCTGCAGTCACTCCCTGTCTATCCATGTCATACCTCACGCAGTCCATCCATCTTTTCTTTGGTCTTCCTTTACCCCTAAAGCCTTCAACATTCATATTTAAAACTTTCCTCACAACATTTCTTTCATCCCGTCTCATCACATGTCCATACCATGTTAACCTTTCACTCCTTAACTTTTCCGTCACTGGCGCAACTTTCAAACTTCCTCTTATATGCTCATTTCTTATTTTATCCAATCTCGTCACACCACACATCCATCTCAACATTCGCATCTCAGCTACATGCAGTCCATCAGTAGAATAGATATGGGCTGAAAAGATAAATTCTTAATGAATAATATCACAAATAAATATATAGGTATTTCAACTAATTTATGACCCCAATTCAATAAACACGGATTAAAGATAAAAAAAAAGTTAATTTTTTAAATGCCATAATTGTAAACAAACGAGTTGATTTTTTTTTGTTTACATAATTACATAATTATTTATGAGATATGCATGATGCTATATTAATTAATAATTAACATTAATAATATTTTAATAACTTCACCCATAACATTTTTATATATTCATCTCTAATAATTTCATTATAGTCACAATGCTGAGGACTTAGAATTTTTATTTGCAATTTAAATTAATATCACCTAGACCTAGGTACGGCTACGTAGTCGGTATGAACCACGTGTGTCACTGTAAATTATACATTTTTTTTACAAACTTATATAAGATAATTAATGTATTACAATAATAATATGAATCTCTTTTTTACTTACTGTAATTTTATATTACATAATTAATATAAATGTGATTTATTTTATTTACCCTAAAAATCTCCGTATGTCCAATGTCCGTGGGATAAGAGTACCGGTGAATCGTATACAGAGTGGAGATGACCATACGACAATAATTTTAATTTAATGTATGTAATGAGTTGCCCAGCCTGTATAGAAACTTTGAATATAATATGTCGTATAGTTTAGCCATAGCACATTACTTTGTATTATTAACATTTTCCACACTCTGTATTAAAAATTAAAATTACTAGGCTATCACTAAGTGATCAAAGATCTCCCGCGCCGCATAAGTATAAACTAATATGAAGGTAAGTAACCTACATACCGTCAGTTTACCACCTCAAGTCTTCGCCAAACGCAATACAAATTAATGCATATTATACCTTATTCCTGATCCTTAAGATCCATATAAACTGTGTCATCAGACTTAGATAAGACAATTAAAAATACCTAATGCATGCGGCATAATGAAAGGGTACCTACTCGGTCGGATTACAGATAATTAATATTTACAAACTGTGTTCTATTTTATTTCAATATTTATGATAAAAAGTTTGATAGAAAATATTTTTCTTTATATTTGCATGTGAGGACTTTTTGAATAGTTTCAAAATACTCATATACACTAGTATTGCCGGTGTTTTCATTTATTGTCGTATTGTTATCTCCACCTTGTATAATAAGGTAATTAGAATTACTTAAATAAATTCATAAATCACAAATGATTCCTAGGATTTGATACTGAATTACGGTTTGAACTGAGGTTTTAACACAATATTATATAATACTTTGGCTGCGGACGGCATACGTTGAATGCGGGCGGTATACGTTGGATGAGGGCGGTGTACGATGGATGCGGGTGAGGTACGTTGGATGCGGGCAGCACAGGAACGAAATATGAAGGAGGCCTACGTCCAGCAGTGGATGACAAAAAGTTGAATGATGATGATTACAGAATGACACCAAAGAGGTAAAGTAATGCAGTTATTATTTTAAATTTTGACACTAACCATAATCTATATTAATTTTTGACAAATTACCGCTTTTGATTGCATACGACTCGATTGTTATCATCCTTTTCTTGCCCGAAGGGATCTTAGTAGCAACTTTCTCCTGGGAAACGTATAACACCTCACTGCGTTCGCCAACCATTCTATCAAGAATGGTGATTTCGATGACTATATTCTATTCCAGATCTAGTAGTGAACGATGAAAAGCTGAATGATGATGATCAATAATCCTAAAAAATAGTTTAAAATTAATTGGAGTGTTAAATATTCCAATGTATACGTGTATAAAGTAACTTGACGTGGTATTGACGAGATGAGCCGGGGTGAATGTAACATTGTGAGGAAAGTTGTAACTATGAATGTTAAAGACTTTAAAGGTAGAGAGAACGAAGAAAAGATGGATGAATTGCGTGAAGCATAGTAATTTCAAATGCTTACGCAATTATTACACATTTGAAATAAAACTATTTTTACGGATTTTATTGTTTGTGTTTAATTTTTAATTTTCCGACGTTTCGAACACTTAGAGCGTTCAACGCTGTAAAGTATTATTTCAAATTAAAAAATAGTTTTATTTCAATTGCATGAAGCATGACAGATAGAAAGGACAATTCCTGTACGCAAAGATAACATCTGACAAAGTTGTGTGGAAGAAGAATAGGTACATATTGCGTCAACATATTATTTGTTTGGGATACGGGTAGGGATTTTTTCTTTGTGTGGCATAACTGTTAGTCGTTGCTGGCTATGACACCTTTACCCGGACTGATGCGTGAGCGACTTACCGAGTGGTGGAGGGCAGATTTGGAGTCCTCTGTAGCATGGCATGCGACTGTGGTTGCTCCTCATCTTTACCGCTAGCTTACAATTTCTTGTAAGCGTGCTCTCGTAAATCATTTCTAAGGTGCTCGGCAGCGACAGGTGCTGATCGTCGATAGCATCATTTTGTGTGGCCGTAATATCCAGGAAGGAAGCCGCGGAGTGGGAATGCGAGACGTTTGCATCCGCTGGCGGCGAGTAGGAAGAAGGAGGTACCCATGACGACACTGCCCTGAATGACAAGCCGTGGTCAGACGACTATGCCTTGAGGTGTCAGGGATTGAATTTCATTGACGATCTAGCCGGCACCCCATAAAATCATGGAAGAGGTCGCTATGGTTTTAGTAGATATTGCAGTCGCGCAGGTGACCGGTGAATTCCACACATACCTCCCGTCTGTCACTGGTGCGTAAATGCGTTTCCACAGGGTCAACAAGAAAAGGGGTTATCATGATATGTAAAAAAGTAACCCGCCCGATAAGGAGCCCTCCATTAATCACGTGAGGTTTGAAAGAGGGGGGAGGGGGTTTGACAAAAATATCGAAATATCACCAGGTTTGTAGTAAGATATCACGTGTATTTATTTTTTCGTCAAACACGCGATTTCTAATCCGAAAAGCGGCGTTTCCACGTACGTTTTGCATTAAAACAATGTTTTAAGTAGGTGATCTGTATAAAGACCTTTTTGCAAAGTATAATGAGAATGAGTTGTGGGCTAATTCTTTGTAGGTAGCAAAAATTCACGTGATGTTGGTGGAGGATTAAAAAATGCTAAAAAAAAAGATCACGTGATTAATGGACGGCCCCTAAGGGGTTAAATATACAATGTATCACCACCTCCTATTTTTCTGTGGGAGTGGTTACACCATGCAAGGTCACCAAAAGGATGAACAGCAGCCTTCTGGAAAATATGCGTCAAATCCGCCCGCAAAGCCTGAGGATTAATGGATTGGAATAGTCCATCATAAAAAATAGCGATGTATTTCAACTGATTGTAAATGATAGGTATATAGATACCTAATCAAGATAAAAAACAAATTAGCTTAGAATTGGAGTCGTAAAAACAGTCTGAAGCATCACTAGGATAATATGCAGCAATACTCTCCTGGAGTAGGTATTTATAATATCAACCACGATCGCCAAACCTTTTTTTTTTTGATGGGCTATGGTCTGGACAAACGTCGTCCGTTCGCCCGGGGCGACGGACGGAAGGGCGGCGTGTGGCTCCATAACCCACCGTATTCCCCTCCCAATCACCAATGGATCGGCCAACTTGCAGCCAAGTATAGTGGTTATGATATTATTCCTTTTAGGCCTATGTGGATGTTGACAAGCTTATGGCGAATACTGAAGTATACTATCCCCTGAAGTTTATTAGTAAAATTAATTTTGTTGCGTTATCAATACTTATTTGGTTGTCAGTCTTAAAAATATAGCTTTATAGTAGGGAATGCTACCCGTGTGATGACGGAGTAAGAATACAATTCACCACTACATATCTTACCCGTGGGTGATCGTAAGAGACGACTAGGGAATATAAAACGCATATAACATATACTCAAGAGAGGGAAAACTCGAAACCAAACCCTATACTAACACGTCTGACCAACGTAGTATAGTAGGTCATTTTCATTCGTAGTGTGGAGGAGGCTCGAGCTCTACAGTGGTACATATGCCTATGAGCCGAATAGAGAATGCAACAACAAAAACTAAGTTTTTCTTTGCATAATCGACATCTAGAATCCTAACCAATATTATAGATGCGAATATAAATTTGATTGTTTGTTTGTTTCGCTTTCACGCCCAAACTACTCGAGTGAAGTTCTGTAACTTCGCATAAACGCCATACAGAAAAAATCTATAGGGTTCCAGCTACATCTTTCATCCAGAAAAAGAGTTAGCAAGTAATAGAAAAATATTAAAAAATCTACATTAAAATAGCAAAGCCGCCGGCAGTGCTAAATAAACAAACTTGAGAGGCACATAATAACTCAAACATAATTAGGCGTTATGTTTTATAATTTATCATCTCATCAACAATGTGGCATCAAGGAATTACACAGATAACAAAATAAAAAGTACCAATTAATTACCTCCTATCCTATACAAACATTATTCATGTAAAAAAAATAAGGATGGGAATAATAAATACAGCGTAATACAATTTTATGAATATCACTCTTTAATGATTTTAAAAAAATATTTATATTACACATTCATTATATTAGATTACTTTAGAGCCTATAAAACAACAACTTTATCAAGATACGGTCTCTATGTGTTGGCAATATCCACACCGAACTGGCGGGCGGGAATCCATCACTACTCACACTACATAATAAGAATATGAAGCCAAAAATATTATCTTTTACATTATAACTACCATCGACATGCGAATTTTATTCATCTTCGATGACATAATTCTTATACATTTAGGCCCTAAGTACAGAAATAGACTACAAGAGAACTCGACAGTCATACAACCTCAAATAACTGGAAAAATCTCTTACAATAATGCCTATCTAACTACATATACATAATGAACAAAATACAATGGTACAATAGTGATATCAAATGGTAGTAGTTTGACCACTATTATTAATTATTATTGCAACAAAGTATGACAGAACCTTGCCCTGGCACTAATAGATATCACGAAGAATATCAAGACCATATAAATAAATAAATTAAAACAGGTTATTGCAACGAAGTCGTAAAGTTCATTTCGGGAGAAATAACGTATAATATACAGATATACATCGGCGCATACATCATTCATATTAAGTCTCTGCCAATTAACACACTTCACAGCCGATGTGAACAACATATAAATAAGATAGAAATGTAATTATTAAATATTTTTATATAAATTATTGTTCACGGCAATTAACAAAAAAAAAAGAATACATACAACACACAAATACCCTATTATTTAATAATAACAAATATTTGCATTCCTAGATAATTCAAAATGATTTTAAAGTGGCACTATTATACTATAGAATTATTTATACCTAAAACTAGATTTACAAAATAGGAATCTGCAATAAAACAATAATTACCTATTTATGATTGTAACAAGAAAATTCTGCATCTGTAACTGTATATATTTATATTTTTGTCGTTAGTAGCAGTGGATATGTCAAGTATTTTAATAATCGAAAATTAAATACATGTTCCATAATTTTCAGACTAAGCACAATATATCCGGACGGCAAACATGGCTCTACTATGTGAGATAATAGCAGAATATATATTTTTATATAATATTATATCAGTTTCATAAAAACTAATACACTGCTAAGATATTCACTTTATATTTTATCATGTAAGAACATAAAAGCCCATATTTATTTGTATTGGTCCAATTTTAAATTTTTCACCTAATTTGTCATGGGTAAATCACAACACAAAATTTACGAGAATAAACAATACGTTAATTTTCAATTTAATTAAAAATTAATTCGTTTAAATTAATAAATATTCATCTAACTCAATTAATAAAAATGAATAGCATACAATTGGAATGAAGGAGTCAAAGACTTACTACTATAAGCACCAGAACATCTTGAATGTATATTAATGGATATAGTTCTAAAACTAGAGGTATATCAAGGCCTAATATTATAAAATATGGTAAGATATAATATACGCGCGCGATTTTGAACATCATCTATTTTTTAAACTGGATATCACTATGTAACACCAAAACTTATTATTTTCTAAGATATTTCAACAAAAAGAAAAACCTCTATCTGAAATTTAAAAAACATGACCACATTATCTTTGCTATTATTTAGATTTATTCTATTATTTAAATTCTTTAATTTAATATTTTCTTTAAATTAAGATTTCTTTGCAATTAAGATGCGATTTTTGATAAAATTTTAATGAACCATTTTAATATCCAAAATCCCAAAGAAATAAACTTAATGGCTCCAATAATAAGTGAATAAAGTCGGAGAACAAAGATTACGAATTTATTCGGTTCAGCACCAGCTCTCATAGTTTCCACCAGATTTTGCCTATGTTTTACACCCCTAAACCTAACCCCCTAAGCATTTTCTACTTAACCCTCTGTCCCTTACAGTGTCAGGCATTTAGTTATAGAATCATCTAAATAACTCTCTTTTTTTATCTCAAATTATTTTTTTCATTTATATCCGTTTATACAACTAATAACAAAATTGATTGCCGCTTAAAACAGATTAGAATAAAAATGATTATGCACCTATTTTAATTATTCCTAAATGAATAGAATGTATAAAAAAGATTTGCGAGAAAGAAATCGCGTTACCTGCCTGGTAAAAATTTGTAATTCTACATGATACATCTATCATATTCTTTCTGTCATATCGTTCATTTTCTATCTTTACATACATCTCAATGCTCAAACGAAGGCTCACTATTACGTTTTATATTTATTAAACAGTAAAGAAAAATAAAGTAATGGGATCCTAAATTTAAATCACGCGCGCTCGTGATACACTTCCTACCTACTTTCTTCCCCACAATAGACTATTTATTATTATTATTAGATATTGCGTTTAAAATTACACAATGCAAAATATTGCAGATTCCCAAAATTCCCATTATAAATCTCCATACACAAATGAATTGACACATAAAAATATTATGCACTACTATCGAAAACAGTAATTAAATTACTATGAAAAAAACAAGTCAACGAACTAATTGTACAATAAAATATGAAACTAAAACATGGACGAAAGTTAGCTGAATGCATAAAGAAAACTTAAATGTATTCAAAACTTAATTTTAAAACAACTTTCACACCTGTAAAAGTATAATCCTGGATCCGATTGGTGGAATTTGCATCGTAGTTCAGTAGCAGTCAGCATCTATGACCGTTATCGATGCTCCGTCGTCTTCGAGTATATTCTCAGTGAGTTGTCATCATAATCATAATTTTAGCAGGTGTGGCTGACATTGAGCTGGCAACGGGGCTACATACCCAGCTGGACTCTATATATGCGACTCACCTTTCACTGGTCTTTGCGAGCCTTCTTTTTGCCTTTCTTGGACACTTTCGCATCAGTCCAAGTATCTGTAACAAGTTTAATAAGATATTAAGCAGTCATTAAAAATCTAATTGGCAATAATAACCTAAAAAAAACTATTATGAACAGTTCTTGTACATTTTTTTTATATTACCGCTAAAGAGGTAAACAAATATATAACACAGCCTTTTCCGCCATGTAATCGCCGCTCCATATAATAGAAGGTGACATATTGTGGTTGGTCACTGGTGGTTATATGCATTTTATATCCCTTAGTCGTCTCGTACAATCACCCATGGGTAAGATAGGGGGTGGTGAATGGATTCTTACTCTGTCACCACACGGATAATTTAATTATAAAAGTTAAATAGGATATTTTTGAAGAATACCGCTTCTCAATTATGTTAAAATTGACTGGTCAGTCATTAAATAGGAGAATATTGAACTACAATAAGTGCAATCTGTACTGCTACGCTGTGCTAGCTATTCAGAATTTGTTGTCAAAGAATCGGTACTGGTGGTCAACCTAAATGGTAATGTGCATTTCGGTTGGTTGGGGTGGGATGTGTCCAGATTATAGTCTGTCAAAAAAGAAGTAAAAGTCTGTTATATTGTGTGCCATACATTAACCACTACACTGCCACACAAGTTGATGACAAAATTTCGCTGATGCCACTATGCTCTAGTTTAGTAGGCAAAGTAGTCTATATGACATGTTTTCTTCCATGCCTGACATGTTTAAAAATAATTTTAAGTTTCTTGCCTTCATCACAGCCCACAAACGTCCCACTGTTGGGCTCGGGCCTCCTCCGTAATGGATGGGAAATTAACCTACTGTACAGCGCTGGTCAGACGTATTGGTATAGGGTTTTGTTTCGAGTTTTTCTTCTCTCCTATAGATGCTACATGCGTTTTATATCCCTTAGTCATATCATATGATCACCCGCGGGTAAGATATGGGCTGGTGAACAGTATTCTTACTCTGTCACCACACAGAATAAATATGCATAGCATTAGCTAAAATTTAAAGCATATAACATCATTAAGCATTTTAGCAACTTCTTTATTAAATATTTATGGTAATTTTCATAGAAAATAGTTTTAGATTAAAAATTATTAAAAAATGGGTCAGATTTTTCTAGTCTGTTAAGTACCCAATTATAGAGACACAGTATATGTATTATTATTGCCACAGTTTTACACAGTAGAAACTTATTATTTAAAAATGCTTTTACTTACCACCAAGTTCATCAAACACAGGTGCTTTTTGATTTTCCTGTTTCTCAGAATCAGAATTATCTTTCTCCAATTCAGGCTTTGGAGCAATCTTAGTTACAGCTGCAGTCTGAAAAAAAGGAATGATATATTGAAAAAGCTTTTATGTGTACACATATCATACATCATCATTCTTCTATTCTTATCCCAATTATTTGGGGTCAATACAATATGTACTCTTCTTTCATAGTACATATTGTAAAAATTATTGGCAATAGTTTTGTGGACCCGCTGCCTGCCAGACTTCAACCCTCCTTGGGATGTAATTATTGACCAAACAGCATCTAATGGAGTTGGCTCAGGTCGTTATAATACTCTTAGTCGTATTTTACAACATCCACAAGCAAAGTAAGGGTTGGTAGTATTCGTAGCCGCTACCACACAGCTATGTACACATATCATACATGCAATAAAAATATTATTTGAAAACAAAGAACTGGGGAATTAATGTAAATGAAAGTTCATAATAATACATACATGTAATTGAAAACAGCAAGTCTGAAATAGTAAAACAGTCTGAAATTTAATTTATTATTACTCACCTCTACAGTCTTCTTTTTGATTTGTTTTTCTATATTTTCTTTCTTTTTATTACTTCTTAGATCCTTGACATCAGTTAGCTCTTCAACATCTGGGGATTCTTCATCCTCGGTGCTGACTAGAGCTGCTCGATCTTGGCGCTCTCGCTATAAAACAATAACAAACAGATTTTGTAAATTATGTTGGAAAATAAAGGTATAAAATTTTAAAATATTTTTATAATAACATATTCATTGAATGTATAGTAAATTTTAAGTAAATATAAGTTCAAAAAAGAATATATGAATGCACTTGTGTAAGCAATAAACTTCAGGGTCATCTGTGAAATCACCTGTAGAAGCCCCTTAGACCACAAAAATTCAATATTCTCATTAAATTGTTAGAATTAAGATAAAATTACCTCTTTTAAAACCCTCTGCAATTCTTCAACTTGAGCTTGAAGTGCACGAGCTGCATCCTCATCTACTTGCGGACCTTCAGCACTGATAACCTTGATGGTCTCCTCAATAGGTTCCTCCACAGGATGCGCAGCTTCAATATCAGCATCCTTAACAATCTTCTTGTTCTTTTTAGGAGTCTCCTTCTTTTTCTCCTTTTCTTCTGCAGGCTTCACTTTCTTTTTATCATTCTTTTTTGGCACTTCTTGCCATCCTGCATCATCAAAATCAACTGGCTTTTCAAGCTCGGCAGATTTACTCTTTTTACCCTTCTTGATGTCAGTTCCAGTTTCCTTTTTCACGGGTTTAGGCTCAGTAGGTCGTTCCTTTGGTTTTGGTCGATCAATCTCTTTAACCTTTTCTTCTTTCTTCTCTTTAACTGGAGACTTTTTAGAACTCTCAGATTTAGTCTTTGAGTCATCAGGTACAGTACGGTTGGGTGACGACTTCTATAAAATATAATAAAAAAGTAAATCTTGAATATAAACAAATATTGAATGATCAAATTTTATGGCAGAATAGGGATATTATATATTTGTTGAATCTTATACAAGATCATAATATAAGGATATCAACCGAAATGTAATCAAGAAAATGCCGTACAATTTTAAATTAAATTCTCCCGGTAAAATAGCAAGCATATGCTTACAGGTTAAAAATAACATGAGCACGATAGCGACAACAAGACTATGTTTATAATATATACTCACCTTATCCTTCTTTTTTCCTTTCTTATTGGAAGATTTTCTTTCGTCAAGTACCAACGGAAGCTTGCCAAATTCCGGCTGTTCAGCTGAATGGAAACCAAATACGAAGACTAACGCTGCGCATACTAAAACAACAGCCACAGCAGCAACAGTGAACATAAACTGTGCGTTCGACACTTGACTCAATATTTCCATCTTAACCCTCCAGTAATAAACCGCCCCAAAATTAAAGCTCACACATAAAGTTGTCGATAAGCTATGATAAACGTCGACCAAATTAATTCTGAAGCGATAAAGACAGACACGGTAACATGATGACGCGGCTGTGACGTGCCAAAAAATTGGCGATTTACTGAGCTTGAGGGTGACCACTTAAGCTGATTTGTTAGTTTCTTTTTTGGTTAAAATAAACGTATTAGGTTTAATTTGACTCGTTTCTTAAATAAAACTAAAATTGTTATTCAGCATCGATTTGATAATAATATGGTTTTTTTTTTATAATTAAGTGTAATATCATTTAAGTAATCTAATTCAATAAAACATATTTCTTTATTTTTCTACTTAAATGGAATCATTGATGAAAAGTGGGCTGTTGCTTAAAGTGAAATTTTTATTCTTATTTTAATTAACTTCAAAAATACTTACAATGTTAAATATAATAGTAAATAAATAAGAAAATGTTCAACTTTTCCAAAAAAAAATGAATATCCTCAGTACTCTCGAAATTGTATGATGCTGATGACCTGGTGACGAGTTACATCAATGGGGAGAACATATAAATCCTCTCCGTGAAAAAATACATACCAATTTTCATAATGATCCCTCAAATAGTTTCAGAGATCAGCGATGTCATATATACACATATATATGCTCTTTTATAGATATAAATTTAATAAATTACTTCATGTAAAGTCATTGACTGTCAGTAAGTCAAATCACCTTCAAGTTGAAGGAATGGCTCGTCCACGTTTAGTAGCTTCAATGAATAAATCATTCCATTTATATATACCTATATAGCTTTTCAGGATAATCCAACTAACAAAAATTCTAAAGCCAACAACAAAATTTAACTCGTGAATTTATTTAAAGGTACTTTCCTAACTCCTATAACTGTCAATCTAAATTGAGTTATTGGCGAAATCTTGTGAACACCATTTATAAAAAAAAAAAAAAGGAATGGCACTATTTGTTGAAAGCACGAAGTATAGATACAATGAGTCCGAAAGTAATGTTGAACAAATGGTCTCCATTTAGGGGACAGAATTTTTGCTGGTAGAGCGCGCCTCTTTTCAAGAAGTACTCGTTTAAATCCTTACGCGGGAAGTTTTGTTGCTATTGATAGCTCTGGAATGTTTTGTTTTGTAAATGGCAAATACTCAAACCGAGTGGTCCAAAATAGAAAGAAAAAAAAATGTTTTGTTGCTATTGACAGATCTGGAATTTTATATTTAAATTAATTAAATTCAACATTCGCGAGCCAACGCGTGTTTACGTGTAATAATAATAATAATAGCCTCGGTACGTCCTAAAGTCTGGTTGGAAAATATGGTTTTATTATTGCGTACATAAATAATATAGAAAAGCCTATACCGTTCGGACTCCTTGTATCTATACTTCGTGATTGAAAGCTTCAACATCAACTTCAGTGGCCACACGGTTAATAGTATCACCTGGAAATTTTGCTAGAAAACAAAAACACGTAAAGCACAGTTATATGATATTCACTACAACCGAGCACTTCCTACGCATCATATTACATAAAATGGCATCAAAATTATTTAATATAACATGTTAATACAATAAGATATAGAATATAACACAAGACCACTACATAACGCTTTCGCGTTCCTGCTGAAATTGTCAACCATCTCTCTTCATTGAAACTTCAATTGCAACTTCGTCGTAACTAAGCCCTATCTTACTTTACACGATGATTGCAGGCAATTTCTTATAAGTAAGAATTGTAGTAAAAAAGGAATAAAATACTGCCTTCAACAAAACTTCGACTGATATTTATCCACTCGACCTAAAACCACTGAGACAATTATGTGCAATTCCCGTCAATCCAGTAAGGTTATTAGTCAAAATCCAGTCACCCAGCTTTTGTTCCTGTTTTTATAATGCTAGGGCCGTACCTGCGTGCATCGTCACGAAGCTTCTTGCAATGAGACGATATACGCAGATGTGACCAGTCATTATCGGCTATCGTCGCGAACATTAATATAGAGTGCAGCAATGAAATGGTGTTAGAATTTTTACATCATTATGAAGCGGAACCCATGAAGGGATCCAAAAAAATCATTATGTAATTATTAGTATAATATAGCTATTATAGTAAAGTAATTCGTCGTCTATAGTTAAACGCATGAAAATGATATCGGCCATCTTTAATTATTGTACGATACTTCGTTCTTTGGGGGGCATAGTCCGGAGCGTGCTCGTCGCGTCCCCTGCCAGTCTAATTAGACTACTAATCCGGCTCGATATGCGTACCGTAGTGCGGGTTAGGGCGCCCCCCGGAGGCGACGTGTACCGACCCGCCTCCGTCGGTAAGAACTTCGGAAGTTGCGGCGATGGGGGCCGCCACCCATCACGCCTTGCCCAGTCAGGCGAGTCGAGGAGAGCAGAGTGCCGGGTGGGCACGTGGAATGTAAGAGGTTGTGTGGAAGGTAAGTTGCACGAGCTGATATCCGTCATGGCGGACAAACAGCTAGACGTGCTCTGTGTAACAGAGACCAAGCGAAGGGGCAGCGACGCCTGCGATCTTCCTGGTGGCGGGAAGGCTCTGTGGTCTGGTGTACCACAGAGCGATCGAGCCAGCATGGGTGTAGGAGTGCTGTTGTCCTCTCGCTTGGCCTCAGGTGTGAAGGATTACGGAATGTATGATCCCAGACTTCTTTGGGTCCGTATAAAACTAGGTGTCACCAAGGTATTCATGGTTGTAGCATATGCTCCAGTAGGATCCTCGGTGGCATTAGACCTAGAGAATTTTTGAGATAATGTTAGGGAAGTTCTGGATATGGCAGAAACCAGTGAACGCGTGATTGTATGCGGAGATTTGAACGGATGGGTGGGGACCAAGCGTCCCGACTATGAGGACGTACTTGGTCCATTTGGTGATAAGAGAGTGAACGACGCAGGTAGGGTCATAACGGATGTACGCATGGAGAGAAACCTTATTGTGTCAAACACATTTTTCCAACATAAGGACATCCATATGTATACATGGAGAAGGAATGAACAGAAAAGTATAATAGATTTAATTTTGGTAGACAGTCGCCTCTGAAGCAAAATATTAGACGCAAGAGCCTACAGGGGCCCCATAGTCGATACGGACCACTATCTCGTTATTGCGAGATTTAGTGGTCTGTTCAGAAAGTAGAGACACTGGCGAGAGCGTGTCCACTTCGGAGGGCTTGAAAGAATAAAGGTTGAAAGGTTGCAAGAAGAGAGTGTAAGAGAAAAGTATGCAGAGGGTGTCCGAGTACTGCTGACGATGGCAAGCCAGCCGCAAACGGACATTGAAGAATGCTGGAGAGTATTGAAAGAGAGTATGGCAGATACAGCGAAAGAAGTATGTGGAAGCTAGTTCAAAGAAGCATAGAAAAACAAATGGTGATGCATGGTGGGATGCGGAAGTGGCAGCTTCCGTAGAGCAAAAGAAGAAAGCGTGGCTGGACTATGTCTCTTCTTTGAATCTGAATGACAGTATGACTGAACAGAAGAAAGAAATATACCGGCAATGTAAGAATGACACTAAGGCCTTAGTGAAAGAGAAACGTGATAGAGCAAGTATGAGTGCAGAAGATAGGCTGACTAAAAACTTCGAGGGTAACACCAAACTCTTTTGGAGGGAGATGAAGAAGTCTCGGTGGGTTGGTCAGCCTTCAGAATGAATAAAATAAGGTCTAAAGGTGGAGACATTATTACACAAACACAAGACGTGTTAAGCCGATGGGGTGAATATTTTGGCGATGTGTATGCGGATGCTACGGTTGACGCCGGTGTCGCATGTGGTTTAGTAGAACAACATTCGACGATAAGAAGTTTAAAAAATGGTAAGGCAGCGGGCATTGATAAGGTGTCTGCCGAGATGATCAAGCTTGGTGGCTCCTGTGTCTGGGAGGCGTTCCTGTTGCTCCTCAATTTATGTTGGAGCTCGGGAATGGTTCCCGGGGACTGGAATAGCGCAGTCATCGTGCCTTTGTTTAAAAACAAGGGTTCACGTTATGACTGCGCAAATTACAGAGCCATAAGCTTGACAGAAAGCAATATTGACTAGTCAGCCAATAAATAAAGGGTTGTACAGCTACGATAAGCGCAGCAGTACGGCACCACGGATACGGGATAACTTAACGGGGCCTATATGTGAGCCTTAAGATTGGTTGCAGTAGTAGGTATGGCAGAAACGCCTAAACGCACGGAAATTTTCTCGAGTTGCTACAAGATCCGTGTAGTATACTACTCCAGATGTTACTTGCAAACTGTCTAACATAAGGTCGCGCTCGTTACGCCAGAGATCGCACTCCCAGAGAATGTGATGTGCTGATTGTTCATACTCGCGGTTATTTGTAGAACATTGACATAGTGGTGAAGGTACGAGTTTAAAAGAAAATAATTTACTTTTAAAGTTGCCATGTCCAGTTAGAAATTGAGCTACAAAATGGTCAACCTCCAGCCACACTCTCTCTAGGCGCTCGCGGACGCATGGGAAAAATAGATAGAGGTGACGGCCCTTCGATGATGAATCCCATCTTTCTTGCCATTCAATTAAAAGTTTTTCATAGACAACGGACTGCGGTGCAAACAATCGAGCGATTTTATTACGGTCGCGCGGTAGAAGGAAATCTGTGTTCATATTTTCCCTTGTCGTGTAATACATTGATGCCCGTCTCTGAATCTCCAAGTCAACCGGAAGTACACCCGCGAGTACCGGCAAAGCCTCGGTACTGACCGTCCTGTAGGCTTTACACAAGAATATTAAGGCCAATCGTTGGCTTTGTAATAATTTAAGGCGAGCTGCCCCTATGGTAGCCCTATCAGCCCAAACGGGTGCAGCGTAACAAATACACCCCAAATATGTGGCCATATATATAGTTTTCAGTGTATTAAAACGAAGGCCCCAGGTAGACGTTGATATTCTAGTAAGCGCATAGAAATTTCGTTTCGCTTTTTCACCCACAGTTTTAATATGCTCGACAAATGAAAAATTTTTTTCTAAGAGTAGTCCAAGATAGCAAACTGAATCTTTCTTTTTGACTGTCATATTATTGAATTTTATACGCGGCAACGATTGTAAATTACCTTTTAATAAAAGGTGGTACGTTTTTTGTGGGGCAAATGTAAGCCGATTTCGTGTGCCCCATTCGAATATATTATTGAGACAAATTTCTGCTAATTTCTCTAAACCGTCTCTAGTGTTGGATTCTACGAGTAGAAGACCGTCGTCGGCATAGCCGATCAATTGACAGTGTTTCGGCAGAGGTAATTCGAGGAAATCGTCAAAACCTAAATTCCATAGATATGGACTTAGCACCGAACCTTGGGGGCAGCCCATCGTCAGTGGCTTCGACACAGCATGGTGACCAAGTTTCAGTTTAGTCGAGCCTTGTGAAAAGTATGACTGTATAATTAAGTAGATGTTCCTATAGCACCCACGAGTCTTTAATTTAAGAAGTAGCATTGGCCACCAGGCGTTGTCGAAGGCACCTGAGATATCCAGGAAAACGCCTAGCACGTATTTAAAAGCGGATGTATTAATAACTTTTCTCACCGCAATGGCTGCGTCGATAGTTGATTTACCGCGAGTGAAGCCGAATTGCTTATGGTTGAATGTTGGTCCACCCGGCAATAAACGAGGAACAATTAGCCGTTCTAAGAGTTTGCCTAGTGAGGGCAATAAGGTGATTGGTCGATATGATTTCGGGTCATCTGGTGGCTTATCACCGCCTTTAGGAATTATCCGTATATATCCGCGACGCCATGACCGAGGAAAAATACCTTCAGATATACAACGATTAAAAACCATTAACATTGAGCTGCCCGATGCTCGACTAGCTTCTTTGATCATTTTATTTGATATTTTGTCTTCACCAGCAGCTTTGTTGAGGGGAAGAGCTCTAACGGTATTCATAAACTCGGCAAAAGACGGAAGGTCAGACATAGGCGAGAGAGGTGGGTCAGCGGCCCACGCGCGTATTTGTTTATGGTGTTCGCTGTCGACTGATATGTTATCGTCTGGAATTAACGTATTTAATAAAACTTCCGTGGTCTCCTCAATACCCGTAGTGTGTTTATCATTTACTTTGATATTTTGTACGTAAGCTAGGTCGATTGAGCGATTTGCTTTAAACTCATGATATAGTGGAGACCACGGACCTTCACTTTCTAATTTTTCAACAATCCTATTTAATAAAGCGTCTTTCGACTTTTCCACCGCAGTTCGGTAGCAAGACCGGGCAGCCTTCAGTAAAGATAGAGATTCATCAAAGGCCGCTCCCATCCTGCATGTCTTTTTGAGTTTATTATGTTTCCTGCGCGCCTTTCGGAAGCGTTTGCGGAGCTCTACTAAGTGATTATTCCACCAATCACACCTCTTAGTATTAGGCAGGGGTGTTCGGCCCAAAGCTATATCAGCACAGTATATTAGAGAGTTTGACATTATTTCAGCACTTTCTTCTGCGGTTAATTGACTGCGAGTGAAATCCCTAGCACATGAGGAAAAGAGCGAGCTGAAAAAATCCCAGTTAGCTCCTTTAGATTTATATCTAAAATTGTAGCTCTGTCTAGTAGGATCCTGCGACAGACTCGATCCAAATTCGTACACGATCAGACGGTGATCACTACACGACGCGTCAGGGAGAACGCGCCATCTATTTAAGCGGACGTCTGCGCTTGAAAGCGTGACGTCAATAGAAGATTCACCCATAGGGCTGCAAAATGTTGCTGGTGCATCAGGTGTATTGTGGATGGACAGATTCATCTCAGCGATGAAATCTTCTATCGCACACCGTCGATCAGTGTCGGTGTATCTAAACTTGCCATACCAGAGAGTAGATGACGCATTCACGTCAGCACCTATTATAATTTTACGGCCCGTGAGAGACCGCAAAACATGGCGAAGATGGTGTAAATGTGGATTTACGGGGTCTGAATATTGAAAATAATAGCTCACAACGTAAACCCTACAGGATGAGGATGTAATCTCAGCGACAGCACAGTGTGACGTCATAAGATTTTGTAGTGACGTAACCGTAAATTTGGCACTTGCAACATAGATGCCGGCTCGTGCTTTGTTGTCCAATTGTACAACCCTATTACGTAAGCGAGTACTATGGTATTGTTCTTGTATAAGTACGATATCTAGATTATATTCCATAACTAGACGGTCTAGCTCTGATGTCGCTACCCTATCATTATGGAGATTTAATTGCCCTATATTTAAACTATCCATTTTTATTTTTAATAATTTGTATTGAGTACTAATTGTTCTAACTTTAACTTGTAGGTGGGGCAGTCCGATGCGCCACATAGATGATCATAAGGTTTTTTAAAACGTTTACACGACGCACATTTTGGTTTAAAATCTGATTTGTCTTTATTTGGGCAGGACTTCGTGATATGTCCTTCGGTACAGTGACCACACGTAGGTGTTTTTTCTGTACAGTACTTCGCGACATGACCGTGAACCTGGCAGTTTGAGCAACGTACTACTTCTAAATCATCGTAGAAGCGGCAGTTGGCCCAGTCTATAAATAGTTTTTCTTTTGTGGTTAACAGATGGACGCGCACTTCGCGATCAAGTTCGATGCCGATCCACTTCCGCCCATTCTGTAATTTTCTATTACGGATAATTTTCGTAGATTTAATGAATTCGTCCTCTTTAAGTGACATTTCGTCTTTAATATTTTGACGGTACAGTGCGACAAGGAACGCCTCGTCTTCCATAGAAATCGGCACGTCTTTAATTATTAAACGAGGACGTCTACCTTTCGGTTTTTCTAAACGTAGGCCAGCGGCCTTTATAGCGTCGACTGATTCCAGTTTTTTAATCTGTCTCTCATTAGTAACGCGAAGGACGACACCCGATTTCGCGGCTTTTTTGACGCCTACTATTTGGAAACCATCATCGATAGGTTTGATTGCCTTCAGTAACGCTTGTTTGGTAGCTGAAGATGACGCGTAATCAGCTGTACGTTCGGCCGTGGGATATGCAATTACACAGGGAGCGCGCGACGAGCGAACCTCGAACTGTGGCACCACATTTGACAGTTTTAATTTTTCGGCGTAAGATGGTTTTTTAATATCGTTTATAGGGAGTTTAGTTTGAACTTGGCTTAATTCTCGTTCGACGTTGGCCAGTTTAGTCTCATTACAAGATGATTTTAATGCTAAAATCGATACAATGGCCGTAATGCGTTGGGTGTAATCCATAATGGCAGTTTTATTTGCGTTATTCATACGTGAACCCTGATCATTTACGAGCTCATTTATTTTTGACAAAAAAGTTGACGCCTCGGAAACCAGCTCGCAATAATCGGCTTTTCCCGTGTCACTAACACTAAGTGGAGACAAGTTATTCGCAATAGGTACCGGTATGGATTTCGTCTCGGGTGTAACGTATGCCGGAGACGGCTCATTGTAAAGGGCACGTCTGCTGTTACCGGCTGGTGGTGAGCGAGGTGTTAACTGACTCAAACGAAATACGTCGGCGCCACGATCAGGCGGTTCGCTATCATTATAACATTTAGGCATTCTAAGTACAACGATATAAATTAAACGAAGAAAATAAAATTAAATCCCAATGTTAATAATAATATAAACCTACCCACTACTTAAGAAAAATAAAAACTTACCGATTTTAACACTATTAAAGCATAAACAAGAACAAATACTTATCGTAATACACGTAATAGCGAACAAAACACAACAAATCACAATTGGAAACACTGCACAAGCCGATAGAATATCCTTAAAAGGACAAAACTATTTTTATTCTACGCGCGAATCAACTTCGCACTGTACTAGGCTAAGGCGGGGAGGGGAATGATGATCCCGCTTTGCCTGGGAGGGAAGTGGAATCACTCTTTTCCAACTCCTCCTCTTTAACTTTTCTAATTAAATTTGTTGCGGGTTCCAAGACAATTAAAATCATTTCCCGGGACTGCCTGAGGGTCAAACCTCGGTGTCATTTATAGTGACCATTGTGGATCCTGGCTTACAGGAGTTACAATGGTGGGAATGTGTGGTGGGATTAGTCCCAAACAAAAAAAAGCCATAAGCTTGAGCAGTTTGGCAGCAAAAGTGTACGGTAAAACTATTGAAAGAAGAATGAGGATGGCGTCCGATGGTTTACTGTGTGAGACACAAGAAGGTTTCAGGAGTGAAAGGGGATGCATGGATCAAGTGTTCTTTCTGCGCAACATTGTGGAGAAACATTTGGCTCTAGGTCAGAGGGTTTTCTGCAGTTTTGTGGATCTGGAAAAAGCATTTGACACGGTTGTACGAAAGGAACTTTGGGACATTTTACCGGAGTATGGTATTAACGGTAAACTGCTACAGGGTGTGCAGTCCAGTTACATGGGCTGTAGAGCCTGTGTGCGGCTAGATGATGGAATGTCGCCTTGGTTTGACGTCAATATCGGCGTTAAGCAGGGGTGCGTTCTGTCAGCCAAGCTGTTTATCATATATCTGGATAAATGTCTCCAAAGGTTGAACGATATGAATGTGGGAGTCCAGATGGGCGACTCAGTGGTCACTGCTCTGCTTTATGCAGATGATGCAGTCCTGCTGGCACAGTAAGCGACTGACCTGCAGACCCTAGTCGATAATACAATGACAGAAGATTGTAAGAAAAGGGGTCTACGCGTGAATGTAAACAAAACCAAAATAATGGTCTATGAAAGAGATTAAGCTAGAACAGATGTAAGAGTAACAATAGATAATGATGTACTAAAGCAAGTGGATGAATTTGTATATCTTGGATGTGGATTTAGCCGAGATGGAAGGTACACCACTGATATAGAGCGCAGAGTGAATGCGGGAAATAGAGTGAACGGAGCGTTGGGGCAACTTCTCGGTAGCCACCACCTCAGCCAGAAGGCACGTGTAGCAATACATAACGCAGTGCTTGTCCCAACATTACTGTATGGAAGCGAAAGTTGGGTATACAGAAAAGAGTATGAAAGTAAAATTAATGCGGTCGAAATGCGATCTCTGCGGCAAATCTGTGGAGGCTGACCGACCCCATTCGTAACGACGACGTAAGAGAGCGAGCAGGTATGAAAGAGAGTATTGGTGTAAAGATGCGAAAGGGAATGCTCCGATGGTTCGGACATGTGGAAAGAATGCCGAACGAACGTCTGGTTAAGAAGATATACAATGCGAAAGTGGAAGGATGTAGGTACCGGGGAAGACCGAGACTAACCTACCTAGACCATATCGGTCATGTACTGAAGGAAGGTGGAGTCAAGAGTCGGCGAAACCGGCGAGCGTGTCTGAAGAGAATTATGAATCTTGAGGAAGCGAGTGAAGAATGCAAAGATAGAACTCTGGCACTCTGTTCTCTCTGCCTACCCTACAAGGGATATGGCGTGATGATATGTATATGTCTGTACGATACTTCGTGTAAAATACCGAGGTCGCTAATATGACCACAGTTTTATCGCGATAATCTTTTGTGTACAAAACGTACCAAGCTTCGCCACACATTACTTCGGGACGATACACGCAGGTGCGTCCCTAGCATAACAGTTATACATATTTTCAAACAGTTACAAAACGTTATCTAGATTACTCTTAAAAATGATATATATTGCGGTTTCCTTGTGTTGATACTACTTTAATCTTTGATGTAGAGGAGCTCTACACTGGTACAGCTGTACCAGCCATTTATTCACCCAGTTAATTTAATATGGATATATCAATATTACGATATCATACTCACACCGGGCATCTATCACATATCGTTGGCGAATTCGTGAGAAGCATTGGGTTGACACTGACTGAAGTAAGGCATCAGTGTACAGCGGAGTTTTGGCAGGAAGGTGAATATGTCATGTGACGCTCCTAAATCTTGCATAGGTGATAAATGGAAAAAGTTGCAACAGTAACAGTTAAATAATTTCCCAGGCATCTTACACTTGAAGGAAATAATAACATAGCTCACAATATCGCGCCAAGCTGACTAAAGGGTTTGGCATTGGATGCTGCACCAAGTTTTTGTGACAGTTTGAATTATACATAAAATATTTCAGTTTTACATACATACATACATATCATCACGCCATATCCCTTGCAGGGTAGGCAGAGAGAACAGAGTGCCAGAGAGCTCTATCCTTGCATACTTCACTCGCTTCCTCAACATTCATATTTCTCTTCATACACGCTCGCCGGTTTTGGAGACTCTTGACTCCACCTCCCTTCAGTACGTGACCAATCTGGTCTAGGTAGGTTAGTCTCGGTCTCTCCATATATATTATATTATATATTATTTCCCCATATATTCTATTTATATATTATATTATGTCCCCATATTTCAGTTTTAAGATGTGTTATTAGATGATTTTTATGAAATTTTATATGTAATGTCAAAATCATCATTATCATCCTGCTCGTATATAATTACTTGAGGTTTTTTTTTTTTGGGGGGTGGGCTACGGTCGGCGCACTCCTCTCCATCCGGGGTGACAGAGGGGCATAAGCACGCACACCCATAACCCACCCGTGACGTCGCCTTCGTCGTTGGGCCGACCACCGGAGCAGAGTGACTTGACGTCAGTGGTCGGCCCGACAGAATACCCCTGAGGAGTACCCTCTCCTCGACCGACATCCCCCACTCAGGTAGGATGTCAGTCTTTCCTCACGCGGTCGGCCTCTCGGCGGGTGACGGACTAATTCCCCGATCCAGTCACCCGCGGCCTCGGCTAGGGCGGCATCAGGCGCAGGTAATCGCGCCTGCGCTGCCCCAGTCGCTGGCGGCGGCTCGCGCCATCGAGGGGACGCTCCTCGCGCACGCGCTCCGCCGCCTCCTTCCGCGAGACTACTGCCTCGCAGAAGGTTGCGACCGCGTCCCAGTTCCTGACGCTGTCGAGTATCGCCCTGGCGATGGTCGGCAGCGTCAGGTCGGCACCGATGATTGCGACGAGTTCACGACACTGCTCTGCCCAGCGGCACAAATCTCGAGCGTATGCTGCGCCGTGTCTTCGTCGCCATCGCAGTGGTGGCAGGACGGTGTACTCTCCCTCCTGACGACCTTGTGCAGGTATTTAGCGAAGCATCCATGCCCCGTCAAAACCTGCACCAGTCGGAAGGAGAGCACCCCGTGCCGCCGTTCCAACCACTGCATCAGCACCGGCCGGAAGGCCTCTACGGTCCGCACACCGAACCGAGGCCTCTCCAGTCGGACTGCCCAACGGGCAATGACATCTAGGCGGGCGTCGACGCGCCAGGCGGTGAGTTCCCTCAAAGAGACCACACCGCCCTCCGCGCGCACCCCCGACACCCGCCGATACAAATCGGCGAGCATTTCCGCCTCCAGGTCCCACGGGGGACTCACGGCCAACAGGCACGCTGCTTCCGTCGCCACCGTGCGGTACCCGCGTACAGCCCTGACCACCATGGCCCTCTGTGGTCGCCACAGAAGAGCCCTGAGTCGGACGGTCAGGGACCCCGCCCACACCGGTGCGCCGTACAGGGCGATGGCCCGGTCGATGGACCGGACGACCCCCGTGTACAGCTGTCGGCACGTAGCGCTCGGTCCACCCACATTCGGCATAAGCCATGAAAGGGCGGACGCCGTGCCGACGAGCCGCAGAGCGAGCCTGCGGAAATGCTCCCGAAACCACCAATGCCCGTCGAGCATCAGGCCCAAATACCTCATATATTACTTGAGGTGGACGTAATATGCACTTCTTCTTTTCCATCGTACATATAACAAAAATTATTGGCAATAGTTTCATGACTGGCCACCTGCCTGATGCCAACCCTCTCTGGGAATGTAATTATTGACCAGACGGCCTGTGGGGTTGGCCCAGGTCGATGTAAAGGTCTTAGTAACTTTAAATTTAGTTTTTGATAATTAAGTACTCATAATTTATATGGTAAACAAAACATACATACATACATACGTATCATCACGCCATATCCCTTGCAGTGTAGGCAGAGAGAACAGAGTGCCAGAGAACTCTATCCTTGCATACTTCACTCGCTTCTTCAACATTCATAATTCTCTTCATACACGCTCGCCGGTTTCGGAGACTCTTGACTCCACCTTCTTTCAGCACGTGACCAAAAGTAAACAAAACAAAAGTAATTTTTTATCACATTTGATGCTATACACTAGATACTGTAATAACAAAAGTTAAACTTATAATCACACTTTCATACAATAATAAGAAAGTATTTCTAATAAGTATTTCTCAACATTATTGACGTTAGAAATGAATGGTTATCGCTCATAAAAAATGTAAGCCAAGAGGATAGTGCTTTAGTGATGATACCGAACTACGAAAAAGCTTTATCTAGCATTCTGAGAGATATACATATGTGTAGAAGAAAATTTATGCCTAAAGTTTCGGCGACTTTGTACTGCAGTCATCTGCGACAGTTGATCACATCCATTGGTGATTTTTATGGAAGAGGTTATAAATTTCCATCTCATGTGCCTGAATCTCTGAACAAATATCAAATAGTAGTTGAACCGGAAGCTTGCCCTCTAATGGTATCACCTACGGGTCAATTTATTACACCGTCGTCGTGTCCTGCGGAAGAATTGGTGGCTTTCATAGCTAAACATCTCGGTGAAGCTACTAAACTAATTACAGAGTACTAGCATAAATAAACACGTCGAGAGAGCTCTCCATAAAGAAGTTATGGAACGATTCGGTCTACTAGAGATACAAAAAGACGATAGCATCACTCCAGCGTTAATGATATCATGTTGTCAAAGATTGCTTACAAGAAGTGAGGAGTTAAGTGTGAACGGAAACATATTATATATAACTCATTATTATTCAGTGCTGTCAGAAGGCACATTATGTATACCTTGGAATTTCAATTCGTTATCTTAGAAATTTAGATAGCTGTGTGGTAGCGGCTACGAATACTACCAACCCTTACTTTGCTCGTGGATGTCGTAAAAGACGACTAAGAGCTTTATAACGACCGGGGCCAACTCCATCTGATGCCGTTTGGTCAACGATTACATTCCCAAGGAGGGTTGACGTCTGGCAGGCAGCCGGTCATAAAACTATTGCCAATAACTTTTACAATATGTATTATGAAAAAAGAGTACTTACATATTGTATCGACCCCAAGTAATTGGGATAAGAGTAGGAGAATGAATGATGATACAATAATAAGAAAGCTATAAAACGACGTGAATTCAACTAATTGAATAAGCAAGTTTGAACTTGTAAAGTCCCGACGTAAACTAGTGACATCTAACGTAGCGTTTACCGAATTCATTCGAGTAAAAAACGGCTCGAGTGGCATCACTAATTTGACGTCATCGCCATTAGAGGTTTAATGTAGTCATGTGCAAATCATGTCCTGGAGCGGATCGGACATGGAACGATTCCTTTTTCTGTCGGAACTATATCTAGGAAACATGTTCGCGGACCTATCTAGTTCTGCTGACCGATAGTACATGAGTCCTATCCTATCGGTTCTAATGACATGATTATGCAGTCCAAGCCAACGTAACATGTGCGGACATAATTTTAATCGGCTCCAGCCATTCAAGATCCATATTTCGTAGTTTATAGCTTCTTCAAATTTAGTATTTTGAAGGAGCTATAAACTACAAAATACAAGTTATTTTTAGGTACCGTTTATTTGTCTTCTTCTTCTTATATATTGGCAATCAGCTACATATATGAGCTATTAGTGCCAGTGTCAAGTTATAAATATTTTCACGTTTTTAGTCTTTCAAGTTAGTCATTGTCTAAGTCAAGTTGTCGCCATTAACAGTGCAATGGCCACACTGTTAATGGTATCTTGTGGGAATTTTGATAGAAAACGAAAACGTTGTAAAGCACTTTTATATGATATTCACTACATCCCAGTAGTTCCGCCGCTTCATATTACATAAAATGCCATCAAAATTATCTAATATAACACGTTAAAACACTAAGATATCGAATATAATATAAGAGCACCACATGACGTTTTCAAATTCCCGTCAAAAGTCCCCGTTTATTTGTCAGTAATTGTCGGAATATCAGTTGATTTACCCCATGGAAGTAATAAGTACTCTGTTGTACAGAGTTATTACTTCCATGATTTACCCCACGAAGTATAGATACACACGTTTATCTATACTTCGTGATTTACCCTTATACTTGACATGACAGGTTTAGGACTGACAACCAGTGTCTTAACAGTTCGCTTATAGAGATTTTGTGTGAGATTTTTAATTCCACCCTGTTGCGTTAGATGGCGCCAATATTAAGCTTTGTTACGATAAAAATAATATAAAATTAATTTATATTATATGACCTTATTTGTACATACATACATACATACATATCATCACGCCATATCCCTTGCAGGGTAGGCAGAGAGAACAGAGTGCCAGAGAACTCTATCTCTGCATACTTCACTCGCTTCCTCAACATTCATAATTCTCTTCATACACGCTCGCCGGTTTCGGAGACTCTTGACTCCACCTTCCTTCAGTACATGACCGATCTGGTCTAGGTAGGTTAGTCTCGGTCTCCCTCGGTACCTACATCCTTCCACTTTCGCATTGTATATCTTCTTAACCAGGCGTTCGTTCGGCATTCTTTCCACATGTCCGAACCATCGGAGCATTCCCTTTCGCATCTTTACACCAATACTCTCTTTCATACCTACTCGCTCTCTTACGTCGTCGTTACGAATGCGGTCGGTCAGCCTAACTCCACAGATTTTCCGCAGAGATCGCATTTCGACCGCATTAATTTTACTATCATACTCTTTTCTGCATACCCAACTCTCGCTTCCATACAGTAATGTTGGGACAAGCACTGCGTTATGTATTGCTACACGTGCCTTCTGGCTGAGGTGGTGGCTGCCGAGAAGTTGCCCCAACGCTCCGTTCACTCTATTTCCCGCATTCACTCTTCGCTCTATATCAGTGGTGTACCTTCCATCTCGGCTAAATCCACATCCAAGATATACAAATTCATCCACTTGCTCTAGTACATCATTACCTATTGTTACTCTTACATCTGTTCTGGTTTTATCTCTTTCAAAGACCATTATTTTGGTTTTGCTCACATTCACGCGTAGACCCCTTTTCTTACAATCTTCTGTCATTGTGTCGACTAGGGTCTGCAGGTCAATCGCTGACTGTGCCAGCAGGACTGCATCATCTGCATAAAGCAGAGCAGTGACCACTGAGTCGCCCATCTGGACTCCCACATTCATATCGTTCAACCTTTGGAGACATTTATCCAGATATATGATAAACAGCCTGGCTGACAGAACGCACCCCTGCTTAACGCCGATATTGACGTCAAACCAAGGCGACATTCCATCATCCAGCCGCACACAGGCTCTACAGCCCATGTAACTGGACTGCACAGCCTGTAGCAGTTTACCGTTAATACCATACTCCGGTAAAATGTCCCAAAGTTCCTTTCGTACAACCGTGTCAAATGCTCTCTCCAGATCCACAAAACTGCAGAAAACCCTCTGACCTAGAGCCAGATGCTTCTCCACAATGTTGCGCAGAGAGAACACTTGATCCATGCATCCCCTTCCACTCCTGAAACCTCCTTGTGTCTCACACAGTAAACCATCGGACACCATCCTCATTCTCCTTTCAATAATTTTTTTTTTTTTTTTAATAATATACCTTATTTGTATTTGAGTAAAACATTCATTTTAACTCTTTTTATTTTTATAAATCACATGTTAATTTTTATACATTTTATTGTATTTTGCGTAAAAAGAAACGTGCTGTCGCCATGGCAGCCGTTTAAAAAAATACCTTGCGAGCAGTGTGACTAAATTTACCAGAATTCTGCGATTTTAGTAGAATTCAATCTCAAATTTATGACTGTAGATTGTGTCGCAGACTTTAAAATTTGGCAGATTTTGGCAAAAAGTTCCGCAGGAAACTAGCGGGATTAGACATTAATTAGTTACCATTCGGTAGTTGCGGTAAACATATTTAAAAAAACCTGTCTTTCTTAAAGAACGTATTTTTTCTTCTTCTGAAGGCACCTTTCATTTTTGGGGAAAATACCCCTTAAATGTATATTTTGCTTTGAAATTGTATGTAATATATATTTTATGCGCAGATATCGTTAGTCAATTGTTTGTCCGCGTCAGAAAATATGACCAGAACTATCGTGTTGAATGGGAGAAGGATCCAATGTTTTCATCCAACCAAATCCAACCAATCAGATCCAAAAATGAGAGCAATGCCGCTTTTTGTAAAGTATGTAATAACAGTAGTTTCATGACTTTCTGTTTTTAAATAACATATAAACTCAGTGAAACATAAAAAAATGTGATTATTCTGGACAGTCGTCGGTAAGACACTGTTTTTACTTATGTTGCTCTAAAAATACTTGTAATGTAGTTAGTAAACAATTCACATCTGTATGTAACATAAGACAAACGTCTATAACTGAAGAGGTAAAAAAAGCTAAAATTAAAATGTGTATGTTTCTGGCAAAACATAATTTATCATTTAGAGTTATGGATCATTTGAACGAGTTACTTGAAAAATGTTTGCATGATTCAGTAATTGCAAGGTCATTTTTATGTAAACGCACTAAAGCTGCTGCATTGACATATAATGTTCTCAAACCTGAAGTTGGAAAAGAACTGCATGCTGAATTGGCTTCTTGTTTAATACATATATTTAAACAAAAAGCTAATTCAACATGCAGTGTGTGCCAGAAAACCTTGTTTCTTCAGTTGTCATTGATGAAAGTACCGATATCCACCACATTTCAAAAATCACGAAGGCAGATGGAATTAATTGTACCCACACTCCCCAAGTATATTATTTCGCAAAAGCTATGATGATTTTATCTATGATTATACCTGTACATCTTGTGAGCGCATATTTTTTCAAATGAACAATATAAAAAATGACTTGCGAAACAAATTTAAAAATGAATGAATGCTACATGTCAAACAAGCAGTTAAAGAACAGCCTGGATCCATAAATTTTACGCCATCAAAAAATATGGTTAAGATAGTTCAAAACTCTATAGTTCTATATAAAAATGTGGATAGAACTTAGAATTTTTTTATTTGAAAATATTGAGTTGCGTTTTTCTGTAATATATTCGTACACATTAAAACTTATCTATTCGCAGAATTTTAACATTTATTCCAAAAATAATATCAGATTTTTAGCAGAAATTATAGCATAATGATCAATTTAAATCTGGCCACACTGTATGTGAGGTTGACGTTATTCTATGCGCAAGCTTATATTAGTCTGTGGTTATGGAGTTTTGGCGCGAATGTGGAAATGTCATGTCACGCTCTTGTATTATATTCATTTCTTTAGTGTTTTGTGGTGATATATTGAATAATTTTGCTGGTATTTATGCAATATGGTACAGTTAAAGTGCTGAAGTGTAGTGAATATGGTATAATAGTGGTTTACATGTATTTTCATATTTGTCCAAAATTCCCAAAGAAAATCATTGTTTAGGTTATCAGCGCCCGATTAATGGTAACGACTTGACTTACTGACAGACAATGACTATTAAGGCTACATAATATGCAGAAATGATGAAAAATGTATGAAAAATAATTAAATAAGACTTGGCTGTATGGGCTTTGATCCCTTTGCCTATCCGAATGGACGAACAGAACCAACAAAAAAAGTCTGGTTATTCTGTTCTGTATCTGTTTATTTGTTGTGTGTATTTTTTGTTATCACGGACGACTATTTTTTGTTTCCTAGATACCGATCGACGCTTGTTTTACTAACCTGACCCATGTGTAATATCCACGGAGACCAGTGATATAATTAAAATGTTGTATGTAGTTAAATGTTGTATTATAAGAAAAGAAAGCACTATAATAAGGTAAACTGTTGTTTTATTTGTTTTTCTTTAAGAGTCTCTTAGTAATCTTCAGTTGTGAAATCAATTCTATAAAGATTTTACTTCTGAAAATTACTTAGAAAATTTATATTAATTTTAATGGATAATTGATTCCTCCCTAGCCCAGGAGGCCGTTCTCTATTTACACCAGTTATCGACAGATGGCGTCTGTACCTGAGCTTTGCTCTATACCTATATATTGGAACGAAGTTCCTTATCGCGCGTTGCGAAAGGGGGCTAGACGGAAAAAATTACTACCGACACACAACAAAGTTGTAACGACACAGCATAAAACAAAGCCGCTTTCTCTGTCCCTCTATCCCTATTTATGCTTAAATCTTTAAAACTACGCAACGAATATTGATGCGGTTTTTTTTTATAGATAGAGTGATTCAAAAGGAAGGTTTATATGTATAATATATGCATAATGTAGTAGATAAACACTGATAATTTAAGAGGTTTCTAATGTGATGTCGTAAATAAATACATTATTTTGCGCTTACATTGCAAACGCTGGCTGAACCCTATGAAATAGATCAAAATAAAGTACTACAGTATTATAGAGCTTAAAAAGGCCTACAAAAAAGTCCGCGATGGTATATGCCTATCTCTTAAGGATAACATACTATCTCCATTTTAATACTTTAAAAAATGGCATATTATAAAACGATAATTGAAAAGCTATTTCCACAAATACTGTATTAATCCTTATCATTTTATATACATTAGTTGGCTTGAACATTTCATGAAGATAATTTTTTTCCTTCAGACCATGCAAATTAAATCAATACCTTAAGAGATATAGCAAAATCAAAATAATGCGCAACGAAATTAATTTCGTTTCGCTGCGCGGCCGGCTCGCGTTCGAGCTCGGGGCCCAAAAGTTTTGGTAGTCTAGTGGAATTGTATATCCTATTTCCTATTAATATTATAAACGTGTGGTGATAATCCGTGTGGTGACGGAGTAAGAATACTATTCACCACCCCATGTCATACCCGTGGGTGATCGTACGAGACGACTAAGGGATATATAACGCACATAACATCTGTGCGAGAGAAGGAAAACTCGAAACAAAACCCTATACCAACACGTCTGACTAGCGCGGTATAGTAGGTTAATTTCCCTCCCATTACGGAGGAGGCTCGAGCCCAATAGTGGGACATTTATGGGCTGTGATGATGATGATTATAAACGTGAAAGTTTGTAATAATGTACGAGTATGGATGTGAACATGTTTGTTGCTCTTTCACGTAAAACTACCGAATGGATTTTGATTAAACTTCATAGTAATATAGCTTGCACCTCACAATAACACATAGGCTATAATTTATAAAGATATTTTGCAAATTGGCCAAAATATAACGATAAAAATCGCTTAAGGCAGAAAAAAATTATATAATAAAAATAGTAAATTAAAAATTCAAAATAATTTGATATTTATTGCCGATGCACATTTTATAGTAAGGAATTGATTCTTATGCAAACAAATGCTTTTATTACTTTCGATATTTAAAGTACATATTTTTTGCCTTTTACCGTGTGTCGTTTGGTACAATATTTCAAATGTTAGGACAATAAGAGTGCGCAGTGCTGTGGTCAGGCAGCAACCGGGCGCACTACAGATCTACAGAAATATGGCAAGAAATCTATGATCGCCGATTGTGTGACCCGAACACATGTAAAGGCGTGAGAGCAGTCATCGTTGATGATTGTTGTATTTTAACAGCACTATCGATTTGTTAATAACATACTATACCTGTAGGTATATAGTAGATAGGTATTGAAAGTTTGTGATGCGAAACATCTTTTTGCGCGCCTTGGCAGTAAAATTGTGTCGACTACTGGAAATGATACATTGGGTAGGTACCAGGGTTGGATTTGGGTAAGCTGAAAAATATAGCATAAAAAATTTAAAAAGATAGTATTTCAAATTACTGAAATTTTTAGCATTTAATATGCTTAATTATTTATAAATACCCGAATACGAAACGAAAAATTATGTCACAAGCGGGGTTCGAACCCGCACCTATTGGGAATCCGGCCCAACCGTGCTGCCACTTACACCATAGTGAACTATTTTAGGACATGCAGATTTCGCTTCATATTATATCTTACGTCTTCAAGGTGACGTATGCCATCTATCGGACAATGTTTACACATTGTATAGACTTAATACTTCAAACTTTACAGTTAGAATTGTATTAAACGATGACACAACCTTGTTATTCAAATTACTGAAATTTTTAGCATTTAATATGCTTAATTATTTATAAATACCCGAATACGAAACGAAAAATTATGTCACAAGCGGTATATAAGCGGTAAAATAGTTCACTATGGTGTAAGTGGCAGCACGGTTGGGCCGGATTCCCAATAGGTGCGGGTTCGAACCCCGCTTGTGACATAATTTTTCGTTTCGTATTCGGGTATTTATAAAAAAAAAAAAAAAAAAAAAAAAAAAAAAGATAGTATTTGTAAAAAATTATAGTACACTTTATTATTTTGAATTAAAAATACCTAAACAATAAATCAACAGGAATTTACATAAAATTTAGTCCTCCTCCAAGTTTATCAGTTCTTCAATATTAGTTTTATCCTCAGAAATCTTAGAAATTAATCTTATTAAAATATCCTCAGGACTAAAATCAGTACAATTCTCACTTTTGCTACTATCTTTGATAGCGTCACTAGATGGCGTCTATGGATTGTGTTGCCAGTTTGTTCCCTATCTTGGTCTTAGTAAGGTTCACTTTTCGGTAGTATAGCTGAACATAATGCACGCCACTGGTTATATTTAAATACTACTTATTTTAGTCGTATATGCAAGGTATTGAAATTATAGTATTTTTTCGTACTATCGTTAGATATGGATAGTATATAGTACGAAGTATGAAATTGTAGTACAAATACTATAATTATAGTACGAAATCCAACCCTGGTAGGTACTAAGGCAAACGTCATGTCGTGATACTACGCCGCTATTCTATATTCATTTGTGTGTGCGTGCGTATGACATCGATAGCTGTCTAACATAAGTGTGACATTAAATAATTAAATATTAAATAATCTTAAATTCAATTGTTTTGTGTTTGTTGTTTGTTAATTCATATCAAAGAGTAAAGTTATTAAACTGAAAAAGAGTGGCAACTCCATGATAAAATATGCATGTATGGAAGGTGCTGCTACCCAGAGTTTACGCGGTGAACTAAAGTTGAAGTGATATATATACATATCTACATGTGTATGTGTAATTATATACAATTTTCTTTTACTATGAAAGCTACCCTGAAATATAAAAAAAACATATCAGCTGATAACGAAGCAATAATAATATCAGCTTAACAATGAAAATTGAGATAATTTTCAGAAAGTACATCAATAACCGTAAATAGATTGATGACAATAAGTACCTACGCTAGGAACAAAAGTAATAATTCTCAGTTGTCAAACGTTTGACATACAGGACAAAATGGCAGCAGTTAAGTTTGTACAAACAATCTGTAGGCGGCGCGACGGTCAGTAAAAATAAGTAATGTTTTAAGTGTGCCCCCCCAGATTAATATTCACTCTTTTTTATATGTAAAATGTCAATTATAATAATAAACAAAAATAACAAGTTACTTTAGAGACGAGCTTTATTTTTCTTTTTAGTTTATTTTTTCTTTTTAATATTTACAATAATACCTATTTTTTATTAAGAAATAGTTATCATTCTTGCCATCTGAATTACATTAGCGAGCGCTACCTAAACTGTAGAATTCATACGAAGATAACGTAACATAAATAGTTCTGAACAAAAAATAGAGACAGTTTACTCTTTATGTGGAAGCCAATATATCCTAAATTATAAGCTCATACATGTCCCTTTATTGGGCTCGAGCCTCCTTCACACTAGAAGAGAAATTGACCTACTACACCACGCTGGTTAGATGTGTTGGTATAAGGTAATTTAGTTGAGTTTTCCTTCTTTTGCATAGATGTTATATGCGTTTTTTATCCCTCAGTCATCTTTTATGATCTCCCACAGGTACGGGGGGTCAAGGGCTTCGCCAAGGGGGAGCAGGGGGAGGGGTCAGTTGACCCATAGAGATCAAATGTAGCTTCATGCGTCCGACTTACTCCGTTACCACGCGGAATTATAGTATTTAGTTCATTCTTATCTAAATAGTCATATTTGTCGCTTTCAATATTTAATGTAGATTTCAATATTTGGGAAAATATCACGATATGAAATATGATTCCTTCCATAGCATCTGAACGTTTATCGGAGTAGTTTTTACATGATAAAACACAACACTTCATGATTTTCTTCGTAATAAAATAAAAATACACCTTCTTCACTAATTAATCTTCTTCTTCTTCTTCTTATGTATTGGCAATCAGCTACTTATACGAGCTATTGGTGCCAGTGTCAAGTTATAAATATTTTCACGTTTTTTTTTTATTTAGTTTTTCAAGTTAGTAATTGTCTAAGTCGAATTGTCACCATCAACAGTGCAATGGCCACACTGTTAATGGTATCTTGTGGGAATTTTGATGGAAAACGAAAACGTTGTAAAGCACTTTTATATGATATTCACTACATCCCAGTAGCTCCGCCGCTTCATATTACATAAAATGCCATCAAAATTATCTAATATAACACGTTAAAACACTAAAATATCGAATATAATACAAGAGCACCACATGACGTTCTCAAATTCCCGTCAAAAGTCCCACTAATTAATCGAAAGGAACTTCGTTCCATCCGGGTGTCCCTTGACACCTCACGTTTTTTTTTTAAAATACTCTATGCTATGGAACTATTACGCTCCGGAACTACTCATCTCTGATCTCTAGTTTAATGTGTAATGGCAAATGTTAATGTAAGCTTCTGGAAGTGTTGAAAACACTTATATTATATTTACTATATTTCAGAAGTTCCTACGCATCATATTTAATATAAAATGCCATCAAAATTATCTAATATAACACGCTAAAACACTAAGATATTGAATATAATACAAGACCACTACATGACGTCGGAACCCCGCCAAAAATCTATTTTACACTAAAATTTTATAGTTAAATTTTTTTTTTATTTTATTGCCCTTACGGGCAGGCTATGCCTTGTCTTTCATACTAATTTTCTTCATATATTATTTATGACTTCTTCAAATTGTAATTAGTCCTTGATAGTCACTGTTCATCAGTAAGTCAAGTCGTTACCGTTAATTCGGCGCTGATACCCAAATTAATAGTTTCGTTGAGAATTTTAGGAAAACATGAAAATACACGTAAACCACTACTATACCATATCACTACACTTTAGCGCTCTAACTGAATTATATTCCATAAAATACCAGCAAAATTATTCGATATAACACTAGAAAGCACTAAAGAAATGAATATAATGCAAGAGCGTGACATTTCCATATTCGTCACACCCATGGAAGTAATAAGTGAGTACAGAGTACTTATTACTTCCATGGTCTCACCCATGGTCATCATCATCATCATCATCATCAACCTGCTCTTATCCCAATTTATTTGGGGTCGACGCAATATGTCTTCTCCTTCCATACAACTCTATCAGACGTCATCTCTGTGGTCACTCCTTGTCTATCCATGTCATGTTTCACGCAGTTCATCCATCTTTTCTTCGGTCTTCCCTTACCCCTTAAGCCTTCAACATTCATGCTTAAAGCTTTCCTCACAACATTACTTTCATCCCTTCTCATCACATGTCCATACCATGTCAATCTTTCACTCCTTAATTTTTCCGTCACTGGCGCAACTTTCAAACTTCCTCTTATATGTTCATTCCTTATTTTATCCATTCTTGTCACACCACACATCCATCTCAACATTCGCATCTCCGCTACATGCAGTCGTCTCTCATCCGTCGCTTTTATCGCCCAACATGCTGATCCATACAGTACACCCATGGTATCACATTAAATTATTGTTTACATTTTAGGTAATGTCGTGAAGAGAACGAAAAACCAAGAAACCATGAATTCGCCAACGTCCAATCAAAGATAACAAATTGCTGACTGAATGAAGTGTTAAGTAAAAATTTGACATAAGGTCCTTGTAACCATGTCATGAAACTCATAAGCAAAAAATAACGCAGTGGCTATTTTGCCGAACTACCATAGACAAATGTCAGTTACAGTTTCATATAATTCCGTTACAATTGTAACTGTCAATGTCATATTCTTTTGTAATCTGTGGGAAGAGCTGTTAACACAAAAGAGTTGCTCAATGAATGAATAATTCAATTTTCGATTTGCGTCAGTAAAAATGCTGTAATAATATTCAAGACTGCAATAATTGAATAAGTTAAACTGAATATTATTCATTCCATAAAAACCCCTAAATTAGTTTTATTTCACATATTATATTTTGATGAAACGTATAAGTGGCCTTATATCATTTGGCATGTAGACTGGCAATAAAATTGTTTGGTATTTCATGAGTATGTGTGTAATTTTGAGAATGTATTGTCGTTTTTGTTTATGTGTTAATGGATTTTGACTGACAGTTGTGGTTTGTTTATTCTATTTTACCGAACTACCAACATAAGATGAGCTTTGACACCATTGCTTTCTATAGTAAACAAAGGTCTAGGACCTGGTTTTTTTCAAAATTGCGTTAGTGTGCTGTATAGATATGGTCCCAAGTGAAGATAGGAATATTGAGAACATTCCTTTTTACGGATGTAATTGATTAAAATTGCTATCAAATATAAAAAATATATAAAGTAAAAACAATATGTACTTCAATGTTTTAAATTAATTTCTTAAAATATATAAGTTCTTATCTACAACAATACTTTGTGTATCGTTGTAGGTTGTGTATAATAGTTATGTATATATATATATATATATATATATATATATATATATATATATATATATATATATATATATATAATATATATATATGTAGGTTGTGTATAATAGTTATAGGATACGTAGTATCCTTAACTAGGCTGTGCGTATATATGCTTGCGTCGTATAATAGGTACATGGTTGCCAGTATAATGATTTAACAAGCCAAAACGTATTTGTGTAGGTACCTATAGTACAGGTCAGGTGGTCCACTTTCTCAAAATAATGAGGGAAGAATACTCCAATTTAAGGAGTAAAATACACATTTAAAACTTCCCTTTTATTCTTCCATTGTACCTAATGCAGGCACGTGCCGACTACTTATACTTGGTACGCTTTCAAGACGGGTTGGCATACAATTTCGTTTCAAGTTTACTAGGTACCTGCTGCAGTGATGATAACTGCCTTATGTCCCTTAACCTTGCCTTTTGAGGCAGACGGGAAAAGAAGGAGTAATGACATATTGTATTTTTGGAACACCGTCTGCTCTTTAACCTATGCATGTCTATATCTATTTAGTTACCTACTTCAAAATAAGTAGTAAAAACTATAATTGTATCTAATATCTATTTAAAATCTTTGTAAACGATTTTCATAAAATATTGTATAGCAGTATTTTTAGCTAACAGAATATAATTTTACTTTGGCTGAAAACTATTAGAATATGAAGGCAAATTTTGACATTGGTTTTGAAATTAAGTATAACTCAGTTGGGAAATCGAGCAGTGTATTCCAGGCGGCTGCGGTTCTCGTCTAGGTTAAATCTTTTTTAATTTTAACACTTATTTTTTCAATATATTTTTTTTTAATATTTTAAGATCTAAATGTGTTTGCCAAAAACATTTAAAAAAAATACCTACGCCATCCATATATTGTATAATTTTATGTGTAAAATAATTACCTATAGGGAATATCGTGGGTCCGATTTCCTCGCAGAACAGTTATTTGTGCGATCCATAAATGATTATTCTGAGTGTGGGTTTTGTTTATGTAGATTATATATGGTCTGAATGGAAACGTTAAAATGAAATACTGTTTATTTTTGTAAAATATGGTTTATTACTAGCAAAATGTTGAGCCTTGTGAAGGCTCGCGTAGTTTTTTTAACGGGTAATAAATTTTAAGACAGTTTTTTTTTTTAAGTATTATTTTTTATATAGAATATCGGATTGATATGGGTTTCGGTAAATAATTCATACGACCAATCATTTTAGATATTTTTTTATTAATAAAATTAAATTATACCTTAATTGATTTAAGCGGTCATCTAGTATTATAAAGATAAACTATGATGTTTTCCAGTACAGAGTTTAGTTCGCCTACAGCGATGTTAACTCTTTAATTGTCTAACAGATGGCATTAATGTACTATTATAACATTCTTTTAATATAACACACCAACTATGAATAATACATAAATTCTTGTCCCTAAAGATTACACAAACATTTAACGAACGTAAAGTTAATTATCAAATTATATTAAGCGTTGTTCTAATAGGGATGTTAAAAAATAATCGATTTTTATTTTAATCGATTATTTTTTTCTAATAATCGATTTTTTTATAATCGATTTTTATAATAATATAAATCGATTTTTAAAAAATCGATTATTTAAATTATGCGTTATAATCGATTTTTTTGAGAAGCGCCATCTATGAAACGGATGAATAAAACTCGAAGTAAATCCGTTATTATTTACAAGTTAAGAGTGCCATAATAAATGTAGTTGTTGGTAAACAATAAAAATGTCTTCCAATAGTGAAACACCTAAAAGTGGTTGGCGAAAATATTTTACGATTAAGAAACATACAGCAATATGCAAGTACTGTTCCAAAGAGCTAAAAACTTGCAGTAATGCTACAAATTTAAAACAGCATACATACATACCATCACGCCATGTCCCTTGCAGGGTAGGCAGAGAGAACAGAGTGCCAGAAAACTCTATCCTTGCATACTTCAATCGCTTCCTCAACATTCATAATTCTCTTCATACACGCTCGCCGGTTTCGGAGACTCTTGACTCCACCTTCCTTCAGTACATGACCAATCTGGTCTAGGTAGGTTAGTCTCGGTCTCCCCCGGTACCTACATCCTTCCACTTTCGCATTGTATATCTTCTTAACCAGACGTTCGTTCGGCATTCTTTTCACATGCCCGAACCATCGGAGTATTCACTTTCGCATCTTTACACCAATACTCTCTTTCATACCTATTCGCTCTCGTCGTCGTTACGAATGCGATCGATCAGCCTAACTCCACAGATTTTCCGTAGAGATCGCATTTCGACCGCATTAATTTTAGTTTCATACTTTTTTTGCATACCCAACTCTCGCTTCCATATAGTAATGTTGGGACAAGCAAGTATGTATTGCTACACGTGCCTTCTGGCTGAGGTAATGGCTACCGAGAAGTTGACCCAACGCTCCGTTCACTCTATTTCCCGCATTTACTCTTCGTTCTATACCAGTGGTGTACCTTCCATCTCGGCTAAATTCACATCCAAGATATACAAATTCATCCACTTGTTCTAGTACATCATTGCCTAATTGTACTCTTACATCTGTTCTGGCTTCATCTCTTTCAAAGACCATTATTTTGGTTTTACTCACATTCAAGCGTAGACCCCTTTTCTTACAATCTTCTGTCATTGTGTCGACTAGGGTCTGCAGGTCAGTCGCTGACTGCGCCAGCAGGACTGCATCATCGGCATCGAGCAGAGCAGTGACCATTGAGTCGCCCATCTGGACTCCCACATTCATATCGTTCAACCTTAGGAGACATTTATCCAGATATATGATAACCAGCCAGGCTGATAGAACGCACCCGTGCTTAACGCGGATATAGACGTCAAATCAAGGCGGCATTCCATCATCCAGCCGCACACAAGATCTACAGCCCATGTAACTGGACTACACAGCCTGCAGCAGTTTACCGTTAATATCATATTCCGGTAAAATGTCCCAAAGTTTCTTTCGTGCAACTGTGTCAAATGTTCTGTCCAGATCCACAAAAACTGCAGAAAACCCTCTGACCTAGAGTTAGATGCTTCTCCACAATGTTACGCAGAGAGAACACTTGATCCATGCATCCCCTTCCACTCCCGAAACCTCCTTGTGCCTCACACAGTAAACCATCGGACTCCATCCTCATTCTCCTTTCAATAATTTTAGCATACACTTTTGCTGCCAAAGTGGTCAAGCTTATAGCTCTAATTTGCGCAGTCATAACGTGAACCCTTGTTTCTAAACAAAGGCACGATGACTGCGCTATTCCAGTTCCTGGGAACCATTTCCGAGCTCCAACATAAATTGAGGAACAACAGGAACGCCTCCCAGACACAGGAGCCGCCAAGCTTGATCATCTCGGCAGACACCATATCAATGCCCGCTGCCTTACCATTTTTCAAGCTTCTTATCGCCCATTCAACTTCATCCATACTGATGCCATCGGAGGACGCCGGTGCCGAATGTTGATCTACTAGACCACATGCAACACCGGCGCCAACCCGAGTATCCGCATACATATCGCCAAAATATTCACTCCATCGGCTTAACACGTCTTGTGTTTGTGTAAGAATGTCTCCACCTTTAGACCTTATTTTATTCATTCTGAGAGCTGACCAACCACCCCGAGACCTCTTCACCTCTCTCCAAAAGAGTTTGGTGTTACCCCTCGAAGTTTTTAGCCAGCCTATCTTTTGCACTCATATTTCTTGGTGTCATTCTTACATTGCTGATATATTTCTTTTTTCTGTTCAGACATACTGTCATTCAGATTCAAAGAACAGACATATTCCAGCCACGCTTTATTCTTTTGCTCTACGGAAGCTGCCACTTCCGCATCCCACCAAGCATCACCATTTGTTTTTCTGTGCTTCTTTGAGCTTCCACATACTTCTGTATCTACCATACTCTCTTTCAATATTCTCCAGCATTCTTCTATGTCCGATTGCGGCTGGCTTGCCATCGTTCTTGGACACCCTCTGCATACTTTTCTCTTAAACATTCTTCTGGCAATCTTTCAATCTTTATTCTTTCAAGCCCTCCGAAGTGGACACGCTCTCGCCAGTGCCCCCATTTTCTGAACAGACCACTAAATCTCGCAATAACGAGATAGTTGTCCATATCGACTGTGGGGCCCCTGTAGGCTCTTGTGTCCAATATTTTGCTTCGGAGGCGACTGTCTACCAAAATTAAATCTATTATACTTTTCTGTTCATTCCTTCTCCATGTATACATATGTACATATGTCCTTATGTTGGAAAAATGTTTTTGACACAATAAGGTTTCTCTCCTTGCATACATCCGCTATGACCCTACCTGCGTCGTTCACTCTCTTACCACCAAATGGACCAAGTACGTCCTCATAGTCGGGACGCTTAGTCTCCACCCATCCGTTCAAATCTCCGCATACAATCACGCGTTCACTGGTTTCTGCCATATCCAGAACTTCCCTAACATTATCCCAAAACTTCTCTAGGTCTGATGCGACCGAGGATCCTACGGGAGCATATGCTACAATCGTGAAAAGTGACACTTAGTTTTATACGGACCCAAAGAAGTCTGGGATCATAACTTCCGTAATCCTTCACACCTGAGGCCAAGCGAGAGGACAACAGCACTCCTACCCCCATGCTGGCTCGATCGCTCTGTGGTACACCAGACCACAGGGCCATCCCGCCACCAGGAAGATCGCAGGCGTCGCTGACCCTTCGCTTGGTCTCTGTTACACAGAACACGTCTAGCTGTTTGTCCGCCATGACGGTTATCAGCTCGTGCAACTTACCTTCCACACAACCTCTTACATCATACGTCATCGAGACTTCAACTGTGCGGTCACGTTATAATTTACTCCGTGAAAAAAATACAAAATCTTAGTAAAAAGTTGCTCTCTTGTTTTGTACTATTTAGTTCTTTAATAATTATTGTCAAATAAACTTTTCATATATAATAAAACTGTTCAAAGTGTTGCATATGTGGTAAATTTAAAAATAATTTGTGTGTAGTGCGGGTAATGTAAATATTCTTACGTTGAACTATATTCTTAAATTACCCTGTTTTACTATCAATAACATTCTTGAATAGAATGACAATTTCGTATTAAACACTTAAGTCTGTGTGGTGCATCCGTTAAGCGCGCGGTATTGATATTGACAGCGAGTGCCGCATGTTCTAATCCTCGGATGCAAATCGTCTTTTTGAGATATTTCTTCACACATTGTATTCACAATGTCTGACTGTGATATTTGTAGTTTACCAGTCAAACAAAATGAAAAAATAACATGTATAAGATGTGATAAAATATATCATCATTTATGTGTTAATCTGAGCGCTACTGCACTTAAACGCCTCAGTAAAATTGCGCGTTCTACTTGGAGGTGCCCTAGCTGCTCGGTTAAACAAGATACTTGTAGTAAACCTACCGATGAAGATAGCACTGACGGTGAGAAAGGAGACAGTGATATTCGAAGTATAATTAGAGAGGAAATTCGGAACGCGATGCGCACTGAAGTGAGAGGTATGATACGCGAAATAAGGTGCGATATGAATGATTTGCGATTAGAAATAGCTGAATTAAAAGCATCTAGTGCCTTTGATATTACACATATTAACGATATTAAATCAGAACTAAGAAAAGTGCAAGATGAAAACATTAATCTTCGTTCTCAGAATTCCATAATGCAGACAACTATTAGTCAGTTAAAACATGAAATGAATACTCTGGATCAAAATATGCGCGACGCTAACCTCGAAATTTATGGCTTACCAGAAAATAAAAATGAAGTGCTGCCTAGTGTCATAGTTCAGTTGTCGAAAGTAGTGTCCCATGCACTAAACGACTATGACATTTTGAAGTGCGTTAGAGTCGCTAGCATAAGTAACAACAAGTCACGTCCACGCTCTGTAATAGTGAAACTGCGTAGTTCTAGATGTCGCGATGAATTTTATTCTGCGATTAGCAAATACAATAAAGCCCACAAGGACAATAAGCTAAATACATCTCATCTGGGCTATGGCGTTGAAAAATCACCAGTTTACGTGTCTGAGCATTTATTTCCTTTATACAAGTCACTACACGCTGCTGCCCGACTGAAGGCCAAAGAAAAGTCTTATAAGTTTGTCTGGATTCGATACGGCAAGATTTTTGTTTGCAAAAATGAAACCTCTGCAAGTATACTTATCAAGGACGAAAAGTGTTTAGATAAAATAATTTAGTTATATACCTAATTAATATAAGTTTAGTTTTTTCTTCTGTTATGAAACATGTTTAATGAGACATTATTATTACAATGGTTGGTTTATCGATATTCTATCAGAATATTAGAGGTATGAAAACAAAGTCTCATGAAGTTTATATGTCAATTCTGAATTTTGATTATGACATAATCTGCTTAACAGAAACTTGGTTAGATGATTCATTTTCTTCTTCTGAATACTTTGATCCAAGATATACTGTCATTCGTCGTGATCGAGGTGCTGAATTTAAACAATTGTATTCTAAAAGTTATGGTGGTGGGATACTGATAGCAGTTAATAATAAGTTTAAAATTGTTAATAATATTAGTTGGCAAACCTCCATGGAGGATTTGTGGCTGATTGTTGGTGCAGGTGGTCTTCGTATAAATCTCTGCTTAGTTTATTTACCATCTTATATACCATGTCATGTGTTTGAGACATTTACAACTAGAGCGGAAGAGGTCTGTTTACTTCATACTGATAGCATTACATTGATACTGGGTGATTTTAATTTACCTGATGTTAATTGGCTTGACCCTGTTAATCCCTTTCTGGGTGTGAGTGATGCCAAATCATTAGTTTTTAAGGACTTTCTGAATATATCTGGATGTAAGCAAATTAACAAAATTTATAATGAAAATGAAAAGTGTCTTGATCTTGCTATTGTCAGTGAACACGTCAACATCTCTATATCTCGGGCACCTCCATTGAGTAAAACTGACGTGCACCATCCGCCACTGGAGCTTGTATTAAACAATAACTCTCATGCAGATTTGATTCAAAACTCTTCACATTCCAAATATTTATTTTTTAGAACGGACTATGAATCTTGTGTTCGTGATTTACTACTGGTGAACTGGGATAATCATTATAATCTAAATTGGAATGAATTTGTTCTAAAATTTTACAATATTTTATGGGAAAATATAGAAAAACACACTCCCAAAGGTAAACATAAAAAAGGCACTAATCCTGTGTGGTTCACGCCATCTTTGATAAAAACTCTTCGAGAAAAACAAAAATTTAGGCTTAGATATAAAAAATTTAGAAATCCGAGAGACTATGACATTTACAACACATTACGTGCAAGAGCAAAAAAAATGATAGGACAATGTTTTAGAGAATATATATCAAAAATTGAAAATGAATTAAAAATTAACGTAAAGGCTTTTTGGCGATTTATTAAGGCAAAGAAAATTCATAGGGGTATTCCTAACCAAGTATATTATGGAGACCGTGTAGAAACAGATGGAAGTGGAGTAGCGAATTTGTTTGCGGAATACTTCGCCTCAGTATACGGCGTGAAACAAGAACTTAAATATGATCTACCTAGTTCTACCAGTTCAAATTACTCTCTCTCTTCGGTTTACATTAGTGAAGGCGATATAAAAGAAAGCATCAAAAATATTGACTTAAGCAAGGGAGCCGGATCAGATGGCCTACCTCCAATATTTATTCGTCTATGTATTGATGCTCTTATCAAGCCGTTATACATAATATATAATAAATCTCTTAAAGAAGGCATTTTCCCCGATTTATGGAAAGTGACAAATATTGTTCCTATTTATAAATCTGGTAGTATGAGTGACGTGACTAATTATAGACCAATATCGATTATCTCGCAGTTTGCGAAAATCTTTGAAGGTCTGATTTATAGTGTCGTTTTTACCCATTTCCGTCATATAATTAGTAACAGCCAGCATGGTTTCGTCACTAATAGATCCACAACATCGAATTTGCTCATATACACGAGTTTCATCACGAATATCTTCGAAAATAGGGGTCAGGTCGACGCTGTATATACGGATTTTGAAAAGGCGTTCGATCGGGTGAATTTTTCAATTTTAATATTAAAATTAGAGCATGCCGGAATTCATGGGAGTCTATTGCGTTGGATAGAGAGTTATATAGCTAATCGGTCTCAGATAGTTACTTTGGCAGGTTATGATTCTGCACCGTTTACGCCTAGTTCTGGTATTCCTCAAGGCTCAAAATTAGGTCCATTACTGTTTTTAGTATTCATTAATGATCTCTTATACATGATAAATTGTAACTGCTTGGCTTATGCCGATGATCTAAAAATATATCAGAACATAATGGATATTGGTGACTGTTTCAAATTGCAAAATGATTTAGATATTCTTCAACAATGGTGTCAGAAGAATAGTATGTCACTCAATTTGAAAAAATGTCAATATATTTCATTTACCAATAAAGTAAACTATGCACAATTTAAATATCATATAGGAGGTATTGGTCTAAACCGCGTCTCCGTGATTCGCGACCTAGGAGTATTATTTGATACACAACTATCATTTCGTGAACATATAGAGAGTATCATTAGTAAGGCTAGAAAAGCACTTGGATTTATAATCCGAATATCGAAGGTCTTTAGTAATGTCGATAGTATTATAATACTCTACAATACATTGGTACGAAGTCTCTTACAGTATTGTTCTGTTATATGGTCTCCGTATTACTCGACTCATATAGATAAAGTGGAATCGATACAGACGCGTTTTCTGAGATACTTATGTATTAAAAAAGGTATACGTAAAGCTCTGCCAGAGTATAGTACTAGACTGAATTACTTTCAAATGCTTAGTCTAAAAAAACGAAGAGACAACTCTGATCTACTAACTCTTTACAAGATCATAAATGGTTCGATTGACGCTCCGCTAATCAACTATCTAAAATTCAGAGTCAGCACACGAATTCTGCGTCAACCACGTACATTTGATATCCCATCGTCTACCTTAAATACTACCTTTAATAGTCCACTTACACGCATGGCAAGGTCATATAATATAAGGTCTGTTCAAATGGATAATATCGACATATTTTCAATGACATATGCAACATACAGACACTGCCTTTTAAAAGGCGAGTAGTGACTCCTTGGTTTTGCTTGGTGTCTTTTTCTTTTTTTACGGATAATCTGTTACAAATAATTATAATAATATACTAAATTAATATAGTCTCTAATCTAATGTGATAACGAATGTCATGCATACCTATTATCTGTGTAATTACTACTAAGCTATATATGTTAACTCTGTTGTATTGATGCAATTGCTGTAATTGTGCTGTTGGTGTGCTGAATAAAATAAAATAAAAATAAAATAAAATTCCACGTACCCACCCGGCACTCTGCTCTCCTCAACTCGCTTGACTGGGCAAGGCGTGATAGGTGGTGGCCCCCATCGCCGCATCTGCCGATTTTCGTACCGACGGGGCCGGGTCGGTACGTGTCGTCTTCGGGGGACACCCTAACCCACACTGCGGTACGCATATGAGACGGATTGAAGTCTAACTAGACTGGCAGAGGATGCGACGTGCACGCTCCGGACTATGCCCCCTACACGCTCCGAACTATGCCTCCCTAAAAAAATCATCAAATCAGGCTATTACCATCCACTGCTAGACGTAGGCCTAAATGTAAAATAGTACTGGACATTTATGGCATTTTTTGTTGTGATTTATATTTTAGTTTTTGAGACAATAAGGTTGTTATTTTGTTAGGATGCTCGTCATTTCCTTTTTATGATAATAAAAATGTGTCAATAATTACATTTGGTTTGCTTATTTTGAAATTTAAAGGAATGCCTACTTTGAAAATTTAAAGGAATATTCGCTTTGATGAATTTTTAGATTTGAATTGGTTGATTTTTTATTCATATAATTTTATTTGATTTTAATCTGATAAATTGTTAATATGAATCTCTTAGGTTTGTTATTAGAATATGAAAAGTATATACATTTTTAAATAATAGAAAAATCGATTTTTTCGTAAAAATCGATTATTTATTTTGATTATAATCGATTTTTGGTAAATCGATTAATATTAAATAAAAAAAAATCGATTTTTATTTAATCGATTTTTTTCCAGGAACCTCACATCCCTATGTTCTACAACCTGATGTGTAGTGTCATCTGGTATTACATAGATTAACTACGACATCTTCTAGTATTGAGTGTATTTCTGCTACAGCGATGTTAACTCTTTAGTATTTTAACAGATGGTGTTAATAGTAAAATACGTCAATTCAATGAATAAAAATTGATAATATTAATTTTTTCTAATTTTTTTTTGATATATAACACATCTAGATATGATGTTAAATTACTATGGCACAAATATATAGGTGTGATAATTTTTCAATAAAGAGTACTACATAAATGCTCAGGTTGTGGGATAGTGTTGGGGCTCGCTTTGTTAAGCCAATTTGTTTCTTATTTAAATATATAGGTAAGTATATTCTACTACTTACTTGTACAAAAAGTGGGCAATCCCTGTTTTTTCTTTATAAGCTATTTTCGTGTTATGATGGAGAAAGAATAGCTTCAATATGACACTTGACCTTTTCCATTCCTACGGATCATTGTAAGAGACGACCGAAAGACATAAGCAAATAACTTCATAAACAACGTCACGACAAGCGAAGGAAATCTCTAAGTAATACTCAATATTAACAATTTCCCTTTCATGTGGAGAAGGCTCGAGGGCCGCAGTAGGACACTTATGAGCTGAGATGAGGCTACAGTTTAATCACACCTTTCCGGGACCATTTGGGTCAACGGAAGGGCGGTGTGTCCTAATATCACATGCCGTACATATCTATATCCCTTACAGCTATTTGAGCGGGCCATTGTTACAGATTCCTTGACTTCGATGTCTCGTCCGATGAGTTATCATTTTGGGTACATACACGCTTCGACTACAAAGCGCCGACACGTCACCCTCACGTGGTCGGTTTGTCGGTGGTTGTGGTATATTTATATACAAGCTTCGACTACAAAGCGACGTCACTCTCATTTTGTAGAATACCTATAACTATACCAGTTATAATACACTCATTTGCAAAAAAAACGGGCACCTAAGCAATGAACCATTTCAAATGTTAATATTTCTTTGTTTGATAATTATAGGTAGTTTTATCCACACAATTTGGTAAATTAATAAGAAAATAATCGTTTTCATCAGTATTTCATAAAATTTAGATACAATTTATGGGAAATAATGCTAAACCTCGCTAGTAGTGTATATTCGCTAGTAGTGCATATGCTCATGAAGTAAAAATAAAAAAGTTTTTTTGTTTGTTTTTCTTTAATAAAGTAAAAGCAGATAAATGTTTAGTATCGAGTGTGACCCCCTCTAGCTAAAATCACAGCTTGAATTCGTCTGGGCATGCTAGCGAGTATATCCCGGATACTTGCTTGCGGAATACGTTCCCACTCCGCAGTAATCACATTCTTCAGCTCTCTGATGGTCTGCGGAGCCGGGTGTACTGATCTCACACGCCGTTTCAGAACGTCCCAGACATGCTCTATGGGATTGAGGTCGGGACTTCGAGCTGGCCAATCCAAACGACGAATGCCGACCTCTTGCACATACGCATTAACATCGCGGGATCGGTGGGCGCGAGCATTGTCGTCCATAAAAATCGAGTCTTCACCTAGAGCGGCCAATGCGGGTTGTGCATGAGAAATTAGAACTTCCGTTATGTATCGATGCCCAGTCAGTGAGCCGTTTTCAATGAAGACTAACTCTGTATGATCCATTGAATTTATTCCTGCCCAAAACATAACACAGCCCCCACCATAAGGTGTGATTTCTTCGAAACATGCCTCTGCAAAGCGTTCTCCTTGTCTTCTTAGCACTCGCCGACGTCGATCTTCACCGAACAGAGATATCCTGGCTTCATCAGAGAACAAAACCCTATTCCAATCGTCTTGAGTCCATGATTCACAATTTCTAGCGAACCTAAGCCTGTGAACTCTGTGCTCACGGAGTAATTTGGGGCCGCGGGCCGGGCGGTGACTGCGTATATTGGCAGCGAGAAGCCTCCTCCTGACCGTCCATAGACTAATATGCACATTTCTTACTTCTTGGAGGTTGTTCTTAAGATCCACATACGAAGATTTGCGATTTCTCAATGCGCGACTCACAAGAAAACGATCATCCCGTGGTTGGGTACATGGTTTTCTTCCAGAACCAGGCCTTCTCTCGACGGAACCAGTCTCCTGATATCGCTGCCAGGTCCTTTGGACTGTCGAGCGACTAACATTTAGCCTCCTAGCCACGAAACATTGGCTGCAACCCTCTTCAAGCAGCGCGATAATTTTGGTAGCTTTTACCACTTTATCTACCATTTTTGATACAGCCAAACAGCATTAAATAAAGCTCTGACAGTCAAGGATATGAAATTAATCGATAAAAATTGAATAAAAGTTATGAAAGTCGATGTTAACTTCTGGAACTTCGCGCCAAAAATGTAGGATAAAAAGGGGTTTTCTGTAAAAATGAACATCAAATGAAAAATTGAATTTAGAACGTACTTTTTTAAATACCACAGCATTTTTAAAACCGGCCAGTAACGTGTACAAACGATTGAAACCTTTTTGGTATTGTATCTTTTTAAATATGAATGAAAATCAAAACCGCCCGTTTTTTTTGCAAATGAGTTTATATGATTTACTAACAGGATTTATCTAATAGGTCGCTATTTTGTATTACCTACATACATTCATAATTGTGCATAAATAATTAAAACAACACTTAAAAATAATTTATTTATTGTCATACAAAATATTTACTTACATTATGCTTATTTGAGACTCACTAACACAGAAACATAGGTCTATGACCAGTGTGTGTTACCAGGGATGACTTATGGCACGGAAACGTGCTCCTTAACTGTAGACCTCATAATAAAGCTCAAAGTCGCTCAGCGTGCTATGGAGCGGACTGTGCTCGGCTTTTCTCTGCGAGAGAGAATCCGTAATACGGAAATCCGCAGAAGAACGGCTGTAATCGACATAGTAAGAGAATTAGCACACTGAAGTGGCAATGGGCAGACCACATGGCTCGACGAACCGATAACCATTGGGGAAGAAAGGTTCTCGAGTGGCGACCACGTATCGGACATCGCAGTGTTGATCGCCCAATGGTGGGCCGACGACCTGGTGAAGGTTGCTAGGAATCGTTGGATGCGGGTAGAACTAGACCGCACTTTATGGTGAAATATGAGGGAGGCCTATGTATAGCAGTGGATTACAAAAGGCTGAATGATGAGACTCACTAAAAATATATTTTTTGAAAATGTGTCAGCAGGTGTGAATGGGAGGATGAAAATTGTTTTGATATTTCTGATATTTTCAACCTACAATACAAATAATGGAAATCATTTTGAACTTCATTTTTGCCTATAGTCAGGTAATTCTTGCACAGAGAAGTAATATCTGAGACTACACTAACACATGTACGTTAATCTATTTTAATCAACAGAAACAGCACATATTCCGTTCACTATTCGACGTAAGCCTTCCCCACAGATGAGATGCAATCGCTACGCTTGGCAACATAGCAGTGCGTCCATATACGTTTCTCAGGAAGAGGCTGCAGCACATTGTGCTGGAGAGACCAACTCTGCCGTTGAAACAAAACGGTCACATAAGGGGGTGGTGATAATTATATTCTTATCCCATCGCCACACGGTAAATAGGATATTAAAGGCAATATTTTTTTTTTTCTTTAGTGACCGGCTATGTCATATAGACACATGCGCACTCCCAAAATGTCCGAATCGACGCAGGACCCCATAACCCGCCGTACGCGTACCTCAACACCGTGCGGGCGGACTACTGCAGCCGAATGTTTGTTAGCGATGGCGCATCCGGTGGGTTACTCTTTCAGGTATCATCTCGATTCGAAGCCCTCACACAATAAACCTCACTACAGGTACTCACACCTGTACCGCCCAACGCACCAACGGTAGAGCGTGTCGTGTATTTTCTTTCCCACCCGCCCTATTGCCTAATTCCGCCAGACAACTAATTCGCAAAGGCTGCAACCACATCCCAGATTCTCACGCTGTTGAGCATTGTCCTAGCGATAAAACTTCAACGCCTTGCATTGCTTTTTCTATTTGCCTCCGTCAGAGATGACCTCTGCGTGGACGAAGTCGCGTGCAAAAGCTAGTACATTATAAAAACCACATGGATGGTAACATGAATAATATGGATACTAACCATTGTCAATTGTATTATTTATTATTGATATAATTATCAATTGAAATCATTGTGACGCTTAATTAATTTATTATAACCCCACTGCGCAGAATATGATGTACCTAAATTTAAATGTAACACCTGTATAAACCATATTTGAGGAAATAAATTCTCCGTGTGGTGACGGAGTAAGAATACATTTCACCACCTCCTATCTTACCTGTGGGTGATCGTAAGAGACGACTAAGGAATATATAATATAATGCATATAATACCTATGCGAGAGAAGTAAAACTCGAAACAAACCCCTATACCAACACGTCTGACCAGCGTAGTATAGTAGGTCAATTTCCTTACCATTATGGAGAAGGTCTGATTGTTTATTATATGGCGCTATATAAAAATCACCACATAAATTCCATTCTTTTTATCACAATAACTACTGAAACAGTTTACCGTTTGTTTTAGAGTTAGTACATGTCAGATGCTAGAATCAATGATGAAATAATATTTTATAAGGGTGTATGGCCGTGTTTTTATTGTGGCCAAATTGTTTTGACTGAACATTATTCTATCTAAAAATAGTATAAAACAATTATAGCGAATGGTAGTAATATCCAATAGTGGTTATTTGTGTTATTAGTACCAGGTACAACCTGGGACACTGAACCTTCCACACGTTGACTGTGAGCACTGCCGATTAAAATGCGTGCAGTGGTCAACAAACTGAAGTACTTACTGGTTCTCAAACACCTCGTGTTCCGCATATGAGTCGCTGGGATCGTCCACCAATGTTAAATATTATAAAAAATATATAAAAAATATTATATTCTTTTCATATAACACCCAACTAAGAATAATAAACTCTTGTCCCTGGAGATTACTCAAACAATTAACGGACGCAAATAACATTCAGACGCAGAACAATTATTCTTACGCACAAACAGTTGTTCTGCGCAAGATCGCACCTAGGTCTCCCAGCATGGAAAGTCGTTACTTAGACCATCTGTGCAGTTGAGGTTAAAAATTACGAAATCACATACAACAACCATTCATCCCGTATTATACTTGCTAGGGGTGAAATTTCCAAAAGACCGATCTTAACTAATACCATCTTTTCATGAGGAATCTATGTAGAAAATTTGAAGTTTGTATTATTCTCGGAATATACTAATATATAATTATTTAAAGAAAATTAATATTAAAGAGTGCATGTAGAGTACCTGTGCGTTTTTCTGTGAGGTGATGAAGTAAGAATACAATTCACCTATCTTGTTCGGAGCTGTCATAAAATAGTTCTAAGGACTATATCTATGTAAGAAAAAAAGAACTCAAAATAAAATCCAATACCATCCACACGTTACTACTTTATCACCCATCTGACCAGCACGGTATAGTAGATTACTTTTGCTCCTATAGTGGAGGAGGCTTAGATACAGTGGCGCGTATATGAACTCAGGTGATGACCTGTGTTTCTGCAATTAATACCAAAGTTCTGAGCGCCGAGGTTTTTTGGTGCAATCACGTCAAAGCCTCGTGTGGTTGGTTTTGTATTAGGCATATTCAATATATTTGTTTCATTAAAAAAAAATTATGGCATTTATTAAATGTAATGCATGGAAAATGGTAAACATTCTCTCCTCTCTCATCCTTAGCGCAAAAGACGGCCAGCCTGAAGGCCAGACAGCGCTCTTCAGTAAGCCTTTCACGGCTGGCCCTGGCGTTGGTTATCGCGATCACGTCTCCGACTGCGGGTGAAGGACGTATATACGGTCACGAAACTACGACGCACGCCTCCTGTAAGAATAAGACCACAACTGAGTGTGTAAGAACCAAGATCAAGTCACATTTTGATCCTGTTGAAAAAAATATCATTCAATTATAACATGATTATAGTCTGACTATAGTTCAACTAATCTACTGATGTGGATTCTCTTAGGAATGGAAGCAGAATGCATCTACAAAGACTTCAAAATCATGATGGTCATGCTCTTATCCCGAATTACTTAGCGTTGAAACAATACATACTCAATTTCTATCATACACATTGCAACAGTTTTGACAATAATTTTATGAACACTTGCCTGAGTCAAACCTACTTAGAAATGTATTTAGTGACCAGAGGGCAGCATATAAAATTGGCCCAGGTCACTGTAAAGATTTTAATAATCCTTTACAACACTCACAAGCAATAGAAGTGTTAGTAGTATTCATAGCCATCATCACACACCAATATTCAAAGACATGAGAACATCATCATCATCAACCTGCTCTTATCCCAATTTATTTGGGGTCGACGCAATATGTCTTCTCCTTCCATACAACTCTATCAGACGTCATGTCTGTGGTCACTCCTTGTCCTTGTCTTCAAGTCTGTTCAAAGACATGAGAACATTTTCTTTTAAATTGTTAAAGCATAGGCTTAGACTGAACTAAGTATAGAGCAATGTCAGTTTATTACCTAAGCAGGGCAATGCACGAATGATACTTCTGATTATAATTTGTATTTATTAACTAAATGTTAATTTTCCCTGTGATTTAAAGTTTTCTCACAAATATAATTCTGTATTTCAAGCAAGCGATAATTTATGAATATAAATGCAAATAAGTGTATATTGTATGTCATTGAGGATATCATGCACATTTGTGTACAATATTAATACTTGTTTGTAATGCGTCTTGTGTTTTACAAAACTTGATATTATGACCACTACATTAACAATTTTATATTAAATATAAATAGCTATGACAAATTATTGCCTCTTCCGCGTAGGAATAGCAGTTCTTTAACAACAGGTTGAGATTGAGACGAAGATTTATCAATGTAAGGTTATGTTATTGTAATATAAATGTAAAATTTTATAGACAGTTATAAAGTGGATGAATTACATTAAAACTGAATTACGGTTTCCTGTTGAGACAAACATGATCCTATTTTCTAAAACACAATATCTTTAATCTAGAAAAAGTCACAATCGCGATAGAAAATTCACTATCGTCTTGTTATCCTATCTAAATTGTCAAATTAATTGGGATCAAAATGGCAACATTATCCGTGATGAACGAACTATTTGGGCACAATTTATAATTTTCATTCGCTATTTTGACTTAATAACTCGAAAATAGGTATTTAATAGTCTGTGGTCATCATCTGACAAGCCGGTACTATAGCTGCGGCCAAATAATAACTACGCCAAAAGTTGAATTTATAATAGGTATTTTTAACCTATAAAGTTTAAATTAAAATCTAAACGAACAACGGAGTTTCTAAATACTTTATGTACTAAAAAATAACATTTGATATTAATTGCATTGGATTGGTCGAAGATCTATACACGTGTCAGCAAATCAACACGTGTATATGGATTTCTGCATCGTGCTTACAAAAGTCGCGGTGATCATAAACTTCATTTAGGAGGAATTTGTGATATCTAAAAGCGTCACTGAGTTATATATTAATACATATTTAGATAACTCGAATTTGTGCTATGGGTCCTAATAATAAAAAGAAACATAAAAATCGTAATAAAAAGAAAGACAGACAAAATGCTAATGCTATGCAACAGAATGATCAAATTTCTGAAGATCAGTCAGAGCATCTTATAGAAGACGGTAGTGAAACTGATTCTTTTGATAAAAATAAATCTATAATTCATGATAATATCGATAAAAAGAGGCATCTTGACGAGGACTCTGATAACAATGAAGATGATAAACCTAGAAAAAAGAAAAAGAAGAAGCAAATTGTGGTATCAGATACGCCCGATAAAAAGGGTAAAAAATCAATTCGACAAATTAAGCGTGAAAAATTTGCCCAACGTCAAGCTGAAGCACAAGCAACAGCAAAAGATAATCTTAAGAGTCAATGTCTTACTTACCTATCACAATGGAAACATGACAAGCAAAACTGGAAATTCATGAAAGCCAAACAAGTCTGGTTATATAAAAATAAATTTTCAAAAAGCTTACTACCAAATCCTTCATGGCCATTACTTTTAGAATACTTTGAATCTGCACAAGGAAACATACGCAAGATGTTATTAGATGACGCCAAAAAGATTATAAAACAAATGGATGAGTGGACAGAGTCTCAAACTGAAGAAAATAAGGAAGAGGAACAAAATGATATTGATGAAGCTGCCAGAACCAAGAAACCGGATGATGATGTATATAAGAGGGCTAGAGATTTAATACAATGCTTAGAAGAATAAATATTTGTTTTAATATTCCATTTAATAAATATTAACTAAATATTGGTAACAACAACAATAATTTAGAAATCCTAATCACAATGTTCATGCTTTTACTTCTGCTTTAGATTCAGTTGTAGTAACTTGTTCAATCCACTTGCGAAGCTTGTCGGTATCTTGCAAGCCAACAAGACGTTGTTGAACTTTTCCATTCTTAATGGCCACCAGAACAGGAACAGAGCTTACTTCATAATCTAGAGCCAAGTCTGCCTGCTCGTCAATGTCTACTTTAGCAAGGATAACTTTACCCTTGTTTTCTGAAATAACAGATTCCAGGCGAGGTGTTAATTGTCTACATGGATTACACCATCTGAAAGATTATAAGAAGCTATTGTAAACAGCAGATAAAATTTTATTTCAGAAAATATGTATTCAATTTGTTTGAATGAAGTAAAGCCTAAAGTTTATGGTAGTGATTTTTTTAGTCAATTATTTTTTTAAATACTTAATATTAACTACTTGTTTAGGTGGACTAAACAAGTAATTAGAATTTATTGTGTATTTTAAACAAGTTTTAATACACCAGTCAGAGGGGTTGGCATAGACAAACTCAGCCTGCTGGGTTGAGTTTGTCTATATTATTTATACACTGGAATTATTCACTTTTTTATGTAAAGTACATACATACATATCATCATGCCATATCCATTTTATGTAAAGTTGAAAATTATAATCATAGTCTTAGTTTCATATTTATATATTCTTAAATTTATTATGAGAGAATATAATAATAGTATTTCAAGGGAGTTGCTGAGATACTACTGTGGTAATTACAGTAGCAGTTATATTAATAACAAAAAAATTACATGAAAAGTCAATGACAGTCACTAGAGTTTCACGGTCAATCAAGAATGGATTGCCCACCAACTCTACAATAAGTATACATTTTATATTAATTCACTTGAATGGGCGGAATTATTTGCAAAAAGAAATAAATACTTACGTAGCAAAGAAGTCAACAATCACGGGTACTTTACTATTGATGACTCTATTCTTAAAATCTTCTGTGCTCTGAATTTTGACGATATCATTTCTTACTAGGGAAACAGAGAAATTCCTTGAAATTTGTGATGTATTTAGATAAATGTTGCGTGATAACAAATTAGCAAAATTTTTCATCAGCATTTTGATATGAAATAAAAATCTTCAAATTACGAATAGCAAAGCACAGACTAAAAGATACTGGAGAACAGTATAATTATAGAGTCAAAGAACCTTAGCACAGAACATGGAGAATAGAGTAAGGAGTATCCATGGAAGTAATAAGTACTCTGTACAACCAGAGTACTTATTATAGTGCCACAAACTTATCTGACCCGGTGACAGCGTCGCTGTTATCGCATTTAGTGCTGCCAGTAAAATTCCATTTGCAATAAAATCGGTAAGTACTTCCCCATGTGGTAACGGGTTTAGAAAACAATATTCAACTCCTTTACAGAATTTTCTGTGGAAGTCATCAAAAATGGAATTATAGCACATTCACCCGTGGGCTCACGGATGGGAAGTAGATAAATGTGTTACAAGTATTAATGCTTATGAACACATTATTATATGCTTACTAGAGAAACAAAAATGTAGTTTTTATAAATAATTATATTTTAACACAATAATTATGATCTACAAATATAGGGCAAATTATTTGTAATGAACATATTCCAGGTATAGTCATTTGAATCGTCAGTCACTTCATCATATGAAACATCACTTTCAGTCTCACTGTCACTGTCTAAAGTCGTAATGGAAGGCTCCTCTAAACATGTATCCCTTTAGTATTCGTTTTCAAATTTGTTCACGTGATTTCAGTGATTTTTCCATTCGTTTATAGTTATTTTATTAATAGCCTTTGCAATTAATTTAGGCGTTGTTGAATTAGAGTTTTTAATATTCTGCTCTATTATGTTTCGTTTCATTGAGCTCCAAATCATTTCAATTGGATTTAATCGCAAGGGTATGGTAGAATGGATTACGTCAATTTCATAACTTCGCTTAGGCTTGTGTCTTAATTATTTCATAAAGCTGCGCCTTTGTAAGCCGTTGATTCCATTTAAAATCTATCTCCTCTTGAAGTACATCATTAACTTTGGAATTGTGGGAATTATTTTTTGCACACTGTAAAATTGATGTATTTTTCGTCTATTGACACCGAGATCAAAATCACCAACTTCAATTTTACTTTTCGTCCTCTTCAGTCTTTTTTTTTGGTGTAGAAATTTTTACTTCACTCTCATCGGCCTGTCCTTTTTTCCTTTACAAGTTTTCTTACAAATCGTTCTCCAAACCTTAAAAAAATATTTTTTACATTAAATACACATATATTTTCTGATCATAAACAGATAGATGTATACACAGAGATACATATATATACTAACTATGTACTTACAAGAAAATTATGTTACAGTTAATAACAATCAAGTACATTCATTACAATTAAATTTACATAAATAGAATACTATTGTATTATTTGTATAAATATATAATAATTATATTCAAAATATAATTAGACTCTAAGAACAAATTAATTCATTATATTTAACACAACAAATTATACATAATGTTTATTAATAGTGTTCTTTTTATTTCAAAAACGAGCAACACTAACCTGTGGCTGTTTATATAATTTTTCAAAAGGTATTAATGATACCTGAAGATGTTTTTCTTCCTTCATATAACTTAAAACTTGTAATATAACATTTACTGCATCACATTTCGCATTTTAAAACCACAAAAAGTAAATAAACATGGAGTAAACAACCAACAACTGAAATATCAGCATATAGGGAGGACGATTGACGTTTGATGACATTTCAAAATGGCGTCATTAGTTCATCAATTTGCCACCGGGTCAGATAAGTTTGTGGCACTATACTTCCATGGGAGTACCATCTCAGTGTATTAAGCAGTGTTTCCACTATTAGACTTTAGTTTTACCCTAGATTTTTCTATTAATTGTCCTAAATACAAACCGTAACATATTCAAAGCCAGGGTTAAACGATTTTATTTAGACTTTCTAGCGGAGTCAACACACCTGTAATTGTTCTCATCTATAATTTACGTAATTTACTTGTATGTATATGTAAGTATATAGTATATAATATAATATGTATATTGTATATAATATATTTATTTGTATATGTATGTATATTGTTATATATGTATTTATTTGTATATATGCATATGTTTTGGAATATAATCATATTTATTAGGTATTTACATGTTTAGTGCACCCACATATACCTAACAACTTAGTTTCTTTTTTTTAGTGTCTTTTATCTCTCTACATTGTATTGCACCTACCTCACATTATTTCTGCACCACTCTAGGTCGACTGGTAGAGAATGCTTATGGCATTAAGTCCGCCTTGTGCTATTTTTTGTGCAAAAGTAATAAATAAATACCTTAGTTATTCTCCGAAAATCCTTGATTTAGGGCGCAAAATTTAAATGAGTTTAAAATGAAATAAAACTTGTTGATTTTGCATATTTATTTTAATTTTCGTCTATTAATCAAAGGTAGTAAACAACCAATCATAAGAAAAAATCATTTTAGTCAGTGGAAGAAGTAGATGGTGAACAATGTGATGCTGATGCTGACGCTGAAGCACTGGGCTTAAGTTTTTGAGCTGCATTCAATATTTGTCTGTTGGGTTCTAAAATTGAGTCTGTCATACCTAGTTTAGTATGCAACAAACCGTTGAGGGTTTCATTGTGAAGCCTATTTCTTTTAAAAGTTTTACATTTTTCAGTACACTGAATAATCTTTCCACCTCAATATTTGCTGATGGCAGTGCTAATAGAAGTTAAATCACAACTTCGAGGTTTTGGTATTTGTAAAATCCAAAATAATCTTTCAAGCTCAACACTTTTATTGCAGTATACTTCCACTGATATCTTATTTTATGACTCTTCTTCATTTTTACCTTGAAATAATTCGCTTCAATTAGGGCTTGTTGACGCCATTAATTATCTGCTTTTTGTATATTATATTTATTACTTAAAACACTGAAATGGCTGAACACATCCTTTAAAGAGCAATTTTCCAACTGTCATTTGTGCAATTTGTGGATCAACATATTTTATCAAATAGAAAACATTTTAAAAGTCAAATCTGAATTCATCATCATCATCATTTCAGCCTATCGCCGTCCACTGCTGGACGTAGGCTTCTCTCATATTACGCCACAGAGTGCGGGTCTGTGCCGCCTGCATCCAATGATGCCCAGCGATTTTCACCGGGTCATTTTACCCCAAATTACCCTAAATCTCTAAAAATATTAAATAGCCCTAAGTCATATTTTAAATTAGTAGTTTCGCCCTAAAAAAGGGCGAAATCCCTAAAAGTGGAAACACTGGTATTAAGAAGTGTCTAATGAACGGGAGCAAATTAAGGTGGTGAGGTGGCGCTATAGTAGCAAGTGGAAGCATTTTAAAAATAGCGCCACAAATTTCATAGGTTCATAGGTTATTATTTATCAAATCACAGTTGACTACGTAACTCAGCACACTTCACTCTGCTTATTACTGCTACATTCATATCATTTCCACTTGCTATACTAGCGCTATTTCGGTGAGTGTTCGAACAATAATTTGCTGTTTACAAGTGGACACTTTTTTGACTAATCCCCCATACAAGATGGTACTCCTCATGGCACAGAATAATATATATTATAGTACCTACTAAAAAAAAAACACGTATAAACCTTGCTTATGCTAGGGCCGCACCTGCATGTATCGTCCCGAAGTAATGTGTGGCGAAGCTTCGTACGTTTTGTACACTAGAAAGTTATCGAGATAAAACTGTGGTCACATTAGCGACTTCGGTATTTTACACGAAGTATTGTGCAATAATTATGCTAGGGCCGCACCTGCATGTATCGTCACGAAGCTTCGTCCAATGAGACGATACACGCAGATGTGACTAGTCATTATCGGCTATCGTCTCAAACATTCGGGCTTCGTGTGTGTTATCGCTTGGTTGGCGATAAGTCAAAGGGTTTTAGCGCGCTAATATATCGCGCTCTGTGGTTACACTAGTGTTTTTCATTTCGGCGGAAATATTCGATGTGTTGAGACGCGTTTGAGGATCTCCAGTTAATCAATAAATATGAAGTGGAGCGATGAAATGGTGTTAGGATTTTTACACCATAATGAAACTGAACCCATGAAGAGATCCAAAACAATCATTATGTAACTATTAGCATAATATAACTATAAAAGTAAAGCAATTCGTCATCCATAGATAATCACATGAAAATGATTTCGTCCATCTTTAATGCTAGGGTCGCACCTGCGTGTATCGTCCCGAAGTAATGTGTGGCGAAGCTTCGTACGTTTTGTACACTAGAAAGTTATTGCGATAAAACTGTGGTCACATTAGCCACTTCGGTATTTTACACGAAGTATCGTGCAATAATTAAATGCATGTGCTATTACTCTTCGTTCGATGAGTGAGAGATCCGAAAGCCCACCTGGGTGGGTTTAGGGTTTGTATGGGTAGGCACGTAGGCTTTACAGCCCATGTAACTGGACTGTACAGCCTGCAACAGTTTACCGTTAATACCATACTCCGGTAAAATGTCCCAAAGTTCCTTTCGTACAACCGTGTCAAATGCTCTCTCCAGATCTACAAAACTGCAGAAAACCCTCTGACCTAGAGCCAGATGCTTCTCCACAATGTTGCGCAGAGAGAACACTCGATTCATGCATCCCCTTCCACTCCTGAAACCTCTTTGTGTCTCACACAGTAAACCATCGGACACCATCCTCATTCTCCTTTCAGTAATTTTACCGTACACTTTTGCTGCCAAACTGGTCAAGCCTATGGCTCTGTAATTTGCGCAGTCATAACGTGAATCCTTGTTTTTAAACAAAGGCACGATGACTGCGCTATTCCAGTCCCTGGGAACCATTCCCGAGCTCCAACACAAATTGAGGAGCAACAGGAACGCCTCCAAGACACAGGAGTCACCAAGCTTGATCATCTCGGCAGACACCATATCAATGCCCGCTGCCTTACCATTTTTCACACACTATGTCTATCTAGTATGTCTAAAATAAAATTTCCAAAATAATTTGATGTGCTACCCCAAGAATTATGTTGGCAATTGAAATCCCCAAGTATAACAAACGGTTTAGGTATATTTGATAAAATTTTATTAATTTCATTGAATATATGAATGGACACAATACACAGAATGGACGAGGAATATAAATTGAAACAAAACAAATATTATTGACAATAGCAGCAATTATAGAAATATCATTGTTATGTGCAGCAATTGGAAAATAAGAGAAAAATTCAGTTTCGTTTGATGAGTAGGGCAGCACCACCATACCCATCAAAACGGTCCTCACGAAGACAAGCATAACCAGATAACCTAAAAGTGAAATCTGGCTTAAGCCAAGTCTCCTGAAGAGCTACTATAAATGGATTATATTTATTAATCAGATAAATTAAATCAGATTTCTTAGATATGATGCTGCGAAAATTCCACTGAATGATGATGTTTGTATTGTCCATTATCGTTTGAAATGTGTGAATGAGAAATATCATTGTTTATAAGGGCAGCGTTGGGCGGTTGAATGAATTTTGACTGAGAAAGAGTATTGAGTAACATTATGATCAACTCCTTAATAGAAGCATTGGATATATCTTATTTTCTCTTTAAAAGGTCTTCATATCACAATCTTTAGTGAGAGCTTTATAAATAAGAATATCATAACCGTACTGTAGTTACAGGGTGAGATGAAGAGTGAATACAGTGAGTGTTAAGAGATTGAGGTACAAGGTTATAAGGTTATAACTTAATAAAGCATCTGCATATGAGATTTTTGATATTGGAGCATATTGTTTAGATGCTTCAGAGTATGATACACAACTCTTAGCCATGGTTTCCTAGACCAGATTGGTCACGTACTGAAGGGAGGTGGAGTCAAGAGTCTCCGAAACCGAGCGTGTATGAAGAGAATTATGAATGTCGAGGAAGCAAGTGAAGTATGCAAGGATGGAGTTCTCTGGCACTCTGTTCTCTCTGCCTACCCTGCAAAGGACATGGCATGATGATATGTATGTATGTATGTAAGAATTTTATGATTGCCTTTTCAAAATCAATACACATTCATTTTTACCATTATTCGACATTGCCTTTTTGTCCCAAAATTTATGTATGCAATAAGATCATCTCAGTTTTTTAAACATTCGACCCTTTTAGAAAAAAAATATAATATTATTAGAACTACTTTGAGCAAAATTTTAAATGAAAAATCTAATTGATCGAGCTTGGCTACAAGCATCACTATCGGTTCACTTAGGTGGACTTGGCATACACAAAATTTCCAGTGTGAGCTTACCGACGTTCCTATCATAAGTCCATAGCACAGAAGAATTAACCAGGAAAATTTTAATATAAACCAATGTGGTTAATTCAGAAGTATTATGTAAGACTGATGCTTTGAATGTTTTGGAAAATGGCTTGTCCAAATACTGTCTTGCCCACCAACCCTCTCAGAGACAGTGAAACTTGCCGCTTTGCAGAGCCATTAGATAAAATCTCTTAAATACACCTGTTGGATCTGCAAAGCGCGCTCGTTTGCTGGCTGTGTCAGAGTGGGAATCTGGTATTTGGATACAGGCACTACTGTCGCCCAGTATAGGTACTATGCTGGATGATACTACCTTCCGTATTGCACTTTGCCTTCGTTTGGGTGTTCCAGTTCTTTCTCCGCATCGATGTCAGGTCGTGCTGGCGCTGCCGCCACATCTGCAGAGAACCTCAAGTGGTGAAAGTATAATAACCTTATTGGAAATTACATTTTCGAGCCGTTTGGGGTCGAAACGTTTGGGATTTGGGGTCCGAATACGCACAATTTATTTAAATAGATCGCAAAAAAATTAATCGCTGCTTCACGTGATCAGAGGGCTATATTTTGCACAAAAGGTTAGCATTGCCATTCAACGTGGTAATGCTGCCAGCCTTCTGGGCACATTACCGGTGGACAGCGATGCGGAGGAATTTTTCGATGCCTGATAGCGCCTTTTGTTTTTTTATTAATTTTTTTATTCCTTATTCTATTTCCTTTTATTTTTCTGTAAATAGTTTAATTTAAAACTTAGCGTTAAATGTACATATTAATTTGACTTTCCTTCCCGAAATTTTACATTCGTCTCATTATGTTGAAGCCAAAATTTTTCATGTTTTTACTTCTATCATGTACACATGTTTTTATATTTTTTTTTAAGATTTAACCCACTATTTCTCACATTTTTCTTCTTGGAACGTTAAGAAACAACTAAGTTGAAGTTTTTATCGATGTATGACCTTGAGGAACTGCACACCATCTATATATGTTAGAATTGATGTTATTCAGTCATAATTGCGCAAAATTATAGAAATTAAAGATTAAAATAAACAATCGCAACATTACTTATGAGTGCATACGAAAGCGTGACGTCATAGATAGCCATTACTTTTGCACCGTTTTAAGGCGAAATTTAAATTTGATTTTCAAAATGTAGAAATGAGATTTATTTTCATCAAAGTAGATGGTGTAAAACAATGTGGTGTAATTTTTCAAAATCAGTCATCATGCCTATTGCCGGCACCGCCTAAACCGGTACCACTCCCCTATCACCGACAGACGGCATTGTGAATTGCACAATGCACACCAATTCACTATATATCAATTATGTAAGGTTGATTGGCCGTCGTGGACTAACGCAATTGACCATGAGCTCATAGACTGGATCATCTGCCAGCGTTATTAGTGTGTAATAATTTTAGGATTCAAATCAAACAAAAAAATATAATCTAATTATTCTAGGGTGCAATATTGGTTGATGATTGAATTGAAACTAAAATGGGCGTTTATGGCATCTTCTTGGCAAACAAAAAAATATAATCTAATTATTCTAGGGTGCAATATTGGTTGATGATTGAATTGAAACTAAAATGGGCGTTTATGGCATCTTCTTGGCAGAAGATGCTATAAACGGTGGACTCTTGAAGAAAATTTGATTAACTGACAGATAATGATTTTAAATGAACTGATAATTTATAAATAAAGACTTGACATAAAGGGTTATTAAGTACTGATAAATTATGAACAAGTTTACATAAGTGTTGATGTATGGGAATAAATTTCTTTGCCTCGCCGAACAGCCAAATGAAAAAAAACCTTTATGGTCACTGACTACTCTACTTACTCGTCTTACTCTACTTCTCTACTTAGTCTGTGAGATTTAGTGGCTGCAGATGTGGTTGCAACGAGTTTTAGCTATTATCCTAAAAAATCTTTAGTGAAAAAATAATATTTGTTACCTTCCTGATTAAATCTTAAAATATGTACTCCAGTGATGATTATAACGAGGTATTCCTTTTTGATAACAAAATTAAATGAATATAACCTCAATACACTTTAAAACGTAAGCACTTTGTTGTTACTTTAAAAAAACATCCTGTTTTGTGTTTTTAGGGTGGATACGAATCATATGGTGATGGTTACGAACCACACACTGGTGATCCACAATATGACCTGGAATACGACAAATCATATTATAAAATGCCCGACATGGTAAGTGACATTCCTGTGGAATTTCTTATAAAGAATTGCTTATTAAGCCCATTTATGCTTTCTGCTTCATAATATTAAGAAATGTAAAAAATACATAATATTATTTGAACTTTCAGTTTGATCTTTGTATTTACATGAAATCCAAAAGAATGAAACATATGTGTGTGAACAGTTTAAATAAATAGACATATTTAAAATTGAAACGAGGAACTTAATGAAAAATCAACGATTAAAAAAATAATAGCAGGGTCGGTGCCCTGCTATTATTGATGGATATTAGACTAATTGTAATAAAAATGTTAATGAAATTGTTAAAAGAGTATAATAATTATCTATTCTTAGAATTTAATATGCTGATGATCTACCCATAAACTGGCTAAAAAATAATACTTTTTTATTATAATTTTTTTACAGGTCAAAAAATTCCTCGTTTACTTTCGTAACATGATTAATGAAGGAGTGACATATGAGATCTTAAATCTCTATGAAAATACATTTCCAAAACTAACTGAACAGTATTTTGAGAACACACCGTGGCCTGATGAAAATGAAGTGGCTCCATTAGTTGACAGTGATAATGTAAGTATCAAAATTCTATTATTAAAATTTAATATAACTTATAGGGATATGGGGATATTAGGAATATAGTCATATATAACTATTAATTTCTATTAGTAGAAGTTCTCCAGTAAGACTTTCTTCCAGACCTTCACCCATCTGTTTACTGGCTGAGAATCATATTTGAGCAATAAAATATGTTTCTATACATAAAGTTCTTTTCTTTTTTTTTTGGAGTTTATGGCTTGATTACTAAGACTTTTAAGCCAAATCTTGGTTTATAAATTAACTTCATTTATAGTCATTGTCCGTCAGTAAGTCAAATCATCGCATTTAACAGTACTGTGGTCACATTGTTAAAAGTATATTTTGAGAACTCTGGTGGAAAACCTATGTAAGGCACTGTTATATCATATTCACTACACCTTAGTATTTACTGTGCATCAAATTACATAAAATTCCATCCAAATTACGTAATATAACATGTTAAAATACTAAGATATTGAATATAATATAAGAGCATCACATGACACTTTTCCTTTTATCATTTTCATCTAGTAAGCAGATGGATAAAGGTTTATTTTCCTTCACATTTTATACCTTTTCAATATCTTTTTTTTTTTTTATTTTTTTTTTTAGCTGTTAGCCGCAGATAGCTTTGAAAGCTTTACGCGGACCATCCTTTTCAATAACATATAGTATCATATACCTATAGTTATATGTTTTTAGTTTAAAAAAGAATCATCATGTATTAAATAATGTAGGTGTTATAGATGGTTTAAAAACTTCTACTATGAAAACTATGTGGTAACAATTGATATACATTATTAATTAATAGTATTATTTTAGGTTTTTATGATACTGTATAAGGAGCTCTTTTACCGTGATATCTATGCACGTGTGCCAGGTGGGCCTAAACCTGATCAAAGGTTCCACTCGTTCTACAACTATTGTGACTTGTTCAACTTTATTTTATCTGCTGAAACACCTGTGCCCCTCGAATTACCCGATCAGTGGCTATGGGAGCTCATTGATGAGTTCGTGTACCAGTTTCAGTCATTTGCCCAATACAGGTATGTTCAAGAATACTTAACACTTTTATAAATAACTAGCAAACTCAGCCAGTTGGTTTGTTTGTAGAAGTCGATATATCGCAGCGCCGCCTGGTGGCGAGTTACATCAATGGGGATAGCACATAAACATTCTCTGTGGAAAAATACATATACATACCAAGTTTCATATTCTTCGGTCAAATAGTTGCCGAGTTTAGCGATGTAATATATACAAAAATCCTTCTTTATACTGCTCTTAATCTCTCTAATCCTTCTTTAATATGCCTTGTTTGCCTAACTGTCTATGTATGCAACTATTGACCACATATTTTGCATTTTATTTCTGGTGTCACTGAATACTCTATCAAGAATTTTGATTTAATACAACAAAAATAAAACTGTCAGAAAGAAGATAATTGCATATATGAGACTTGAATTTTACAATCGTATTGTTGGTTGCTATACCCTTGCTTAGCTCTCAGATTTTAAGTGTGTGGGGTAGAAATTGAAATTAAGAATTTCTTCATGTGTTGCTGTGAACATATAAAATTTTGGTGACACTTTCTATTCAGGTTACTTCTATCATGTTACGATTTCAGGTCGCGCACGTCGAAGCTAAGTCCTGCCGAGATTGAGGCCCTTAATACTGATAACAAAGCATGGAATGTTTTATGCATTCTCAATGTGTTGCATTCCCTTGTTGATAAATCCAACATTAAACGCCAACTTGAAGTAAGTAAACACGTTTATATTATACAGTATATAATACCTTGGCATGTAGCGAAACGGTATAAGAATACAGTTTTCGCAACCCCCTACTTGCACGTAGGACTGGTAAAAATCGGCTATGAGTTCACCAGGAGAGTGAGCAGCAGCTCTCTCCTAGGAAACTTATAAAACCTCACTGTGATCGCCATCCTGCCTGCCCAGCGTGGCGATTACGGTACTAACTACTGATTAAAATTCATTTATTATGCATAAACCCTGTGACGAGGGCACTTACATATGGTCAGTATTAACATTTTAATTTAATCTAATAAACTACCACTGGATCGGAACTAGACCACTACTGAGAAGATCTGGCAAGAAACTCAGCGGGTTTGTCTATTATTGTCATTACTTTTCAATTTTTTTTCATAAAAAAAAATAATGGTACATGTTAAGTAAGAAATAGCTCCAGTGTAATGCCCTTCGAGCCCAATAGTTAATTACAATGTAAAATAACCAATGGCTGGACCAGATCCCACAAGCGGCGCCCGATCACGAGTTAACTACTAGAGCAGACATCACTCCCCTCAACCACCTTGGAGGGAAGGGAGAGACCCGCTCCACGCAGCTACCGCAAGTAGACCTTTCAGTGAGCATGACCAATACCATGTACTACAAACGCTAACCAAGGTCAAAATTCATTAGGCAAAACACGCTACGCTTTACATGTATGTAAAATTATTATATAAAAAAAACTAACAGTTTACAAGACAATGTAATTGCGATTGAGGAGCTGCTCATAGCCAGTCTGTACTATCGCTTAGATAATCCGAGATTTTATAACAACCTTTCTTACAGAGTCTGTTCCTGACAGCCCTTTTAAATTTATTCACAGGCATGTCACGAATATCTTTTGGTAATTTATTATGGAAGCGTATACATTGTCCCATGAATGACCTATTAATTCTTTCGAGACGAGTAGTATGTACAACTAATTTGTCCTTATTTCTAGTATTCACACAATGAATGTCACAATATCTTACAATACGTTTTCGTAAATATATTGCGATACAACAATCAGAATATTTACTTCTTTGAATTTCTCTCGAAGTGAAACTCTTGGGCCTAGTTCATAAATTGCGCGGATAGCCCTTTTTTGGAGAACAAATATACTACTCAAATCCGCGGAGCATCCCCCACAGTAATATGCCGTATGGCATGAGACCTTGAAAATAAGCGAAATAAACTATTCTAGCTGTTTCAATATCGGTCAATACTCGAATTTTTTTGACCGCATAAGCCGCTGAGCTAATCCTGCTTGACAATTTTTCAATATGAAGCCCCATTGCAATCTAGCATCTATAGTGATACCTAAGAAAACAGTTGATTCCACAAGGTCCAGAGCCACACCATTCATTTGAACATTGGTTCCCACCTGTCTCACATTAGGTGTGGTAAATTTAATACACTTTGTTTTATTCTCATTAAGAACTAGATTTGTTTGTGTGATTGTGTTGAACCAATGTACAACATTAGACAGTGCGTTGTTCACATCGTCATAATTAAGCTTTTGTCTTTTAATTTTAAATAACAAAGATGTGTCATCTGCGAACAACACAATGTTTTCATTGTCTCCTATATAGTAGGGTAAGTCGTTAATATATACAAGGAACAGAAATGGCCCCAGAATGGACCTTTGTGGAACGCCCATTTTAATAACAGAACCAGATGATCGTGCGCCATTAACATCGACCCTCTGAATTCTGTTGCTTAAGTAAGAAGTTAAAAGCTCAAGAGCGTTATTCCTGATCCCATAGTGGTATAATTTTCTGATGAGTGTTTCGTGGTGCACACAATCAAATGCCTTAGGCAAATCGCAAAATATACCCAAGGCCTCATGCGATTCCTCCCAAAGATATTCTGTAACAATTCTACACCCGCATCAGTAGTAGAGCAATTCTTAGTGAAACCAAATTAGTTTTTATGAAATATACTATGTTTGTTGAAATGACTAAACATCTGTGTAAGCAAAATTTTCTCGAATACTTTACTAAGTGTTGGTAGTATGGAAAAAGGACGAAAATTGTTAACATCGGACATACTACCAGATTTGTGCAAAGGAATTACTCTACTAATTTTCATGAGTTCAGGAAACACACCTCAAGCAACAGCCATTAAATATAGATGCCAGGTGGGAAGCAATAATAGGTATTATAAAATTAACAGTATTTACAGATAAGCCCCACAGATCTGCTGTCTTTTTAATATTAAGAGTTTTAAAAGACTTTAAGATATCATTCACACTGACATCTGAAAATTTAAAGGAAGTGTTACATTTCACAATGCATTGCTGAAGGAGCGATTCAGCTAAAATAGGAGACGACGCTAAAGATTTCGTTGTTAATACAGGCACATTTGTAAAATAGTTTTCAAATTCCGCCGCCACTTCTTTATCCACTTTCACAATTTTACACCTATCTTTAAATTAAAATCCTTTTTCCGTCCAGTGTTGTGATTTGGGGGCAATTCTTCAACATCATATGGTACTACGTCACTCGTCTCTCACCCCAGGTGGGTGTGGTCAAATCGTAACTGGGCAAAAAGTGGGTCATAAACACAAACGACATATATTCCTAATTTGTCACCACAGGCACACAAATAATGTTTTTTTACTGTAGTAGCTTATAATTTTAGGTGTATGCTGCCGGTGGTGACCCCGATTCTGTTGCGGGAGAGTTCGGCCGCCATTCTCTCTACAAAATGTTAGGCTACTTTTCTTTGGTTGGCCTTTTGCGTCTTCATTCATTGCTCGGCGATTATTACCAGGCTATCAAGGTAAGTTTTATAAACAGGCTAGTAAACTATGCTTGAAAAATCTGTACGTTATGTGCAGGGCCGGCTTTACCTATAGTGCAGAGGGTGCGGTGCACTCGGGCGCCGGGTGTTAGGGGGCGCTGAGAGCCGCTTGTAACCATCAACCTATTCCATTTTGTTCACCCACTTTGGTACAAGAGGGCGCCAGGTTATTGATTGCACCCGGGCGCTACATGTGCTTGAGCCGCGCCTGGTTATGTGTCACGACCTATTTAAAAAATCGGAATTGTAAAAATAAAACATATTTGCACAAAATGAAACAGTCATTTTAAACATCTTTAAAAAAATAAATTGATTGAAGTGATAACTTCTTTTGGGGGGTAAACTGCTTCGTTACGTAACGCGTAATGGTGCCAGTCTGTCTGGCTTCCCTTTCTCTCACGCATACAGCAGCGGTATGCAGGCTCCTTCTCCCTCACTCTAACCCACAGCGCTAGCCGTATTAAGATGTGTTGTTATACGATTTTGTTAACAAATAGCCTCTCCTTACATTATCATATTAATAAACATAAAATATAAGTAATAATCTGAGCTTTTCTCAAGTTACACAATTTCAATATTAAATAGTTCAACTTAGATTAGTTTAAGTTATAACTACTGTCGGGCGTCCCGAGACGCACTCGTTTTATTTTAAACTAGCAGACCCGGGCACGCGTTGCTGTGGCTAAGGTAGCCTCAGTAACGTGGTGGTTATGCTAATAAATTGTAGCTTATTTGTTTTTGCTAATTAATTGTAGCTTTGCTAATTAATTGTAGTTAAACGTATAAACGTTTCATACGTTTATACGTTTAACCAAGTAACAGATACCGCCATCCGCTAGAATCGTTTGGAGATAACAGATAATTGTGTGAAAATAATATTGCGATTATAAATTGAGATGGGAGCTATCCTATCTTATAAATTGGATCAAACTACACATTCTGTGCAAATTTGATTAAAATCAGTTAAGTACTTTATGAGTCCATCGCGGACAAACAACGTGACGCGTAATTTATATACAGGGTGGAAGTGGAGCGCTCCCAAAATAAAGACAGGTGACCCTACTAGTCCTACTTGTAATGATAGGCTAGAAAAAAAATCAATCAGAATGAAAAAAAATTTTTTTCATGAATATTTTAAGTTTTTTTCACATTCCATCGTATTAGGACAGTGCCCTGTAATGATAACTCGATAAAAAATGCATAACTATACTCAGATGAGAAAAGACGCAATCTATTCAAAACTCACGATCATATGTTCAAGAGTTCAACGACCTCGCGTGGTGAAAAAAAAATTTTTTTTTCATCCGAATCGATTTTTTTTCTAGCCTATCATTACAAGTAGGACTAGTAGGGTTACCTGTCTTGGTTTTCGGAAGCGGTCCTCTTACAACCTGTATATTAAGATTAAGCCAAATTAACTAAAACTCGTACCGAAGCGGACTTAACTGTCATGGCCTCTTTTATGAAATTACAACTTGTATTTCGAGACATGATCTTAAGACTTAATGCCTAAATATAAACATTGTGCTCTCAATTCGCTGGCACGTGGATCGATAAACATTAAAAAAACCTCTTATTCGTTTCTAGGTCCTGGAAAACATTGAGCTACACAAAAAATCTCAATACTCGCACGTTCCTGCGTGTCAAATATCAACATCATACTATGTGGGTTTCGCGTACATGATGATGCGCCGTTATGCAGATGCTATTCGCACCCTTTCTTCAGCTCTGCTCTACATGCAGCGTACCAAGCAATTGTTCTCGTCGCGTTCGTACCAGAACGATCAGATCAATAAGCAGACAGAACAAATGTACCATCTTTTGGCTATCTGCTTGGTGTTACATCCCCAATGTGTTGATGAATCTATTCAACAGGTAAGTTATTGGGCTCTCGGTCAAATTGCTGCATTTTAAAGTTGCTAACTTGAAAATTAAATGTAAAATATCCATACTAACCTGCATGTGCCCTAAACAAAAAGACAGAAAGAAAGGGATAGGATGTGTCCAACTTTTAATGCAAGTAGCAATATCTAAAAGTTACAGTAATACTTTTATATTTTGAGCTACTATCACAATCTGTCAAATCTGTTAATTTACATCCATAACAAATGATACAGCACCCAGACTTATTTAGGTAACCCAGGGCCAGCAGAAACATTGAATAAAATTAAAATATTACAAAATCTAAATTATTTATATATTATCCATGCCAGGTCCTTCGTGAAAAGAATTATCACGAGAAGATGTTCAAGATGCAATATGGTGACTTGGGCGAATTTGAGAGCTGCTTTACTTTTGCCTGCCCTAAGTTCCTGTCACCTTGCCCGCCACCTATCGAGCCAGGTTCTAATTATGGACGTGATGCTGTCAAGCACCAAACTCAAGTGTTCATGGATGAGGTAAAAACACTACTTATATATATACAATTTTATCACTGAACTCTTTAACTGCTCGACCGATTTTGATGAAAGTTTTGTAATTTGTGGATTCAAGAATGGTTTGATAATCGACGCGGTAGTCTGTGGTGTGGTGGTTGTGGCCAATTTAGATAGTAGTCATTAATGTTACCTTTTATGTTTCTTGACTTTAATCAGGATTGCGTATCCAAAAAACGCGAAGGGAGTCCTATTATTAAGCCATCCATTACTTGTCCGCCTGTCAACGAGCTTTATCTTGAATCTTTCTAAATCAACTGTTGAAAATTTGAGTGAGCATTTTATAACATATGATAAAAATTTTGTAATAATTTTCACGCCTTCTGTCGCGTTTCTATTTGATTTAAAATAACCTGATATTTCAAACATTTTACAGTGTTCATGGTCACTTGAGGACTAAGATGTCTCACGTCCAACAAGTCATAATTATTACAGAGATTTATATCTACCCGCTATAAAATTAATTAATAACTAATACTGTAGCGTGTTTTCTTTTCAAATATATAATACTCCTGTACGCATCAGAAATCTATATTAAGTAAATGGAATTCCAATATACGAAGCTCGCTTTTGCCGATTTTTTTTAATAATGAAAGTACATATTTAAAATTTAAAAAACATTATATACGATACTGTGAACATCTTCGTGAGCATGTTCAACTTGTATTTAGCTGCGTATTTTTTTTTTTGCACACGTCTCCTTAAAGACGAAAATATAATACGATGCGAGAATTAAATGCCCTACAATAGTTCACGGTGGTGTAAGTGGCAGCACGATTGGAACGGATTTCCAATAGGCGTGGGTTCGAATCCCACTTGTGACAATAGTTTTCGCTCGTAATCAGGTTTTTATAAGTGACCTGAGTATTTGATATGAATTTCACTTTAATACCTCTACGCGTTCATGATTCCTCATGTAAAAAAATATTTTTAATAATTTTAAACTTACTACCACTTTCCAGTGGTAGTAAGTTTAAAATTATTAAAAATATTTTTATTATATGATGTAATAAATAAATAATAATAAATAGTAAATAATAATTTACAGTTTTCGCAATTTTTCTGCTATCAGACATTGCTTCGTACCAAATTTCAAGGTTCTGAGTTCACGGGAAGTACCCTGTAGGTTTTGATTCCCTTGCGAGTATTGAAAATTTGTGGAAATTTGCGGTATAAACGGCTGTATCTTTTGATTGCGTTGGCTGAGAAGTTTGTTTTTTTCTCAGCTTTAAGGGACAATAGACCTGAGTATTTGATATAAATTTAAGCTTGATAACCCCACGCGTTCTTGAATAAAAAGGTCTTAACAGCCGAACGGACGGACAACAAAGTGATAGGGTTCCATATCCGTCCTATAAGGGTTCCGTTTTTCTTTCGAGGTACGGAACCCTTTTGCTTGATGAATGTAACAAATGAACGAGGGCGGTCCGATAAGTACTTAGCCTCGCCGCCCGATAGCACCACTTTCGCAAGAGTAATTTACTATCATGTAGTACATATACATACATTCTTGTAGACGGCTCCTGTCAAAATTCCACCTGAATTGGACTGGTAGTTTTGTTTTGATAGCGTGTTGAAGCGAGCGAATCGGAGGATTTCAGAAAAATGGAAAAAGAGCAATATCGCTCGGTGATTCGATTCTCGTTTTTGGAAGGGAAATCGCGCAGTGAAATTAAAAAGCGCTTGGATACTGTATACGGTGACTCTTCTCCTTCGATGGCAACCATCAAAAATTGATATAACGAGTTCCAACGTGGTCGTACGTCGGTTTTTGATGAGCTACGCCCAGGTGCCCCGAAAACAGCTACCACGGAGGAAAACGTAACGAAAATCCATGATCTCGTATTGGCAGACCGCCGATTGAAAGTGCGCGAGATAGCTGAGATAGTAAGCATCTCAAAGATCGAGTGGGTCATATCTTGCATGAAATTTTGGGCATGAAAAAGCTGTCGGCGCGATGGGTGCCGCGTTTGCTCACTCCGGATAACAAGCGCAACCGCGAGACCACTTCAGAGCTGTGTTTGAAGCTGTTTAAGCGCAATCCGAAAGAATTTCTGCGTCGTTTTGTGACCGTCGATGAAACATGGATCCATTGGTACACAGCAGAGACCAAAGAACAGTCGAAACAGTGGACTTCACCCGACGAATGTGCTCCGAAGAAGGCGGAAACAGTCCTATCGGCCGGAAAGGTGATGGCCACTGTTTTCTGACATTAGCTGGCCACTGTTTTCCGAGATTCGCAAGGTGTGATCTACATCGACTACCTAGAAAAGGGCAAAACGATTACAGGGCTGTACTATGCCGAATTATTGGGCCGATTCGACGCTGAATTGCAGAAAAAACGGCCTCATTTGGCGAAGAAAAAAGTGCTCTTCCACCACGACAACGCACCCGCTCACACCTCTGCTCTCGCCACGACTAAATTGGTCGAATTGAGCTACGAATTGCTGCCTCACCCACCGTATTCTCCAGATTTAGCCCCGTGTGACTTCTTTCTATTTCCAAACTTGAAAAAGTCACTCGCCGGGTAGAAATTTCAATCGAATGAGGAGGTCATCGCCGCCACAGAGGCCTATTTTGCAGACCTTGATAAAACCTATTTTTCAGACGGGATGAAGCAGTTGGAACATCGCTGAGTCAAGTGTATCGAATTAAAAGGAGACTACGTTGAAAAATAAATTAACACAGATTTAAAATTTTCGTTTTTCTTTTGTAGGCTAAGTACTTATCGGACCGCCCTCGTATAATTAAATATGTTTGTACGTATAAATGAATAACTTGTATAAAATCTATTTTGAGATATTGATTTCTAGTAGTCGGATACGATTCCCACGTAGGACAATACTTTATGCGATCCACAAATTATTGTTCTACGTCTGCCACTGAAGACAAAGATCGGGTACCGGTGGCCCGCTCGCACGGCCAAGAGAGGAGTCCTTGCAGGGTGGGTCTATGGGGTTGCGTGCCGCCTCTTCCGTCGCCCCGGACCGAATTGACGGGGCGCGACCACAACCATAGTGTAGTAATTGTGTCCGTTGAATCTTTGTAAAGTCCTCCCGTCAAACTAGAATTATTTCCTTAGTGCAAAGTGTTGTCTTTCTCTAACACAAAATAAAAAGTTTGACACAAAATAAAAATTGAACTTGCACATATGAAATAAAATAAAAGTCGTTCTACAGATTTTATGGCGTTTATTTTTCTACGTTTTCTTAACATGCTCAGGCATCTGTAACGTCGTGAAATTAAGAAACAAATACGAACGCAATAAAATGCGTAGAAATATTTTTTTTTCATTGGTAGGCCACGGCTGTACCGCTGGTATAATTAAGTTCAGATGTGCTGCTTGCTCGTTTGCCGCCATCAGCAATAAAAAAAAAAATCATATGTAGTTGAGATTATAGTTTTACATTTTAGCAGATTAAATTATTGTAAAATATGTCTAAGCAACATTGTAATGTACGAAATAATGTGTGTAGGTTCGTCAACAAAAGATGCTGCCGACCATTCGTTCGTATCTGAAACTGTACACAACTTTGCCTCTGGCGAAACTAGCCGCCTTCATGTCAGCGGCACGTGGCGGAGACAGGGACGCGGCCAGGGAACACGCCGCCCTCGCTATACATTTGCTATGCTTCAAGCACAAGATGAAGAACGTAGTCTGGACCAAAGGACCTAGTGGTCTTGATGGAAAATTCCAAAGCGGATCTGAGGTAATAAAACTGTTATAACATCAACTCTACTACATTTTTTAGTGTTGTGAGGGTTTCGTATCAAAATAATATCAGGTTATGTTCCACTTCGCCTCATATTGCGGATTCAATGTTTAATTGTGATTATTGTGAAGAATGAAAGATTCTTCGCAATATTTTTCTTCATTAGTTCATCCATGGGCCCATTCACGAACTCTGTTGAACCTACTACTACAGTCAACTGGTTCAGTGGAGTATAAGCCAAAATCGCATCGACGAGAAGGTAAATTGGTGATCTCAGTTGGTATTATAAGTTTCCCAGGAGAGTGCTGCTGTCATATCATCTGGAGGAGTCTCAGCCTGTTTTTATGACCCTCGCAACAAACCATGCAACAAACGCTTGCATTTGCTTATAGATTAATTTCATAGCAGTTCATACAATCTATGTAACGAAATTTTATTAATGAAAATTCTTAAAATATGTATAGTAAATTAAATCAGTTAGATAGGCATAGTATATTAAATCAATTAGTCTTCTTCTCCGTAAGTTCTACCGTTGGGCACCTTATCTAGATGAGAGGAATTATACTACTAATATCTGTATGACCAAGCCTAGTTCGGTATTCCTTTTTTTTTGGAAAATTTATATTAAAAGGGAAATAACAAAAATGTATCGAACCGGGCCTAACTGACTAAGCAGCTACTCAATTGCTCAACTAAGCTATTTATATTCCTATCATCATCTCAGCTTATATATGTCCCACTGTTGGGCTCCAGCCTCCTCCATAATGGGAGGGTAATTAACCTACTATACCACGCTGGCCAGATGTGTTGCTATAGGGTTTTATTTCGAGTTTTCCTTCTCTCGCATAGATGTTATATGCGTTTTCCCTTAGTCGTCTCGTACGATCACCCACGGGTAAGATAAGGGGTGGTAAATTGTATCCTTACTCCGTCACCACACAAAACTGACGTGTTTCTATTCCTAATGTCTGACTAAATTTACCTTCGTATTCTAATTATATTTTTTTCATTGACTGAAAACTCGATTTAGCGGCCCTGGCATACTAAATTTCATGGAAATCATTACTGAGATTTTGAATGTATAGAAATATATAAGAACTGTCCACATGGGTTGCCATAGGGTATTATTTTCAATTTCCTTCTGTTGTTATGATATTATGTCCTTATTTTCTTTAATCGAATCATACAATATAGATTAAGGAAGTGGTAATGACCATATCATTCTCCAACACCACAGTGACTTACTACAAAAATTTAAATTTAAAATACATCCAATATTTCATTTAAATCATAATAAGTGTTAATTTATTTCAGCTGGACTTTTACATTGACAATGATATGATTCACATTGCGGACACCAAGGTGGCACACCGCTTCGGGGATTTCTTCATCCGAAAACTTCTTAAATTTGAAGAGCTCAACCGGAAACTTCACCACATTAAAATTTAATTCGCCGGTTACTGCAATATTGATCAATATGAAAATTTGATTAGTCAACATAGTTCTTAGATTAAATCAAATTCTGAATTTTCATGGAATCCAATATTGGCATTGGTCCATCTTTGATTGACTTAACCAAATTTCATAATGATCAATATATTAGAAATGGCAGGCCTAACACATAAAAAGCAGCATGATTTTTCGGGGCAGAACTCGATTTAAAGTAGCATACAACAATCTCTTGAAAAAATTTAATTCCATGCTACTAATATAGACAGTATCCAGTAAAAGTCAAAATTGACCACCACTCACACTTTCAATGTCACAAATGTCGTCGATGCTTTTTGTTCTAGACCTGCTGATGGCGTTTGAATTTGAAACTTGTTTTTTTTCTAACAGTATAAATAAAATTATTAAAAATATTTTTTCATGAGTTTAATTCACAATTTTTGGTGTATATGGTACATATTTTCTGTTCCTTTTATAAAATTTCTTTGGCTGTTTAATTACAACTTTATCTCTTTGTATAGTATTTGGGTAATTGTCTCTAAACTGTTGCCACGGATGTTCTGATTTTAAGACTTCTTCAATATTTATATCTTTTAACCAGTTATTATAATACTTCGAAAAATGTTCATATGATTTCTTGAAGCTGTCAGATTGTTGTTTCTGAAATACATATTTTATAAATAAACCTTATCATCTCTAAAAATAATAACGTAAGAACATACATACCAACCCTTACTTTGCTCGTGGATGTTGTAAAACACGACTAAGAGCCTTATAACGACCTGGGCCAACTCCATCTGATGCAGTTTGATCAACAATTACATTCTCAGGGCGGGTTGACGTGTGCCAGGCGGCCGGTCATAAAACTATTGCCAATAAATTTTACAATATGTACTATGAAAGAAGAGTACATATTGTATCCACCCCAAGTAATTTGGATGAGAGTAGGAGAATGATGATGATACATACATATACACCTTTTAAACTTATCTATACTAATAAATGTAGAGCCGGTTTTTTTTTCGTTCGGTTATGTAGAGCCGGTTTTTTTTTGTTCGGTTATACAGCTAAAACTACTGAATCGATCTGAATAATACTTATCCCATAAGATGCAGCGTGTTTCGGAGAAGGTTTTAGTATTTATGATATGTTGGTGATTACTCATCCGGAAAAGAGGGATGCGGGCGGCTGCAGATAGTAATAAGGTAAAGAAGAAGCAGTGCAGTCACACAAAGCAAGTGAGATATTCATAAAAATGGCGGCGTTTTATAAATGTTTGAAAGTAATCCTCGTCTTGAGTGAAAGAAAAGCCGAAAATTGAGCGGATCTTCTTACTTTCTTCCGAAGCAATAGACACCAACATATCTTCAAATGATACTAACATATCATCATCTTCCAATAGCTATTCAGCATACCTTTTTTTCTAGTGGTTTCTATATTATGGGTGACGATTTTGCTCTATTATAGCGATATGTCGAATAATATCTCCACAGCTAGATAAAAAACAGTATTCAGCAGCTATTGGAAGATACAAATGATGATATGTTAGTATGATTCGAAGATATGTTAGTGTCTCTTCCTTCGAAAGAAAGGAAGAAGCATCGCTCAATTTTCACATCGCATGAAGACGAGGGTTGCTTTCAAACATTCAAAAAACGCCGCCATTTTTATGAATTTCTCCTTTGCGTCGTGACTGCACTGCCTCTGGCGCGACCGTGTCGCGGTCGCCGCGCGAATCTCTGGCCACGCCCACCGCTCGTGCGACGCGGTCGCGGTGTTTGTTTAGTGCTCCATATAAATTCATACTAAGCGGTGGGTCGCGCGACTCGGTCACGTTTGCGGGTCGCGGTCGATAAGGTCGGAATGCTACCTTTAAGAGCGGTTCCGCACTACGTCCAGTCCGAACCCGTGAAAATATGGTCCGTCGTAACCGTAGAACTATTTCTATGGTAATTTACGTACTACATCCGATCTCCGTCATTCTAGAATCTCCATGCCAGATTTTTGACGGACCGATGTAGCAATAGAATTATTTGTATGAACGCTCGCGCACTGCCTCCGACTTAAAGCCGAGTTGCATACGAGCAGAGAGGCAGCGGGGTATGGGGCTGGGTGACGTGAAGCGGCAAGCATCCATCCAGTGTATTAGTTCGTGAGTACGTCTTCTTTTCTACGTTCGTACGTACTTACATCTATGTACGTACGAACGTACATCTACGTTCTTCGTACGTAAAATAGTATTGCCAGAAGTTGACGTCGATTTAAAGGATTCATGATTCAACGACGTGAACACTGCTGTGGCTCTGCGAAAATGACGTAATTCGGTCCGAGTTTTCTAGACCCATATTTTCACGGATTCGGATCGGACAAGTGCGTAAGCAATATCAGAATTCGGTCCGAGTTTTCTAGATCCATATTTTCACGGGTTCGGATCGGACATAGTGCGTAACCGCTCTAAGGGAAGCCATTACCGGGATAAAAAGTGTCCTATAAGTTAATCCAAGAATAGGTCTATCTGTGTGGCAATTTTCAGCTAAATCTGTTCGACAGCTTACATGTGATTAAATAACAAACATTAAAATATCCAAAGATCTTCATAAACTTTCACATTTATGATATTAGACTGATGTGAAAGTTTGGCTAGATGTTTGGATTGCTAGTTTATTTATAAAGGTTATTAGGATATATTTTATAATGATTACCTGAAATTTATCATGAAATGCCTCAAGATGTTTAAGAAATACATGGTTGGGTTGTATATTTTCTTTTTTCATTGTGTTCATGATATATACAACATAGCCAATTTGATTATTCACTGTTCCTTGTTTTAATAGAGTGCCTAATATTTCTATGTTCACCCTGAAATATATTTTGATAAATTATTATAACAAATATGAACTGAAACTGAATTACTAAAATTACCGAAGAATTAGCATATTAAAGTAGCAACGGGCAGGATACATCGCTCGTCAAACGCACAACCGTCAGAGAAGAAAGGTTTTCGAGTAGCGACCATGAATCGGACGATGCAGCGTCGGACGACCCTCACTAAGTGAACTGACGACATTATATAGGTCGCAGGAAACCGTTAGATTCAGGTGGCACATGACCATTTTGAGTGGTATTTTAGCGAGGAGGCCTTGTGACAGGGACGGCTCTAGCACATGTAGCGCCCGGGTGCAATTCAATTCAAATTTGCATTCAAAATGCGCGAACCAAATAGAATAGGTTGATACTTACAACACGTTCGACTAAACTCCGAATCTCGCTGGATTGCGTTATCGCATGTTTAGTCTCGTTGTTTTGTAATAAAACCAGGTAAACGCGATCGGATTATCAAGTTACAGTGAACATGGCGACAAAGCAACCTACTCAAACCTGTCAAATAACGCACCCACTACGTTTATAAATGGTTATGCACTCGCTGCGTACGGTGCGCCCGCTCCGTGCGGAGCGTTACAGTGGAGGCTCTATATGTCCCGAGTGGCTCTCGGCGCCCCCTAACACCCGGCGCCTGGGTGCACCGCACCCTCTGCACTATAGGTAAAGCCGCCTCTGCCTTGTTAGGCTCGTGGATGTCCAACAGTTTACGGGCTGATGAATGTATTCATCGACTTATCAATGGCCACTATTGGACATGAGGCTCCATAAAGGGTAATTAATTTACCACACTTGGCAGACAAGGCGGTTCGTTATAAATTTCGTAGGAGTGCTGTTTTTTCTTTTGTTTTTGAGGACATGCAACCGGCGCGGCGATAGAAAGGACGACGGGCAGGCCTATAATCTGCCGTATTGCACTTCTGTTGCCATTTGATTGAACCTACCAGTCCCAAATCCTTATCTTCAGTGATAAGAGTGTTGTTACCAATTCTTTTTAAGTTCCTGAGCCTGAGGTAAGTGATATTACCTACTTACCATGGGAAGATAAGGCTGATGACAATCATTGTGTCACCGCATCAGTTGTTATTTTTATATAGACACATATTAAACACAATATAAAATAAAACTTGTAAATATTAAAAACAAGCTCATAGCAAAAAATAAAACAAATGTGATAAAATCCATAAAAATATTTTGATATCTTATGGGAATCACAAACATGTCCAACATGAGCTGATGATTTACTTTTATGAGAAAATGCTTACTTTAATTTCTTGTCTAACATTTCTTTCAGAAGTTCTTCTGCACTTTCTTTTGTTCTACAGGCCATTGCTAGCACACCATAGGTCATGATATTTGCTTTCAATTTCAGATTTTTGGAGTGTGGATATCGTTTCTTCCGATATTCAGATTCCTTTTTAATTATATCCTTCACAGCCTTGAAATAAATAATCAATAGATATAAGAAACCATTCCTATTAGGTAGGGCTGCTAACATAGGCATAGTTCATAATTAGATGTCAATGTCTAAGTTTGTATAAAACTATATGATAAACTAATGGAAATAATCCTTCTATTACAGAGGACTTTACTAACATACACATATTTAAGATAAAATTAGGAATAGTGTTATAAAAGAGCACTGTAGTGTGAATGAAGATGTAGTGACAAAGATAAAAAATGGTATGCGGATGTGGTTTGAATGCGTGGAAAGAATGAGTGAAGAAAGGTTGACTGAGCAAGTATACAAAGCGAGTGTGAGTGGGACGATTACAAGGGGATGACCACGTCGTACTTTTCAGGATCAAATTGAAGATGTGTTGGCGAAAGGTCAGATTAAGAGTATGCGTAACCGTAGAGCATGCATGAAGACTATGATGAGTGTGAATGAAACAATGGAGGTATGTCAGGATCATGATTTGTGTCAAACCATAGTCTCTACCTACCCCTCTAGGAAACAGTCTATGTATGTATGTACATACATATTACACCCAGATTCAGAACAACAATTTGTGGCTTCCATGAAATATTATCCCATATGGAAATATTATCCCATATGGAAATCGTACCCATGACACTGGCAAATAGGTCATTATCTTAAATGTCTGTGCAGTATTTATTTATTAAGATTAATTATAATAATAATGTAATTTATTATAATTTAAGTTTAGTCGGTGACTATGCTCAACAGCTTAAAATGATAAAGAATTTTATGTGCAAGCTTGCTAATATAATATGCATACTCTATTTTAAGCAATATGTATAAGGGATAATGTGATTTTAACTAAATAATTATTACAGCTAAATATTTATTGAATGGAATAACCTATCAAGCTATTGTAATCCATCCATAGGCCTTTGTGGTCAATATACTACTATTATCCCCCTGATAATGGTAGTCAATTGTCAATATGACAACATTTGGCAAGCTAATCAGTTTGCACTGTAATCACAGTTGGTGTCATAAATTTCCATGGAGAGTGCTTCTGCCATTTCTTTGGTGATTCGGTTTTTACATCTCCTACAGAAAAGTAAGATCGTGATGAAATATGTATTCTAAACCCATCACTACACATACATGTTTATTACAAACAATTGTAATGAATGCAATATTAAATATCATATAAATATGTGAAAATACATACGATTGCAGCAATATCATCTAATCGTAAACACCTTCTCTTTATAAGCATGTTGTAAAAATCAATATCGGCTTTAATATCTACAGATTTCATCATTTCAAGAAGTTTGTTTTCAGCTTCAACATTATCATCCAATAGTGGTAGTATTTGTGTGAAAGTTTTAATATTAGGTTTTACAGAATACACTCCCATTTCTTTAAAGAAATCTTCTTGGCCACCAATTATAGCAAACTTTTCTTGTAGAGTTTCTACTTGCTGTAATGCTGTTACTTGATCCATATTTAAATTTTTGGATAGTAAATTAGGCACTGTTCTATCATTTGGTTTAATTCTATCTAGTTTACCTACTAGTTCTATGGTGATATCATTATTATTTTTAATAGTAGTTACTTTATTAAGTTCATTATCATTATTAGTCATATCATTATTATTATTCAAAAGTGTATTAGAAGATTCAAGCAATACTTTTTTATCTTGTTCTAATTTCCAATCATTATTAGATTCAACAAATTCCAATTGCCTATTATTTTTAATACCTAGAGGCATTAATGATTGAATTATACTTATCAATTCTATAATATCATTTTTACTGCCTAAATTACAATCCTTTACACATTTCAACATTAAATTAAATGAATATATATTAGGTTTCTCTCTCATTTTCAACATTTTCCTCCAAACAATTAAAGCATGGCGCAAACCATTACCTTTGTCAGAAATACATGCATGGAGTACATGATTAAATGTGTGTACTCTAATTTTAATCTTTTTTTGCATCATTTCATCAACAATACTAAATGCAGTTTGTAAATCGCCACATCTACCAAAGGCTTTAATCATTGCATTGTAATTTGTTAGGTTTGGCTCAATCCCTTTTTCTACCATTAGTTCTTTTAAATGTAAAGCGTTTTTAAGGCCATCCTGTGGCCAAGGACTGTTAGAACAAGCGTGGAAGAGACAGGTATACGTGTCTCCAGTCGGAACCAAACCTCTTCTTTTCATGTCATTGTATAATTTGAAAGCTTTTTTTGTATAACCTACATCTCCACAAGCACCAATCAATATATTGTAAATATAATTTTCAGGTTTTACTCTATCCTCTTTAAGCATTTTTACTTCTAATACATCAATAGCATCTTTAAGTCTTTTATGTTTAATATATTGTTTAATCAAGTCTGCGTATTGCTTGGTGGTCAGTTTTTGAAAAGGTAAAGGTTTATTTTGTAAAAAAAAATCTTCTTTGATGTCATCTTCATCCTCTATAGGTTCTTGATTATTGGAAGTTCTAGATAAAGTACCGAAGTTATCAGGATCTTCAGTATATAATAAATTATCCTCAGTTTTAAATTGATTTAATTTAATATTTTTTATTTCTTCAGGTAAAGCCACAGAAATTGCAATATTGCTTCGAAATACACTAGCAGTTCTAATAATTCTGAGTAATTTCGTACACCGAAAAGCCATTATAGATATTTATCAATTCGTTTGAATTGATTTTATTTATTATTTTATATAATTCAAACAAAAATTCATTAAATCTTATATATACATTTATTTTTTGTTCTGTTCAACCGGGAAGCAGCTATATGAGCTATATATAGTACTGAACTGTAACGATGGGTAATTCGAATCGTTTAATTCGAATAACTCGAATAAGACTATTGACTCGTTCATTCGAATCGCCTTTGACCGAAACCGAATCAATTCGTTAACTCGTGTCGTACCTACTCGCAGCGCGGGCGACCGCTGCGGCGCAGCGATCAGTCGACTCGGCTTAATTGGACATTCGTTGATTCGCTCTCTCGTTCTAATACGGAGTCGAATAATCTAACGAATGAATTCTACGAGTGAGAAAATACGAAAATACATGAAATGTTCTAAGAATCACGAATGGGTTGGATACAATTCCATTCGTTTAACGTACCTATTACATTTGCAAAGAGTCGTCTAGTGGAAATAAAAGTTTGAACTGGGAGTTTTTTAATAAAAATGAAGATGGAAACAGTTTCGTGTAAACTATGTTCCTGTAGTTATAAATATTGGTAATACAACAAACAGTATAAATAATTTAAAATGAATAATAACGTAAACGAGTTACAAACTCACCAACTCGGCTTAACAGGCGGATGACTCGACATACGAGTACGAATTCGACTGTAATGCTTTCGCGAATTCATCGCGCGATTTGACGACTCCCACGTGACGATTCGAATCAATTCGAATTGTGATTCGAATCAATAATAATTTTAATTCGATTGATTCGAATTGAAAAAAATACCATTCGTCTCATCGCTAGTCTGTGGTCACTATCTGGCAGTTCGCACAGAGTACATCTGTATATGCACTAATATGCAGTTCACTGAACTGCATATTAGTGCATATACAGATGTACTCTGTGCGAACTGCCAGATAGTGACCACAGACTATAAAATAGGGATAGTGTCAAAATAGTGAAAATAGTAATTGAAAATTGGTGTTTGATTTTCATAGTCATCAATCAGTTGATGAACTTGCTTGTATTGTTTACAGCTTTACAGCTATATTTTATTTACACGCTTACCTAATCCAGTTTTTCAAACACATTTATTGCCTCTATATTGTACAGATTATAATGTATTAGTTTACCATCCGAAAATAATTCTCAACTTTGGTATTGACAAAAGTACAATTGAGGCCAACCAAATTTTCAAAACTAAACTTCATTTGGAGTACAAGGACTGGTTCACTTTATATACTGATGCTTCCAAATCGTTAGGTAATGTGGGTGTAGCGGTATGGATACCTTTCACTGGGGTTATACTAAGCTATAAATGCCCATCCGCCACATCTATATTTACTGCAGAGTCTATAGCCATTCTAGAGGCAATTTTATTTGTGAAATCTCATCATTTAAATAACTCCATTATCTTTTCTGATTCAAAAAGTTGCCTTCAGTCCATCTTGTCTAACCCGTTTCGATCAAAATCTAGATTTCCAATTTCGCTAAGAATAAGAGAGGCATTATTTCAGTGTAAAGGACTTGGGATTAATATTGTTCTAGCCTGGGTTCCTGGGCACAAAGGTATTCCAGGCAATGAAGCAGCTGATTCTTGTGCTAAATCTGCTATAGATATAGGTTCTTTGGAATACTACCAAATTTATTCTCATGATATTTGTGCCTCTTTAAAATCAGTTTTGTTTCAAGAGTGGTCCAAGGATTGGATATTGTCTAAGAACGTAAAGGGTAAATTTTATGGCGATATACAACCTGATATTCCACATAAACCCTGGTTTATGGAGTTTCCAAAAGTGGATAAGGCTATTACATCGACAATCTGCCGTTTACGACTGAATCATGCCTGCACCCCTGTCATTCTGGCCAAACTTAGAATTAGGGATAACTCCATTTGTGAATGAGGACTGGGTCAAGGAAATGTGAACCATATTTTTTTCAGTTGTTCTAAATTGCAGAATTCTCTATATGATATTTTACCACCAGAAATTTGCCGTCCTACTTCTTTTAAATTTCTTCTTACTCTTGCATTTACTCCGTTTATTTATACTCTCTGTAAATTTATTAAAATTGAATTGTAGATATGTAAATTAGTTAAGTAGTTAGAATTCATTTTAGTTATGTGTATATTTCAGACTAGTTAGAATTGTTTTTTGTTTCAGTATACTACTTGTCACCGTATTTCTCATGTAATCTTAGAGTCATACTCACCGGCCCTTTGCATACTATTTCGTACCGTACAATCTCCTTCGTTTGACGGCCTACGAACGAGCCTTACGGGACATTGGCGAAGTTGCGGTTAATCGCTAACAGAAGCCATTCATCAAGAAGAAGAAGAAGAAAATTGATGCACACACAACTCTTGTAATAACAAACAATTTTATTGTCACTCTACATGCCAAATGATTTAAGGTCGCCTATATGTTTCATCAAAATATAATATGTGAAATAAAACATACCACAGCATTTTTACTGACGCAATTTGAAAATTGAATTGTTTATTCATTCAGCAACTCTTTTGTGTTAGTTTTGCTCTACTAATACTACTAATAATAGAAACTACTATATTTTATAGTATGTAATAGAAACAACATTTCTAATAATTCCTCCCACAGATTACATAAGAATATGACGTTGACAGTTACCATTTTATCGTAGTATTCTATGAAGCTATAACTGACATTTATCTATGGTCAGTTCGGCACAATAGTCGCTGCGGTTCTACCATTCGAAAAGACAAAGGTTGCAAAGTCCATACAGCCAAGTCTTTTTTTCATCAGCAACTTTTGCCAGGTGTAATGGAGCCAAGTCTTCATATTGAGTAGCTTATTTGGTCACTAAGACAAGTCATTATTATTAATTGGGTGCTAAAAACCAAAGTATGAGTTCTCTGCTGGAAATAACAATTTTGGTGGAACATAAAGAATACACGCCCGTGCAAATGATTAGCTCGTTACTAGAGTTAAGACGTACATTATGGGAGTGCCGGAGTGGTATTTAATATAATATCGTAAACAAAAAATAGGTGTTAAAAATACATAGTATTCATACATACATACATATCATCGCGCCATATCCCTTGCAGGGTAGGCAGAGAGAACAGAGTGCCAGAGAACTCTATCTCTGCATACTTCACTCGCTTCCTCAACATTCATAATTCTCTTCATACACGCTCGCCGGTTTCGGAGACTCTTGACTCCACCTTCCTTCAGTACATGACCGATCTGGTCTAGGTAGGTTAGTCTCGGTCTCCCTCGGTACCTACATCCTTCCACTTTAGCATTGTATATCTTCTTAACCAGACGTTTGTTCAGCATTCTTTCCACATGTCCGAACCATACATAGTATAGTACAAGTACTATACTAGCATAGGCTTTCCATACTTACGGGTAACGCAATTAACGCCTAATATCATTCCACGGTATTCAAACGAGCAGTATCGAATCTAGTATAAGATTTATAGTCTATATCCAGGACTTTGGTGGGAATATAGAATATATAGAAAATGTCATGTAAAACGCTCTACCTTAGTGTTTAGTAATGTTATATTCTATAATTTAGCTGGTAATTTATGTAATATTATGCAGATAAAGTGTTAAAGTATTGTAATAACACTAATAACAATTTACGTAGAATTTTCACGTTCTACCGAAATTCTCAGTCAAATTATTAATTTGATTGTTAGAGCTCAATGAACTTACTAACGACAATGACTATGGATAAGCTATTCAATATGAAGAAGTGTTGAATAATTAGTGAAAAGTGTGCTTATATTTGGTTAAACAAATTTTATTGCCTTTGCTGAAAGAAAGAAAAGAGAAAAAGTCTGTTGCCACTACGATGACTACGACCACTACGTTGAAATAGCTACAACGAAATATAACCTCTTCGAGTAGTGCGTGTTATGAAGTAAACAGTTCTATTTTATACTTGGTTTACCATGTCTAGTGAAACACGAGAACAAATGGAAGGAAGTTCTTCTGAAAGCGAAGACGAAGTTATGGAAGATGAAAATGAAGAAAATGACGATAGGCCAAATGTTTATTTGCCAGGTCAACCGCTGAAGGAAGACGAACATTTAATATGTGATCAGTCTGCTTACGTTATGCTACATCAGGCACAGACTGGTGCACCTTGTTTGAGCTTTGATGTCGTTTCCGATAATCTTGGAAATGAAAGACACGACTATCCTATGACTGCGTATTTAGTCGCCGGTACTCAAGCTTCTAGTGCAAATTTGAATAGGTAAATTTTTTACACAATATTATCATCAATATTTTGATATCTTTAGTCGCCTCTGTGGTCGACGAAACGTTTGTTTTTAAACAAATGAAAGAAGTTCAGTACATACTGTTTTTAATAAAGCGAAAGTAGTAGAACATATTTTGAAAATAATATTCTTCACATTCCCTTATAGGTTAGATTCTTATACATAAAAAAATTGGAAATATATTAAATACTGTCTCGTTTTTGTCTACCGCATTATAGCTTACATAGTTACTGTATAGAGTTAACAATGGTTCTGTGATATGCATTATTCACCATAACAGTTTAATAATTCTGATATTTTATTTTCAATATACATTTGAGGTAATAGAAGCCTTTTTTTCTGTAGTCTATAAAACATAACTTGATAGTTTTGATAGCCAGAAGCAAATCCAATAACACAAATTTGAATCAAGCTCTTAATGATACTTTTGTTACACAATTTTTATTTGTATGACTTTAGACAAATTGATTTAAAATCTATTTTCTTTCTTTATTGTATTCCTACATTACAATTATATCATATCACTAATCATTATTTTGTGACAACTGTCACCCATATGAAATTGTTTTATGAAGTATATATTAGTTACTTTGAATTTAGAAATGGCTTGCTCACTACCTCACTTGAGCATTAGGAACTTCTTTTAAACTATAAAATCACCATCCTCAGAATAAAATCATTCTAAACATATGAGATTATTTCCCTCTTGAATGATGTTAGTTTGAGAACTTTTATATTAAAAAGCTATACAGTAATACATGACACTTATTTAAATATATTATTAATTCAAAATCTAAATTATAATTATGTATAACATTATTTACTATTGTTCAACTATGTATGTATTATATACCAACTTTAAGTTTGATTTACATACATATCATCACGCCATATCCCTTGCAGGGTAGGCAGAGAGAACAGAGTGCTAGAGAACTCTATCCTTGCATACTTCACTCACTTCCTCAACATTCATAATTCTCTTCATACACACTCGCCGGTTTCGGAGATTCTTAACTCCACCTTCCTTCAGTACATGACCGATCTGGTCTAGGTAGGTTAGTCTCGGTCTACCCCGGTACCTACATCCTTCCACTTTCGCATTGTATATCTTCTTAATCAGATGTCCGTTCGGCATTCTTTCCACATGTCCGAACCATCGGAGCATTCCCTTTCGCATCTTTACACTAATACTCTCTTTCATACCTACCCGCTCTCTTACGTCGTCGTTACGAATGCCATCGATCAGCCTAACTCCACAGATTTGCCGTAGAGATCGCATTTCTACCGCATTAATTTTACTTTCATACTCTTTTCTGCATACCCAACTCTCGCTTCCATACAGTAATGTTGGGACACGTTGGCTGAGGTGGTGGCTACCGAGAAGTTGCCCCAACGCTCCATTCACTCTATTTCCCGCATTCACTCTTCGCTCTGTATCAGTGGTGTACCTTCCATCTCGGCTAAATCCACATCCAAGATATACAAATTCATCCACTTGCTCTAGTACATCATTACCTATTGTTACTCTTACATCTGTTCTGGCTTCATCTCTTTCAAAGACCATAAGTTTGATTTATCTTAAGTAAAATAAGTAGCTTTTGTATGATAGCATTTAAACATTAACTTGAAATTTTTTAGTGTATTAGTAATAAAAATGTCCAATTTACATCAAACATCAAAGCCTGAGGCTGAAGAGGAATCAGAGAATGAAGAAGATGAGGATGATGACAATGATGATGAAGAGGATGAGGAAAAGAAGCCACAAATGACATTTTCTTTTACCAAACACCAGGGCTGTGTTAACAGAATCAGGGTTAGTGTTTAAAGTTTTCAGTACAAAGAAAATTCTCTAAAGGTACTAACTAATACAATAAAAAAGAATAAAATGCCATCGAAAATTTACACAAAACTGTCCTTTAGTGTGGTTATATTACTACAGTTACTATAAAATTTATATTTATTTTACCTCTAGGATTTAAAACAATTTAAAATTCAGTGACATTTGTATAATGCGAACCTCATTTATTCTTAAGCCTCAGTAAAAAAACAAAAAAACTGCTATTTGCTTCCACTGATTCCCTATTTAATATTTCTCTGTGAGGTAGTGATAGTACATATAAACATGTTCTATACTTTGAATTTCAAAGCAGTGTGTATAATTCCCTGAACTCATATCAATACAATCTAAAAGGAATGTTATGTTCTTCTAATATATTGACTATTCTTGCTACACATATAATGAATGATTACATTCATTAAATTTTTTAAGAAACTTAATATCATGGGTTTCTTTGTTGAAATTTTAACAATTAAACACTGTATTTAATTACTCATTAACTTTTTGTATTCCCCAAGGGTCCCATTCAATTTATGGAGATTCCACAGTATTTATAAAGTATTAACTTTGTATATTAATCATTTAAATTTTGCAATATACAACTACATACATATATGAAAGAACATCATTGGGATATATATATATATATATATATATAATATTTATATATTTATATATAAATTGGGATAAGAGCAGGATGATGATGATGATATATATTTATATATATATATATTATATTAAACTATCGTACTTAGTACGTAATATCTTGATGACTGTCAAGAATGATTAATTTCAATGTCTCACTTATATATATATATTTTTTGACAGACAACAAATTTCAGAAACTCCGTTTTAGCTGCCAGTTGGTCTGAATTAGGTAGAGTTGAAATTTGGAATATAACTCAACAATTACAGGCTGTTGATGACCCTGCTTTACTAGAAAGATATAACTTAGACACAGTGAATAATCCAGTAAAACCCATTTACTCATTTAGTGGACACCAGCAAGAAGGATTTGGGATTGATTGGTGTCCTACAGAGTTAGGTGTAAGTAATATCTATCTTTATACACACAGATTACTGTCAGCCATCATATCTGCATTCACTGCTTACATACCCATATTTGTCATTCACACAATCTATCTCTTTTAGGGTCTCCCACGATTTTTATGTCCATCCACAATCATATTGATAACCCAAAGACTCATTCAAGCATACTAAGATCAAAATATATCAAGCCATTAGGATGAGTTCAGTCACATACACATACAGAAGTATATATAAATATAAATAAATTCTTACATTATAGGTACTTGCAACAGGTGATTGTAGGAGAGACATTCACATTTGGACTCCAAATGATGCTGGCACTTGGGATGTTGATCAACGCCCCTTAGTGGGTCACACTAGTTCTGTTGAAGACATACAGTGGTCACCCAATGAACGGTATGTCGCCATTGTAACTACTGATTGATCTGTAAAAGAATCTCAATAACATTAACCCGGCGTCATGGAGGTTGGGTCTGTGAGACCCGACACATTTTATTTCGCTTCTAGTTCGTTTACTAAGTGTGCAAATTTGCCGTGTTTCTCAATAGCTGCAGCTGTTGAGTTGTTCTATGTGTCGCAGTTAACAGGATAGTAGTGCGATAGCCACAGTGGGAATTACACGTGCACGAAATTGAATTGGGTATGTGAGACCCATCCCCGCAGTTGGTGTCACAATTTCGCGCCATTTTGTATAGATATTATTTTAATTATTATCCGTGAATTTATACTTTTGTGTTTGTTTTTTATTTTTATTTACAATTAAAATTACTGATATATATAAAATCCGATTACTATTTTTCATTTCGTAATCGGATTTTATAAATAATTAAGCATATTAAATGCTAAATTTCAGTAATTTAAATACTGATATATAGTTCAATGCATTTTATTTATGTTGTTTTTGTGGCTACTTAATAAAAATTGGATCAGCAGAAGCAGAACGACAGCGTATTCTTTCAATTTTACGACTCTGTCTCCGATTTTCAAGTCTGATTCTGGAAGACCTAGTAATAAATTAAATAAATAATAGCTTTTCAAAAACAAAATTAATGTGATTAAAAAAGTCCAACGCCTAGGGCTTCTCATGGAACATCTAGAACTTCGCCATAATGTATCAGAGCTTCTACGTGTTGTAAAAAAAAATGAAAATTTGTTTGTGAACCTACTAGGGAACATTCGACAAAAAAGGCTAGTGTTCGCAAAAGGTACCACAAGTGTCCAGCCAAGAAAGACCATAAAACAAACTACAGCTGCGAGAATTGCAATGAATATATTTGTTTAGAACATATTGTACCTTTTTGTGCTGACTGTACCAAAGATAATGATTCGGAGTAATTAATTGTAATTTTTTTCTACAGATAATTTGGTTTCCTATAAAAAAGTGGTATTAAAACATTAAGAATAATTGTTAATTAATAATAGATCTATATTTAAGGAGAAAAGAAAAAAAATGTTTATATTTGTCCTTCTTTTTTTTTAAAAAAGAAGGACAAATATAAACATTTTTTTTGCTCTAATAAATATGATTAAAACATAATATAATATATGTTTCATTTATTTACGTAAATACCTAATAAACTAGACATGAATAAATATTATGTTAAATTTATAAAGTATTAGAAAAAAATTGATATCTAATGAACGGGTCTGTGAGAACTACGTGACCTGTTTATGGGTCTTCAATGACTACACTTGAACGAAATTGAATCTTTTTCTATACTACGAGTTGTCACGTAAGGAGATGGGTGAGGAGGTTAAAAATTACAAAAAAAATAATCACATAGTATAGGTACGTTCTCTTAACTGTAATTTTAAAAGGTGTTAACGTTCCGCGAATTAAGCTTGATGAATGAATTTAGCTCGACTATTTGACTGCCTAAACCCTTCCCCTAAGCAAGTTATACGGTATGAATATGTTCGCTAATGTTTTGACTTTAATTCCCAAATGTTTCCTAATAATACAGCTAAGAAAATAAGTCTTGACTTTATTCTGTGCACATGTATTACATCTCATTTAATTATTCTTTGTTTTACAGGAAGGTATTAGCGTCTTGTTCAGTGGATAAATCAATAAGGATATGGGACACAAGAGCTGCTCCACACAAGGCTTGCATGCTAACAGCTGAAGGTGCCCATGAAAGTGATATAAATGTCATATCGTGGAACAGCAAAGAGCCATTTATTGCAAGTGGTAAGAACAAACAAATATTTGGTTTCGCCCACAAAATTTAGTTTTAGTGTATCAGTATCATATACAGGATGTACCAGGTTACGGGATAACTGCTTAAATAGGTTACAGTATTATAATCGTAGATTAGATCATTATTATAACAAATATAAAAAATATCAATAGAACATAATAGATATAGTCATTTAAACAATATGCATCAATGATGATTCTCCTTAACGTAACCCTAACGTAAACGCAAATGATAACGTTGAAGCATTTATTACACAAAAAAAAATATAATTTACAGAATTATTAGAACTATACCATAGCCTGCCACCAAAAAAAAAAGCACACATCTATATGTGAGCTTCTCTTTATGGGCCTACGGCCCGTTAAGTTTTCCTTACGTGTCCGTGGTGCCGTATTGCTGGCCTTATCGTAGCTGTACACACCTTTACTTATTAGCTGACTAGTCAATTTTGTTTTCTATCTCCCGCATTGGAAGTGGAATCATTCTTTCAAACTCCTCTTTAACCTTTTCTAATTTTGTTGCGGATCCCAAGACAATTAAAAGCAGCTCCCAGGACTGCCTGAGGGTTAAACATCAGTGTCATTTATAGAGGCTATCATGGAACCTAGCTTACAACGGCGGGAATGTGTGGTGGGATTAGTCCCAAAAAAAAATATCTTTCTGATTTTCCGACCATATAAAGCAATTGTTTAATGAAAAAAATATATTCTGCCAGCATTGGTTACACTAAATATCCGATAGCAATACCTTCAACTAAAGCTTCAGGAGATGAATTTTCGTTCTCTAACTTTATTGCTTTTATTTTAGGTGGCGATGACGGGTTCCTTCACATTTGGGATTTAAGGCAATTCTCTAACAAAACTCCTGTGGGTACATTTAAACATCACACAGCACCTGTTACATCAATTGAATGGCATTGGACTGAACCAAGTGTTTTGGCATCTGCTGGTGAAGATCATCAAGTCGCTCTTTGGGATTTGGCAGTCGAACGTGATGATGACGAAGTTGTTGATGATGAGTTAAAGGTAGAGTATATTTAGAGTTGTGTAATAGTATAAAAGATACTGAAAACATACATTTATCTGTAGATCAGAAAATATATAGTATTTGATATTAATAAAGTATTATGCTAAAAATCATATTTATTAATTTGATTGGGGTTTTGGAGGAAACGTTAATGAGCCCCGTTGTGATCTTATAACATGTTCAATATTTTAATATTCTATTATAATATTGAAACACTTTGATGATATTTTATGTATTATTGTAATGCATAGAAAGTGTTAAATAGTTGTGACTGTGATTTAAATGCTTTACATGTGTGTTGGTCAGCGCCCAATTAAAGATTTACTTAGGTTAATTGATAAATTAAGACGTCACAAATCCGTTAAAACCATGCCATAGTCCTTAACAAAAATAATTCTTCTTTTTTTTACAGAATTTACCACCCCAATTATTGTTCATACATCAGGGACAGAGTGATATTAAGGAATTACACTGGCATAAACAAATGCCTGGCGTCATGATAACCACTGCACATTCTGGATTCAATATATTCAAAACAATTAGTGTATAAAATAAAATTATAAAAATATACATATAAATCTTTTATTCATTATCAAATTTTATAATAACATAATTATAAAGTTTTCTTGATTATTTTGATTGAATGATTGTCGACACAAAACTTAAGTATCAAAATGATTTGTAGTGTGAATCATAGCCAAATTAACTAGATGCCTGATTGTCGGTCTGCCATGAGGACAATTCTGTAAATAAAATTAAACATACCGTAATAGGTGGTACATACATGCATAGCCTCGTGCATGTTTACCAAAGGTGTATGCACAGATAATGGATTACCACAAAGCACAATCCTCGCATATCTCCATGACTTCATCATACTCTTAACAGTTTTCATGGTGCTGTGTGATAGCGGCTACGAATACTACCAACCCTTACTTTGCTCGTTGATGTCGTAAAAGACGACTAAGAGCCTCTATATCGACCTGGGCCAACTACATCTGATGCTGTTTGGTCAACAATTACATTCCCAAGGAGGGTTGGCGTCTGGCAGGCGGCCGGTCATAAAACTATTGCCAATAACTTTTACAATATGTACTATGAAAATAATTGGGACCCCAAGTACTTTGGATGAGAGTAGGAAAATGATGACAATTAACAGTCTTATAATGACACATAAATTGCGCTCTTAAAGCTTTAACCAACTGTTATAAAGCCACTTCCAGAAAATTAATTTTGTAAACAAACCGCCATAAAAATTAAATTAAACATAAAAAGAGCACGGACAAAAAGTCTGTGGAATAACTTAAAATAAAAAAAAAACATCTATACAAAAGGAAAACTCGAAATAAAATACTTTATCAACCCCTCTGACCAGCGTGGTATACTAGGTCAATTACCCTCCTATTGTGTAGGAGGTTCGTGCCCAGCTGTGGGATATATGAGGTGCAATTTAGAATAAATCATTAATATTATTCTAATCAGCACATCATACGTTAATACTGTTGGGCATTTTCAATGACTTGTAATTAATAAATATATTAGGGCTCTTACCCAGGGCTTGTCTATTTCAGCCATGTGATCAACCAATTTTTTCATGTCAGCTTTACTCAATGCTGTTCCTATCATAACTGATTTTCGACACGCTCTTGATGCAAACATTGCTCTCACTCTACTTGGCCGGCAGTGTTCCCACTGGGATTCCTAAAAACGAAAGGACATCATCATTCTCCTGCTCTTATCCCAATTACTTGGAGTCGACGCAATATGTACAGTAAAAGCTCTTTATTCGCGGGGTATGTGTTCCATAAATATGTCGCGAATACAGAAACCGTGAATATGAAACGGTAATTTATATGGGATTATAGGGGATACGTTCCTAGGTGACAAAATAAAATACAAAAATATATGAAAAATCAATTTAATTGAAGTTTTTGAACATTTCGATTATAATTATCTTAAGGCTTCCTAAAGCCTTAAGATTATTAATTAAAATGTTTAAAAACCATTGCCTAAATGGTTTGAAGAATTTTGTAATTTTTTCTTGCTTGAGTTTTTAAAAGCTCCTTCAATTCAGACTGATACGTAGCAGTCGCATTAGCAATTTTCCTATTAAAAATAAGACTTCGTAAGCAAAATTATAATAAGATCTATTTTACTTTTTTATTAGTCCATTTGACGGCATTTACAAAGGATATTGGGTTGGATACCTATTAGTATCCTTTTATTTTGATGTATGTACTTACTAGATCCGCGAATAAAGAAATTTTCGACCGCGAATATCGGCATTGAGTCGCATTTTTTGAATCCGCGAATAGTGAAAACGCGAATAAGGAGCTTTTACTGTACTCGTCTTCCTACATATTGCAAAAGTTATTGGCAATAGTTTTATGACCGGCCGGATTTTTTTTTTTTTGAGGTGGGCTATGGACGTCGCTCGGTCCGGTCCGGGGTGACGGAAGAGGCGGCGCACAACCCCATTAACCCACCCTGCAAGCACCTCTTCTTCGCCGTGCGAGCGGTCCACCAGTATCTCCTATCCCTATCTTTGTCTTCGGTGGCCCGCTCGGCGGTATGCCCTCTCGGGCTCCTCTCCTGTCGACGCCCCAGCAGCTTTCGCTGTCGAGGCGTCGTCCTCACGCGGTGGCCTCACGTCGGGTGACCGGACAATTCCCCGCTCCGATCACCCGAAGCCTCGGTTAGGGCGGCATCAGGCGCAGGTACTCGCGCCGCCCTGGCCGCGGGCGGTGGCCCGGGTCACGGGAATCCTCCCGGGCCCGTTCCGCCGCCTCCTTCTGCGAGATGACAGCTTCGCAGAAGGCGGCGACCGCGTCCCAATTCCTAACGCTGTCGACCATCGCTCGCGCAACAGCCGGCAGCGTCAGGTCGGCACCGATGACAGCGACGAGGTCACGGCGCTGCCCGTCCCAGCTCGGACACACCTCCAGCGTATGTTGCGCCGTGTCCTCGTCGCTACTGCAATGGTGGCAGGACGGAGTCCACTCCCTCCGCACGACCGTGTGCAGGTACTTGCCGAAGAAACCATGCCACGACAAGACCTGCACCGACCGGAAAGAGAGGACTTCGTGCCGCCGCTCCATCCACTCCATCAGTACGGGCCGGAGGGCCTCAACGGTAAAAATACCGTGTCTAGGCCTCTCCAGCCGCGTAGCCCAACGGGCGATGACTTCTCGATGACCGGCCGCTTGCCTAACGTCAACCTTCCTTGGGAATGTAATTGTTGACCAAACGGCAGCAAGTAGGTTGGCCCAGTTAAAGCTCTTAGTCGTCTTTTACGACATCCACGTGCAAGGTAAGGGTTGTTAGTATTGGTAACCTTTACCACAGTGTATTTCCTAAAAACTATTAAAAAAACGAGAGGTGTCAAGGGACACCCGGATGGAACGAAGTTCTATTTTAATTATATAATTTTTTTCTGCCTTAAGCGATTTTTATCGTTATATTTTAGCCAATTTGCAAAATATCTTTATAAATTATAGCCTACTAGCTTCTGCCGGCGGCTTCGCCCGCGTAAAAGGTTACTTTCCTAAAGTTTTTGATCCCCTATTTTTATTTTTGACCGTCGGTAATACAGTGCAACGGTATTACAATACTCAGGGTTGGAACTTCATTACTGGACTGCTAGATGGCGTTGAAGAAGTTAGATTTTGAGATTTTTTGACAAACAATTTTTTTATTTTTCATATAAAAATTTTGATTTTTTTTTAATAAGAAGTATCCTATGTTACTTTTAATACCTCCAAGAATATGTGTACAATGTTTCATGATGATCCGTTGAGTAGTTTTAGCGTGAAAGCGTAACAAATAAACTTACATTCACATTTATATATTAGTAGGGATGTGTTATTCTGATGTGCAAGCTATATTACTATGAAGTTTCATCAAAATCCATTCGATAATTTTTACGTGAAAGAGCAACAAACATGTTCACATCCATACATTATTACAAACTTTCACGTTTATAATATTAATAGGATAGGATATACAATTCCACTAGACTACCAAAACTTTTGGGCCCCGAGCTCGAACGCGAGCCGGCCGCGCGGCAACACGAAATTAATTTCGTTGCGCATTATTTTGAAAATCAAAATCTTTCTCTTAAGTTATTGATTTAATTTGCATGGTCTGAAGGAAAACAAAGATCTTCATGAAATGCTCAAGCCAACTAATGTATTTAAAATGATAAGGATTAATACAGTATTTGTGTAAATAACTTTTCAATTATCGTTTTATAATAGGCCATTTTTTAAAGTATTAAAATGGATATAGTATGTTATCCTTAAGAGATAGACATATACTATCGCGGACTTTTTTGTAGGCCTTTTTAAGCTGTATAATACTGTAGTACTTTATTTTGATCTATTTCGTAGGGTTCAGCCAGCGTTTGCAATGTAAGCGCAAAATAATGTGTTTATTTACGACATCACATTAGAAACCTCTAAAATTATCAGTGTTTCTCTACTACATTATGCATATATTATACATATAAACCTTCCTCTTGAATCACTCTATCTATAAAAAAAACCGCATCAATATCCGTTGCGTAGTTTTAAAGATTTAAGCATAAATAGGGATATAGGGACAGAGAAAGCGACTTTGTTTTATGTTGTGTCGTGACAACTTTTGGTCTTAATTTTTTCCGTCTAGCCCCCTTTCGCAACGCGCGATAAGGAACTTCGTTCCAAAAGCATAAGTGATTCATTCTGTTTGAAAAATCCATGATATGTGTATACATATCATAATCGCCACGCCTGTCATACCGCTTGACAGTCGCAGTTCGTGTAATGAGTTTCCTAGGTAAAAACAGACTGATCACAATGGCCTGCTACAGAGAAAAAGGCGAGACCTGCTGTTCACTCTACTTGTGCTACCCACTTTTTACGAGCCAGTAATGGATACCGACATATTGTCATATTTATTCTTCACCGTTATCACAAAACCCCTTGTTTTGAACAAATCTTAATTCATAAAATCCATATTAGATCTAAAACTTATTTTAAAAGGATGGAAGGAAAGCGCTATTTTAGGATGTCTGAAGCTATTATCCGTGTGGTGACGGAGTAAGAATACAATTCGCCACCCCCTATCTTACCCGTGGGTGCTCGTAAGAGACGACTAATGACTACTATGATAACAATCTGAATTTAAACATATTCGAATAAAAACATACAAACAAAATAACTCTCTGTTACATCTGACACCCAATTTTGAAGTGTAATCCTTTCTTTTGTCGGCGGGTTATAGAGTGGTCACGGCCCGCTCAATCCGTCTGGGGCGACAGAAGAAGCGGCGCGCAATGCCATAGACCCGCTCTACATGTACCTCTCTTCGGCGAGCGAGCGGGCCATCGGCACCCGGTCTTTGTCTTCGGTGGCCCGCCCGGCAAGTGTAATCTTTAGCTCTACTTGATTCTCACGAGTGAGAGCATGACGATAACGTAAAAGAGACACGATGTGAGAATTGCAGCTATTAGAATCATAATTGGCTCTATAACTATACTAATGTATAATACGGAAATTTTGAGGCAATTACACGACGTATTTACACATCAGAAATAAAAAAAACGAAGGACGTTATTTAAAAATAGGAAATTTATCGAACTACTCATGTTAAGTTGAAATAGCATATGCCAATATAATCCTTACTAATATTATAAATGCGAAAGTAACTCTGTCTGTCTGTCTATCGCTCTTTCACGCCAAAACTACTGAACCGATCTAAATGAAATTTGGTACACAGATAGTTTAGCACCTGACAAAGGATATAGGCTACTTTTTAATGCAAAAAAGAGGTTGTAAATGGTGATGAAAAGATGTAAGAAAGTATCGTAATTTTTAAAGCCAGAAACTTTAAACTTATTTTTAGGCTATTGATTAGATATAAATAAATATGACATTAAAATTTTGGAAAAAATTACCCTTAAGGTGTAAAATAAAAATAGGGGATGAAAATTTTTAGAAACTTAACTTAAGTATTTTTTTTTTCTTTAATTTTTATTTATGGCATTAACTAATAGTAAATGATAAATAATATAAAAATTATGAGGCGTGCACTTTTGGATTTTCCAAATTATATTTAACTAGCTTCTGCCAGCGGCTTCAGCGCCGCGTAAAAGTTTACTTACCTAAAGTTTTGCATCCCCTATTTTTATTTTAGCTCTTAAGGGTAAATTTTTACAACATATAATGTCATATTTATTTATATCTAATCAATAGCCTCAAAATAAGTTTCAAGCGTCTGGCTTTAAAAATGACGATACTACCTTACAACTTTTCATCCCCCTTTTTTGTATTAAAAAGTAGCCTATGTCCTTTATCAGGCTCTAGACTATCTGTGTACCAAACTTCATTTAGATCAGTTCAGTAGTTTTGGCGTGAAAGAGCGACAGACAGACAGTTACTTTCGCATTTATAATATTAGTAAGGAATTAAGGATTATCCTATAAGTGCAATGTGAGAAAAATACAATAATTTTTAGGTTTGAAAAGTGCTTGATTTTCATATATCGAGAGTAGAGCAAGACCTAAACGCTTCGCTTATGAGGCGTGCAATATGATATAATTAATATGGCAAATGAGCCAAGATAAATTTTAATGATAATAAATATCCAGGCAATCCGCTAAAGCAAGCTGTTTTACAAATTGACAAAGCATTTAACATTATTCTTCTTCGCAGCAAAACGACTGATACTCCTCTAGATGAGGAAATCTTGTCTACCATGCTGGCCAGACGAATGGGTAACATGTTTTATTTCAAGTTTTCATTCTCTTGCATCTGTTTACATTCTTTATATCGGTTTTTATGATATCAACAAGAATGGAAGAAGGAATGACTTTTGTTTTCGCACTCCGTCACCACACGAATAGAGATCTACTCGTAAGATACACTTAGTGCAAAGGCAGTTAATGTTTTCACTGAAAGAAATGGTAGGTATAGGTAACCTCCAGGCCGGCCACGGACGTAAAAGAAATGGTACCAGTGGCCGGCCTGATGCCGATGGGGAAGGAACACGGTGGGTTATGGGGCCACACGCCACCCTTCCTTTTTTTTTTGTGTGTGTTTAGTTGTTAGTCGCAGATGGCTTTGCCAACTTTTGCGCGGACAATGGGTGAGCGCCGAGGGCTCTCAACCCAATACAAGTAAACTAAGCGACATCGCCTAATCGACCTCGGCTTGGGGCGTTGCTGGAGGCAAAGTGGGTGTTAAAACATCGGCTCGGCTTGCTTTGGCCACAACGGGGGCATCGCGGTGTGGGGGAGGCAACAGCTGTTCGTCGCGTCGACCGCTCACTTCACACTACAACCAACATCGTTGTCTAGCGCGTGCGCATATCATATTTACATTTTTTTTATCTTAATAATTTTATACTCGCTGCAGTTGCGACAGCCATTGTACTTTTTAATTAACTTCATCTACAATATAGTTATATACAGTCCACGGCTTTTATTCCCCACAACACCTCAGGAATCACCCCAACAGTGGGCGTGCCCACGTTTTGTTTAGTGATTTTTACGCGTCGCGTTTTCGCACCTCGACGGCGAGGACGAAAACGCGGGCGCTCTTAGTTGAGCAAGTGTGATAGAGTCGTCGATCACGTGCCGCGAACGTCGGATTTTAGAAATGCGAGAGGGTGTGTAGGAAGCCGTCCCAACCACTAGCGGGTTGGGGTGTGTCATGGCAGAGACGCCGCCCTTCCGTCGCCCAGAACGGAATGGACGGTGTGTGTCCAGATCATAGCATACCCAAGAAATATAAATAAGTATAGGTAACTTCATCATAAGATGACAGTCTATTTGAGAAATCTGTATACGTTTAGAGTGGGCTCACTATTATATAGCGTACTCTTAAAACCCGGGAGCATTGCCGCCGAATTGCTCCCCGGCTGGTCGGCACGGCGTGCCGCGCCGAAGACATCTCCGACCACGGAGCGTGCGCCGCCGACCAGCGCCAGCCCACCCAACGCCGTGGAGCAGGCCCCTACAGCGGCCCAGCCGATAACATCGACCCCGCTGCCCGCGGTGGGGGGCGTGCCGGATGAGGCCTTGCGCGCCATTATCGACACCGTCGGTAATCTGGTGGATGCGCGCTTGGCCGTTCTGGAGGCAAGGCTGCCTCCAGAACCACGTGTTCGGCCGCCTCTCGCCACGGACAAGCGGCCATATGCGGCACCAGCCCCCGCCCCGCTACCTTGTCAGGGTGGCCGCGTGGGGGTGAGCTACGCCGCAGCCGCGGCTGGGCCAAAGAAGAAGGGGCCTGCTCCGAAGAGGAAGACAGCACCGGCTCCTGCCGGACCGCAGTCGTCGCCAGCACCGACACCGCCAGCGACGATTAGAGCGCCCACGACCGCGCCTCCCGCGCCTGGCACGCCCGCTGCGCCCGAACAGGGATGGCAGGTGGCTGAGCGCGGTAGGAAGAGTCGCGGCCAGAGAAGGAGAGCGGCGGCCAAGCGCGCCGCTGAGGTCGCCGCTCCCCAGGCAGGAGCCGAAGGAGGCGGGAGGAAGAGGAAGAGGCCGCGCAAGGGGCTCCGGCCGCCGAAGACAGCCGCAATGGTGATCACTGTGCTGCCTGAGGCGGCAGAAAGGGGCCTCAGCTATGAGGCCGTTCTGAGGAAAGCCCGGCGGGAGCTCGACGTCTCCGACATAGGAGGCGTCGAAGCCAGGACCCGCAAGGCCCGGACAGGGGCTCGGATTTTAGAGTTCCCTGGGGCCGAGGGTACCAGGACGGCCGATAGCGTGGCGTCGAAGCTGCGAGGTCTGTTCGCCGAGGAGGGTGGCGTCAAAATCGCCAGACCCGTAAAGTGCGCCGAAATGCGCATCGCGGGTCTGGACGACTCCGTGACGGTGGAAGACATCCGGGAGGCCATCGCCTCGAAAACCGGGTGTCCCCTGGACACCGTCCGAGTTAGCGCCATCCGGCCCGGTCCGGGCGGCGTAGGTGCCGCCTGGGTGCAGTGCTCAGTGGAGTCGGTCAGGCAACTGGCCGGCTCAGGCAGGCTCCTCGTGGGCTGGAGCTCAGCGCGAGTCACCGTGCTGGAGCACCGGCCTGCGAGGTGTTTCAAGTGCATGGCGGTCGGGCATACCCGGCCAACATGCACTAATTGCTTTGACTGCGGCGGACTCTGTTTCCGCTGCGGTCAGACTGGGCACATGGCGGCATCTTGCGCCGCCCCGCCCCACTGCCCCGCGTGTGCGGCGGGCAATAAGCCTGCCAAGCACCGCATGGGCTCTGGGGCGTGTAGACCTCCAGCTTCGGCTCCAAAGGCGCGGAGCGGCCTTTCGACCACGGCCGCTCCCGCTCCTAGCGCGGCCCGATCGCCCGCCGCAAGCCAGGAGGTGATAATGGACTCGGCCCATTAATGGCTGCCCAGTCCACTCACCTCCTGCAGGCCAACACCAACCACTCCGCCGGTGCGCAGGATCTCCTCCTGCAATCCATGGCGGAGTGGTCGATCGGTGCAGCCGTAGTCGCGGAACCGTACTGTGTGCCTGATCGCCCCAATTGGGTGGTCAGCTGGAACGGAACCGCGGCAATCGTCGTCTCCACGCAGCGGCACTTCCCGTCCTTGTCCCTTTTGGATAGGGGCGAGGAATTTGTCGCTGCGGAATGGGGAGGGGTCACACTCTACAGCGTTTACCTCTCCCCTAACAGGAGAATGGACGATTTCGGGGCCTCCCTCACCACCGTGGAGGCTTCGATACGGCAACTGGCACCGGGCCTCGTCCTGGTACTGGGGGACTTCAACGCCAAATCCACGGCGTGGGGGTCCCCGATGACGGACGATCGCGGGCGGGCGATCGTGGAGTGGGCGGCGTCACTGGGCCTCTGTGCCCTAAACAGAGGCTCAGTGAACACGTGTGTGCGACAGCAGGGTGGGTCGATAGTGGACTTGTCGTTCGCTAGCCCCGCTGTCGCACCACGAGTGAGGAACTGGCGTGTCCTGGAGGAGGCAGAGACCCTGTCGGATCACCGATACATCCGGATGGAGGTCACCCCTCTCCGGGACCCCAGCAGGGGTCACAGGGCGGACCGGGCTCCCGCATTTCCGCGGTGGGCTGTGGGGCGTCTAGATAGGGACCTACTGGCGGAGGCGGCCATCGTGAACACGTGGCTGTCCTCACCACCCCCAGCGGACGGAGTGGACGCTGAGGCTGTCCGCATCCGCAGTGCGTTAGTGCAGGTCTGCGATGCGGCCATGCCCAGGGTGCGGCGTCTACCTACGAGGCAGGGGGTCTACTGGTGGTCCCCAAGACTGGCGGACCTTCGTGCGGCGTGCATTAGTGCCCGAAGGTCCTACACCCGCAGTCGGCGGCGTCGCCGCGATGTTGAGCGGGAGGGCCAGCTGTACGAGGCGTACCGCAGTGCGCGTACCGCCTTTCGGCTGGCCATCCGGTCCGCCAAGGACGCAAGTTGGCAGGAGATGCTGGACGGTCTCGACCGTGACACCTGGGGTCGCCCGTATCGCGCGTCGCTGAATAAGCTTCGCGCGCAGGGCCCCCCCCTCACCGAGACCCTCCAGCCCGACCTCCTTCGTAGAGTGGTCGAGGAGCTGTTCCCGCGGCAGTCGGAGCACACGCCCCCGGTCATGGCTTCGCCAGATCACGACCGGGAGGCCGTCGAGAGTGTTCCGCCCGTAACGGAGTCGGAAGTGGGGGCAGCCGTGGCGAAGATTCGTTCCGCCACCACAGCCCCCGGCCCGGACGGAATCCCAGTCCGGGTGTTGACGTTGCTCCTCGAGCATCTCGAACCTCGCCTCAGACGACTGTTCAACGCCTGTCTGACGTCTGGACAGTTCCCTGAGTGCTGGAAGGAAGGGAGGTTGGTTCTCCTGCCAAAGCCGGGACGGCCCCCGGATTCGCCGTCGGCCTACAGGCCCATTGTGCTTCTGGACGATGTGGGTAAGCTGCTGGAGCGTGTCCTCGCTGCCCGCATCGTCCAGCACCTGGAGGAGGTGGGGCCCGATCTGTCGGACGCTCAATTTGGGTTTCGGAGGGGGCGTTCGACCATCGGGGCCCTGCTACGCCTGAGGCAGACGGCCGCGGAGGCTGTCGCCGGCAAAGGAGTGTTGTTGGCGGTGTCGTTGGACATCGCCAACGCCTTCAATAGTCTGCCATTCAGCTGCATCAGGGAGGCGCTCCGGTTCCATGGAGTGCCCCTGTACCTCAGGCGGCTGGTGGCAGACTATTTGGAGGGGCGCAGTGTTCTCTACGCGAGCCCCGCAGGGGACATTGTGCGGACGCCCATGTCGTGCGGTGTTCCGCAGGGGTCGGTTCTGGGGCCGACTCTGTGGAACATCGGGTACGACTGGGCGTTGAGAGGGAGTCTCCCCCCCGGGCTGAGCGTTATTTGCTATGCTGACGACACGCTCGTCACAGCCAGGGGCAGGACATTCGAAGAGGCGGCGAGCCTGGCCACTCTCGGCACCGAGGAGATGGTCAGGCGAATCGAGGCGCTGGGGCTCAGGGTGGCCCTAAACAAGACGGAGGCCCTACTATTCCATGGGCCTCGTGTGAGGCTGCCCATCGGCGCCTCGTTAGTCGTCAACTCCATCCACATCAGTATCCAGGCCCATATGAGGTACTTGGGTCTGGTGCTCGACGGGCGATGGTGGTTCCGGGAGCATTTTCGCCAAATTGCTCCCCGGCTGGTCGGCGCGGCGTCCGCCCTTTCTCGGCTCATGCCGAATGTCCCAATGGACCCAGTTTCGAGGGCCGACGGCTGTATGCGGGGGTGATCCGCTCAATGGCCATGTACGGCGCACCCGTGTGGGCGAGGGCTCTGAACGCCCAGCTCAGGGCGGTGCTGTGGAGGCCACAGCGAGCCATGGCGGTCAGAGCCATTCGCGGGTACCGCACGGTGTCGACAGAGGCGGCGTGCCTATTGGCACCTAGAGGCGGAGATGCTCTCCGACCTCTACCGGCGGGTTACCTCAGTGCGCGACGAAGGTGGCTCCCCATCGTTGAGCGAGATAGCCACCTGGCGCGAGGACGCCCGCCGAGACGTCATCGCCCGTTGGGTTACGCGGCTGGAGAGGCCAAGACACGGTGTCGTTACCGTCGAGGCCCTCCGGCCCGTACTGATGGAATGGATGGAGCGGCGGCACGGAGTCCTCTCCTTTCGGCTGGTGCAGGTATTGTCGGGGCACGGGTGTTTCGGTTTGTACCTGCACACGGTCGCGTATAGGGAGTGGACTCCGGCCTGCCACCATTGCAGCAGTGACGAGGACACGGCGAGACACACACTTGAGGTGTGTCCGAGTTGGGACGGGCAGCGCCGTGACCTCGTCGCTGTTATCGGTGCCGACCTGACGCTGCTGGCTGTCGCGAAAGCGATAGTCGACAGCATCAGGAACTGGACGCGGTCGCCGCCATCTGCGGCTGTCATCTCGCAGAAGGAGGCGGTGGAACGAGCCCGGAAGGATTCCCTCCATGCCTCGGGCCGCCGCCGGCGCCTCGGGCGGCGCAGGCGGAACACCTGCGCCTGATGCCGCCCTAGCCGAGGACTCGGGTGATCGGACCGGGGAATGGTACGGTCACCCGATGTGAGTCTACCGAAGACAAAGATCGGGTACCAGTGGCCCGCTCATACGGCGAAGAGAGGAGTTGTACGGTCGGTTTATGGGGTCACACGCCGCCTCTTCCGTCACCTCGGACCAATTTGGCGGGGCGAGACGCATCCATAGTCCACCGCAAAAAAAAGGTACTCTTAAAACTTTTCGAGCTGTTATCAAATAACGGCTTGAATAGGTCGTCTATCTCTATTCTCTCAGTGATGAGACAGTTATACATTTGCAACAATTTTTTCTTAATTAAAGATCATAAAAGAAATCTGTATTAAAGTTGGTAATTACCCTGATCATAAACAAGAGTTCTTCAATATCTTCCTTGCCAAATATCCAGTTTTTAGACATAGGTATTGTAAGCAGTTTCACTCTCTTCGTTGGTGAAGCTTCTTCATTTATTTCAAAAGTAAAACCATTCAGTTTGAACACATTTAAATTGTCCATTAAAATCTGTTCATTTACTCCGCTCAGTTCTAGTTGTTGTGGTCTGTAAAATATGAAATTTTATATTTTATTCTTGAGATTTTACATAATACATTTTTTTATTTTATTTAAATAATAAAGTTGCTACTTTATTTATTTATATACTTACACAACTAATTTTTGACTTGTTAGTTCAGTAGTTTTTTGTAATGTTTCAAAATTATAAATTTCGTCTGTAGCATGTTGATCAATAATAAAGAGGTCATCATCAAGATGTGTTATAATAAAACCTAAGTTAAATTGACCAATAACTTTCATATTTTTAAATGAGTTCTTAGATACTTCCTTACTTAATTCCTCTTCACATTTCTTATTAAAGACAGGATTAATTTTACTTTTAAATTTCACTCTTGTTGGGACAGATTGTTTTTTTTCTTTGTTATACACATCTACTAATGCTTTCACATGTTCTAATGACGTTTTTAGTAACACCGTTTTTCTTTGGTTCTTACCTAAATCTGCTTTATCTGTTACTATTTTAGTATTTTTTTGCTTTGGGGATTTATTTTTAACCTCTATAATGTTAGGTTTAGTTTTACAATGTCTAGGTTCATCCTTTGGCATTACAACATCGGACACTTTCCTTATTTGTGTAGATGGCAAATTATTTGTATAATCTAAATACATAATATTATCTGTGTCATGTGGAAATTGATTTGTTAGTTCAATTGTCTTATCTTCTTTCAATAAGTCTGGTGTGCTATTGTTTTGTTCGTAATCAGATACTATTTCATCTTTACATAACTGTTTATCTGTATCTTCATAATGATCTTCTTCCAATTTTTCTTCAAGATCTTCAACTTTTGTTAACTTCGAAGTAATATAATTTAATATTGTTGTAGACTTTCGTTTTAACTCTGTTTTGGTTGGTTCTTTAACAACTACTGAACAATCATCAAAATTTCTTTGTTTATTTTGGAATTGTTGCAAAAAAGAATTAAAAACTCTAGGCTGGTCTAGATCAGGTTTGACATCGTTATCATCTTTATTGTATAACATCACAGATTCTAGTTTCAAGGTCTTGGGAATATTTTCGAATAGTTTATGCAAAGAGCTTTTTAGTATGTCTAAGATAATTTTCTCTTTTGTTAGGAATACCTTACGTTTATCAGGGCTAAGATTAATATCCACTGAAGCTTTCTCTAAAACAATATTTAAAAAGACGAATGGATACTGATTAGGATTGTACTGCTTATATGTTTCATTTATTAGTTTCATTATCTTAGTTGGCTCACAAGGCCTTGAATTAACATAATAAAATTGTCTATCTGTACTAGAACGTCCACTACCATGTGCACATGAAGATATGAAACCTGTGAATTCAACTGATTTGTTAACGTTTTTGTAACCTTGTGATTTTTGTGAATTACTAAGAGTTTCTGTTTTCTCTGCATCATTTGAATCTTCAGATAAATCTATTTCTATATCTTCAATTTCAACAGTTTCCATAGTTTGATCATTTTCGTCTGATAAACCTTTAAAAATATTGTCTTTGATATTTGTTACATATTCAGGCTTTATATCAAGTAATGTTTGTAACTGCTTAATACCAAAAACACTAGCTATATTGTCTTTGTATGTGGTACCAGTAGTTGCCACTACCACAGATTTTGAATTAGAACTTGTTTGATTGCTGCAAGTTATCCTAAAAATGCAGATATTAATCAATCATCAATATCATAAAAGAAGCGATTGTGCTGGCAGGTATTACTATAATTTAGTATTCAAACTTACTTCACTCCAACTGAAATTAAACAGTATGCATACAACATTTGAGTCATTTTGTTAAATTCTCGTTTCACATTTTTCTGCAACTCTTTCAATCTGACTGGTAAAGTATTAAAAAGGTTTGTCAAAGTAACAGTTGTGCCAATTTGTCTCGAACATGGAGTTTGTTTAATTATATTGCCTTTTTGATCATATTCGATTTTTGTAGCTGCAACACAAATAGACAACTTTTAAATATAAGTTATTATAGTTAACTTAGCATATGAAAATAACTCAATATTTTGAGTCGGCTGTATACACAGCCGTTTGTGGTCTTCCCCGCATCAATAATTATTTGACATTGCCACTATGTTTGTTGGTATAGTGCAATTGCTGATCATGTTGATGATAATCATCTCACCTCACATAAGTCCCACTATTGGGCACGAGACTCCTCCACAATGGGAGGGAAAGTGACCTACTATACCAAATTGGTTAGACGTATTGGTTTTGTTTAGAGGTTTCCCTCACCTGCATAGATGTTATTATGCGTTTTATATCCCTTAGTCGGGTCTTACGGGTAAAGTAAGGGGTAGTGAATTGTATTCTTACTCCATCACCACATGGAAAATGATCAAGATATTCCAAGTTAAATTTCTTCTTGATTTTATAAGATTTTCTGTCAGTAAATTGACTCTAGCTGGAACTGTGTTCCATAGATAGCAGAAAATTTGGACTACCATACCATGGTCAGACAGATTAGCACAGAATTTAACTTCTGTAGTGGTGTTTTAGTTTTAAATCCTTTAGTCGTCTCATACAACATACATGGGAATTTAACCATGTGTGCTAACAACAGACTTATGGTGCAGCAACATGGTGTCTAAATATCAGCCTTATAACTTGGGATTATTTTTAATGGAAATATTTACCATATTCAGTAGATCTATTTCGTGTAGTAACAGTGAGATTTGCTAATGCACATAGTGAACTAAGTGCTTCCCCTCTGAATCCAAAACTGGATACACCAAGCAAATCTGAATATTCAGTTAATTTTGAAGTGTGATATTTCAAAGCTGTAAAAGATGTTTCCATTATTATTGCATAATTTCAGAGAGAAGTTTTTAAATTACAATAATTTAATTATATTACTTAATGCAGCCAAGTTATCTTCAGTAATGCCACTGCCATTATCAGACACCTCAATCAATTCTAGACCATAGTTTTTAAATCTTATATCAATATTTGTGGCACCAGCATCAAGCGAATTTTCAACTAATTCTTTTACTGCAACCGCTAAACTTACAATCACCTGAAAAAGTTATGCAATTGGATTTATTATATATCGGTTATATATTATATAGATAGATATATTATAGATTCTTGACTCCACCTTCCTTCCTTCCTCCTTCATCCTTCAGTACATGACCGATCTGGTCTAGATAGGTTAGTCTCGGTCTCCCCTGGTACCTACATCCTTCCACCTTCGCATTGTATATCTTCTTAACCAGACATTCGTTCGGCATTCTTTCCACATGTCCGAACCATCGGAGCATTCCCTTTCGCATCTTTACACCAATACTCTCTTTTATACCTACTTGCTCTCTTATGTCGTCGTTACGAATGCGATCGATCAGCCTAACTCCACAGATTCTCCGTAGAGATCGCATTTCGACCGCATTTATTTTACTTTCATACTCTTTTCTGCATACCCAACTCTTGCTTCCATTCAGTAATGTTACAAGATGTACAAGATATACAAATTCATCCACAGTAATGTTACAAGATATACAAATTCATCCACTTGCTCTAGTACATCATTACCTATTGGTTTTGCTCACATTCACGCAAATAAAAAAATAAAAAAAAATACGCAAATAAAACCTAGCTAGACAAAATAACAAATAACATTAATTATATCTAATCCTATATATCTAGTAAATAAATATGAATACCATTGCACTCTTACCCTTATCCCAACATATATGATAGGGCAGAATCTATTTTCTTTAGGAATGTGAGACTAGAATACGCTACTACTTTTAAAATGTTTTGCTATAACCACTTGCCTAACTTTACCGCTGCAATAGAATTTAGCTATTAACTATGTCTTCAGAATGATACTGCTTACCCAAGAATGTTCTCGTTTGTTCCTATTCCATTTTGATCTTATGCATGGTGTTATTATGGATATTTAACTTTGTGTATTAATAGTTATACCAACAAAACCTGGTGGAGCATCTAATAAAATATGCTTGTTATATATGATATCTCTTAAGATTTATATTAAAAGTTATAAAAACCAAAGTTGATTAGATGTCCTATTAAAATTTTCTCTTCATTAATACATAGACGCAGTTTTACTCCTAAATTTATATATATATTTATTACTATTTTTTTTTTCATTATTCCTATTAGTATTTTTTGTTCGTTTTTAATAATAGTAGTATATAGCGAATAAGTTATTTTTAGGAAATCATGCTGTAGAATACAAAATAAATAATTTGCGTTCTTTCAAGTTAAATATACTGTACAAATATTGAAAACATTTTGTAAATATAACCGATGAGCGGCTTCTGTTGGCGGTTATTTTAAAGTAATAACTGTAAATAATACTTCATTGACAATATTATAAGAACTTTTATGACAGCCGCTACAACCTGCTTGCAACGCACAACATACACCTAGGTATAAGGCGTTTTAACTTGACTTTAATTATTTATAATAATAAAGATAAGATAGGACTATGCTACACACCTGACCTGAACATATTTTATGAACAGAGTCCGCAGCTATGGGCTTTATAACTTTAGTTTTATCTAATACTTCAACCATGATGTTTATTCAAGTAAACTGAGAAACTTTAATGGTATAGGTATACTTTTGAAAATATTTAAAGTGTCGCAATCTAACATTTTGACATTTCGTAAATCTTTAATCTTATTTTAATAAAGAGGAAGGCGAACAAGTTAAAAAAAAATCATATATGAATCAAGTAGCTCCATCTTTTGACGTACTCATAAATTAATTATTTCTTTTTTAAATTTCTTTTTACACCTTATGCTAGGTAGACCAGGGTAGAAGCCTTAAAAAATGTTAAATAGTGGAAGAAAATTATAGTAGGAAGAAACCGATTGGAAACGCAAGATAATATGATAAAAATTAAAGGAAAAATAAATTACGGGCGATCTGAGTTCGGGAAGTAGGGGGAGGGGGTTGAGTATTTAAGGGTAAAATTCGGTTTAACTAAATTTCCGGCAAAACGACAAATCCTATGGAAAAAAGTTAAATAGCAAAGTTGTAGGTAATAAAAAGATCTACAACTTTTGTATGTACACTTTTTTCAAATAACCTCAAAATTTATGTGAAAAATTCAAATAACCAAGCTTTTGGTTTTTTATTTTTATCTTTTACATTAACATTCTTTTTTTCATGAAATTTGGTGGAAACTTACCTTTTTATATTCCAAATATATGGTATTTTTTTTAAATTTATATATTTATTTTTTTTTCACCTAATTTTGACTAAATATCGAAAAAGTATATTTAGTCAAAATTAGGTGAAAAGTAATCGGGTTTTATAAATATCGAAAAGTAACTCTAATTTTCAATCGAAAAATCTCACGTCAAAATTTCGACTTTTTGATAAAAGTTGTGGACTTTTTTTTCGATGAAATGTCCACCTTTCGATGGTGTAAAAAAAATACACTACCGTGGTAAATTTTCTTAGGAAATGCAAAAAACTAATGTACAATTTTGAGCTATTTATTAAATTTTATACTTTAATTACTTAAAAAATGTTCTTAAAATAATTTATATACCTGAGTGACCTATAGAAAATTTAGTAGTAGTAATTTACTTTAGGCTCTAAAAATGGAAAGAATCTATTTTTTACCTCTAATAATTATGAATGTTGCGGAAGCGAGTGAAGTATGCAAGGATAGAGTTCTCTGGCACTCTGTTCTTTCGGCCTACCCTGCAAGGTACATGGCGTGATGGTATGTATGTATGTATGTAATAGTTTCAAACATGAATCTATCAAAAATACTGTTACATTTGTGCATTGCTTTTCTGATTGCGATACAACATCTGGATTTGCTGGAAAAGGAAAGAAAAGTGTCGTAAATTCATTATTAGACAATAAAAAATTGCCAAATTTGGCCGATATATAAAGTATAAAATTTAATAAATAGCTCAAAATTGTACATTCGTTTTTTGCATTTCCTAAGAAAATTTAGCACGGTAGTGTATATTTTTGTTACACCATCGAAAAGTGGACATTTCATCGAAAAAAAAGCCCACCAACTTTTCTGAAAAAGTCGAAATTTTGACGTGAGATATTTCGATTGAAAATTAGGGTGACTTTTCGATATTTAGTCAAAAATAGGTAAAAAAAACAAATAATTTAAAAAAAATAACGTATATTTGGAATATAAAAAAGTAAGTTGCCACCAAATTTCATGAAAAAAAGAATGTTAATGTAAAAGATAAAAATAAAAAACCAAAAACTTGGTTATTTGAATTTTTCACATAAATTTTGAGGTTATGTGAAAAAAGTGTTCATACAAAAGTTGTAGATCTTTTTATTACCTACAACTTTGTTATTCAACTTTTTTCCATAGGACTTGTCGTTTTGCCGGAAATTTAGTTAAACTGAATTTTACCCTTAAACACTCACCCCCTCCTACTTCCCGAACTCAGATCGCAAGTAATTTATTTTTCCTTTAATTTTTATCATATTATCTTCCGTTTCCAATTGGTTTCATACTACTATAATTTTTTTCCCTTTTAAAAAATTATCTACCCTAGACTAAGGGATGCACCTGCGTATATCGTCCCGAAGTAATCTGTGGAGAAGCTTCGTACGTTTTGTACACTAGAAAGTTATCGCGATATGACTGTAGTCACATTAGCGACTTCGGTATTTTACACGAAGTATCGTGCAATAATTAAAGATGGCCGAAATAATTTGCATGCGTTTATAATGGATGACAAGTTGCTTTACTTTTACAGCTATATTATGCTAATAATTACATAATATTTTTGGATCCCTTCATGGGTTCAGGTTCATAATGGTGTAAAAATTCTAACACAATTCCATCGACGGGTGCAAAGTAAAAGGAGTTATATACAAAACAGCTATTTTTCAGGCGAGCCCATAATAGAAAAATGCTCCCGTTTTGTTAATTATAAACCAAATTTGTCGAAATTTTCGTCACTACTCTATTATTTAATAAAGTATATGCCTGTATATTTAATTTTATCTAATTATGATTATTTCACGAGATTACTGCACTTGTCTGCATCTACGTTCCATTTATACCTGTGTCGGTCGTGATTGAACGAATTAAAAAGATCGAATCGCGCTCTCTGCGTGATCGATTTGGTCACCAATCGTTTGAGACCCGGATTTTTCGTGATCGATCGCTCGCTAGCGACCGACACAACTCGCCTCAATCCTTGTGAACGGCGACCGACCGAGATCTACTACGATCAAATAACCGATGTGCACGACCGCGATCCAATACAATCAAATAACCGATTGACCGGCGCATCATCAATCGAATAATTTAGAGAAAATACTTTTTTTTTTATGAAACCCGATTACGAAGCGAAAAATGATGTCACAAGCAGGATTCGAACCCGCGCCTATTGGGATTCCGGCCCAATCGTGCTGCCACTACACCACACTGTGGCTAAATTTCAGTAATTTGAATAACAAGGTTGTGTCATCGTTTAATATAATTCTAACTGCAAAGTTTGAAGTATTAAGCGTATAACAATGTGTAAACAATGTCGGGTAGATGGCGCATGTCACCTTAAAGGCGTAAATATGATACGAAGCGGCATTTGCATGTCCTACAATAGTTCACGGTGGTGTAGTGGCAGCATGATTGGGCCGGAATCCCAATAGGCGCGGGTTCGAATCCCGATTGTGACATCATTTTTCGCTTCGTAATCGGGTTTTATAAATAATTACGCATGTTAAATGCTAAATTTCAGTAAAAATACTTTTTGTTTTTTTATTTAGTAGTTTTCTTATTTGTGCTTCCCGTAAATAAATAACTGTCAACATCATTAAAAAACATTTATGTTATTTATATATCTCGCTTCGCTCGCTCTGATAATAAAATTATTTATTTTATTAATACTGTCAACATCATTGAAAAACATTTGTTTTATTTACATATATATCGCGCTTCGCTCGCCCATATAATATTATCAAAGCGAGCGAAGAGTGAGAAATTCTATCATGTCTGGATGTGTGAATCGCGAACATACACATATTTTATCCAAATTTTTAGAAAATAGAAAATGTAACAATTTTTTCTAATTAGATTTCTTCTTGTGTTTTTAATAATTAACGCCGTCTGTCGAAAATTGTAAAAATTGCGTGTAGATTAGCATCGGGTTTGTTACTACTATCGCCATCTGTTAGAAAACTAAAGAATATATAATAATCAATTTATTTTACTATATATAGATAGGGGGGCAATCGGGGGCATGTCTGGTTGTCGTGACCGATAACCGACGTTTTGATCGAATCTTTTTAATCGGTCACTTGCCGTGTCAGTCGCGAACGACCGAGATCCCAGAAAATGACCGACCGACACAGGTATATCCACTAATTACGGGACAATCTGTGTGTGCTTTCCATTTAATACAAAAGGTGACGCAGTGTTCGATAAAGCGCTTTCCATCAATGACACTAGCCGTACACTGTTTGACACTCGAAAAAGTGGTGTTTAACAGATGCTTACCTACTTTCATAGAGTACTTTAAATATATAGGTACTACTTTGCTTGAATTAAGTATCATTACGTAACCTCGCAATTTATTACAACGCGTTTTACTTACAACTACTCGAACGTCTTATTCACTGTGTGCTAGTCCTACATACGCAAGAAGTACCTACCCACTTTTTCTATTATGGTAATTAAAAAGTGTACTAAATGTAAAAAAAATGTTACCAAAAAAGTGCCTGGACTGGAGTGCAGTAGATGTGATAAGGTAGTACATGCCGACCCCATGTGCGCTAAGCTATCAAATAAACAGCTGAACACCCTCAAAAACTCGCCCGGTATAGAATGGAGCTGTGAAGATTGCTTAAAAAATACAGCACGAAGGTCTTCCTTCATAATTCCTGAAGAGGTTGATGATGAGGATGATTATGAAACTTCTGGATCTACAGAACTAGCCCCCATACTTGATGCTAAGAAACTAGTACAGGATATCAGCCGAGAGTTAAAGAAGACATTTCGTGAAGAAATAAGAGGCCTTGAAAATTCGCTCGAATTTCTCAGTGAACAATTAACAACAATGGAGGAGAATATTAAAAAACAGGATAGTAAAATAAAGGAACTTGAAAACAAAAATTACGACCTTCAAAACAAAAACAAGAATTTAGAACTGCGAATTAACGGCTTGGAGCAAGGTTTCAAGCAGTATGAGCAACAATGCCTCGCATCGTCCCTGGATATAGCTGGATTACCTGAAATACCACCCAACGATACAGGAAAGGTTGTGAAGACCCTGGCTCAAAAACTTAATGTCGAGTGTGAAAACATATTATCATCGAGGCGACTACCAGGATCTAAGGACAAACCGGGTTCTATTCTTGTGGAACTAAAGTCAAAAGTCATTCAGAAACAATGGATAGACGCTGGCAAGGAACGCTGCCTCACTGTGGGACAATTGTTGTCAAACATCCCAAAGGAAAAAGCAGAATGCCGTGTTTACATACGAGAAGCTCTAACCAAATATCAGAAGATGTTGTTATATAGTGCTAAAAATGAGTTGTTGAATAAGTCCTGCCAATATGTGTGGTGTAAGAATGGAAAAATATTTGCCAGGAAAATCGATAACAGTAAAATTTATTATATCCGTACATTGCAAGATATTGAACAAGTTAAAAAACTGTGCTCAGTTTATCATAAGCGCCCAGAAGGTGAACCATCGTAAGATCATCATTTAACCACCTACCTACTTTAAGTTCTTTTACATACGTTCAAAAGTAATTTAATTATGGCTATGAACATAAAAGAAGTCTTTCATTGTAATTCTACTAACGATTTTTTCAAGCAAATGCCACCAAAAAGTGCTATTAGTCTATCATGTTTACATTTCAATATACGGTCGCTCATAAAAAACTTTCCTAAATTACAACACACCATACATAATTGCGCTTTTCCACTCGATCTTATAATTTTAACAGAAGTAGGTATATTGGATAACATTGTTAATTTATTTCATTTACCCGGCTATAAATTGTACTCACAACTACGAACGCGTCGAAAAGGTGGCGGCATTATTATTTATGTACGAAACCATATTAAATTTACATTAATTGAAGAAAGGACACAATATTTTGAGAATCTCACAGGCGTATTGAAAATAAACTCCAACCGTGACGTGGTTGTGTGTGCAATATATAGACCACCATCTACCAATATAAACCAATGTATCAGAGAATTAGATAATCACATCACTAAATTTGATTTAAAACAAAACTTTCTCCTTGTTGGTGATACAAACATAAATCTAAAAGTTATGTCGGCATACAAAGATTCATACCTACGAACACTCAGCGAACATGGTTTAATGTGTGGAATAACAGATTATACCCGAATTGAAACAAAAAAACATCTTATTACAAAATCATGTATTGACCACTTATTTGGACGTTTTCCCACATTACACCCGTTCGCAGCAGTGCTCGATGTAGTACTGGCTGATCACCGTGGCATTATCTTTACTTGCATTGATGAAACACACACAATTCCTAAGCATATACAGGCTGTTGTAAAAAATATTGACCGCGATACTTTCTATAGGGAACTTAAAAATATTGAATGGGCGAAAACATCGAGTATGAACTGTCCAAATGACATTTTGAATTTCATTTATAATTCTTTTGAAAATGCTAAAAGCATTGCAAATAAAAATACATTATGTAAATTAGCTAATAAAAATTTAAAAAAATTTAGATTACCATGGGTTGATAAGAATATTACCCGGCTGTGCGATAAAAGAGATAAAATATTTTCATCGTGGAAAAATAGTTTAAATGATATAAAATTAAAATTAGAATACAATAAAATTCGAAATAAAATCCATAAAGTTTTAGAAACTAAAAGAAATAAATACTATATAAATCATATTAATAAAAATTTCAAAAATGTCAAAAAAATATATCAAATTGTTAACCATATGCTAGGAAGAGTGACATTGTCAATCGACGATGCTATACTTAGAGCATTTAATGCACAAGGAATTTCTACCAAAGATATTGCAGATAACTTTGCAAACTGCTTCGATAAAGCAGTAAAAGACATGATTCCCAACTGTAACATTAAATTAGGGCACGCTAGGGATACACGGGAGCCCTTAAATTCAAGTATTTTGTTTAAAAAAGCCTCAGCGGGAGAAATACGCCAAATTATTAAACATTTGAACCCAGGGAAAGCTCCAGGTACCGATAATGTTAAGATTTCCGATATTAAATTGATAGATGAGTGTATATCAAAACCTATCGCTGATTTAGTCAACCGAAGTATAGAAACTGGTTTATATCCAGATGCCCTGAAGGTAGGTTGCGTGAGGCCAGTATTTAAAAGAGGAAAACGAAGTGATTGTTCAAATTATCGTCCAATAACATTGCTCTCAACTGTAAACAAAATAGTTGAAAAATATGTGTGTGAGCAAATACATGCATTTTATAGGAAGCACCACGTAATCAACCCACAGCAATTTGGCTTCCAGTCTGGTAAAAATACATCGGGTCTCTTGTCAAATTTCACGGATGAAGTCAATAACCACTTAAATAAAAAAAAATACGTTCTTGCTTTATTTATTGATTTCTCCCGGGCATTTGACACTCTGTTACATAGTAAACTAATAGATAGACTAGATGACTGTGGAGTGCGTGGCCCATTATTATCTTGGTGTCAAAATTATCTAAAAAACCGAAAGTTTAGTGTAAGAATTGACAACATTTGTAGTGAATCCAGGTCGGTAAAACAAGGAACAGCTCAGGGATCGGTGCTAGGTCCCCTGTACTTTTTAACTTATGTTAATGACATGAAAAATTGTATTACCAATAGCACATGTTACCAATTTGCGGACGACACTTGTCTGGTTATTGCAGATCGAAATCCTGAAACTGCATGCCAACGCTTGCAAACAGACCTAGATGCCTTAACAAGGTGGTGTCATGATGCTGGCCTAGTGCTCAATGCGGACAAAACTAAGTTATTAGTTATTAAATCCCCGTACATCAAACAATTACCGATATGCAACTTAGTAGCTCATGATCATAATTGTTTACATGCTGTCATAAATTGTAAGTGTCCATCCATAGGTATTGTAAAATCTCAGACATATCTCGGTTTAATAATAGATGCAAAATTCAATTGGAGTTATCATATTGAACGAGTATGCAATAAACTGAGACAATTTCTTGCATATATCAACGTACTTAAAAAGTGTATACCGTTCAAAGTAAAGATCATGCTTTATCATGCATTGGCCGAATCTTACATACAATATGGTCTTAGTAGCTATGGTCGTACCTATATTAGTTATCTTGATGAGATATACAAACTACAGGCTAAAATCTTAAAAATGATAATCTCACCTAAAATTAAAGCCCAATTTCACGACAATGACAGTGGCCTATTTAAATATTGTCAAGTTTTGCCTGTTCACTCGCATGTTAATTTTATGCTATTGAAGGAACAATTTTTTAATGAATCCTTAAGAAATGTTATCGAACATCCTGTATGTACTCGGGCAATTTCTGAGAATCAACTTCGGACGCAGCGCGCCAATAATATGTATGGCGAACGAACTACCGCTTATATTGTACCTCGACTTATAAACAATCTACCCTCAAATTTGTGTAACAGTGTGACAAATAAAAATATTAAACATAAGTTGAAACAATATTTGTTAAATTTGATTTAGCTTAGGTATATAATATTGTAAAAGCATTCTACTTTGTACTGTACACAAACATGTTTTGTAAGTAGACCCATTATTATAGCACAGGTTTAAACCTTAGTGGTTTTTAGTTGCTATTATAACTAATTCATTATGTATTTTTTTTGTATAATTAATAAATAAATAAAAAAAAAAAAAAAAAAATTTATGGCATATTCTAGTAGTATTATTTGAGGTTATTAAATTGTGCTTGTCTCTTACTGCTAATTAAAATTTAATAAAAATGTACATACATACATACATATCATCACGCCATATCCCTTGCAGGGTAGGCAGAGAGAACAGAGTGCCAGAAAACTCTATCTTTGCATACTTCACTCGCTTCCTCAACATTCATAATTCTCTTCATACACGCTCGCCGGTTTCGGAGACTCTTGACTCCACCTTCATTCAGTACATGACCGATCTGGTCTAGGTAGGTTAGTCTCGGTCTCCCCCGGTACCTACATCCTTCCACTTTCGCATTGAAATAAAAAATGTAGAATATAAATATTGCATTATTGAAGTGAGCCCTGATAATGTGGTTATGTTTATAAATTATTGAGCCAAGACTATGTCAAGGAACTTGCATTTAGGTATACGACGCCCAGAATTTAGCGATATTGATGCACTCTAGTGTTATTTTGAGACAACTAGCTGTTTCATTTAAACTTTTACACTGTGTTTGACAGTGTTTCACAATGAACCCCAGAGTCCCTCCGTGTTAACTAAATGGAAAGCAATCTGTATAACAAGCTATTGCTACTGCTTATTGCCAATACAAAAAGAAAGAAGAGAAAGAATAAACTCAATATAAATTAATCTGTGACCAGTATATAAATCTATGCTCTATATTATACTGCAGTGATGTGGCCGATTACAAAATTCGTCACCGGTAATTTTAGTTGCTTTTTCTTTAAAAAACCTGTTTTCTCAGGTTTAAATTATCAGTTAATTAAAGTAAATAGTGAAATAGATTTGTTTCATGTAATTAGTCGGGGAGACAACGTAAGGTAGTGAAAAATTAAATAATGGAGTAAACTTGTAAAGTAAAATAAATGAAATTATTTTAAAATATAATAATTTCTGTTGTCAGAACAAATCTTTATGATAGCCTATGATTGAAGTCTGTTTTGCTGGTCCTTTATAACATATCTCTTAGAAAAAAACATTCTCTTTGAAGCAAAAGTGGTTACGTGAACAGAAAAAATTAAAAGTGCGTGGGTACAAAATACACATGTCAGAAGTGAAACTTTTTTGGCATACTAATTTTTAAATCTCATTTACGTACATCAATCAATAGCGTGTATTTTGTCTCGATCTCCCTTTCTCTCTCGTTCTCTCTCACTTGCTCCCTCTCTGCTCTCGCTCCATGGCACTGTGCGTGATGCGACGTTCGCCCTATCTTATTCACTCTCAATCTTTCCCACTCACTTGCTCCCTACTTTCGCTCTATGGCTATTTGCTTCATGCTACGTTCACCCTTTCTCATTCTCTCTTAAGCGGTCTCAATCGCTCTCTCCCTCTGCCCATATTTTCGTGTCACTTTATTGCGTTTCATCTGTAAAAAAATTACCCTCATTAGCGCAAAGAAGTTACACTTCAATAAATTTTTGAGGTATTTTATTTAGAAGTCGCAAATGTTGATTTACTCGTTAAAAATTTTCAGCATATTTTGTAACTTAAAGGGAGTAATGGCTGTTCAAGTAGTTAATTGGTGATCAGCTACCGCTTATGGAATCTGGTCCAGCCATAACCTTTTGCAATATGTTTGAGTTTTATATTGTATTGTGGTGCGAAAGGCATAACTCTAGTTATGCCTTTCGAACCAGTTCGAAAGGCATAACCAATCGAAGAGTTTGTTCTAACAAACTCTTATCAATCATGTTGTAAAAAAAATTATATACAAAAGTCAGGAAAATAAAAATAATAATAGATAACCCCAATAAATTTCTTGCCGGACCTTTTCAGTAACGATCATGTTTCAATTCGGTGATAATTTATTGGATTAATTTAATCTGTTAAAACTGACAATATGTAAATGTATACATGGTAACTGAATTTGAAAATATAATAATCAAGGGTTTATTATCGTATTTTCAAATTAATTTATTGTTTTTTAACATGAGCACCTAAAGCAGGTCGCTGACTGAATGAATTTAGTACAGCATATCCAAACTAGGCTTGGATTATACTAGGCAAAATCAGACACTAGATATCATAGCGACAGTGATTTAAAAATACTAGTGTCAGTAATCAGTTAACTGTAATAAAATAATAGGCAGGTAGTTATTTCACCACCGAAATTAAAATTGAATAGTTAACAATAGTTGCAAAATTCTAAGAGGTTTTTGTAATAGCGGCATCTAGCAAATTATATTAATAATTATGACTAGCAGTTATATAATGTGACTAGAAGAGCATAACCCTAATCAATAGCAATAATCCATATTGTTTAAAAAATTACAAGGTGACTGTATCAGAATCGCTCTTTTTATAAGGAAAACACTAAAACATACATACATACATAGCCTCACGCCTGTTTCCCAGAGGGGTAGGCAGAGACTACGGATTGCCACAAACCACGATCCTGACATACCTCCATCGCTTCATTCACACTCATCACAGTCTTCATGCATGCTTTACGGTTACGCGTACTCTTGACCTGACCTTTCGCCAATACATCTTCAATTTGATCCAGAAAGGTACGACGTGGTCTTCCCCTTGTAAACGTCCCATTCACACTCGATTTGTATACTTGCTTAGTCAACCTTTCTTCTCTCATTCTTTCCACGTGGCCAAACCACCTCAGCATTCCCTTTTTTATCTTTGCCGCTACTTCTTCATTCACACCACAGCGCTGTCTTATAACTCTATTCCTAATTCTATCTTTCAGACTTACACCACACATACTACGAAGAGCTCTCATCTCTACAGCATTTATAACATTTATTCTACTTTCATGTCTTCCCTGCCAAATCCAACTTTCACTACCATACATGAGAGTGGGCACTAATACTCCCCTATGTACAGCTAGGCGTGCCTTTTTAGACACATTCCTACTCTTCATAAAAGCGTACAATGCCCCATTCACTTTATTGCCAGCATTAACTCGTCTTTCAACATCATCATCATTTTTACCATCACTAGTAAACAGTACACCCAAGTATATAAATTCTTTCACCTGTTCCAATCCCTCACCATTTATAGAAATATTACATTCCGTCATACATTTATTCTTTTCAAAGACCATTACTTTCGTCTTACTTACATTTACTTTCATACCTTTTCTTTCAAAAGCATCATGCATAGTAGTTACCATCGCCTGCAAATCTTCAGCCGACGATGCAAGTAAAACCTGATCATCGGCATAAAGAAGACATTTGACGAGTAACTCATTCATTCTTCACACTAAAACACATAATAATAGCACAATAACCTTCACAATTTTATTATGCCCAATCATATTACGTAAAAGAAGAAATCTCTTCTACCAAAATGTGATAAGTACATACATACATACATACACATCATCACGCCATGTCCTTTGCAGGGTAGGCAGAGAGAACAGAGTGCCAGAGAACTCTATCATATCTATAACTATAACTCTATCTATCTATCTCTCATGTGATAACTTGATAAGTCATTCACTTATATCAAAGTACATCTTAACTCAAACGCTAGTGCTGAAACTACACAAGAATAAATAATTCGTAGCACTGTAATAGATGTATTTCTTTCCAAACTATTTTAATAAACGAGTTAAAGCAGGACAAAGTTATTATTTCGTAGCAATTTATTAGTTGCTTCTTTTTTTCACGCATATGATTATTAACTTAATTTTTCTTAGCAATTTATTGGTTTTATCTTTCTCTGATACATTGAGTTCAATGTGAGAGAATGTGACAAACACAATATTTTGTTACAGTCGCTATTTTATCAACTACGAGACTAATGCTAAGTGCGTCATAGTATCACAGTTATGTTTATAAGGTATATCGTCAAATCACAGTCGCTGATACTGGTCTTTGGTTGTCACCATTACAAGATGTGATTTTAAATTATCATTGATAATTCACAGCGACGATAAATACGACTCACCACTAATCCAAACATTTATGTTAGATTAAAGATTAATAAAATATAACAGAAATATGTGCAAATTTTATTTGATTGGAACATTGCGGCAATTTACCGATCATAATTAACAAGAGTTTATAGATTTTAATTAATTCAGATAAACGCAGAAAGACTACTGAACATATTTTTTTTTTGATACACACAAGAAAAATAGTGTATCAGTTTTTCAATTATTTAACCGGTGGATATCGGTTAATTAAATAACCGGTTCTTTTTTCAGTATATAGTCACACCGGTTAACATCACTAATATTCTGTCATGTTATGTCAAAGTAAAAATGTCAACAACTTTGATAATAACTGAAAATCAAATTGTTAATAGCTGGTTTCAATAATTATCATCTCTGCGAAAGAAGAACTATTAATTTTTAGATTTGGATTTTATATTGAGGATAAACATTTCACGTTAGAATGTCTCTTAATACGGCGCACGCAGATCACGGAGTATTGATACACGCAGGAGAGTGGTGAGTCATCCTTTTGATAGCGCGACTGCGTATGAAGTACATTTCACAATTTAGAATGTTCTACACTTTTCATTATTTTCACAATCTCCTTTTAATATTTGGATCTTCTTTTAAATATACTATACATAACATTTTTCATTAAAGCCGTTTAAAGCATAACTGACTAGGAATTGATATTCAGCTAGCTAATCTGTTTGTTTTAATTATTAACGCCTAAATACACCAAATATTTACTACAAAAGCTGCAATAATGTATTTATTGCGGCTTTTCTTCTCTCGTTTTGTTTCTGGTGGACCAGAGTCTATTTTATGGAGAGTTATAATGCAGGAAAACAGTTTCATTCCAATGCCAAACAATGGAGCTATCACAACTTTTGATTGCTCTGTACTGTATTACTCTAAATTAAAATTATTTCAATATTACAAAGTTACATTATATAGAGTATAACTAAAATAAACTGAGGCCCTGAGGTTATGTGTGAGTGACTTACTATACTAGAGAATTATAGGCAAAAGAAAATGAAACTGTTGTGAAGTTATCTAATACTTTAGTCTTATAATATTTTAAATTTATTATTAAAAAAAGTCTAGATGAGTTACAAAGACACACTAGATAGAAGTGAATCTTTTTAATTATTAATCAATAACATAGATTATTTTTTTTTATCATACATTAATTTACATAAAATTAAGAAACCCAGAACGGACTTTTGGCGGGAATCTAAAGCGTCATGTGGTGCTCTTGTATTATATTCGATATCTTAGTGTTTTAACGTGTTATATTAGATAATTTTTATGGTATTTTATGTAACATGATGTGACAGAACAGCTGGGATGTAGTGAATATCATATAAAAGTGCTTTACAACGTTTTCGTTTTCCATCAAAATTCCTACAACATACCATTAACAGTGTCACCATAGCACTGTTGATGCCGACAATTCGACCGACCGACAGACAATGACTAACCTGAAGAGATTAAGAACGTGAAGATAATTATAACTCGACACTGGCAAAAATGGCTCGTATAAGTAGCTGATTGCCAATACATAAAAAGAAGAAGAAGAAGAAGAAACCCAGAACAGTGTAGGTCTTAATCTTCTCAAATTCATGAGGCAAAGTGATTGAGCTTGTTGTTATATTGAATGGTTCTTGTAATATTTAAGTTCATAATTTATACATTAAATTTTATTTACCGGTGGACACATACTCATATAAAATAGGTAATATGAAGAGTGCCACAAAGTTGGTTTAAATCTAGCTGATTAAAATCCCGGCCATGGGATGGTATATGAGCTGCTGAATTGTAAATACTTTAACTGCATTTAATTATTAAAATTGGAGCCTCTACTTCTAATTATTATCTAAGTAGCTATTGACACGGTTTCTTATTGTTATCCCTCCTGCTTTTTTCATTACCTTAAGAATAGTATTTTCTTGTATATGGCCTATAACTTTCAGATATTATGTTGATCCTGTTATTAAATATCTACTTTCTACCAAGCCAACTGCCAACTTGTCTATATAGTGCAGTAGTTCTGATATTATCCCCAATTTGATGAAGTCTATGTCCAATGGTGGTCCAACAGTGGTTGATAGGCTAATAGATGGACGGATGAAAATACTGACTTATCATCATCATTTCAGCTTATATACTGTTAGGCTGGAACCTTATCCATAATGGAAGGCAAATTGACATAATAAACCACACTGGTCGGGCGTTTTGGTATAGAGTTTTGTTTCTCTTGCATAGATGTTATATGCATTTTATATCCCTTTGTCGTCTCTTGATTCACCCACACAAAATGAATACTTGTGTCCAATAAAAATTATAGCACTGTTGATACATAGTGCTATTGTTACATAGTTGTGGAGTCATTAATTTAGTATATATGTTTGTTTGGGTTAATTAACTGTGTTGATGAGAGAAAATTTTAATTCCAAGATTTATTAAACACACATTAAGACATCAGGTGAAGTTAACCCAGGTTGAAGTAACAATTTTAGTAGTTCTTTACGACACCCACCGGCAATGTAAGGATTGATAATATTTATAGCTGCCACTACACAACAAATTGCATCTGCTGACTGATTGCTGCAGACTGCACAGATGGCGTAGTGGTTGAGATACCGACCTTCCGTGCCAGTACCGTATGATCCACAAAGTGTGGTTCTGAGTCTGGGTGTAATTTGTTTGCGTTAATTACATGTTTGTAAAGTCCCCGCAATACAAGGATTATTGCCTTAGTGCAAGGTGGTGTTTAAAAAAAATATATATTAATCATAATTGTGTCTGATATACACTTGCCCAGTTATTGCTTTATTATAGAGATTGATGTTATGTTGTTTTTTTTTCAGCATTATATTGTTTTCCGACAATGTCACAGTTGAATTTTATGGAAATGATACAGCTGAATTTAAAGGCTCAAAGCAAGGACGAATGTACCTTACAACTCATCGCATGATATTTAATACCATAAACAATGCCAATCCACTGAGGTCATTCAGTTTTCCATTTGTTGCTATGCAGGATGTAAGTTGGTAATTTTAAGTAATTTATTAACTTTTAATTATAGGTTTGATTAGAAGTCAATTATACTTACACCTATTATTTATTTTAAAATTTAGAAATCATGTGTACATGCTTTTCAATATAATTTTGACAAAGATCCAGCTGGAAAGATTTGAATATTAAAAATTTGCCATTTACCTAGTGTTTATTTAACCAGTTTTGTACAACTTCTGTGGGCACGCAAGGGCTGATACATTTAAACTGTCATCACATGGAGATCTTGAGATTAATACGTCCAAAAGAATTTTTGAGCAAATGCTTTAATGACGAGCTACCATAGGCGCAGTAAGCGTAAATTGCTCCACAGTCAACGATTAGCACTAATATTCTTGTATAAGGCATATAGATATAGAACAGGTAGTATCGATGCCCTACTAGTATTTGCAGGTATACTTCTGGTCAACCTTTCTTTTTTTTTTTTTGCGGTGGGCCATGGACGTCGCTCCCCGCCAAATCAGTCCGGGGCGACGGAAGAGGCGGCACGCAACCCCATTGACCCACCCTGCAAACACCTCTTCTTCGCCGTGCGAGCGGGCCACCGGTACCCGATCTTTGTCTTCGGTGGCCACTTCTGGTCAACCTGGAGATACAAAAATGGGCGTCATTTTATTATTCCTCCTGGGAAACATAAGCACCGATTTTCTTCTGTCGCGCGATCGTAAAAAATATTAGCAGACTTTTCGCGCTGCAATGCCTCGTGTGGAGCTCTTCATTTCCGGACCGATTGGCATGAAAGATGCGATTTATCAATGTAGGGCCGTCATCTATAATCTATTCGTTCCATCTGTTCGTAAGCGTTCAAAGAAAATATAAATAAATATTGACCACTATGTAGTCCAATTCCTTATTGGTCATGAGAATATTAGATGTAAATTATTTCATTTCATATTAGTAGCTTCAGCATCTGTCAATGCCACAAAATCCACATCTACCTGCGATATTGAACAAACAGCTCACCACGTCCTCTAGTCTCTGTCAGAACGAGCACGACCTTATGTTAGACAGTCTGCAAGTTACGTCTGGGGTAGTATACTACACGGACCTTGTAGCAAGTAGAGAAAAGTCTTTCTTTCTTAATAGGCCCCTTAAGCTCTGTCATATCCGTGGCGCTTTACTGTTGTGCTTGAAGTAGCTGTATATCCTCTTATTTATTGACTTACTAGACAATACAGCGACTGACCTGCAGACCCTAGTCGACACAATGACAGAAGATTGTAAGAAAAGAGGTCTACGCGTGAATGTGAGCAAAACCAAAATAATGGTCTTTGAAAGAGATGAAGCCAGAACAGATGTAAGAGTAACAATAGGTAATGATGTACTAGAGCAAGTGGATGAATTTGTATATCTTGGATGCGGATTTAGCCGAGATGGAAGGTACACCACTGATATAGAGCGAAGAGTGAATGTGGGAAATAGAGTGAACGGAGCGTTGGGGCAACTTCTCGGCAGCCACCACCTCAGCCAGAAGGCACGTGTAGCAATACATAACGCAGTGCTTGTCCCAACATTACTGTATGGAAGCGAGAGTTGGGTATGCAGAAAAGAGTATGAAAGTAAAATTAATGAGGTCGAAATGCGATCTCTTCGGAAAATCTGTGGAGTTAGGCTGACCGGCCGCATTCGTAACGACGACGTAAGAGAGCGAGTAGGTATGAAAGAGAGTATTGGTGTAAAGATGCGAAAGGGAATGCTCCGATGGTTCGGACATGTGGAAAGAATGCCGAACGAACGTCTGGTTAAGAAGATATACAATGCGAAAGTGGAAGGATGTAGGTACCGAGGGAGACCGAGACTAACCTACCTAGACCAGATTGGTCTGGTACTGAAGGAAGGTGGAGTCAAGAGTCTCCGAAACCGGCGAGCGTGTATGAAGAGAATTATGAATGTTGAGGAAGCGAGTGAAGTATGCAGAGATAGAGTTCTCTGGCACTCTGTTCTCTCTGCCTACCCTGCAAGGGATATGGCGTGATGATATGTATGTATGTATGTACTAGACAATTTTGCTTAATGTTTCCCGTATTGCATGGGAGCGAAGCGGAATATATTCCAGCTCTTTCTGTTTTTCTTTTCTAATTAAAGTTGCGATTCCCAAGATAATTAAAAGCGATGAATTTATGGAGATAGTTGTGGACCCAGGGTTTACAGGAGTTTCAGAGGTGGGAGTTTGTTGTGGGATTAGTCCAAATGCACTGATAAAAAAATAAAATGACAAATTTGTGTAGCAGTCTCGCGCTCTGGTCAATTACCTTTCTTTATGTATTGTTTTCTTAAATAATTTAAATGCATTTACGACAGTAACAAAAGAAAATACTAGAGTATGTGTCAGTAACCTATGATTGTATTCGTGAAGGTAAATTTGACTTGTTAATTACAGGTCACCATTGAGCAGCCAATGTTCTCTGCTAATTATATTAAAGGAAAAGTCCGTGCGCAACCCAATGGTAATTTTATAGGTGAAGTGAAATTTAAATTGACGTTTAAGTCCGGAGGTGCTATTGAATATGGTCAAGCTATGTTAAAAGCCGCACATCTTGGTAAGCATTTGGTTATATTTAATATTTTGAAAACAATTAGATAAAACAAAATCTAAATAATGTTATTAATTTAAAAATATATATAGGCTGCCATCAGTTTCCTTTTCCACCACCAGCACGCTTAGTAAGACTAGAACGACTCGATTCTTCGCCACGTCCCTACTTTCTCACCATCTTATCTCTGCTTATAGATAGAATACAACATACACTCAAAGATTATGCCACGCTGCTAAGTCATATAGCATCAAAACAATAGATTAATAGCATCTCGCGCTTTACATAGTAACACCATAAGGACCTGTCATTCGTCTACCACCATTTGCTACAATATTTTTTTTTATAAAGATATTGTATGGCATGGTTACAAAGATCTTTATGCAGTCTTTATGTATCATTGATCACTTCATTTAAAGCAACTGTCTATTTCTGTCAGCAAGCCATCATCACGTCCAATAGTGCGGCAGCCACACTTTTAAACATTTCTCTTTTGGAACTTTTGTTAGAACATGAAAATTGTACCTTAAGTTCTGTTATATTATGTTCACTACACATAGCACTATCTCTGCATTCATCATATCAGCTCATCATCTGTGCGCTGGCCCTATCCTCCTTCACTATGGCGGGGAACTTGACCTACTATAACACGTTACTATATCACCAAAAGATTTTTAATAAGCCAGTGCCGTTTACCAAAACAAAATAATATCGTTCCGTACGGAATTTATGGTTCGTTTATGAATAAGCCGTAACTCTTTTATTTGTTTCGAAATGTGCTATACGTGTGGATTCATTGTTATCTTTGTATTAATTTGCATGAATTATATAATGTAGGCAGTACACTATGGTCTATAAATATATTAAGGCGAGAATATAGATAAAAAAACTGCCTGGGTTGTTTTTACTTTACGTCTTGAGATGTATCGTGCGACTTTTATTCCCTATTTTATTTTCTATTCTACTCTATTTATATCAACCTAGACCAACTCCAACTGATGCCATGTGAGCAAAAATTACATTCCCAAGGAGGGTTGACGTCAGGAAGGCGGCCGGTCATAAAACTATGGGATACAAGTTTTGCAATATGTACGATTACATATTGCGTCGACCCCAAGTAATTGAGATGAGAGCAGGAAAATAATGATGGTATTTTCTAATCGAATAGAGAATATGGGTCCTTATATATATATATATAATATATATTAGACCGGTTCAAAAAAATCGACTATTTTCATTTTTTCAAAACCCGCAGTGAAATATCTTCCTAACCATGAAAAAAGAAGCCTGTGAAAATGGCAACTCTTAATATTAATACTAAAAGGTCGCTCATCGTGAATTTCTATTTGCCATATAAATAACATTGGAAATTTTTTTTTTCAACTTTGGAATCTTATAACTCATTTTTGAATAAGTATATCGGAATGAGCGATACATATTTATAAAGAAAATTGAACGCTCTAAATTAAATGTCTCTTATGTTTTTCTTGTTAGTTCACTCCTTTAATAGTTATTTGAGTTTAAAATTCAACATGTAATCAATTTAACGTTTTTTCTTAAATTCTGCTATAATAATGAAACTTATCTTCGAAAAAAAATATTCTTTTTAATTTCTAAATTGTATAGTTAAAAGGTTCAAAGTTTAACACGATTATTTACAGTTTATGAAATTTACAATTTTCACTTTAACTATCAAAACCACGAATAATGAAATACTAATACATACATACATATCATCACGCCATATCCCTTGCAGGGTAGGCAGAGAGAACAGAGTGCCAGAGAACTCTATCTTTGCATACTTCACTCGCTTTCTCAACATTTCATAATTCTTTTCATACACGCTCGCCGGTTTCGGAGACTCTTGACTCCACCTTCCTTCAGTACATGACCGATCTGGTCTAGGTAGGTTAGTCTCGGTCTCCCCCGGTACCTACATCCTTCCACTTTCGCATTATATATATTCTTAACCAGACGTTCGTTCGGCATTCTTTTCACATGTCCGAAATAAATAATAATAAATATATATAATCCGAAATACTAAACAACAAAAACATAAGAGACATTTAATTTAGAGCGTTCAATTTTCTTTATAAATATGTATCGCTCATTCCGATATACTTATTCAAAAATGAGTTATAAAATTCCAAAGTTGAAAAAAAAAATTTCCAATGTTATTTATATGGCAAATAGAAATTCACGATGAGCGACCTTTTAGTATTAATATTAAGAGCTGCCATTTTCACAGGCTTCTTTTTTCATGATTAGGAATGATGAGGAATGATGTTTTGAAATAATAAAAATAGTCGATTTTTTTAACTGGTCTAATATACAGGATGGAAGTGGACCGCTCCCGAAAACAAAGACAGGTGACCCTACTAGTCCTACTTGTAATGATAGGCTAGAAAAAAAATCGATCAGGATGATTTTTTTTTTCACAAATATTTTGAAGTATTTTTCACATTCCATCGTATTAGGACAGTGCCATGTAACGATAAATCGATAAAAAATGCGTAACTATACTCAGATGAGAAAAGACGCAATCTATTAAAAACTCACGATCATATGTTCAAGAGTTCAACGACCTCGCGTGGTGAAAAAAAAACTTTTTTTCTTCCGAATCGATTTTTTTTCTAGCCTATCATTACAAGTAGGACTAGTAGGGTTACCTGTCTTTGTTTTCGGGAGCGGTCCCCTTACACCCTGTATATACTCAAACTCGTTAGCGCAACTGTGCCTTTTTCACTGCGGCAAATTTAAATGTATATAAAATTTATAGCTATTGAAGATAAACAAAGAAACTGCTTTCGTTACTTTTAACGACTCCGTTTTAATTACAATAATATATCGAATAGAATTACGAATGTTCATAACTTGAGTCACTTGAAAGTGTATGTATGTCATTGATTGTACAGTTGTCTTGAAGAGAGTGTAGTGCCTGCATAAAAAATTGAGGTGTTTGAACTTCAGCCAGCAATGTCCGTCCATTAAATAAACTAACAAAACGATAGCAAACGGACATAGTCATGGATGTGAAAGACTGTGCGGGCCATTCTGCGTGTAAAAAAAATTATAACTATATTATTTCTAATTAAGTGCGTTTTCTAGTTATAAGTGAACTAATAATAGATGAAATATATTTAATGAACAAAATAATCAATCATTAATTTGTATTGTGGCATTTTTTGGTTATCTAAATATTAAATAAATTAAAAAGAAATACAAAATTATGTGTTTTCTAGTTATTAATGAACTAACAATAGAATAATATATATGCTCCATATATAATAAACAAACTACTCAATGATAAGATTATGTTGATGGTATTATTTGGTTATCTAAATAATTATAGATTATTTATATGAAAAACTAAATAATAGATAATTGGTGTTGAGGAAGCAATAGAGTAATAAATATCTCCATTTCTATCGTAGTAAATATGAAATTATTTTAACAAAGAGGTTTTTGAGTATAAATATTTTTTTTTACATTCAGCTAATAACTATATGAATTCAAACAATTTTCACGAATTTAATCTTCACGCCTTTCTATGAACCATGAACTCTGAAAAGTGTTTCTAACGTTGGGAAAGTAAAATACATTAAACATTATTTTATTTCGTGTGTATAATACTCGCGTAAATATCAGAATTCATTAAAATGTAAAATAATTTTCGTAGTTAGAAAAGGTGTACACTATACATGCAAGGCAATCTTCGCATTATTTCTGTGTTATGTCTAGGACTGTGACAAACAAGAAAAATAAAGTTATTATAGCTTTTTCATCAGTTACGATCTTAAAATCAAATCAAAATATAATAACTTACATTATATCAGACTTTTTATATAATATAACAAGGTCGAAACATTTTAATTAAAGTAAAATAAGCGAAATTAGCTCATTACGTGCTGCCAAAGAATATCATTTTATGTTTATTTATCTATAGTAATATTCTAAAAAGATAAAGATGTATAATTTGGACATATGCTCAATTTCTGAAAGTACTGTTTCCCATCGCACTGATTTTAAAATATATAAAAAAAAACAATTTATGTTATCACTGAGTATTCTAAGGCTATCCTTATTTGTCAATTCGTCCTTGGCACTCGAGCGAATTAAATTCGGTACTACAGTAAACTAATTAATATTTTCATTATCCAGCCTCTCGTCACATGTCGCCGGGGTCCTCTCCGCCGCCGTACACGCCGCCGTCGGGACCATGGCACGCTGCACCTCCACCTGCCTACGCCCCTCCACCACAAGGCTATTACGGATGGGTACCCCCTTACACGGTTAGTGTGGACTCAAAAATACTAGTCATATGTCCTAGGCTAAGTACAAAAATCTTGTTAAGAAGAAGTTTAGGAATTCCATTTACAATAAATTGCCGGGCCTAGCTAATAGTAGGAAGAAAATTAGACTATTTATATTAGGTTGCTTAAATGGTTAGCGAGGACCTTGTTACGAATTTTCCTTTTTTTGCTGGTATGAGATATTGTTACAGTTATCGTAAAAGGCTGAAAAAAAAAAATGAAAATTATGTAATGGTTTTATAATGGTTAATTTCTAACTTATATTTAAATTCATATTTTAAGAATTTGTAGCAGTTCTATTGTCTTTATATACGTTAGTAATAGAAGATTAAAGTAGGTTAAGTTTTTTGATTGGTCACTTAGCGACATCCCTTTCTTTGTTTATTAAGTGTATTTTAAAATAATCTTAAGGAAAGCAAAAATAATGCTTTTGAGAATTTAACATCACCTTTCTTTTGTTGTCCGACATTGTGAACTTTCTGATATATCGGGATAGTGGAACGCATTGCTAAATGTGATTTTTTTAATTTATTTTTATTTTATTGCTGATGGTGGCAAACGAGCAAGCAGCACAACTGATGGTAAGTGTCATTGTCGCTCATGGACCTTTGCAATACCAAGGGCCTTTACAATAGCTAGGCTGCCGCCTACCAATACAAACCCACCCAGTTGGGCTGCCGTCTGCTTCACTCACCAAACGAAGCGCAATAGCACATTGCCATTACTCAGACGTCGATCTTCTGCGAGAGTGTGGTACTACTGTGTACTGTAATAGGTATTACCTACCTGTTTACAATTACTGAGTTATTGTGAAAGTCATACGTATATTAGGTTTTATTAACCCTTTGATGATGGTCACCCGCCACAAAACGCTGTCTATGCACGATGGGTGACTATAGTCACCAGCTAAAAAACGCTGCCTGTACATGATGGGTAATTAGTCATCAGATGAAAAATACTTCCTATACACAATGGGTGACTACAGTCACCGAACAGAAGCTGATGTCGTGTTTAAGTAGCATCTATAAAATTAGGACTAAAGATCAAGAAAAATGCAATGGATTTTTTTTGTCGTTACATAAAGTATTGTTACCTACGAAGCTTTTTTTTTTTTCTATATTACAGTACCTGTCATATTATTAGATTCAAGTATAAAATTTTCTTTATTTTAAATGCTTGATCTTTTTTTATAAATTGTTCTTGAACATTTAAGACAACGAACATTTCACACTTGGGTCTAATGGCCTTGCCATCGAATTTTGCCGTTTTCTGCGAAATACTATGCAGCGAGGTCTGCCGTGGCGAAAGGGTTAAGTATAATACTTTATTCAAACAACCTTACCTACGTTCATATATTTGAATAATTATACTAATACTCTAATATAAATAAAGGTTGAAATATACGACAGGGTCGACTGTATTTATTTATCGAAAATATATATTTTAAAATATATATTTGCTTATTTTGGCGCCATGAGAGAAGAAAATAAATTTAAAAATAGCGTGTCAAACATTAACATTGATCCAGTATTATTAGAGGTATTTTATAATTACCTTTTTTTTTGGATTTTATGGCTTGGTTACTAAGACCTTTAAGCCAAATCTTGGTTTATAAATTAACTTAATTTAATGTCATTGTCCGTGAGTAAGTCAAATCGTCGCCTTCAACAGTGTTATGACCACACTGTTAAAGGGAATAGATACCTTTGCGGAGTAATATGCATAGATAAGGCGAAACGACATATGAAATGAGTTTGTAGTTGGTGTAAAGATAAAATACAAAATATGCTAAAACTGAATATTATTACTTGTATTGTACTGATCTTTAGATTGTATCTATATCAATATTCAATTTTATGTTGCAGGCATTCCCCAACCAGCCGCCACCAAATTCAGTATTCGTGTCTAACAGCCCGCCGCCTTACCCGGGCGTGTCTGGCTCCACATACCCGAGCGGTATGGGCTTCCCCGGCGCCGGGCAAGCTGCCCCGCCCCACGCTTCAGGTGCGACCTCACCCTCTGCACCACCCGGCTACCCTGGAGCCTCGGCAGCCATGTCAGCTAGTGGTGAGACTCCCACATTCCAAATTCAAAATTATCTCTTAGTACCACGTCATTAGTATCAATAATATTTTATTTGAATGCGAATAATTATAAATATTTGTCATAATCAACGTTTTAAGATTGCAAAATATCTAGTCGATTTATCGTCAAAATAAATAATCTCCAAGCTTTGATTATTCTCAATCATATTGTAGTTAGCTATTAACTGTGTGGTACAGTGTTGATCGGCGCATCGTAGTAATCGGTCGCTTATTATTTACAGTGAGTCGTGTGTGGGTACTTTGCAAATAATTTCTATTTATTACTCGCGCGGTCGCAACCGGCCCAGACCGGTTTGACCGCGCTATAATCGTAAGTTCAAATGAATAGATGCGTGAACGATGAAGGCATTAACTCCGTAAGCGATGAAGAAGTTGAGGTTTTAAGACATACAATTGGTGAAGATAATACACAAAATATGGAGGAGGAGACTACCTTTAGCAGAAAAAGGACTAGAGAAGAAAATTCTTCAGATGAAGGATGGAACACGGTAGCGAAAGGAAGGAAGGTAAGAAAACAAGTAGGAAGGAGTAGATCAGAAGGAAGTATTCAAGTTAGCGTCTCGAGTAAAAATGAACTACCTAAGCAATTTGTACTAGCTCGACTTTTTAAAGAAAATAGTGTACTGGGAACTAGTCGTGTTAAATATATTCATAAATATCGAATGATCATTACTTTCGAAAACGATACTAGTGCAAACTTCTTTTTAAAATGTAGAACTTTCGCTGAGCTAGAATGGAAATGTCAAAAGACTTCGGAAGTTGGCATTTCATATGGAATGATTAGGGATATTGATCTAGATATCACCAATGAGGAAATGATCGAAAATATTTCGGGTGATTTTGAAATTATATCTGTGAAAAGATTAGATAGACGTAATGATAAAATTGACAGTTCTGGAGCTAATAGTTGGATACCTAGTGAGACTGTCCGTATCGGATTTAAGGGGCCATCACTTCCATCACATGTATATATTTACGAAATGAAGTCTAAAGTTGAACCTTACATATTTCCGGTGACCCAGTGTAGTAGATGTTGGAAATTTGGACACCTGACAAAAACGTGTCCCTCAAAAAATATCGTGTGCCCTAAATGTTCAGGAAAGCATGAAAACTGCGTAACGACTACATTTACATGCGTTAATTGTAAAGGACCGCACATGGCACTACAAAAAATCTGCCCGGTATACATGAAAGAAAGACGTGTGCGAGAACTGATGGCGGAATTTAACTGCACGTATAGCAAGGCCCTCACTATTTATGTTCCACCAAGTCCTCACCAACGAAACCCTAATCCTTCCATTCTCAAGAGTACGACCGTTGAAAGATCTACAGTTATAGAAAGGCCTCAACCTACGTTTATTACTAATGAATGTCGTAATAATGATAATGAACAGCTTCATAACGAAGAACAGCTTGGTATTAGTTTGTCGCAATCTCAGCCTGACATTTATAAGTCGAAACAAAAAAAGAAGAAGCAACGTCCAGCAACACCTGGATTTGACTGGAATAGTATACCAACTTCATCTCCAGAAGCGGTGGAAGATAATTCTTCATCTGTAGATCATTCTCCTAAAATCTCAGAAAAACAATCCAAAGACTTGACCCTAGTTGATTTGCTAGTTAAATTAAAAAATATCGTTTTAAGCAGTGAGTCTTTGGAGTTGAAAATACAAAACAGTGTGGTTGTTATTATGGAGTGGATTGTAAGTAAGGTATTAAGTAATTTGTCAGTTGGATCTTTGTGTAACTCAATAATTAATAATGGCTGATTTTGGTGTATCTAGCTTTAATATTATTCAATGGAATTGTCAAAGTTTAAGACCCAAGATGGCTTCTTTGGAATCATTGCTCAATATATATAAAGTTCATGTATGTATTCTAAGTGAAACGTGGCTGGAACAAGATAGTTATTTTGGGATAAGTGGATATAACACATTTCGGTTGGATAGATTGGATGGATACGGTGGAGTTGCCATAATAACACATAGGTCTATTAAAACTGCCCCATACCCTGTAGTAATTGGTAATTCGGGAATCGAGATTTTACATGTTAAAGTATACAACTGCCAATACATTGAAAATATTTTTGCTGTTTACTGCCCCTCTTCAATTAATACTTCTCAAAATGATTGGGATGATCTGTTCTCTCTGGGCAATAGTAAGACACTAGTCTCGGGCGATTTTAATGGCCACCATACGAATTGGTCGTATAAGGTTGACCAAAGAGGGAAGCAAATCCTGGATGCTATGTTAAATCATGATCTCGTTTACATGAATGATGGGAATTCTACTAGAGTCAAAATGGTAAATGGTTTCTTGCAGGAATCGTCCCCCGATATTACATTTATATCATCAAGCCTAGCTTTAGTGTTCGACTGGAAAACTACTAATGAATCTTTGGGAAGTGACCATTTAATAATAAAAATAACTGTTAATGCAAACATATCTAGGGACTTTATTAAAAAAAGGAATTTCAAGAATTGCAACTGGGACTCTTATACTGAATATTTAGAATCTAGGTTTACTAATACTACACCTCCTTCGAATTCTCAAAATTTATATAATACGTTTGAAAATTACATACTAGAATCTGCTGAACGATACATACCTTACACTAAGATTCCCCAGAACATAGTAAACAGGTTTTCACCGAAACCCTACTGGTCTCCGGCACTCTCTAAGGCCGTAGCAGAACGACGACTAGCTTTGGCTACTTTGAGAAAAAATCCTTCTCCAACTAATTTAAATATACTACAAAATAAAATTAAAAATGCTCAGAGATTAATTCGCCGGGCTAAATGTGACTCATGGCAAAATTTTTGCTCAAGTATTGATGAAACATCTTCACCATCATTAATGTGGAATAAAATGAAATGGATTAAAGGACAACGATCACAAAAAGTCTGTGTGGACAAAGCTAAAGCTGAAAGTTTATTATCTTGTCTAACACCAGACTTCGTCTGGCCCGAACACCCTAATTTCAGATCAGCCAACAATCTTTTAGAGGCCGAGATATCTACGCATGAGTTAGACAATTGTGTTAAAAAAAAAGATACAGCACCGGGGTCTGATGGCATATCGTACTCAATGATAAAACACCTCCCACCTAATGGAAAGTCACTACTTCTCCAAATATATAACAAATGCCTCTCTACTGGTTTTGTGCCTTCTCAATGGCGTGAAGTTAAAATAATTCCCATCCCTAAACAAGGCAGTGATTCATTAAGGCCTATTTCTCTTATTTCATGTCTGTGTAAGATTTTCCATTCCATCCTTAATAAACGACTTGAGTGGTATTTTGAAAAACAAAATTTATTGCCTATCAATATGGTGGGTTTTCGTAAGGCACGGTCGTGTCTAGACAGTCTGACGAAACTGGTCTCTACCATACAACTAGGCTTTACCAAAAATTTTGTAACGGTCGCCTGTTTTATTGATATTGACAGCGCGTATAATAATGTAGATGTTTCGTGCTTGCTAAAAGTTTTAGATCGGATGGGGATTGGGTCTAAAGTTTGTTGCTACCTTTGGTCTTATCTTAATCAAAGAACTATTAAAGTTCCGTGTCGCGATGGTGATTTATTTAGGATGACAGGACGTGGTCTGGCTCAAGGAGATCCACTTTCTCCTCTTTTATTCAATATACTTACCATGGATATTCATAAAAGTATTTACAGTGTCGAAATTTTGCAATATGCGGATGATTTTGTACTTTATGTATGTAAAAATGAAATTAATGGAGCTGTGGAAGATCTACAAAGTTCCTTGCACTGTATAAACGCGTTCTTTAAAAATGTGGGCCTTGAGATTTCTACAACAAAAAGCAAAATCTGTATTTTTAAAAAGGGTAGGTATAGGGGTGATCTTTTCTGCAATATTGATGGCTGCACTAATATACCAGTAGTTAAAGAAATTAAATATCTTGGAGTTTGGTTTGATAGCTCACTCAGGTGGGGTAAACATATCAATGAAACCACTAAGAAAGTATCAAAATATTTGAATCTGTTAAAAGTGTTGTCAGGATCTGGATGGGGAGTCCACCAAAAACATCTGAGGAGATTGTATATATCTATCATACGTAGCAGAATCGATTACGCGAGCTTTCTTTACGATAACAGTTGTAAAACACATTTACTTAAATTAGACCGTGCACAAAATCAGGCTCTTCGCGTTATAGGTGGCTTTATTCGTTCCACTCCTATCCATGTTATGGAAAATGAACTTTGCCTTCCTCCTCTGCATATCCGCAGAAAGTATTTGGCTGGTAAGTTTCTTCTTAGAGCAAAGTCACTTCATGACAATATTTCTATTGATTCCATAGGAAAATTGTATCAACATAAATCCGCTAGCTATTGGTCCCACAAAAAAATACCATTGCTTATTTCACTATACCAACATTTCAATAGTCTCGACATACATTCAAGCCCTCAACTTGAAATGTATTCCCTTCAAACTTGGGTAAGTAACATTAACATGGCGCAGATTATAAGTGATAATATACCGGGAATAACATTAGCTAAACGGTCATATAGTACAGAGTACATTAAAAACGTATGTCAAGACTTTATAAAATACCGATATTCTGGCTTTTATAAAATCTTTACCGACGGATCAAAAGATAAAAATTTAGGCGGAGCTGCTTTTTTGGATCCACAGCTAAATAAATTCTGTAAGTTTGCAATAGATTCGAATATATCTATAATGCACATAGAACTAGTAGCGATAGCAAAAGCCTTATCGTATATCGAATCCATTGATTGCGATAGATTTGTTACTTTAACTGATTCGAAAAGTTCTGTGCAACATTTAGCTCGGTACACCTCGCATGGGCGAGGTAACCCTGTAGCTTATCGGATATATGAATCCATCTTAAATGAGCGAAACTCCAAGGCTATTTTCATTCAACGGATCCCGTCTCATATACAATTAAAAGAAAATGATGAGGTAGACGTGTTAGCTAGGCAAGCCATGGTTGATGGAATTCCCTTAAGAATTACTCCCTTATATTCAGACCATATCATTCATGTGAAAGAGCTATGTTTAGAGATTTGGCAAGAATATTTCGATGCAAGATCAAGAGAAAAAGGCATATGGTATCGTACTATCCAACCTCGAGTGTGTTATTATCCTTGGATAGATAAAATAAATTTAACTAAACCAGTTCTGACTGTTGCTCTTAGGTTACGTTCTGGCCACATTCCATCTAATAACTTCAAATATTTAATGAAAAAGATTCCTTCGCCCAATTGCACCACGTGTGGAGTTGTTGAAGATGTCCTACACCTTCTGATGGAGTGTGAGCAGAATTCTGGTCTTAGAAATTCGTTTTTTAAACAGGATAAGCTTTCTGATGTTGGTCTTTGTAATAGCATCTTGGCTAGTCCGTCTTCAGCTGAAGCATTTTTTTTGTATAAATTAGTAATTAAGATAATTTAGCTATTAATTCTGTAACTTTACAAGGCGGTATTATCGCTAAGCGACAAAGCCTTCTTTAAATAAATTAAAAAAAAAAAAAAAAACTGTGGTAGTGGCTACGAATACTACCAACCCTTACTTTGCTCGTGGATGTTGTAAAAGACGATTAAGAGCCTTATAACGTGCCAACTCCATCTATCAATAATTACATTCCCAAGGAGGGTTGACGTCTGGCAGGCGGCCGGTCATAAAACTATTGCCAATAACTTTTACAATATGTACTATGAAAGAAGAGTACATATTATTTCGACCGTAAGTGATTGGAATAAGAGTAGGAGAATGATGATGATGATGATTGAAGTAGGCTGGTCTACATAATTAGTTTCAATAGAATATCATTATTCTTCTGGTTGATGGCCACCTGAACTTGGCAAATCAACATGATAACGCCATGTTAAGAATACAATATATAATCACTTCCTGGTGTCAGTCGTGAAAATCGGTTGATCACCGGGAGAATGCGCAACTGTCTCTTCTGATAAACTTTACAGTACCAATTAATCCATTCCACCAATCCGTTGGTCCGTCCGCAAGGTGACGTTTAGGACATCATTTCCTACTGACTGATGTCCTATGTTTTGTGTATGTTGACATGAACAGGACTTGATGGAGTATAGCTTCATACAATATATAAAACATATATTTACTGTCACAGTTATAGATACATACATACATATATATTATCACGCCATATCCCTTGCAGGGTAGGCAGAGAGGACAGAGTGCCAGAGAACTCTATCTCTGCATACTTCACTCGCTTCCTCAACATTCATAATTCTCTTCATACACGCTCGCCGGTTTCGGAGACTCTTGACTCCACCTTCCTTCAGTACTTGACCAATCTGGTCTAGGTAGGTTAGTCCCAGTCTCCCTCGGTACCTACATCCTTCCACTTTCGCATTGTATATCTTCTTAACCAGACATTCGTTCGGCATTCTTTCCACATGTCCGAAACATCGGAGCATTCCCATTCGCATCTTTACACCAATATTCTCTTTCATACCTACTAGCTCGCTTACGAATGCGATCGGTCAGCCTAACTCCACAGATTTGCCGTAGAGATCGCATTTCGACCGCATTAATTTTACTTTCATGCTCTTTTCTGCATACCCAACACTCGCTTCCATATAGTAATGTTGGAACAAGCACTGCGTTATGTATTGCTTCTCGTGCCTTCTAGCTGAGGTGGTGGCTATCGAGAAGTTGCCCCAACGCTTCGTTCCCGCTCTATTTCCCGCATTCACTCTTCACTCTATATCTGTTGTAGATACATCGAAATAAGCATCTACAATGAAAGTATTATAGTAATTATGCTTTTTCATTGTCAGAAATCAATCTACATTTTTTGGATCTACATATACATTAATTACAATATTTGTCTTAATATTGTATTTTATGGGAATTAGAACTTCTTTACTACCGTTGTATTTGCAATTCGATGAAATAAAAAATCAGCACTAAAATTGATATACATTTATATGGCTTGCGAAAGATGAATGAAAGATCGATAGAAGAGTCTTGTCTACCAGGCGTCTTCAACCAGATTATTACTTTAAAATATATTTTACTTAGGAATGTTTAGGTATTTATAAAAAAGACTAGGATGTCAAGTGCTTTGTTAATAAAAAGTTAAAGTTAATTTAATTCAAGATAATTTAAAATATATAGGTACTTATTCTATTTGGTTTACTTTTTTATTTGTATAGAAAGGTACTTGTTCTTTTTGGTTTACTTTTTTTAATTGTATTGAAGTTGTTATAACAGACTTCCAACAACCGAGGCTCCAGTGTAAGTAGGGTTTTCAAGTTTGTTCAAGTATTACTAGAGGCTTTTATTAATATGGTTACCAGTAATTAACTGTAGATTAGGCTTATTAATCGCGTGAACTTATTAATTAGTATTAATAATGTATTAGTATCATATCAATAATGATGTATTTGTAATGTATGAGTGTATAGTCTGTGGTTGCAGTAGTATTATTGATATTTACAGATGCTAAAGCTGCGGAAGCCGCACAGAGCGCTTATTACGACCCTAACAGACCACAGACAGCATACGTACCGCCTCCTTATAATGTAAGTATTAGTATTATATTTTTATCGAAATCGTTTTAGTCATTTTAGTGCTTCATTACTTTAGCCATGATTATCTTTATATGCAAAACTAAGAAAAATCTAGTATTAGTTTTGTTTTAATAATATCACATGATTTAGATTAATAGTATAGAAGTCTGAAACATGGTAATAATTTTGATAGTATTTGACTTGAATCAAAATGAATCCTCATAGATATTAATGACATTAAATGTCAAATCATCGTACTCTCGATAAAAGTTGTCCAAGCAATATTGAGAATTTTATTATTATACCAGTTAGGGCAAGATATCCTTGCTCATATGCCTTGCAGATTTCTGACATGTCAACAAAAGCGTAGCTAAACAACCAAAGGACTGTGTGTAAAAAAAAACTAGGGCCTAAACTGTTTACATTTTACATAAATATCAGCTAGGAGTTACGGGGTACAGCACCGTCTAGCCTTAGGTGCCTAAGCTACATGTCTGTCACGAAGAACATAACTCGTCAATTAAGTATACTATATGCTTGAAATGCCCAGAAGGGATCATACGATTCCCATGACTGATGCATCAATTTGTCTCACACTAAACCAAGTCAAAACAACTTATAAGAAATAGAAGAAATATAAAAAAGAAATAGACTAAAGCCACCTATTTTGATCGGTTAAGAATACAATGGCAAAGATTTTAATTCAACTACGTTTAAGATCATATTGTATTGTTTTAAAATTCCATGTATTTATTACAGGATCAACCGCCGACTTATCAGGAATCTGTATCAAAGAAGCAAAATTAATGCACTGTCCACATTACCACATGTTGAACAAAGTCACGCAATCTGCTAAAGAAGCTCATGTGAAAATGTAAATTGAATGTCGTTTCGCTTAAATTCTTTTCATCTGGCATATTTTTTGTTGTAAACATTCCTTGTAACATATGAATATTAATGTTAGAACTTCGTTTAAAATACGCTTGTTCTTTTATGATAAAATTATTAATTTTAACAGTATTTGATCATACGTTGCGATTTACACTGAACGCCGAGTGCTATTGTGTTTTACAAGAGCTAAATATAATTGGGAGTGTTTGATGTATTTACTATTCATTCATCATATATTAGCTGTCATTAAACATTTAGCGTATATAATGTATAGCGCCAGCGGGTTAGCGGTGCAGAAAGGCGCATAAATTGCGACAGCTTTGATTGATTGAGTTTTGATTATTCTACAGATGCCTCTATTTTTTTTTATACTGTAAAATGCATCCTAATGTATTTTATATTAATGTTTTCTATGTAAATGTATGCATCTTTGGCATTACAGTGCAGTGCGGCATACAAGTGTATAATATTTTACGTATATTATAAACATTGTTTCATATGTTGTTAATATTCTACATAGCTAAAGTTATCCCAATGTGATATATTAATTACAAATATATTAATATTTATTAAATTAACAGTTGTTTAAATTATTTGAATCGAAAATTTTGGTTTTGTGAACTGATGGAACTATAGGCAGGGTATCCCTCAGAATTATGCAGTATTACGTAGCTTTATTGGTAATAGGTGTGCAATTATTTGGGTAAATAATAATTATTTGTGTATTTGACTACTGTTATAATTTTTAAATTGTTTAATTATTTTATAACGCATGTAAAATCACAATTAAGGCAGTTATTTTGGGGACGTATCCCTTTCTTACAGAACATATTTTTTTAGGGTAGCGGCAAATAAGTATGGAAATTGCTACGTTGACGTCACATTGTTTGTATAGTTCTCTCAGTCTAATTAATAAAAATGAAATGCTTGTAATTAAGTGTACTATATAAAAATAAATATGTTGATTTCACAAATCGATTTTGTTGTAATCTATTTTGTAGAAAAAAAAATAGTCAACATCCCAATTAGTAAATTACGCGGTCAAACTGCTATGTGAAGTATGGCCATGGCCAGGGCATTCATAGAACCTATTAACTCTTACCGCGTTTCCGTTTTTGGTATAGTGGTTTTTGTAGATTATTTTCTCTTGAAGTGAGGAAGCCTTGGGATATAAAAAAGAAGTCGACAAACATCTGGATTTTTTATACTATTTCTTGGAGATCATGTGTGTGACGAAGATATTTATTTACTAGCTTCTGTCCGCGGCTTCGCCCGCGTATAAGGTTACTTTCCTAAAGTTGAACTATTATCGCAAGGGAACACATTACCGGGATAAAAGTATCCTATATGTTAATCTAGGAAATGCTTGCAAAAGAAACATAAACATAAGTGATTTTACTGAGATAAGAAAAATTGGCAAATAGAGAAAATAACAAAATAAAATTTATAGCTAACTTGTTTATATATAATTTATATCTAATAATAATAATTTGGGGAGCATAGTCCGGAGCGTGCTCGTTCGCGTCCCCTGCCAGTCTAATTAGACTGCTAATCCGGCTCGATATGCGTACCGCAATGCGGGTTAGGGCGTCCCCCGGAGGCGACGCGTACCGACCCGCCCCCGTCGGTACGAACATCGGCAGTTGCGGCGATGGGGGCCGCCACCCATCACGCCTTGCCCAGTTAGGCGAGTCGAGGAGAACGGAGTGCCGGGTGGGCACGTGGAATGTAAGAGGTTGTGTGGAAGGTAAGTTGCACGAGCTGATATCCGTCATGGCGGACAAACAGCTAGACGTGCTCTGTGTAACAGAGACCAAGCGAAGGGGCAGCGACGCCTGCGATCTTCCTGGTGGCGGGATGGCTCTGGGCTCTGGTCTGGTGTACCACAGAGCGATCGAGCCAGCATGGGGGTAGGAGTGCTGTTGTCCTCTCGCTTGGCCTCAGGTGTGAAGGATTACGGAATGTATGATCCCAGACTTCTCTGGGTCCGTATAAAACTAGGTGTCACCAAGGTATTCATGGTTGTAGCATATGCTCCCGTAGGATCCTCGGTGGCATCAGACCTAGAGAAGTTTTGGGACAATGTTAGGGAAGTTCTGGTTATGGCAGAAACCAGTGAACGCGTGATTGTATGCGGAGATTTGAACGGATGGGTGGGGACCAAGCGTCCCGACTATGAGGACGTACTTGGTCCATTTGGTGATAAGAGAGTGAACGACGCAGGTAGGCTCATAGCGGATGTATGCATGGAGAGAAACCTTATTGTGTCAAACACATTTTTCCAACATAAGGACATCCATATGTATACATGGAGAAGGAATGAACAGAAAAGCATAATAGATTTAATTTAGGTAGACAGTCGCCTCCGAAGCAAAATATTGGACGCAAGAGCCTTCAGGGGCCCCACAGTCGACACGGACCACTATCTCGTTATTGCGAGATTTAGTGGTCTGTTCAGAAAGTGGAGGCACTGGCGAGAGCGTGTCCACTTCGGAGGGCTTGAAAGAATAAAGGTTGAAAGGTTGCAAGAAGAGTGTGTAAGAGAAAAGTATGCAGAGGGTGTCCGAGAACGGCTGACGATGGCAAGCCAGCCGCAATCGGACATTGAAGAATGCTGGAGAGTATTGAAAGAGAGTATGGTAGATACAGCGAAAGAAGTATGTGGAAGTTCAAAGAAGCATAGAAAAACAAATGGTGATGCATGGTGGGATGCGGAAGTGGCAGCTTCCGTAGAGCAAAAGAAGAAAGCGTGGCTGGACTATGTCTCTTCTTTAAATCTGAATGACAGTATGACTGAACAGAAGAAAGAAATATATCGGCAATGTAAGAATGACACCAAGGCCTTAGTGAAAGAGAAACGTGATAGAGCAAGTATGAGTGCAGAAGATAGGCTGACTAAAAACTTCGAGGGTAACACCAAACTCTTTTGGAGGGAGGTGAAGAAGTCTCGGGGTGGTTGGTCAGCCTTCAGAATGAATAAAATAAGGTCTAAAGGTGGAGACATTCTTACACAAACACAAGACGTGTTAAGCCGATGGAGTGAATATTTTGGCGATATGTATGCGGATGCTACGGTTGGCGCCGGTGTTGGATGTGGTTTAGTAGATCAACATTCGACAACGGCGTCCTCCGATGGCATCAGTATGGATGAAGTTGAATGGGCGATAAGACGTTTGAAAAATGGTAAGGCAGCGGGCATTGATATGGTGTCTGCCGAGATGATCAAGCTTGGTGGCTCTTGTGTCTGGGAGGCGTTCCTGTTGCTCCTCAATTTATGTTGGAGCTCGGGAATGGTTCCCAGGGACTGGAATAGCGCAGTCATCGTGCCTTTGTTTAAAAACAAGGGTTCACGTTATGACTGCGCAAATTACAGAGCCATAAGCTTGACCAGTTTGGCAGCAAAAGTGTATGGAAAAATTATTGAAAGGAGAATGAGGATGGTGTCCGATGGTTTACTGTGTGAGACACAAGGAGGTTTCAGGAGTGGAAGGGGATGCATGGATCAAGTGTTCTCTCTGCGCAACATTGTGGAGAAGCATCTGGCTCTAGGTCAGAGGGTTTTCTGCAGTTTTGTGGATCTGGAGAGAGCATTTGACACGGTTGTACGAAAGGAACTTTGGGACATTTTACCGGAGTATGGTATTAGCGGTAAACTGCTACAGGCTGTGCTGTCCAGTTACATGGGCTGTAGAGCCTGTGTGCGGCTGGATGATGGAATGTCGCCTTGGTTTGACGTCAATATCGGCGTTAAGCAGGGGTGCGTTCTGTCAGCCAGGCTGTTTATCATATATCTGGATAAATGTCTCCAAAGGTTGAACGATATGAATGTGGGAGTCCAGATGGGCGACTCAGTGGTCACTGCTCTGCTTTATGCAGATGATGCAGTCCTGCTGGCACAGTCAGCGTCTGACCTGCAGACCCTAGTCGACACAATGACAGAAGATTGTAAGAAAAGGGGTCTACGCGTGAATGTGAGCAAAACCAAAATAATGGTCTTTGAAAGAGATAAAACCAGAACAGATGTAAGAGTAACAATAGCTAATGATGTACTAGAGCAAGTGGATGAATTTGTATATCTTGGATGTGGATTTAGCCGAGATGGAAGGTACACCACTGATATAGAGCGAAGAGTGAATGCGGGAAATAGAGTGAACGGAGCGTTGGGGCAACTTCTCGGCAGCCACCACCTCAGCCAGAAGGCACGTGTAGCAATACATAACGCAGTGCTTGTCCCAACATTACTGTATGGAAGCGAGAGTTGGGTATGCAGAAAAGAGTATGATAGTAAAATTAATGCGGTCGAAATGCGATCTCTGCGGAAAATCTGTGGAGTTAGGCTGACCGACCGCATTCGTAACGACGACGTAAGAGAGCGAGTAGGTATGAAAGAGAGTATTGGTGTAAAGATGCGAAAGGGAATGCTCCGATGGTTCGGACATGTGGAAAGAATGCCGAACGAACGCCTGGTTAAGAAGATATACACTGCGAAAGTGGAAGGATGTAGGTACCGAGGGAGACCGAGACTAACCTACCTAGACCAGATCGGTCATGTACTGAAGGAAGGTGGAGTCAAGAGTCTCCGAAACCGGCGAGCGTGTATGAAGAGAATTATGAATGTTGAGGAAGCGAGTGAAGTATGCAGAGATAGAGTTCTCTGGCACTCTGTTCTCTCTGCCTACCCTGCAAGGGATATGGCGTGATGATATGTATGTATGTATATCTAATAAAAAGCCAAAAAAAAAATGTTTCGTCAATCTAGCTTCCAAAATAACCAATTTTTCATATAAACTTTCATCCGCTATTTTTATTTTGAAGGTAATATTTTTAAGGCTGAAGGGTAATATTTTTACAAAATTTTAATGTCATAACTATTTATATCTAATCGACAGCCTAAAAATAAGTTTTAACCTTCTGGCTTTAAAAATGACGGACCTCCTTACCACTTTTCATCCCCCTTTACAACCCTTTTTTGCATTAAAATGTAGCCTATGTCTTTTGTCAGGTTCTAGACTATCTGTGCATCAAATTTCATTTAGATCGGTTCGGTAGTTTTGGCGTGAAAGAGCGACAGACAGAGTTACTTTCGCATTTGTAATATTAGTAAGGCAATAAGGATTTTAAAAACATTTACAATATTACACTGTCATATAATCTTCTTTTGTGATAATATTTTTTATCATTGACATAAGCTGAAGGTTCCTATTGTCAATTCTTAAAAATAGAAATGGTAAATCTCTGTCAAAATTATATCATAAAAGTTTACGAAATTTATTGAAATGATTTAAGAACAATAAAAATAACAAAACATGAACCATTAGTGTGGCATCACTAAGGAAAATCTAAACACATACTATAGCCCAAAGACGGGGTCCATACTACAGATTAATATATTCAAATTAATATGGGTAAGATGACAAATAATTACTTACTTTTACAAAATCGTAAACATAATTTGTTAATATAATATATACCATAGGTTGGCAATTAAAAAGACTGTTTTAGGCAATTAATAGGCTGCTTGAGCATCCATGAGATGTCTGCGAGTATATTACAGGTTTTATAATGCTTAAAAGTATTTCTTGATATAACTGACCATCTCATTCCGTTAAAACTTCAGAATTTTTTTTTCCTTATAAAATATAGTTTCTAGATTTACGTTAGTATACCTAGAAACTTCTTCAATGTTAACCAAGTGGTGATATTGGACACTGATAGCTTTGTACAAAGATAATCCTGCACATATTGTAGTTTTCTTTAATTTTTAACGACGAAAGAAGCCAGTTTTCACAATGTAATGTAGTAGCTGTTGATAAGTGTTTGAATAACTTGTTCAACCATATATCTACTTATAATTATCGTCAACTACTTAAATCAAACGGTTTCATAATTCCTAACTAAGCAATTTTTGACGTAGCAGAAGTAACATAATGTTAACAAATTTTTTAAATTATATTAGAACAGTCTTTTCATATTTTTTTTTGTAAACACTCATGAATGAAGAACACAGACCTTCAGAGAATTTCTGTTAAGTTTATCACTTGCAGCTCGAAAGTCCACCTATCATTGTAATTGTTACATATTGTCTCCATTTTTTTTTTATTTTTTTTATTGCTTATGGCGGCAAAGGAGCAGACAGCACACCTGATGGTAAGTGTCACTGCCGCCCATGGGCCTTTGCCAATGGTATAGCTAGGCCGCTGCCTACCAATACAACCCTGAACCCACCCCAGTTAGGCTTCCGGCTCTCTCGCTCACCGAACGAAGCGCAATAGCACATTGCTATTACTCAGACGTCGATCTTCTGCGAGAGTGTGGTACTACCCCGGACGGACCGGCCCGCGGCTGTAGACAGAGAACTGTCCGCAGCGTGGTCCTACCACAATAAATCTCACTTAATTATACATACATACATACATATCTTCACGCCATATCCCTTGCAGGGTAGGCAGAGAGAACAGAGTGCCAGAGAACTCTATCCTTGCATACTTCACTCGCTTCCTCAACATTCATAATTCTCTTCATACACGCTCGCCGGTTTCGGAGACTCTTGACACCACCTTCCTTCAGTACGTGACCAATCTAGTCTAGGTACGTTAGTCTCGGTCTCCCTCGGTACCTACATCCAGGTTATTATTATTATTATCCTATATTACCTACACTTAATTATATCATTCTAATAAAATCATCCTATTTCTGCTTCCTTTTCAATCATTATATTAATAACTCGTTCGAAAATAACTCTTATTAACTTAACTGTATCTACTTGTGTATGTATTAATTTAATTACTTCGACAAGCGGTTGCTTTAGTACTTTTTAGATATTATATTTGTTATGTATTATCAGTATCCATCCTTTGCAGGCATTGTACTTTTGTATAAAGTTGTGAGTGCCTTGCATCCTCGTTAACAAAGGAATAAATTTAAAAAAAGTGTTGCTTCATACGGGTTTAATTAGTCATAGTTATTATGGTCTAAGAACAATTTAGTGACTCATAGGACAAAACTTCTGTATCTTCTAAAATGCAAGTCGTGACTAAAAAAGCGAACAGCACGCAATATCATTGCAAGAAAAAGAGCTTTTAAAAAAACACTGGCTAATGTTGTATAATAGTCCAATGGTGATATAGTGAAAGGGTCCATCGGGAATTAAATATAAAGTTTCTTATGCCCTATCAAATATTATCAAAATAGATTAGTTCGCGTGTTAACAAGAATATATTTCACCATCAACTTTCTTGCTCGTGGGTGTTATAAAATACGACTAAGTACTGGATATGCAGATAATATCATGAATCAAATCAAAATCAATATATACATACATGAGAGGGAAAACTTGAAATAATATCATTTGACCATCACGTCTGTAAAATATGGTAAGGTCAATTTAGCTCCTATTATTGGGGAGGCTCGAACCCAGCAATAGACATATATAAGCAGAGAGGATTAAGGTCAAAAACAAAAAAAAAATAGCTACAGGCCATCATTATCAACATAATTTAAAATTTTAGGATTTATGATATCCACGGAAAAATGTATTGGTGCCCTCGTAGTCTTATGCCGTTATCAGGACGCATTTTTAATTAGCTGTTTTGAATGCGACACCTTACAATGGTACCTATACAAATGAAAAAATATTTATTTAATCAAGTTTCTTTTTTATTACTAACAACGCTATTTTACGTAATAATATAACAAAAATCTTACTACTTCTTATCACAAAATTAAAACAATTAAAATATAGAATAACTAAAAATTAAACTAAAATAAAGCATAAATATTCGAATTAACATATTCTGCTGCCATTGGTAAATGCCTGCACTAACCGCAACAGCACAGCTATCTCTGTGTGCACAAAAATATCTCTAATGAAGGATCAGAGGCTAGTATCTCATTGAAATAGTGTATTAATTCTTTAGGTACCAGTGATTGAATGCAATCACATGACTATATTTTTCTACTAATATTGCCGTATAAGATACGAAATGCATAAAATTCACACATTAATTTACAAATTTACCTAGCTTAACAGGTTTGTAGGTAACAAGTATTTAGGTATTTAAATAATAATGCTATTTTGATAGGGCATATTGTGCGTTTTAATTTTTTACTTCATTTATTTGTGAATTTAAATGGTTAATACGCTGTTAGGTAAGTTATATTTAATTTATCTGCTACATATTACAAAGCTGGCTTCTTTTGTTGTCAATCATATATATATATTTTTATATTTAACTATTTTAATAAATACGATTATTTAAATTTCAGAGTAATGGTTATAAATGGCACCAACAATACATCCACCGTGCACCCCTAGCGCCTCGTGTGTACCAGCGCGGTGTCATCCTACGGCCCCGCCGTGTTCAGAACCAGAAAAATGTCTCTTAACAGCTGTTAATAAAGGCACAAAACCGTGCTCCAGTGCGGTCTCCATTTTATCAACGACTGCTAAATTAAAATGTACGGATTGTAGTGGCAAACCCTTATTGGATCCTGACAGTAAAAAAGAATTTATAGAGAAATATCTTGCACAAAAGAAAGAGGAGGTAAAGTTATTGAAGATAGATAGATTGACGGGAAGTAACAAGTATGCTGAGTATATACGAGAAAAGAATAATCTTACTAATAAAAAAAAGAAAAAGAAGAAGGGCAAGGAAGAGGAACGACCGTGTTGTCAGGGTAAAGGCCATAGGGGATGGTTAGATCCGCCGCCTCAAAAGAAAGGCAAATCTGGTGGTAAAAAGAAGAAATGTACAATATTGTAGTTCTTATGTCTGCGAAAATACCTTACTCTTTTCAAATATTTATTTTACTTTACTTATAATAAAAAGGGGCAACTTAATTACTTGTTTAATTTTTTTTTTCGATTTTGTCAGCTTGAGCAGCTGACTCGAGCATTTTTAAAAGCTTTGATTGTTATGAGGAGTGATGAAGGAGATACGATACTCACCACATACATTTGCCATGTCCTACATCCGGGACCTTAGGACCAGTATTTTTAATTTCCCCAAGGTCGACAATACGTCCGGAAAGGGACCCTGACTTAATTAATTTTGTAGAATTAAAGACTGAAGTGGTTTGTTTTATAATCCAGATTTATAAACTATCTACATTTCCAATTCCATTACTAATCTATACATGTAATAAAAATGTAACGGATCGCTGTCTGTACATGGAAGATATATGAGAAAAAATATTACTGGGACGTTTATCAACACAAATAGAACCCAAAACAATGATTGTTAAATTTTTTGTCTGTTTATCTGTTTGTCTGTGCGTTTGTGCACGCTAATCTCAGAAACGGCTTATCCGATTTAGACGCGGTTTTCGCTAATATATTGTGGTAAGCTTCACTTAACATTTAGGCTTTATTTTATGACAATTGGTTTGTAAATAGAAAAGTTATTTCAATTTAAAAATGTTCAGAGAAAAAAATCTTTATCGATTCTATTCAAATTACGTAAAAATTATCTTCAGTAAAAATAAATAATCACGTGTTTCAGCGTTTGTTAATATTTACCCTCTGGGGGTGTAAATTAGGCCTGCGAAGCGGCTTGGACGACTCATTAAGTCATTAGCGCCAAGCCGATATTAGTGAAGCTGGCAACTTGAAGTTTTGAGAGAGGTTTCTTTCTATGACGTAGAGATTTACTAAGAAAGGATTTTACGAAATTACACCCCTTGGAACAGAGTGGCCAAGTTTGTATGGGAAGTAAAAAATCTTTATTGATTCTTTTCAAATTACGAGTCGAATCAAATATTCTAGGGTAATATCCGGCATTCGTCAATTTTTACCCTCTGGTTGTGTAAATTAGGGCTGTGAAGCAGGTTGAACGACTCATTACCGCCAAACCGAAACTGTTAAAGCTAGAAACATTAAATTTTGACGCACGTTTCGTTTTATGACATAGAGATTCAATATGAAAGGATTTTAAGAATGCCGGCCCTAAGGGAGTGTAACAAAGTGGCAAAGTGTGTATGGGGAGAAAATTTCCTTATCAATTCTTTTCAAATTATGTACAAATATTCTTCGGTAAAAATAAATAAACACGTATTTCTCTCTCCCTCTCCATCAACCCCGCACCAGTGCCGTAGAGGCGACCAGTGCCGGCGTGAGAGCTCACACAATACACATAGTAGATGGCAGTAGGTTATTGCCTAAGGGTTTAAGATACAGGTTAAGTTTAGCTTCAAAAATGTTTACTCTATAACTCAAATAATAAATCATATCTAACGAGGTCGCAACTCTGCTGGTGAAACAAAACAGTCAAATAAAGGGTGGCGATAGTTAGTTATTTTTATCTCATGGTTATACCGTAAATAGTATATTAGAGGCAATATAATTTGTAGAATGAATAGAACTTTGTACAACCTTTTTCTTTAGTGACCGGCTATGGTATTTAGACACACCGCACCCAATCCGTCCGAGGTGACGCGTGACCCCATAGCGCGCCGTACACGTCACACATATACGTTATGCAGGTGGGCCACCGCAACCGGGTATTATCTCGAGTCGAAGCCCTCATGCAGTGAACCTCAATACAGGTACTCACGCTTGCGCCGCCCAAAGCACTGACGGTAGAGCGTGTCAACGTAGAGTATTTTCTCTCGGACCCACCCTATTGCCTAATTCCGTTAGACAACTAACTCGCAGAAGGCTGTGACCGCATCCCAGTTTGTGACGCTGTTAATCGTCGTCCTAGCAAAAAAAAACAAAACAAACCTTCAACACCTTGCATTGCTTTTTCTATTTAACTCTGTCAGAGATGACTTCTGCGTGGACGAAGTCGCGGGCGAAAGCTAGTTTTAGAATATATCTACTCTATTATTTTGTAATATTTTTGTACATAGTCTTATTACTAAATCCTTCTAGCGGCAGACCTTACAGACATACAATTAACGGGACCAATCTATTGGGTATAGATTGGGCCCGTTAATTGTATGTCTGTAAGGTTTGCTGACAGAATAGATAATTATTAAGTAATCGCTCAAATAACTGTTTTTCGTGGAGATTAATAAAATAAAATAATTGGTACTATATTTTATTGCTTATGGTGGTAAACGAGCATGCAACACACCTGACGGTAATTGTTACTGCCGCCCATAGACCTTTGCAATACCAATGGCATAGCTAGGCCGTTGCCAACCAATACAAACCTTAAACCCACCCAGTTGGACTTCCGGCTCTCTCGCTCACCGAACGAAGCGCAATAGCACATGGCCATTAGTCAGACGTCGATCTTCTGCGAGAGTGCGGGCCGGGCCGCACCTGTAGACAGAAAACTGCCAACAGCGTGCTCCTACCACTAAAGATACTACAGAACGAACGACTTATCAATCTCTACAGAAGTTTTGAATTTAAATTATTGTCCTAATTATTATAAATAAGATACGAATAATATTTTTATAACCTTACAGCTGATCCCACTCTTCGCAGTTTAAAACCATGTGTTTCGATACCAAGTTGTAGTGTCCACAAGTGTAGGCACAGACCATCGCCCTGTCCGGACCCAGATAAATGCTACTCTCAATGTAAACATTTAACAGTAAGATGTCCCCATGCTGTTGACGTAGTAAATCCACGTGGTAAAGATTGCCAATGTATATCCGAAGTATCTCAAAATATGAGACGTCACAGGCCGGGTGAAAAGGAAAGAGAAAGAACACCATACAAGAAGTGGGTAGAGTCATTGTACACAAAACGTTCATCTGTATCACGTTGGGACGACGATCAGGATGGCAAGAGTGGTAAAAAGAAAAAAGGTAAAAAGCGTAATAAGAAAAAAGGAAGTCAAAAGACTGACGACAAGGGACGTTGTGAAATTATATAGATTATTAGGAAGCATACCTTAAAGGAGTATAGAAGGTATATATTATTTTACTTACACTCACGCTATATTATGTTTACTGAGATAAATATGCTAAAAATTTAACCTGACAGATGATATTATACCCAAGTGAAGCCATTTTCGAATGATACATATGTACATAGCCTCACACCTGTTTCCCAGAGGGGTAGGCAGAGACTGCGGATTGCTATAAACCACGAACCTGACATAACTCCGCTTCATTCACACTCATTACAGTCTTCATCCATGTTCTACGGTTACGCGTACTTTTAATCTGACCTTTCGCCGACACATCTTCAATTTGATCCAGAAAAGTATTCAGTTCCAGATAGGTAAGTGTGTTCGAATGATATGCCACCATAAATTGGTACCTAACATATGACGTTGACTTCTATCGCCCTTTTGTTTTCTTATAGATATATAATATTCCGTGTGGTGACGGAGTAAGTAGGTATACAATTTACCACCCCCTTTCTTGTGAATGTTGTAAACGACGACTCAGGGATACAATATGGAGATAATGTGTATGAAAGAGAAGGAAATGTTGAAATGAAGGCCTATACCAAACCGTATGACCAGCGTGGCATAGTAGATTAGTTTCCCTCTCCCTTCTGATCTGCGTATTATTTACCTTTGTCGTTTTTACGACACCCACGGGCAAGATGGGTTGGTGGTGTGAATTGTATTCTTACTCCGTCACCACATGGAATAAGAAATGGGTGATGACTCAGCAGATGTTTATGACTCCTACGGGCGTGAATACTTTATGTGCATATATATATATATATATATATTTTAATTTCAGTTTTAGTAATCCAAAGCTGACTGCACGGATGGCGTAGTGGTTAAGATACCGACCTTCCGTTCCAGTGCCGTAGGTTCAATTCCTACGCCGGGCAATACTTTCTGCGATCCACAAAGTGTTGATCTGAGTCTGGGTGTAATTTGTTTGCGATAATGACATGCTTGTATATCCCCACAATACAAGGACTATTTCTATACTATTATTATTTTTGGACTTAGTGCAGGGTGGTGTTTTTTAATTAGAAGAAAAAAAGAAAAGGAAAGTATCTGAAAACATCCGGATAGAGATATTGTACACTTTCATAAATAACACCTGAAGAATAAGCGAATTTATAATAAACCGTCTCCTTGTAATTTGTTTTTCGTTACTTCAGGTAATAGGTATTTGAAATACTAATGAAACAATATGTAGTTTTAGGATTATCTAGTGACAATATACACTTTCTCAAGTAATGAGTCTGTTTATACATGTATATACTTAAATTTCTAACTATTCCTAAATTATTAAATGATAAGTACTATTATAATCATGGTCAAAATATAATCAAAAGAGGACAATTAATATATCGATTACTTTTGGACTTCGACTAAATATATAGTGCAGTTGTATTAAGGTGAGTACAGTCACCAATCAGTGTTTAATACCGTCAGAAAGAAAAGGCATGGACTAGCGTGAGAAACGTATTTATGCTAGGGCCGCACCTGCGTGTATCGTCACGAAGCTTCTTGCAATGAGACGATATACGCAGATGTGACCGATCATTATTGGCTATCGTCGCGAACATTGCAAACACGCGAGCTTCGTGTGCGTTATCGCTTGGGTGGCGATAAGTCAAAGAGTTTTAGCGCGCTAATATATCGCGCTCTGTGGTCAGACTAGCGTTTTTCATTTCGGCGGAAATTTTCGGTGTATTTAGACGCGTTCGAGGATCTCCAGTTAATCAATAAATATGGAGTGGAGTGATGAAATGGTGTTAGAATTTTTACACCATTATGAAGCGGAACCCGTGAATTGATCCAAAAAAATCATTATGTAATTATTAGCATAATATAGCTGTAATAGTAAAGCAATTCGTCATCCATAGTTATACGCATGAAAATGATTTCGGCCATCTTTAATTATTGCACGATACTTCGTTTAAAATACCGAAGTCGCTAATGTGACCACAGTTTTATTGCGATAACTTTCTAGTGTACAAAACGTACGAAGCATCGCCACACATTACTTCGGGACGATACATGCAGGTGTGGCCCTAGCATTACACTAGACAGTTAACCGAAACTAAGTCAATCATGAGACACAGTAATGTGGTTAAATAGTTAAAAATATATTATAACTAGCCGACCCAAAAGATGCTGCTCTGTACAAATTTAAAAATTTAATTCCGCAGCGCCACCTACTGGATTCAATTTTCACACTAAACCATTCTGGAATCCTGAACACACCCAAAGAATTTCATTGAAATCGGGCCAACCGGTTATGTGACTAACCTGTGAAGGAAGGCAGAATTTGTAAGTACAAAAAGCAAAAAAGTGAATAAAATAATAAAAGCAAGAAAAATAAAAGTACAATTTAATAAATACGTAAAACGCTAACAATGTCCATCCGATTTTGTTATGTTCCATAAGTTGTAGTGCAAACAAATATAATGAATATAATAGTGAACGTCTTTGTTTGTCATCTATCCTGAGGCATATTTTTTTTTGTATTTTAATTACTTCCTTTCTTATAAAATCAATTGTAAAAATCACATCCACACGCTTGACCTCTGCGAGTGACGGACTAATCCTCTATCCATCAACCCGTGTGATCAGCTAGGGCCGCATGATTTTGGCGGTTCGGGTGCTCGCGCCTTCGGTGCCAAACAACACACGTGCCTGTCAGCTATTGTGGCATCGTTCAAGTCCGGTCAACGATTTCGCAGTCTGCTGCCTTTCGCCTAAAATGTGGGGCACTTGGCGTGGTGATACCCGTTTACATGACGAACAGTCCATCTGCAGGCAACTTGGTTTGGGGTTCGGACCGTGAAGGTCCTCACGTCCATCCTTCGGATCGGATGGGGTGGCAGTGTGGATACCAACAATCTTCTACAGTTACCCGGCTACAATCGCTAAAAGGGAACCAGATATATTCTACACCATTGTGATTGCAATACGGACATGAGGTATTTGTAGTCGTCCACTGCGAGCCTGTGATCTTGCAAAAGGAAGAGGGGGAGTAGGTCAGTTAGGATAGTGTCTACGTTCCAATTGCGCGTAGTGCAGCGCAGACACCTGTGCAATGTACGTTATTGACAGATGATGGGGTTTACGGGTCAAGACGCACACCTTTTTATTTAGTTTTGGCAGTCAGGCAATTTTTTGCCTGAGTATAGTAGTCCAATTTCCCTCCTATTGTAAGAGAAGCTATAATGGGACGTACGTGAACTGAGGGGATGATATATACATAGTATTCAAATCACTGTCTATCAATAGGTTAAGTTGTCAACTTAGTAAAACTATCAAAATTAAAACTTTAATACGAATCTTGACACAAAGCACTGTTATTTAATTATTGCTTCACTTTAACACCTACTCAGCATTATTCTGCATAGAATGTCATCTAATATGCTAAAGTAAACTATAGTGGTATCCCACGCTGCTGTCAGTTTTCTGACTGCGGCCATAATTGGGCTAGTTCGTTTGAGATAGTACCACAATTTCATAGGAAATCGATATCGGAATAGTAGCAATTTACTAAAGTGCTTAGCTGGGTCAGCTAGAGGTTTTTTTTCATCTTATTTGTATTGCTTTTGGTGGCAAAAAAGCAAACAGTACACCTGATGGTCAGTTTTACCGTCGTTTGCAAATCCTTGCAATACCAGGGGCACAGCCAGGCCACCACCTACCAACCAATACGCAACGAAGTTTGATTGCTGGCTATCTCGCCTATCGAACGAAGTGCAATAGCACATTACCACTGCTCAGACGTCGATTTTTTGTTAGAGTTTGGTACTAACCCGGACGGACAGGCGTATTAATGCGTTACTTAACACTAATGGAGGCCATACACGCTAGGTTTTGCATGATGGTTTTAACTGTGCATGCATAACCGACAGGCATAACCGAGTTTCATACATACATAGCCTCACGCCTGTTTCCCAAAGGGGTAGGCAGAGACTACGGATTGCCACAAACCACAATCCTGACATACCTCCATCTCTTCATTCACGCTCATCACAGTCTTCATGCATGCTCTACGATTACACGTACTCTTAATCTGACCTTTCACTAACACATCTTCAATTTGATCGAGGAAAGTACGACGTGGTCTTCCCCTTGTACTCGTCCCACTCACATTCGCTTTGTATAGGTACTTGTTTAGTGAACCTTTCTTCACACATTCTTTCCACGTGTCCAAACCACCTCAGCATACCCTTTTTTATCTTTGTCACTACTTCTTCATTCATACCACAGCGCTCTCTTATAACACTATTCCTAATTTTATCTTTCAGACTTATACCACCGAGTTTTATATTAAAAGATAACTGTATAGTTTTATCACATACACACTAAGGCTCGCACTCGGTTATGCATGCACAGCTAAAACCATCATGCAAAACCTAGCGTGTATGGCCTCCATAAGATATTGAATATAATACAAGAACATCACATGACGCTTTCATATTCCCGCCAAAAGTCAACATGAACTCTTTTTCTCCTAGCATTCGTTTTACAAAACCAATCCAAATAATTTTTAGTTCTACATACTGAAATATAAATACCTTTTACCCGTGGAAATTAAAAAATTGGTATTGATAATTTTTAGTAATATTTTATGATTTGTCTTTTTTTTTTTATTAGTAGGAACATTACATCATTTTGATGCTTTTTCATCATTTTGTCTATGACTCTCAGAGCGTCGCCTGCAGGGGGGGGGGGGGACACAGTCGTTTTTAAATATAGCGCTATCTAGATCACGTTTCTGTGTGTTTCGTTTTCTTTGACACTAATAATGTTAATAACTAAAACTAGATAGCAGAAATACAAAATAATTATTGTACAAATAAAAGAAAATTATTATACCAAACAGTTCAAAGTACAACGTTTTACTTTATTTTAATTACACAATCGAACCATAAAGTCATTATTTTCTAATTAAAAAGTTGCAAATGTCTATTTGACGCTGCCGATTGTAATTTCTAGCATTAATAAAAAAACATAAAAAGTTTAATGAGTACGTAAGTTTTGTTTACTTATATACGTTGAGTTCATTTTGTTCTCTGCCGTCTTGAAATTTACTTGAAAGAGCTTATAACTGTATATAAACATGGTGGAGTTTATTTGCAAAAGATGCTTTAAAATATAATTAAATGAACAAATAAATCATCCCTGTCTCCTGTAAGTACCTACATACCAAATATTTTTTCAACAGAACAGATATTCTTAATATTAATTAGATTGTATTAAATACATTATACCCACATACATTTCAAAAAATATGAAATCATGATGGTTACAGAAATGAGTTCAATCGACCAATTTCTAATAGTAGACCATGAAGAATGCTGAAATCAATAAATTACTATGAATCTATATAATTCATTTATCTTTGTAGTTAGTATCTATTCTCATATCTACTGCAAAATCTTTTAAAGTTAACTTAGAACATTAATAGTTAACAACAAATGTAAAATATTTACACCGTATGTAACCATGTAAAACTAAAATGGGCTTTATTTCCTTTTTAGCCACGATCAATTATCATTTGCCGAATCCTGAAAAATATCCAGGTGGAATGGATGCAAAAGAAAGCTAAACAATGATATACACATTTTGAAGACTTTGAGAGGAAATAATAGAGATATTTACCAGACAAATTAAAAATTCTAAATAATCGATTGAAGAAAGAAAAGAAAGCAAATAGTAATTTTCGATTTAATAAATATTATACCTCAAAATTCAAAGTTTCTTTGGCTCTCTATAAGAATTTTGAATTAGGACCCGAGACTATTTCTCTATATTCTTTGAATTGCTAAGTAGTAAAGATCTTAAGACTTTTTAGATCGCACTTATAAATCTACATATCGATGGGTTCTATGTATATGAGCCAATGTGTTAAGTAACTACTTTTCAATAGAGGCTCTCAAAAATATATCAAATTTATAATTTGAGAGCCTCTATCGAAAAGTTGTTATTTTGCACATTGGCCCATATACAAGGACCCATCGGTAAAGGAAATAATGATAGTATTATACACACATGTAAATGTGTGTGTGTGTGTGTGAAAGAGAGAGAGAGATGTATCTGTGTGTAAGAAGTATGTTTGTGTGTCCCTTTGCGCATGCGTGGGTAGGAAATAATTATTGAGTCGCGTAATAGATGGCGCTTTCATTGACATTAGTGGCGACAAAAAAAATCGAGAGTGGCCTCTCTATTTCCAATGTATTATATTACTCTATGGTCGCCTGAAACGTGAAAATGTCATTAGCATTATTGTATTATTTACAATAAATATATTAAATAGATGGGGTAATTGTAATGATATCGAATTAACGTAACAAATATCATATGTGTTCAATTCCCAACGCAGGAAAATGCATTTGAGTGACTAAGATAGAGCAACCTTGCACTCAATTGAAAGCAACTATTTGAATTACTGACAGTGAATCAGGTTAATTAACATGAAGAACTTAAAATATATTTTATAATTATAAAAAAGTGCGCTTATGTTTAAATGTATGAGATTTGTTTCCTTTGCCTATGTGAATGGACGACCCCAACTAAAAAAATCTATGACTGTCATTGCGAGATCTGAGACCGAGATAAACGAAACGGAATGAACGGGTTGATACTGTGGTAGGCAGGGAAGGGAAGAGGCAAAGTGGCTATTATATGTAGATATTAGTTTTATTTTATTTATGAATGAAATCTACAACACATATTACGAAAAGTCAGCGAGTGTTCTAATAAAGATATTAAGTATTTAGCGATCACGTCCTACATTTCTGAAGATGAAGGAGACTGTAGTCTTAGTACTGCACTTGGGTTATTGACGTTTATAGCTTATAATTTTGATTCAGCTTCTAAATACTGTTAGTGTTCTGTACTTGTGGGCGTCAGTTTTGGTTATTTATGTAGATAGATACTCCATAATACGTATTTATAAAGTTATTAGAAGATTGTGAAATGTGAAAATGTGTTAATTTGTTGTGTGTGTATTAGTATTGATGTGGCAAACCGGATTGCAATAAGTTGGAGACAACGTGACGATGTTATAAGGTCAGTATTTAATCATTTCTGGGAATATTAAATTTTGTATTACTCCTTAAAAATAATGAATTATTTCAATGTGTAATTTTGGGTAATAATCCAAAAATTACAAATTCATTAGACATCGTCACATGATATTTCGATAAATATATCTATAACTAATAAATAGTAACTAATTGTCTTTACATACTAAAACTGAGGTGAGTATATATTTTATAATATAGTATCTTAATTTCCTTATTGCAATTTATGTTAAATATAAATTTAATGTTATTCATCAATATTATTATATTGGTGGATAATTTAAAATTATTTTTCACATAAATTACCAAGACTAAGAAAAGAAAAGAAGAATTGAATATAGTACTTTGCGATGGTTGCACAGACGTTAGAGGGAGTGCCTCTAGCTCATGGTGATAGTGCCAATATGAATAGTTCTGACTTTTATGGTCATTTTCTGGAAAAAAATACTTAAACAAAATAGTAACACTTTTGAGATGGAATAATGTTTATCAGTGTTTCACTATAGTTTGTACTATAACAGTCAGTTGGGATAAATCTCTACTGTATCCTTGATTATGTTTTATTGATAGTACTTTGATGGGATATGAGATTGATATCAATTACCAACATACAAACACTAAAAAAAGCAACAGTAAGTCCTAGTGTCATAATCATGTCAGTTACTACTAAGTGCAGCACGAGTGTTCATCTGTCTTGTATATTTCATTAATAAGTGATTGATATCGAAATCTCTTACGAAACAAGGATTTACTTTTCCCTTTATGCCGAGTTATAGTCTTTAAAAAATCTGTAGAAGTTCAGGCATCTAATCTAAACCTATCTTGGATCCCTAAAATATCATCATCATCTCAGCTCATATATGTCCTACTGTTGGGTTAGAGTCTCCTCCATAATGGGAGGGAAATTGACCTACTATACCACGCTGGTCAGGCGTGTTGGTATAGGTTTTGTTTGTTTTGTTCTGAGTTTTACTTCTCTTTAAAAATATACCAATTGAGAAATATATTTGATGAATCTATGTAAATACAGAAAATAGAATCTATAAAGCTAGCAATGCTAATACAATAACACATCTATACTTCTTATTACACAGCCAAGGTCAAAAACCAAGTTGTGGCTTTTTAAAAGTCATGAGCTATTATTTATAAATTTAATTTTAAATATTTTAAATATGATTGAACCATTATTGAAAGAACCACCATTCTGTTAGGTATCCACATACTGATTGCTAGCTAATAATGCCTCTTTGAAAGCCAATGGCCACATATAACATTTTGTGCACCAATCAATACTTTTCAACATCAGCTGCTTTAGGATTCAGTGACAATAAGGCTCCTTCCAAAAAGTTAATTTTAATTAGTAATTTTGGTTTTTGCTTAAGTCATACAATTTCTTAAATATTCCTTCATCTTCAATAAACCTCTTAACAGTAACCATATCTTAGGTAATGGTTGTACTTAAATGACTTCCTTCACGATTTTCATAATTTAATGAAATACGGGTGTATTTAATTAAATGATGAAAATAAATTTTTAGTAATTGGTTTACCATTCTACAGTGCTGAAGTAAGACGTTTCCCTCCTATAAGCCTTTTGCAATCAAGCAACATAATCTTGTGAGGAAAGAGAGCACTATTCAAATCTCCAGAAATCGTCTTTCAAATATTTTTGCGGTAATTTGATTTTCACTAGGAATGGCAAATATCAAATGACAACAGATTTTCCTGCCAATTGCTTTTTTAAATCTGCTATGAGTTTTATTTAAAAAATACGCACTGGTTTGAAGTTTGAGGAATTTCCTACTAACATGGGGACAGTGGAATAAACGCGTTCCATTTCAAAACCTACTATACACGCCACCTCTCTATCGCCATGTGGGCGGGCCACCGGTACCAAGTCTTGTCCTTGGTGGCGATAAAAATATTCACCATTCATCATCATTATTTCCCTCTTATCCCAATTACTTGGGGTAGACGCTATATGTACTCGTAATCTTCCTTCCTACATATTAAGAAAGTTATTGGTAATAGTTTTATGACCGGTTCGCCTGCCCGAAGTCAACCCTCGTGGGAATGCAATTGTTGTCCAGACGTCATCAGATGGAGTTGGCCCAGGTCGATAAAGTTCTTAGTCGTCTTTTACGACATCCACGAAGAAGCAAGGGTTGGTAGTTTTCGTAGCAACTACCACACAGCTATAAGATAAAAATATTGTGTCACCAAAATAATTGTCTGCTTATTGTCCATCAAAACAAAGTACAATTTTATTGCAAAAGCTAGGCATTGCAGTGCTTGTTTAAAATGAAAGTCAGTTTCTCAAATATAATTATACACATGTGCCAAAACTTTGCATATTTCATAAGTAACACGCATTGAAAGTGTCAATAAAATAGTAATCTATTTTCACATAGCCCAATTTGATAAAATAGTTTACCTACCTACAAAGTAAACAAAATATGATATCTATTGCAACGAATCGAAGTATCTGTTCCGTCGTTCGCATGTCGTTTGAGAGGGGTTGTGGCGTGTCCAAGTGCCGCGTTACGGACGTTGCTCCCTCCAGTTCACCCTCCATCAACAACCCTCTACACAATTCACAACGGTAGCTCTCGTAGCACTCGTTAGTAAGAGTAAAATCCAGTTCGTTTTTAAAATGTCTTTAACCATTTCTTATGAAATCACTTTGCTATAATATGTATGATGTTTTAGCTGTATTGGCAAGTTTAAAGTTTCACAGTTATGAATATTGATATAGCGCTAACGAAGCATAACGATGTAACAATATTTCTGTACATTGTTAATAGCTATACTTACATATGTAGGTACTTGTATTTATTTACACAAGGTGTCTCAATTTTGCTGCCAACTAAACTGGTTTTTTAATATTTTTTCAATGATTAATCTTCTAAGAATACAATCCACCACATCCTTTCTTGTCAGTGTCTCGTCGTAAAGTACGAATAAGAGATGCAATATGCAGATAACATCTAAAAACGAAAACATTTTCGAAATAAAATCCTTACCTCCTCCTCATCTAATCAGCGTGGAACAGTAGCTTAATTCTCCTCCTATTGTGAAGGAGACTCGAACCCTGCATTGGGATATATATGAGCTAAAATGATGATTCGTGTGAGGATGATGATTAAGTTTGAAGCAGGCGACGTTGCTACTGGGTCAAAGGCGGGAGGATATCTTATCTGTATAACTCTTTTTCGTATTTATCACCTCAAGTGTTTATGTATTGCGAGAAGAAATGAAATTTTTCGATCATATGAATTTACTGTTATAATGAACTAATATTATTATTACTTTTTAAACTTCTTAAGTAGCTAATTTGTCTGCGTAAATTTTATGTTTGTAAAGTCCCCCGCAATACAAGGATTATTTCCTTGATGCAGGGTGGTTATTAAAAAAAAAGTCTATATAAGTAAGTAGGTTAAACTGTTAAACGACCCCCGTTTACGGGGCCTTCTCCAGACGAGGGAAATTATTTAGCATAGGGTTTTATTTTAAGTTTTCCCTCTCTTGCAGTGATCTTATCGGTATACATCTTCAAATTTTTACTATACCCACGGAAAACGAAGGGGCGGCGACGATTTATTGTTACTCTATCACCACCCGCATTTAAGTAAACTATTATTATAATTTCTGCATTCATTTTAAATGGCATACATGGCAAAGACAGCATCACAACTTCAGCTGTCTACTGAGGATACAACACATTATTCCTCTACTACTTGAGCTGATAGTTGTTTGCGTGTACTGTTTTAGTTTTTATTACTACCCATCTCCACGGTGTATGGAGAGTTAATATATTATGTACGTTTACCTAATCCTTTGGAAAGGCGTGAGACTACGTAAAAATAACAGTTGAGAGTTTGAGTTGAGAGTTATTTTGTCGTAAACGATACGCATATATTGAAATATATTGCATAGTTTGCTCAGGTGATAAGCCTTTACTCAACTTTTTTTTCTACAAACACCTGGAGAAAGACGATGTTATTGTAAGTGTTAAGGGCCATACAATATAATGTATACCTTAATTACTGTAACGTATGCCCTAATTCATTATATTCTTCGTATCTAATGATATAGAATAGATCGTCAGTTTCGTCCTAGACTTCGTTATTCATAATTTTATACTTACGTTCTAGAACAATTACAAAGAGAGGACTGGTGACATATTGTACTCTGGCTCCGTCACCGACCAGCAAATGTTTTCTTTTTAGAATACTGTGCCTAAAGTATGCTAAGGGAAACCTATTTCTAAGCCTCCGCTGTCCCCTCCGTCTGTCTGACAATGAGTTGTATCTCACAGTTAAGATTTCAAATTTTTCATAAGTAATGCAAATGTCATTTGCCGCCTATAACATTAAAAATAAAATAAATAAAAACATTAGAGGGATTTTAATACAAAACATGTTGCGCTTTTTCTTTTAATGAAAAATATCACGATCATCTCTGCTCATACATGTTCCACTCCTCCACACTAGGAGGAAAATTGACCTACTACACCACACTGGTCAGATGTGTTGGTATAGGATATGATTTCGAGTTTTCCTTCTTTTACATAGATCTTATGTGCATATTTTAACTCTTAGGCACCTTTTACGATCACTCACGGTTAAGATAGATAGAATAAATTGTATTGTTACTCCGTTACCACACGGAAAAGATATTAAATAAAAATATTTTTAATTAAAATATATTTTAGGTAATTTCTAAATCTTCGTGCCTCTTTAATTTTTTAACTATTAAGTCTTGTACGTTGGGTTTGAGCGATTGCCATTTGTGCTTAGTCGATTTCTTATATGTATTACCGTAATTAAAATTGTAAGAGTACAATTATAGATTGTAAGAGGTATAATATAGCTAATTCATTCGTGGCAGTACTAGTTGCATGTGCAATGTTAATTTACACAAGGTTGGGGATTTTTTTATTATTATTGACTGTACTACGTAGTATGACATCTATATTACCATTAAACGAATTTAGTGTAGAGCTCATTAATAGAAACACAATACGCGTTGGTATAGTATACTGTAAAAATGTATGTGTAGTGCATATTTTTAAAGTACTAGCTATACATATGTAGATAGTATATAGAAAGATTGAACTCTAGGTTGCTAAAAATGACAGTATAAAGTGGGTCAGAAAGCTGCATGTGGTCGAGCGATATTTAACTAAAACTTAAACTCACCAATAACACATGTAATGAAACGTTCGTTTATAGGTTTCAACTTCGAGAACTTAAACGCAATTCTTTATTAGTCTAATAGTACACACGTCTGCTGCTTATGAGAGATTAAAGTAAGCTATAGACATTACAAAAGATATTAAAGTTTTATTCTACAATTTCTTCAAGAGATTCATATTGGAGCAGACAATAGGTCATTGAATTCTAATAGTATTTGTCTTTTAGACACAACACCAAGTTACATATGTACAGTTGAAAACTTAAAATTTTCATATTCGACAGTGATTAATTCGCGCTGATAGGAGCGAATGCCATTGCATTCGCTTCCTACCTAGAACCTAGTTTCAATGTAGATTTTAGTTATATATTCGTAATTGCTCGGATCCCATTACAAGTGTTGACTGACAGTCAACATGAAGGCTGGACACGCTCTATACACGTGGTGATCATAGTAAATATTTTAATTTAAAATACCACACCTTATGACTGGAAAGGAATGAGAGGGCAATGAAAAAACTAAACGAAATATTAGTTTTTATGTTGTCTGATAAATTATCGTATTACTTGTTTACTTCCTTAAGTCACCATTTGTGATTGCTCTCACTCTGATAAATTCAGTCTATCAAGTAGACTATAAACCTTAGCATTGTAGTGCTTCAAAGCTACTAAGGTAATTCAAGATTTATCTTTTAGATGGAAGATTGTGCCCAGCAAGTGGATTGCGGCGCTCCGGCGTCGCGTCTCATTGGTGCTACGGTTCTTGGATCATCTAATGAACGTCCATATATCTGGTACGTACGTGTTTGTGCATTAACATTATACTGAACAATTGAAAACAATGTACGTAATTAAAATTAGCATCATCTTTTGTGTATATTGATAATACATTAGAAGAAGTGCCCAATGGATTCAGTGTCATAAGTATATGGCTGTTGATTGTGATTTCTGAACCATCCTCTTGTTTTTTCGGCTCGTTTCAAAATTAAAGGCGAAAAGTATTATCAGGTTTTATTGATATAAACTCAATCTGCAGCTGTGCCCGATTGACAACAATAATTATGTTCTATTTAGCTGAACTAAGTGTTTAACTCTTATTTGGAATTTATTAATTTTATATGATGATGATTATCCTGATTAACCCTTCATGGATAAAAGGAACGAGGTTAAAAAAATATTATGATAAATATATATGTAAAAAATTTATATAGGAAACTTATAGAAGTTTAGTATAATTTTCGCCTCTCCATCCATCTATATCCGCCATCTATATATTATGTTATTGCGTTACAGTTATAATAGGTATATTACTCCATGCATAAGCACCGCAATTACCCGTTGGCCAATTATCCAGAAAATCGGTGGTTGGATAGCCATCGCTATCGACGCAGTAGTACACATCCCCTATATTTTGATTTGGTCTATAGTTTCCATTCGCCTGACAGGTCTCGGTGACCGTCATGCCTCGTTCCGGGAAATGGATCATGGTGTCTCTCGCGCAATCTGTGAGAAAAAGGAATTGGGTATTAATTAAGAATTCGACGAGATTTCATCGTTATTATATCAAAATTAGTTAAAATTAATATATGATAGATGTTTTTGATCAATTATATTTTTCTTTGTTCATCAATTAATCTTGTGATAATGTATGCTTACATTCATTTCTTAAATACTTTGACAACTAATAATAATATTATAATATAATATAAGCTTCTAAGTATATATTATAAGATGCGGAATAAAATTAGTAAAGATATATAATAAATATAAAAATAGTTGCGGAGGCCTTGATTCGATTTCAAGGCTTAGTATATAATTAAACGTTGTTCAATCATATTGAACCTATTTATCGCCAAAGGTGTTGTGTCAAAGTTCACGGTCAATTAATACTTATTTGCACCTGCTTTGATACTTAATTAAATGACTAAATTGATTGTGATAAACCTAATAACACTACAATAGTTGGCCATGAGACAAATGTACAAAAACTGCCGGGTTAGGAAAACAGTTATGAAATATCTACGATGCTTGATTTGGTGTCTGAAAAAAAAACAATAAGATTCTAAAAAGCAGTTTCTTTACAGCTCATATATGTCCCACTGTTGGGCACGGGCGTCCTCCATAGCAGAACTATTGTATACATAGAATAGTTTTCTATACCGTGTTGTTCATTTGAGTTGATATAAGGTATACTTTCGAGTTAGGACTTCTCTGTTGTAGTTATATTATTTGCTTATGTAAATCATCTCGTACACTGCTGGAAAGAAACGCGACACCGAAGTTGACAATGATATTTTTCAATGCGTCATTCACGAGTTTCTAACAGCATTCATATAAAAAAGATGTCTGTAGTCTTCTAAGATACGGCGCTGTTTAGATATTTTTTTGAAGTGAACATTTTTGATACTCAAAACATTCAAAGTTCGATGAAACGAAAATGCGACACTAAAAAGCAACAAACTAAGTGACACATATATTTAAAACATAAATTTAGATTTTTTTTGTGACAGTATGAGATAGAATACTGTTTCCTAATTTTTTTTTTGCTCATTTTCTCTCGCCTAGTGTTTTTAGAGTCATCAAGTGCACGTGAAATCCAAACAATTTTATTAAATTATCCTATGCTACTAATATTATATATGTGAAAGTTTGTGAAGATTGTTTGGATGCTTGTTATTCAATCACACGTAAACTATTGGACAGGTTTTGATGAAAATTGGTACAAAGATAGAACAATTTCAAGATTAACATATAATATACTTATTATCCCGTTAAAGAGTTCACTTGAGATAATAGTTCAACTTTGAGAAGGTTACTCTTTACGCGGGCGAAGTCGCGGGCCGAAGCTAGTTTCTTATGAGGAACAAATATTACCGCCGGTGTGCAAATATAAATTTTAAGTCTGAGTATATATAAAGACATGTTTTATAAAACAAATATTTCTCAATTTATTTTTTTTACTTCTGTAATCAATGAGATCTCATCATGACTTGCTGAATTTTTTTTATTCAAATTTTTTATTCAGATTTAATTAGATATTCAGGTGTATTGATCAACGCATTCCAATCAAATTGCTGAGATTTTTGTAACCGTATAACGTATCGGGAACAGGGTCACGGTCGACAACCGGTCGTAGTATACAATGCGAATGAGCAACGATAACGGTACCTTAATGCCCTCCAGCTGAATCTTGTTTTATTTCTTCTATTCTATAAGTACATTATGCAAATCTTATCAATGATACAAACACAATTTACTATTAATTCAAATAATATATAATATTATGACTAAAAGACCTATGCGTTACTTCATTAGTAGAGATTTTTTTACGTAAATAACTTTAACCTTAGTAGCTTTATATTTAGAAAATACAAGTTATGTTCTACGCAAGAGAATCAACTTCTTTTTTTTTGCATGAAAGTATTCACTTTAACATATTTACTTATTTTCAATCACTCTGACAACAAATAATAATACTATAATATAATATAAGCTCACTAAGGGGTAAATAATTTTTAAAATGATACAGGAAATATGAAAACTGATGCAGAATTATGAGAGATATTTCATAATGACAAAAATATTACACTTATATTTATATATTACATATATAACTTACTGAAGTAATATAAAATAAATAATAGAAGTAATCTGTATCTACAAAATACGATGTTTATATATATATGACATTGCTAAACTCAGAAACTATTTGACCGATCATTATGAAAATTGGTAAGTATATGTATTTCTTTTTCACGGAGAAGGTTTATATGCTACCCTCATTGATGTAACTCATCACCAGGCGGCGCTGCGATATATCGACTTCTACAAACAAACCAACAGGCTGGGTTTGCTATTATAACATACATATATGAAAGCGGATCTTGGGTACAGAAGATTTTACCAAAAGTATATTTGGTTTCTATACCAATGTTTTCTTCTGCTCAGTTCGTATACAGCTTTGGGGCTGCACCCTGCTCACCAGAGTAGAGAGAGAAATTGATACGATACCACGCTGATCGGAAAAGTTGGCATTTAATTATATTTTAAGGTTTCCTTTACTTTAATTTCTATTATTTGCTTACAACTCTTAGTCGTTTTATTATACCTGTGAGAATGGAGCGGTGAGACGTTCTCGTTGACGTACATAATAATTATAGAATGGCTATATATTTACAAGCTATAAGTAAAAGGAAAAAAATATAGCAGTGCTAAGTTCTCGCATGGGACTTCTGTTATAATATAAATTGGGTCAGTAGAACCTACATTTTTTTTATAGACCACATCCGCGGGGGACTTTACAAACCTATAATTTAACGGACACAAATTACACCCAGACTCAGAACAACAGTTTGTGGACAAAGTGTTGCCTCGCTTGGGAATCGAACCCATGGCACTGACCCGGTAGGCCGGTGTCCTTACCCACTTCGTCATCTGTGCAGTCAAAAGAATAAATTAGATTAGAATCTATTATCATAATAAGAAGCTATATTACTTCTGAATGCTACCTTTTATCTTGGAAAAATAATTATGCCATTAAAAAGTGAAAGAAGAACGTGCATACGTCAAAATCTACATTGCCAATAATGAATACCTAGTTAATGTTAGTTATTTTTTTTTAAATAATCTGTATGATGTCTATTTGATGATGGCAACTCAAAATCAGCTGCAAACAAGTTTTATTATTTTTAATATTTTATTGCTTGTGGTGGCAGACGTGAAAGTGTTACTGCCACCCATGGACCTTTCCTATACCCTCCGGTATAGCTAGGCCGCTGCCTACCAATGAAAACCCCAAACCCACCACGAAAGTTGGGCTTCCGGCTCTCTCGCTCATCGAATGAAACGCAACAGCACATTGCCATTGCTCAGACGTCGATTTTCTGCGAGAGTGTGGTACTACCCCGGATGGATCGGTCCGCGGCTGTAGACAGAAAACTGTCAACAGCGTTGCCCTACCACATCATTTGAGCGCGTGCGCGAGGAGCGTCTCCTCGAAGACGCGAGCCGCCGCCGGCGACTGGGGCGGCGCAGGCGCGATTACCTGCGCCTGATGCCGCCCTAGCCGAGGCCGCGGGTGACTGGATCGGGGCATTAGTCCGTCACCCGCCGAGAGGCCGACCGCGTGAGGAAAGACCGACATCCTACCCGAGGGGGGGACGTCGGTCGAGGAGAGGGTACACCTCAGGGGTATTCCGTCGGGCCAACCACTGACGTCAAGTCACTCTGCTCCGGTGGTTGGCCCAACGACGAAGGCGACGTCATGAGTGGGTTAAGGGTGTGCGTGCTTACGCCCCTCTGTCACCCCGGACGGAGTGGTGCGAGGAGTGTGCCGACCGTAACCCGCCCCCAAAAAAAAACCACATCATTTAATATAATCTTTTTCTGATCTTGAGTTCTAATCAGTTACTACGATCTATTACTGCTAGTGTTGAATAAGATGAGATCTTTTAAGTTTATTCATGAGATAAACACTTAAAGCAAACTTCTATTAAAGTCCTTATTTAACATTCTAATGATTCGAAAAGTCAGATCACCCAACTATTATGACTTTACTGATATTTGAAATCATACACGATTCCGAATTAAAACGATCATCTTCATCAATCAAACATTGTCATCATCCATCACGTATTGTTCGAATTTAGCAAAAATAATCGAAGTCTAAAATATCACACATCAAGTTCCTACCACAAGGGCCCATTGTTATAAGTTCTTTTTTTACTGTATTTGTCTCAAAGGTACTTTTCATTCAGGTCGTATTCAACAATTACAACGATATCAAATCTAATATGGTTTAAAACTACTTTTACGGATTCTATCGCGTTTGTATTTGATTTTTAGTTTCCCGATGTTTCGAACACTTTACAGTGATCATGGTCACGGGAGGACCGAGGTGTCTTACGTCCAATATGTCATTGTTATTACAGAAATTTATTTATATCTACCCTATATGATATTAAATTTTGACCAGCATTTTTATACAAAATTAATACAAATTCATTGCCAGTACAAAAAGAGAATGATTCTATATATAAAATTTATGAAAAAAATAATAATAATAAAATTAGTATCACGCCTCCTGAGTTTTCTCGACGGATCTTTCTCAGTGAGGCCGCGTTCCGATCCGGTGGTAGCTGAATAGTTTTGTTAGTTTTGTAAAATTGCCACAATAATAATTATCATAAATTAAATACTTTAATAATAACAAATCATAAACAACATAAATTTTATATACACTACCGTCCAAAAGTTTGGAAGCACACCTGTTTTCAAACAAAACAAATAAATGCCGACTAATAGCGGTAAAAATTAGCAATAATCTTAAGTTTTACAATCTTTTACGACTGTCTACACAAACACAAAAGGATTATTATCCTACATTCATCAAGTTTTATGGAATTCCTTAATATTGACGAAACACGTGTTTTATGACTTAATCCGTCGGCTACTTTATCCTATGCAATGGTGTAGTTTTATTGATAATGTTTGCTGGTTTTAACTTTTTTAGACCTTATTCAGTCGCACTTGAGCATTGGCACGTGAAAGTTGTGATATTAACATTGTCTGTATTCGAAAGATATCGGCTACTACTTTGACCGTATTTTTTCTTCTGAAAATGGCAAAACGCAAGCAAATCACGCTTGAACAGCGAAGCGCTATTTGCACTCTACGCGAGGAAGGATACAGTGAACGTCAAATCGCAGAAAGGCTCGGAATTTCTTGTAAAGGTGTCCACTATACCCTTGCTAGAAAACAAGAAACGGGGAAAAATGAAGATAGAAAGAGATCTGGTAGGCCCAAATCCACAACAAATCAAGAGGACAACTTCATTAGAGTTCTTTCTAAACGGAATCGACGCTTAACTGCACCACAGATCACTGCAGCTCTGAATGATACGCGAGAAACACCCATTTCAACAACTACTGTTAAAAGACGCTTACTGTCTGCGGGATTAAGAGGATGTGTTGCTGCTAAAAAACCCAAACTAATAAATCGACATAAGAAAAATAGACTAGAATGGGCAAAAGCGCATAAAAACTGGACTATAGAACAATGGGAAAATGTCCTTTGGAGTGACGAATCAAAATTTCAGATTTTCGGATCCAATAGACGTGTCTTTGTACGCCGGTCAAAAGAAGAGAGGGCTTCAGAGGCATGTACAGTGCCTACCATCAAACATGGTGGTGGTAATGTCATGGTTTGGGGGTGTTTTGGCAACAGTAAACCCGGCAATCTTGTGAGGATAACCGGAAAATTAAACAAGGAAGGCTATTTAAAAATTCTCCAAGATTCTGCCATACCCAGTGGACTAAGTCTCATTGGTTCTGGATTCATTTTTCAACAGGATAATGATCCTAAGCATTCGTCTAAATTGTGCCAGAACTTTTTAAACAAGAAAAAAGCTGAAAACATTTTAAACATCATGCAATGGCCATCTCAATCCCCTGATCTTTCTCCCATTGAACTTGTTTGGGATGAACTTGACAGGAGGGTGAAAAGTCGTTGTCCTACGAGCTCAGAACATTTGTGGTAGCTATTAGAGAACGAATGGAACAAATTAGATAAAGATTATTTTAAAAAATTGATTAATAGAATGCCCAGAATATGTGAGAAGATTATAAAGGAGAAAGGTGGACACTTTGATGAAGCTAAAATTTAATCTAATTTACCATTGTATATTATTTTTTTATTTTGTTTAAGTTAGTTTCTGTTTGTTCTTTATTTTTTTATCAATACATTTAAATTTAAATGACTTAGTTTGGTTTTATTCGATTTTACCTTGCTGCTTCCAAACTTTTGGACGGTAGTGTATAGAATCATTCTCTTTTTGTACTGGCAATGAATTTGTATTAATTTTGTATAAAAATGTGGGTCAAAATTTAATATCTTATAGCGTAGATATAAATAAATTTCTGTAATAACAATGACATATTGGACGTAAGACACCTTAGTCCTCCCGTGACCATGATCACTGTAAAGTGTTCGAAACGTCGGGAAACTAAAAATCAAATACAAACGCGATAGAAGACGTAAAAGTAGTTTTATTTCAAATGTGTAATAGTCGCGTAAACATTAGAGTCTTATGACTGATGATATGGTTTATCATCAACAATTCAATTGCCACTTTCTAACAGACGCAATGTTGGTAAACACTGACATTTATGTATAAAAAAAAAGTAATGAACTTGAATTATAATCATTATTATGTAAGTATGCAATTTATACATAATACATTTTCAGTTGTATGTAAATGAGAATATGAAGAAATACTACGTATGTTTTACATAAAGATTGTTTATGTAAATTAAAGGTGATAATTAGTGTTGAAGAAGATTTAACTGTAAGATTAAATTTAAATAATTTATGATCTGTGTCGAATAAATTTTCGTCTGAATTTTCTCGTAGATTAGTTGTTGATTTTAATAAATAATTTTGATATACTTACTGCAAGTCATGCCAGTCATTTCAGTACTAACGACCTGCCAAGCACCCAATATTGATCCATCTCGACCCGTACAGTATGCTCTGAAATTATATAAAAATAAATATGGCTATAAATATACTAAATAGATATATATATACTTAACCTACAAAGGAATAAATCATTTTGTTACGACTGACTGGTAAAGTCACCATGCAAGTCAAAGACTCATCGAGAACAGACTAATCCCGCATGTGCAAATTTCAAATTAAAATTTATATCTCGATTTCATGATCTATTCGTATGATGAGAATAGGAGGTCTTTACAACGCGCAATTAAAAATGCAAGCCGCCTGCTTTTCTGACCTCAATTATTGGCCATTTAGTTTTTGCCCGTATGGCACTGCAATTGATACAGGTTGATGTATAAATTGTTCTTGCCAATTATATACACGCAGTATTTAGGTTGGTAATATTCGAAAGAGTTACTCGTTATGACTACAAAGATAAACTTAAAAAATTAATACTCACATGCCATTAGTAATTTGATAAGGTCCATAGCTACCATCGTAATCACAGAAATTGACAGGATTGCCCAGAAAATTTGTGCCGTGCTCCGATTGCTCCCGCGATATCATGGCAGTGACAGCAACCAGACTTTCACATCGTCTTAAATACTGCTCACCGGTGACAGATGCACTATCTGGGGATATATGTACATGATATAGACTCACACTTGTTGTTCAGAGGATTAGGTAGAGTCCAGATTTTTTTTGTGTGACTTAGTTGTTAGCCTCAGATGGCCATGATAACTTTACCCGGACTGTGCGTGAACGCTGAGGGCTCTCAACCCGAAGTCTAAATTACTACTTGCCACAATTATAACGCATCTCTTGCTTCATTCGTAATAATCACAGTCTTCGTGCATGCTATGCGATTTAAGAGTAGGTGTGTACCTACTCTTAAACTATCGTGTAACAGGTTAGAAGCCAGATTAAGAGTGTTCTTAATCTGGCTTCTAACCTGTTACACCCCCGCTCATACTTTATATATTTGCCTAAATAGTTTGGTGGGGCACATCGGCTGTGCGAAGAGTAATGGGTCTCATGCTACCTTGCTATCAAACCAGATGGTCAAGTAATAAAAGACCAACAAAAAAAGTCGAAATAGATACTTAATGAAACTGCATATCGCGTTCAAGTACATACACACAAAAATCTAGGTCACACGTCTCCGCTTATATTATCATTTTTAATATTAATACGAGATAAGCATTTTTTTTTGCTCTTAATAATGCCTCACTTTTTCCCAGGCATATGAAATGTACTCGTAATTGCATCAAATTGCGCAACCTCTTAATTTTATAAAGTAATTTGTTTTAGTCGTTGCATATGATATAAACGTTTTACATACTGCCATGCTTATTTGTTCAAGTGTTTTACAGTTGTTACAATGATTACAAACAATATCCTGGATCAGTCAACGTTTGGATACTGAATCACTTTTTAAAATTGCTTAATATATTATCTTAATGCATTTTAAAGAATAAATGTAGAATTTTAATTTATTATCGTTAACGTGCTTACGAAGTAAGAATACAACGATCACCAAACCTTTCCTTTCCCTTGTGTATTTTAAAAATGATACAGGTATTAAATTTCATGTGCTGCAGAATTATTGTGAACCAGCACTTGCCTTTCTTTACAGATTATATAAGTTCCATTATTGCCTTCTCCATAATGGAAGGGAAATTAGTTTTTTTATATTATACATCCGGAAATATAAGAGTTGATGGCACATTGTAGGTACTCTTAATCCGCCTCAATATATAACCTTAATCACCACGATCAACAACTTTTCTAAGTTGATGAGAAAAAATGTCTACGCTTCTTTGAATTATTTTTTGTATGAAAGAGTGTCAAACAATGCGTGTTATTTAATTACCGAGACATTTTTTATTTTATAATTATGCGCCAATTATTATGTCTAACAACTTTTCTATTTAAATTACTGAAATTTTTAGCGTTTAATATGCTTAATTATTTATAAATACCCGATACGAAACGAAAAATGATGTCACAAGCGGGGTTCGAACCCGCACCTATTGGGAATCCGGCCCAACCGTGCTGCCACTTACACCCAATAGGTGCGGGTTCGAACCCCGCTTGTGACATCATTTTTCGTTTCGTATCGGGTATTTATAAATAATTAAGCATATTAAACGCTAAAAATTTCAGTAATTTGAATAACAAGGTTGTGTCATCGTTTAATACAATTCTAACTGTATAGTTTGAAGTATTAAGTCTATACAATGTGTAAACATTGTCCGATAGATGGCATACGTCACCTTGAAGACGTAAGATATAATATGATTCGAAATTTGCATGTCCCAAAATAGTTCACGATGGTGTAAGTGGCAGCACGGTTGGGCCGGATTCCCAATAGGTGCGGGTTCGAACCCCGCTTGTGACATCATTTTTCGTTTCGTATCGGGTATTTATAAACTTTTCTATTTTGTTATTCTTGTGACAAAATATACGGAAGAAAGAAAATTGGTATAAATAATAAACATTATTTAGACGCTTCAAAGACAGCCAAGAAATCATGTGGCAAGAATTACTATTGAAATATTTCGTAGATAATGATAAAACAACGTCTTTATTTCCTAGAGCAAAAGAAAATAAAACTGTTGATTGACATGTTTTTGGCACGCCTGTCCATAAGTTCGCTTGGTGATGAACTGAATATAAAATGTTACCAATTGATTGTTTCATTTTCGCGCGTTTTGCTAGATTGGTTGGCTTTTTAGAAAAATAAACAAGATATTGCTCTGTATTAGAAAGAAAGCTTGAAAAATGAGGTAAGGTTTTTAGGGAGTGAGGATTCTCCCTATCTGCCGAACTTCAAACGACTAGATAGTATCGTCTTGTCTATTTTAAGCAACCGTGAAACAACTCAGTGAGTTTTAGTCTTCAAAGGCAAATATTATAAGCACTCTTCATTTAAATGGTGGATCTTTAGGAAGCCTTTTTCCTTTGGTACTTAAATAGCCTAAGTTATTATATAGTAAGTTAATTATAACGTAGTTCGAAGAATCATCAGCCATCTAAAACCTGCCCAATAAAAAATGCATTTGTCGTTTCATACATTCGGGTTGCTTAGTACCGTCGCTCTATCAATAGTGAAGAATTTAACATACATACATACATTTCATCACGCCATATCCCTTGCAGGGTAGGCAGAGAGAACAGAGTGCCAGAGTACTCTATCCTTGCATACTTCACTCGCTTCCTCAACATTCATAATTCTCTTCATACACGCTCGCCGGTTTCGGAGACCCTTGACTCCACCTTCCTTCAGTACATGACCGATCTGGTCTAGGAATGTTAGTCTCGGTTTCCTCCGGTACCTAAATCCTTCCACTTTCGCATTGTATATCTTCTTAACCAGACGTTCGTTCGGCATTCTTTCCACATGTCCGAACCATCGGAGCATTTCCTTTCGCATCTTTACACCGATACTCTCTTTCATACCTAATCGCTCTCTTACGTCGTCGTTACGAATGCGGTCGGTGAGCCTAACTCCACAGATTTTCCGTAGAGATCGCATTTCGACCGCATTAATTTTACTTTTATACTCTTTTCTGCATACCCAACTCTCGCTTCCATACAGTAATGTTGGGACAAGCACTGCGTTATGTATTGCTACACGTGCCTTCTGGCTGAGGTGGTGGCTACCAAGAAGTTGCCCCAACGCTCCATTCACTCTATTTCCCGCATTCACTCTTCGCGCTATATCAGTGGTGTACCTTCCATCTCTGCTAAATCCACATCCAAGATATACAAATTCATCCACTTGCTCTAGTACATCAATACCTATTGTTACTCTTACATCTGTTCTGGCTTCATGTCTTTCAAAGACCATTATTTTGGTTATGCTCACATTCACGAATTTAAGCAACATTAGAATTTTAACATTAGAATTTAAGCTTTAGTATTTTGATGCAGTCACATGCCCGAGTAGAAGGCAATAGGTACCCCCAAATTATGTATGACTTAGTGTCAAAAACAAAATATGGTCAAGTTATATTTCTGGTTCTTCTTTCGAAAATAAAGAAACTGTAGTAAAAATAAACTTACAACAAGGTAATCGGCTCATATCCTCCTCCCGTACAGGAATAACAGTTGGTTGACCAGTCTTTGGTTGAGCGCACCAGCACATACCGTTGTCACACTGTAAAGGCTCGTAATCGCCAGATGTAGTGCAATGAAGTGTGACAACCCTATCACTTGAGGCTTCCATTTCCGCCCTGTGGCGGCTACACGCTGAAATTTCATATTCATTAGTAGAATGATAAACTCTCGTAGTTAGAAGAACTACTAGATATAATTAAAATAATTCACAGTTTCTTTAGGGGACGTCCATTAGCATTTTTTAACCCCCAACCTTGGTGATACGTAGTGAGATTTAAGACTATGAAGGTTTAGGACTTCGTGATTTTTGTCAAACCCCTCCCCCCCCTTTCAAATCTCACGTGGTTAATAGACGGCCCCTTATGTAGTCTAGTCTATAATCAGTCTTCAGTCTATAATTTTTGGAGATTAAATTTCCATGCTTCTGTAGTAATTTTTTCGCTTGAATAGCAAACATTCATATGTCACACATAACATTAATTTCTGTTAGAGATAGAGACAAGTGACAAATCTTTGCGTTTGTTTATTTTCCATCAAGTATGAGAACACATCCGTTTTTTACATTAATCAAGTTTATTGAATAATGCACTGTCAGAACATCAGAACTGTATAATATTGAGAGCACTGCAGAGACCTTTTATATGAAATTGAATATTTTTAAAATGAATTTCGAGTCTTTGTGAAATATTCCTACATTTCAATTCATCATCCTCATCTCAGCTCATATTTATGTCCCACTGTTAGGCTAGTTTAAATTTTAGAAAAGCACTTACTAAAGGAATAATCGTATATATATAATATCATCAATCTTAAAACTGTCATCAGCTATTTAGAAAGACTTAGATTATTGCAAAGGAATATTGATCGCCATGAATTTATTCTGCCCTGCCAAAAATAGCCCAAAGTGGCAATAAATGGATATTGGCAAACAATAAGATAGAGGTAGAAAATTAGACATATTGAAAGGTATTTTTTTCTATTGAAGAGTTTTTGTGTAAAATTTTACTTAACAAATATTTATCCTTCGTAAAATGTTCTTACCATCCACCACCTATACGGCGGTATTACCACCACTTTCACCACCTATTCTCTATTTCGGCTCTTAAGATAGCTAGAAACGTTCTGCGGTTAATGAACTTGTTTCCTAGTGTTAAGGATGGCCTCAAGCCGTAGAAAAGTGACGATATTGCCAAGTTAACTATTTCCTCCTAACTTATCAATTAGAGTGGTGAAGAAATTCGATGTTTTGAGTACTCCACGATTGTAATCTATCCATGAGCTTACATCAGTCGTCACAATCGTCGATAATTCGAAAATCAAACCTTTATTGGGATCACTGAAATCGTGCTGATATTTAAAACTGCGCTATTGCTTTGACCTCTAATGTATGATTTCGTAAATCGGTCGCGCTAGTAAATACTCATAATTACGTTCTCTTTTCACTTAAACAGCCACAACTGAAAGTTATTGTTATCAAATATCCTTTGCGTACGTTTTAATACAATAGAAAATATATAAATCAGCAACTGCACTGTGGAATTTATCCTTGTGGTGATGGAATAAGAATACAATTTGCAACCCCATTTCTTAAACTTGCGTTCCTAAGAGACGATTTAGGGACGCAAGCAGTTAACAATACGGTAAAAGATGAAAAACTCGGAATAATATCCTATACCAACCCGTATGACAGGTGTTATCCTCTCCGATTGTGGAGGAGGAGGAGCCCAGCATGAACGTATATGAACTGAGATGATGATGATGAAATGTTGATAGAATTTGATTGATGTGTGTCATCGTTTAATACAATTCTAACTGTAAAGTTTGAAGTGTTAAGCCTATACAATGGGTAAACATTGTCCGGTAGATGGCATACGTCACCTTGAAGACGTAAGATATAATATGAAGCGAATATTTGCATGTCCTAAAATAGTTCACGATGGTGTAAGTGGCAGCACGATTGGGCCGGATTCCCAATAGGTGCGGGTTCGAACCCCGCTTGTGACATCATTTTTCGTTTCGTAATCGGGTATTTATAAGTGCTTTACAATATCAAGTATTCAATGTAATATTTTCTATAATTATACTATTGATTTTATTAAGACTAACGTGATTGAACATAATACAGTTTTTATGCCACAGAGCGATTGTTGTCGGACTTCAACAATTGAAAAGGATAACGATGCCTTGAGATTTGGTGAGATGTCACGATATTTGAGGGTATTGACGTCCCATTGACTGTTATTGAGGATTATAATAGTTGGGACCGAAGGTTTAAAAAACGTACATATTCACTCAATTATTTTAGATATTCAGGTTTTCTTGGTATATTTTCTTCGTTGCTAAAGTAGACGTAGTAGACTATCCGTGTGGTGACGGAGTAAGAATACTATTCACCACCCCATATCTTACCCGTGGGTGATCGTACGAGACGACTAAGGGATATAAAACGCATATAATATCTATGTGAGAGAAGGAAAACTCGGAACAAAATCCTATACCAACACGTCTGATCAGCGTGGTATAGTAGGTTAATTTCCCTCCCATTACGGAGGAGGCCCAAGCCCAACAATGGGACATTTATGGGCTGTGATGATGATGATAAAAGTAGACGATGATCATGAAAATGCAAATATAAATCGCAACTGTTTTCAAAAAGTCGCTAGTATAAGCTATTAGATCGAAGCCAAAACTTCCGTTTTGATGTGTCTTACTAAGCTATCGTTTTTTTGTTTTGGAATTTCAGATATCTGGATGACCTAGCTTAGCTCAGTATTTTATTTAGTAAATTCTGCTGTGTTGTGTAAATATATTTAGATATTAAAAATAATAGATGAAATAATAAACATATTTATATTGGTAGGTATATAAAATTAAAAAAAGGCAAGACCATTGCTCGACCCGGGTCTGTCTAGATTAGACTTCTCGATTTCCCAACTGAGCTATGTCTATTCATGATCTTTGCGGCCAAATTTACCTTCATATTCTAATTATTTTGTATATTCTCTGAAAATACTGACAATATGATACCTAATTTCTATAAATTAAACCTAACTAGGTCGATTTATCAGCCCGAGAAACTTGCATACTATTATAATTTTTTAATTAATTTTCGTCCTTTTTGAGCATATTCAGATTGGCATGATATTATAATATGATAAACTCTATATTTTGAAACATGTCAAACTGTTGTGTCTAACCATAGTGTCATGGTAATAGTATAAACAGCATAAAATATGTCATTTTCTACATTGTTTTGATGTGTAGTGGATCGTACATATTCTGTCAAAAATTTTGTATTTTATGAAATTATTGTAATCTTGTGTTTTTAAAAGTGACTAAATACAAATACTAAATTGCATCGGTCTTCTCTAATTCCGTACACATAATATATTTTATAAAAATGTTTTGTAAATTAGTTTCAAAATATACTGTATACTGGTTTTAAAAGTGAGACCGGGTGTAATATAGCAAAGAACACAGTTCAAAACATATATTAAGAACATGTATAAGATGCAGGTTAGTTTAATTTATTTAATTCATGTACATATATCCTTCTGGACGCTTCTTTCTTAAATAGACGAGTCTTTCTTAATAAGAGGGAAAGCCTACCACGCTTATCGGACGGGTTAAAATATTGTTTCATTTCGAGATTTCCTTTTTTTGTGTAATGCAACGGTTTATGTTGACGTCTTTTATTTGTTTACCTATTACTACTAACAAGAAAGAAAAATCTGATACCTCATATATTTTTAATGTGTCTTCGCGGGAATATTAGTTTAAAATAGTTTATTTAAATATTACTTCATAATATGTATTATAATAAATACTCACCACAAGTCATCTCAGCCGCTTCTCTCCTCCACATTTGTCCAAAAATTCGCGTTCCATTTTCATTAGCACAAAAACATCTGGTTGTGAAGAAAATAGTGGATAACTTTAGTATATTGAAACATTAGTTGAAACCGAGAATAATAAATAAATATAATTATAAAAGCAACGGGTATAGTTTATTCGTTGCTTTTATTATCATTTCCCTGCTCTTATCCTAATTACTTGGGATGGACCCAATATGTACTCGTACATGTTGCAAAAGTTATTGGCAATAGTTTTATGACCGGCCGCCTACCTGACGTCAACCCTCCTTGAGAATGTAATTGTTGATCAAACGGTGTCAGATTGAATTGACCCAGGTCGATATAAAACTTTCCTGGGGGCTGCCCGATTGGTAGAAGAGGGCGTTGCGCTCGTCGTGGATATGGGCCGGATAGGCATTTTGGGCCTGAGGGTCTCGGTTGCGAAAACCGAGGCCCTCCTATTTCATGGCCCGGGTCGAGAGATCCCCCCTAGGAGCACACATCAACGTGTCTGGGGTTGCTGTGCCGGTGCGGGCCCAGATGAAATATCCGGGTCTGCATCTTGATCCTAGGTGCAGTTGCGGGCCACACTTTGCCCAGCTCGTTCCAGGGTTCGTCAAGACAGCCGCGGCGTTAGGTAGGCTTCTGCCAAACACAGTCAGTCCCGGGTCGTCCTGTCGGCGTTTATACGCCGGAGTGGTGCGATCCACGTCGCTGTATGGTGCCCTTATTTGAGCGGACTCTTTCACCGCCCGCAACAGGGCCCTTCTGCGACGCCCGCAGAGGACCATGGTGGTGAGGGCTATCAGGGGCTATCGTACGGTGTCTTAGAACGCAACGACATTGCTGGTGGGCGACCCGCCTTGGCCCCTTGTGGCCGAGGCCCTGGCTTAGTCTACCGGCTCCGCGTCGCGGCGCGGGCTGACGACGAGCAAGTCTCCGTAAGGAGACTGGGCAGAGCACTGCAAGTGGCCCGAAGGAGAGTCGCCCAGCGGTGGAGAGAAGATTTGGAGTCCCCCGTAACAGGGCGGTGGACTGTGGAGGCGGTGCGGATTGCACGTAATAAATCCCTTACTCGTAGTGCAAAATATTCGTACTGGTCTTGTAAAATATTTGTTATACTCGTAGTTCAGCAACTATTCTACATTTAGATAATTTTGTTAGCATTTATGATCATTGCTCCGCTACTATAGATCGCACTGATAAGTTTAACTTAACACTTAGTTTAACACTGGCACGGAAGGTCGGTATCTCAACCACTACGCCATTTGTGTAGTCAAAGTTGGTTTATAAAGCAAAAATATTAAGCACATTGGATTGATAGTTGCTGATATGTACATTATGTCTTCAAATAAAGAAATAGACGATTTCTATTTTATGAGAGAAAACTTTTTTTTTATTTATATAGGGCTTTGTCACCACCGCTACCATATCGCCCTGTAAAATGCTAAAAATAACAACAAAAAATATGTAAAAAAAAATTGAAGTTGATTAGGGCCTTTGCAGGCCTAACTCCGACAACTTGTATAAAACAATAGCTTCATCAGACTCTGGGGTGGACGGCATACTATTATTTTATATATATTATATTTTATTATATACATATTCTGGCGAAACGTTATTATGCGAACCAGGATTCGAACTCGATAATAAATAATAATAAAACGAATCTTGATTGCATGCTGCATCACATGAGTAAATAAACGTACAGAGACAAACATTCAAACAACTGCGCCACGGTAGGTACATCACTACAAGTATGATGCGCGTGTGTGCGTGAGCACTGGCGACTCGTCACGTACGGAACTAAACCTGTTTAGGCTGGTTCGGCCAGTGCTCAAACAAAGGGCTCACTCACCGCTCGCTGTGCATCGCGTCGTGCGTGTTTGTTTAAATTTGAAATTTGAATTAATTAGAAAGAGTGTAAATATGGTTTATTGTACTGTGTGCATGAACAACAATCGAAAATTAAAAACATATCTTTTTTTAGTATTACCTTCAATAAAATGTTTATTACTGATATCAAAAATTACAAAAAAAAATATTTAGAGTAAGCAATTTGTAAAAAAATATCCATGCATAAAAAAGCTGACAAACGTTTTGTGTATTTATGTCCATCCTCATGTGCCAATCCTATCAGAATAGGTAATAATTTTGCTCGCTCCTTAGAAGCTTGGTCTCTGTACGTTTATTTACTCATGTGCTTATATTCCCTCGTGGTGAAGGGTTAACAATACAGTGTGTCATGACTCCCTTACTTTTCGGTAGGAGTTGACAGTAGTAATCTTTTGAGTAAACACCAACAATTATTGGCAATGTGCGCGTGGCGATTGCTACATTTTCTAACTTGGGTATGACTATGTCCAACAGTGGACTTGATAGGGTGATGGACGCTATATATTATACGAGACAACGATATAGTCCAGAATCATATTTAATTTGAATTTCTATCCCTACAAATGGTTTTTTTTTTACCAATGTTCATTAGTGAATTCAGAAATCCATTATGAAAAAAGAAAAAAGCAAAGTGACTCAGAAAGCTGTTTTGAAAATAAATTATACAAACATCCGCCTTGTGTTCTACAAAAATAAAAATTGTATAATACTTCTTTCCAACATGAGTTAACATTAGGTTTTTAATGGTCCGCGTAAAGCTGTCAAAGCCATCTGCGGCTAACAACTAAAAACACACACAAAAAAAAATTTGGTTTTTAATTTGTGTACTTTGGTATAGGGGTGAAATTAAAATTGCATAACTTAAACAAATAAATTTCATTCATTCATATATTAGCCTATCTATAAAGTCCACTGTTTGAAATGGGCTCACCAATGCCAATGTCATTGCCACGCTTGACACGCCAATTAGCGTTCATATATTTATTTTTTTGTTGATTACGCAGTGGTCCGAAATGCTTTTACGCACCACCCCCCGGAACGGGGAGTGTGGGACTCGCTAGCCTCGGGGCTAGAATACCCACTAAAACGTATCCACTGCGCTCGCTGTTAGCCGAGAGGGCTTTGACAGCTTAACCGCACTGTGGGTGAGCGCCGAGGGCTCTCAACCCGGTTAGCGATCATAGCTAAGAGCTACTCTTTATGTAAACTTGCCTTTACTAAGATCTGATCCCTGATGCGCGATACCGACGTAATTAATACGCCAATATCTATAACGTGACATAGCGCGTTCTTAGCTCATCATATAAAAGTGTTCTCTAAAAGAGTTGTTATAGCGAATACCATTACATGGTTTCTACACAGATATCGCAGTAATCGCGTCAAGTAATTGCTTCGTCATAGCGAATACGAACACTGCATGGTCTTGTCTTCTTGAATACGAACACTGCTTCGTCTGCTTCATCTTTTATTATGACCTTCGCAATTCGACACTGGTTCTCAAAAATTGTAATAATAATAAATTCTTAGTGTATTACTTGATTTGTATAATATATAAATGATTCTATAGTTCGTATATCAAGGATAGGTACCATTTGGGGCCTCACTTTTTCTATGGGAGTCTTAAAATCGGCTAAGGGAGAGGAGAATGGGCAGTAGCATTTTTCTAAGAAACTTATAACACCAAGCGTGTTGATTATGGCATTATCTCCCCCATGTAGCATACCTTTTTGCTCAGTAGCAGACGTTGACAGGTTATTGATGAATATGATAATATTAAGGCAACGTCTCTATCATGTGTTGTTCATTGTTGAATTTTTTATTCTAATTTATTAAAAAGCTTTTTATTTACGGTTAGGTCTCAATCTTATTCTCCTTGTGGGGACGAAGTGGCAATACAATTATCGTCACCCATTAATTTCTTGTGGGTATCGTAAAAACCGATCAGATCCCTCTGATCGGATACCTGTAAGCAAATATCACCATTGCAAGAGAAGGAAAATTGGAAAGAAAACCTTAGTATCAATTTGTTTGTATACAAACAGGTTATTGAGGTCGCAGGCTATCCTTCCGTTGCCTCGTACAGATCGAGCGGGATGTATCCAGCCCATTCCTTGCCAAAAAAAAGAGAGATGACACATTGTATTTCTAACCTGTCACCACACGTCTCAAATGTATTTATACAATGGTATATTTACACAAACAAATTACGTACTGCAATACAGCTCTATGACTAACGTTTTACGGATGCTCAACATGTTGGCGAATTTTGTTGGTCAAGTAGCAAGACATTTTGTATTACGTTCTGATCATATATTGGATCCATATATCATGTAGGGTAGATACACAGCCATATTCGATTACAGTAATCGCCCTTTTTTTTTTTTTGTTTTTTTTTTTTTGTGTCTTAATTGTTAGCCTCAGATGGCTATGACAACTTTACCCGGACTGTGGGTGAGCGCTGAGGGCTCTCAACCCGTAGTAATCTCCCTTATAACAGGGTACTCTTATAACGCATTTTCATATTACGCGATTTCAGACCCTCGTATAACCCGCGTATTCCCCCATATAACGCGGATGTTTCACACGTTATATGTACATATTTCGTTCAGAACATAGTTTTTTCTTAATATTCGATTTAAATCCCCTTTAACAAGATCTGTTCATAAGGCGATATATGGGCTCATACAAGCGCGTTATACGAGAATACTCTTACAACGCGTTTCTTATAACGTGGAACTAATCTACAGTGTTATAGGGAGGGGTTATTCTAGTTGTTGAATAATGCCTTATATGATAACTGTCAATAAAAATATTATTGATTCACTCAGATTTTACCTGCCAGTAAATAAGTCTCCTTTGCATTGTACTGGTCCAAATTTTCCATCAGACGTACAATTGGCTGGAGGTTGGCAACTTTCAGTTACTGCGCCACCCTCTGAACCTGCAAATAATATATGCTTGCTAATTTTATGACAAAATCGTCCAAAATGATTAAAAAAATCAAAAAACCCGACTGTGTAAAAAGTCACCAAAACTACGTACATAATAAAAAAAACTGAAAAGAAAAAAACAAGCACTTAGATGTCCGGTGGTCTAGAATTCCATAATATATTATTGAATAAATACTATTGCAGAAAATGAAATATATTTTAATAATAGAACATGACAACTGAACAGTGGGGATCCATTGAAAAATTAGATTTGCTGTCGAATAAAGGATCCCGTCCCGACTGTTCAGTTGTCATGTTCTATTATTAAAATATATTTCATTTTCTGCAATAGTATTTATTCAATAATATATTATGGAATTATAGACCGCCGGACATCTAAGTGCTTGTTTTTTTCTTTTCAGTTTTTTTTATTATGTACGTAGTTTTGGTGACTTTTTACACAGTCGGGTTTTTTGATTTTTTTAATTATTTTTTTTTATTTTATACTTTTTAGTTATAAATACCTAGGTAGCTATAGTTATCTTATTTATTAATAAGTAGGTAAGTACCTAACTATATAGTTTTTCGACTGAAGTAAAGTACAATATCGTTAGAAATTGGAGATGGGCGACTGCGTCAGACATTAGATACATTAGGTAGGACTACCTATGGTATATTGGACAATATACCTACTAGATACTTCAATATATGTCCATCCACATCCAGTTATATGAATTTTTCGTCTTTTCATCGTAAATTTCTACTGTCTAAAAAACCTATATGTGAGAAAGGTTGTTACGAAACTTTAAATCGATATAGATCCTAAACGGTCAATCAAATCGAAAAATGTTGAAAGAAAACTAATAATGATTTTTAAATACCTATTTAACGATACCCCACTCGATATAGTTTGTTGACTTTAGTTTTTTTATTTTCACAATATGGCGTCCAGTAGTCGCCATATTGAATTTTCAATAACGTCATATCTTTAGTAATACTCGCCGGATTAAGAGGAATCGATTGACGTGCGAATCATAAAAATCTGCCCAGGCGTTTGGTATATATAGTGCTTCAAAGGAACATACATACATACATAGACTGTTAAACACAATACCACTCCTTTGCAGTCGGGTAAAAATCTATAATAGATTACTTATGTCGATTATATTTTTGAAAGCACTGAAAGCAAGTATTTAGTTTTCCAACTGTGCTTAGTGAAAGTGTTGTTTAGGATAGTGGTCGACTTGGCCTTTAGTGGAGGATGGTTAGTCTCGCTTTGCATTATGTCCTGGGCCCCAAAGTGCTTAGTCTACCATAATTTCAGGATTTTCTTATCCGTTAGCGTAAAAGGTGTGGTGACGAGTTCATAATACGACGTATGACCCTTTACTTTCTCGTGGGAGTCATAAAAGCCAGTTAAAGGGACACCAGAAGACTAAGTAGTAACACTCTATTGGGAAAGTAATAGCACCAACTGCGTTCGTTAATGCTATGGCTAAGTGTGGGGAGGACGGTATTTATCACCTCTTGTGGGAAGACTATATCTAATAACGAAGAGGTTGATAGATGTAATCATAAAATCAACCTAAAAGTACTAGCTATATTTTTTTTATTATCATTGCAAAAAGATAGCTCGTATAGAGTGTATAGAACACATAAATTTCTATTATCACTAGAAAAAGATAGCTGAGATAGTAGTGTATGAATGTGATAAAAACTTGTTTATGAGCAAATAATGAATGTCACACGTGGGACTCGAACCCCATACATATTGGAAATCCGTTCCAATCGTCCTACCAATTAGACAAGTGTGAGCTGTCTTATGGCATTCAATTTGCGGCTCGTATTAAATTTTCCTCTTTATGGGAAACGTGTGCCATCTACCCGACTTAAATAATCTAGCATATTGAATGCTAAATTTTAATAACTTGTATGAATGTGATGATTGCTGGCATTGTATATTTTGATCTCATGAATATCTTCTTCTTTTTTCTCAGCTCGTATACGGTCCACTGTTTCAAACAATTTAATTATAATTATCAATCTATATGACACATAAGGGGGCGTCCATTAATTACGTGACGTATTTAGGGGGACGAGGGGTCGAGCCGAATCTTACTAAATCTCACTTTGGAGAAGAGGGCGTCTTGGCAAAAATCACGTATTTTTTTTAGCAGAAAATGGTGTAAAGCTGCGTAATAGTTAGGTTAAAGATAATTAAAAGTAAAAAGCCTTTGTACCCAAGTACAAGTTTTGAAAAATCTCACGTGAGATTGCCGAAGGGGGAAGATATCGACAAAAATCTTACGACATCTCACCAAGGGGGGCCAAGGGGTCAAAAATCCCCAAAAATGCCTCACGTAATTAATAGACGCCCCCTAACATCAATCAATTTTCTTTTGTATTTTTTAAGCTTCCTTATACAATATGATAAAACTATATCATGTTTTCTGTATAAAGACAAGCAGATACAAAGGAATAATTCCTTGAATCGTACGAAATTTATAAAAATGCAATTAAGGGATACAATTAATACTCGGACACAAAACAATGGAACCACACACACATGGGCATTCTATAATTTACCCTCTTTAGATATGTATGTTACCCGATGTCGATCTGAATTAGCTACTCAACAAGTACTACCGGAATTAAATGATTTACAACAGGCGGTCACACTGAGTTAAGAATTGAGAAATTGCCTAACCACCAGCTTTTTAATTCATTACAGTTATTTTCTTCTCATATAACGTATCTTTAATCACTTCAAAAAAGGGGCGCTCAATTCATCACAATATTTTATTAGGTATTAATAATAACTTTATATTATACGAGCGACCCGCCCTTGCCTCGCTTCGGTTACGTGAGTTCATTTGTATAGTTTACTTTCGCTACATAGAATTCCTTTCAGACATGGAATTTCTTAAAATCCTACTTCATCTGATCTTTATAGGGTAGAAAGAAAGTCCACACCAAATGCCAAGCCTGTAGGAGCTATATTTAAAAAAATGTGTTTTTTACATCCCAGCAACTCCCCTTGCGGGTAAAATGTCATAAAATCCATTCTTAGCTGACCTCTATTCGGTGAAAGGAATATTCCTACCAAATTTAAAGGCTGTAGGCCTTATGGTTCCAGAGATATCGTGATGAGTCAATACATAGGTGGAAATCTCTTATATATAAAAAATATAATATATATGTTTTATGAAGTCAGTTGATATTTTTAAAGTTTATTTACTGTAATTAGCAAGATATTTTGTACTACGTTCTGGTCATATATTGGATCCATATATCATGTATGGTAGATACATAGCCATATTCGATTACAGTAATCTCCCTTATAACACGGTAATCTTATAACGCATTTTCATATTACGCGATTTCAGTCCCTCGTATAACTCGGGTAATCCCCCATATAACGCGGTTGGTTCATTAGTCCGACTTCATAAAACATAAAAAGGTTTTATGAAGCCGGTGATACTTATTTTTAAAGTTTATTTACTGTAATTATTATTAATACAACAGCACTCATAGGTATTGTTAATATTTTATTTGCTATTTGGCAATCGAGCAAAGTGCACGTTAACCACCGGACATTTTCTCCAAGGTTATAATGCCTTTCCCGGAGACTACGGTTGGCAATCGCAATGCGATCGAATAACTTGACTTCCGACAGGTCAGTGTGAGTGAAATTTAATACATTGATCCAATATTATTCGTATCTACATATGCATTGCTTCTATATTGCGTATTATTATCTATTTTTGCATATACGTACATAGTTTTATAAGATAATTTGAATTTATATTTATAGTATGTTAAAATTTTACTATTTAATTAATGGGTTCGTTTAGGAATATAATTAAGTTTCTCTTTAAATGTCAAATAGTAAAAGCTGGATTGTAAATGGTCGTTACCACCAAAAATAATCTCTCTAAAGGAGATTGAAATTAGGTTAGGATATTCGGCCGAAACACGTAGTCGTTATAATGATATTGACTGGGTGTTGTAATTTTTCTTTTCCTATGTTTAAAGGAACGAGATATTTTACGACTTCGTATATTTAGCGATGAGAGAAAGTTGAAAATCATTCGCTTACAATAAAAGTTTTTGGTTCTCACCGCTGGGGATTCCACAGGTTGGACAACATCCAAATATGGCTCCTCCCGGTATCAAAACTTCAGCCCCCCAGCATTCGTCCACTGTCCTATCGTGAACACACACTTGCGCTACTTGACATTGAGCAGACGCCATCTTGGACATATAACAAAGTAATAGAACACAAATTGGCAAATATTTGTCCATTGTTACAGGTTTATTTTATTCAAATCGTCCACAAGCAATAAGTACACATTAATTACTGATTGAATAGTTGATGTCTGTTATCAGTGTAATCACAGGCATCTTATCGTTTAATATTTTAGATGCCCCTGATGTGATTCATAACAGTACTATTTTATGCGATGACTGCAACATATTTTTGAAGTCACAATATAGCGCTATCTATTACCTTGTACTTGGTTTTATATATTAGATTTTAAAATGATGACTTTGTTTGCAAGGTGCATTTAACTTAAAGTAATATACGTTATGAAGTGCATGTATATTCTCTACATGCTAACAAATGTAAAAGCTAAACGTGGATTTGGCTGTTTAAATAAGAATACATTGTTATCAGCGCTATCGCTATCTCAAAGTTAATTTAACACCGAGAATAATCAAGCCGACGACGACGTAGTCCGGGCGTTGTGAGTCGCGCGGTAGTGTCCGCACCGAACGCAAACTACCTTCTTGCGCGTTATAACATCGCGCGCAAATAATTTTATTTTATCATTTTCCTATAAGCGCGCTCCGTTTGTTTTATTCAATGGCGCCTTCGTACGATTGATATTGTTAATTTTTCTTACAGGTCGGATTAAAGCGGGCTTACCCGGCTAGCATGGAGGAAAGTAAGAAAAGGCAATCAGGCACTAAAGTTTCCAAGATCGCTAATATATTTCAAGGGATGCCGTCGAGGGAAGAGGACGAAGTTCGTGGCAGTGATGTGTCGGGTGTACGAACGCAAAGTCATTTGACACGATTCAACAATGCACGTGCACTGTTTGAAAAGCTGGGTGAAGAAAATCGTGGATTTCGAATTGAGAAATCACCATCGGCTGCTGCGAGTTTTGCGGGCACACGTGGGGTAACCCCTCCCGCACCAGCGCGGTCACGTTCTAGTTCTGCGGGCTCTGTCAGTCCACCTAGACGTATTGTAACGCCGACACCTTTGCCACCACCTGCCGTCAATGGCGATCGTCTTGCTAATGGTGCTGGTCAACCACCACCGAAACCAGCGAAGCCAAGTGTGCTACCTAAACCTGAGAAACCAGATAGGCGGTTTAATAAAGAGCTTATAGAAAAACAGAGGAACTGGACTGCACACTTTAATAAATCTCGTCAGTCTCGTAATGAAGAAATAAAAGTGGATACTAATAGATATTCCGGTAGTTACCAGGATAGAAAGTCTCCAGAAGCAACGGATAGATATGTAGTTCCTTCACGCGTGTATTCCCCACCTCTTTCACCTTGTGCCGGTGACTCACAAGTCGAACGTCCCACGACTCTTCCTTCTTCTCTCGTAAATCGCGTTACTCCTAACGTTAAAACCCCAAGTCCTATAAAACCAGCCAGACCTGTGTCGCCATTAACGAGACCTAACAGCTCTGTGTCACCGGTACCAAGATCCGAACTGGCTTCGCCCAATGTGAAAAGTGAAACTAAATTCGACGTAACGTCCGAAGTAACAGTCTCCTCGCAGGAAAGTTACACTAGCGTAAAATCATCACTATCTCCCACAGAACATTATTCGAATATTAAAAGTGAAGAAAATAATGATATCAATATTATGACAAGTGATCATCAAACACCTAGTTTAAAATGTGATGAAAGGATATCAATTTCCCCACCGTCATCGACACTCACACTAGAACCGGTTTTGACGCCCCGAACTCAAAAGTCGCCATCACCATCAGCAAGATCACCAAAGTCGCCAGTATTACCATTGGATCAAGAAATAGATAGCTCACTTGCTAAAGAACAGGAGTCATCAGTATCGCCAGTACCACTTGATCGAACATCTACTCGCTCAACAGAAAATATTGCCAGTTTGATAGACTCAAATGATGAACATTTACCGAATATTACATCTCATGAAGTAATTCTATCACAGTCCCATGAAGTTGAAGTGGAGAATGGTAGTCAGCATGTATCACCGTCACCAGAAAGCCCAGGTGCAATTACAGACGTTTCGAGAACAGGAAAACATATTGATGAAGATGGTTACGAATCTGTAGATTATAGTGGGGAATGGGAGGATAAAAATATAAGACAGTCAGCAAGCCCTGATTTATCTACACCCGTAAAAAAAGAAGAATCCTCACGCTCTATGCTAGCATCGCCTTCATCTTCTCCTGTACATCGTGGTGACACCGTCTCTTCGACGCCGGCTTCACTTCAAGCTTCACCAGCACCAGGTATGTAACTTATGCTTTTAAATTTACTATAGTCGATATTATACGTAGAGTTTATTATCTTTACCTTGTTATCTCTCTTTATCTTCACTATAAGAAATGCTATTGACGTATGTACAATTGTACATTATGAAAGATACGCATAAGTATATGTATCAAATAAACAGTGCCCTATTAGTATAAATGCTCATAGCATTCTCATAAATTTAATTAATGTAAGGTTATAAAAATAATATTTTTTGTTTACTAACTTGTAACTGGTCAGAATTTATAAGGCCTCACAGGCTGTGATTAGTATCTGATATTATATCACAATTTTAATGGTTTCTAACCTAAGAATAGTATTGTATTGCGTTGTTTAGCTAATAATCATGTTTAAGACACGCGTTATTAATATTCCTTGTCAGATTTATTTATTTATTATACTTCACGCATACAAATACAATGGCGGACTTAATGCCAAAGGCATTCTCTACCAGTCAACCACAGGTGACGCAGAGATGGTAGAAGGTAGGAGTACGTGCTGAGAAAATTATTTGAATAATAAAAAATAGATTTTGAACTTAAATGATACATAATGCAAACATAGATAGATACATACAAGAATACATAACACATAATAAAAATACATATATACTCACATATATATTCAATAATTTACAATACACAATAATATACATGCAATAATAAACATATAAATAATATACATATACTACGTATACATAACTATAAGAACGATAAATTATATAAATCATGATGAATCTGTTAATTCATTCAAGAGATGTAAACGAACTCTCTTCTTGAACATCTCACGACTGGTAGACTTCCTGATATCGAGAGGTAGTGAATTCCAAAGGAGAACTGCCTGAACAATGAAGGAAGAATGAACACAATGTGAAGAGTGAGATGGACAAAGTAAGATCAAATTGCTGGAAGAACGAAGGTTCCTGTCATGATTAGTGGAGAGATATTGAAAGAAGCAAGATAAGTAGTCAGGAAAATTAGGAGACTTGAGGATAGAGTATAGTAGATTGAGGGCACGCAGACTACGGCGTTGACGAATAGTTAGAAAGTTTAGTTGAGAACGATAGGTAGAAACATGGTCATACTTGCGAAGATTATATATGAATCGAATACAGTTATTGAGAAGACGATCTAGTTTATTGAGAAGATCTGCATTGAGGTCAAAATAACACACATCACCATAGTCAATTACAGGAAAAATTAAAGTCTGTACAAGCGTTGTTTTAGTTTTAACCGGTAGAAAGTGTCGTTGTCGATTAAGAGCACGCAAGTTGTTGGTGACTCGCTGACTTATTTTGGCAACTTGAGTTCTCCAATTGAGAGTGGAGTCTATAAACAAGCCAAGGTCTTTGACAGCCGAGGATAGAGGTACAATAGAACCGTCGTAAGATATTGAAGGGAGAGATTTGACGTCTACTCGGCCTATCATACGCTGACTACCCACAATTATCGATTGACACTTGGTAGGATTAACCGTCAATCCAAACTCGTCACACCAACCCTTTATGACATCCAAATCCCTATTGATTCTGGCAATTGCTGAAGAAATGTTATCCACGCTCGTGTGGCAGTATAGCTGCAAGTCATCGGCATAGAGATGATACGAACACTGAAGATTATAAGTAATGAGGTTAATAAATATAGAAAATAATAAAGGAGAAAGAATACCGCCTTGGGGGACGCCAGCATGTAGGTTGCACCAATTGGAAAGACTATCCTCAATGCGAACACACTGCTGACGGCCCTGAAGATAAGAAGAAAACCATTCTAGTGCGTTAGACGAGATCAAAATATGAGATAGGATAGCTAGAAGGATATCATGACTCACGTTATTGAAAGCATTTGAGAAATCAATCAAAGCTAAAACAGTAATATTAGATTTCTCCATACCAGCTCTAATGTCACCAGTCACTTTGAGGAGAGCGGATGTGGTGCTATGGCCAGGTCGGAAGCCGGACTGGAACTGGCTCAGCAAATTATTTCTGAAGACGAAATCAGATAGTTGCTTATGTACACAAGCCTCCAACACTTTAGAAAGAAAAGGAAGGATAGATATAGGGCAAAAATGATGTGGAAAGGAAGGATTAGAAATTTTAGGCAACGGGATCACGTAAGCCTTACGCCATAATGACGGAAAACAGCCAAATTCAAGTGAGAAGTTAATAATGTGTGAAATAGCAGGAAGAAGGTGGTCTAATATTAATATGATCATACGACGACTGACGTAATCACAACCCACAGCATTAGATTTAATGGATAGGATTATTTTTTTGATCTCTTCCAACGCAACTAGAGAAAATTGAAAGGAATAGACATTAGATTGAGGAAGATGACTCAGATAATCCACAGTGCGACATTTGGTTATGTGATTCAAAGGGATAGTAGAAGCAAAGTGCTGATTAATATCATCCAAACCAACTGTAATCTTGCAATCTGACTGACAGTGTCTACCAATACCTAAAGTTCTAAGAAACTTCCAGGTATTAACAGCAGAAGATGAATTAATATTATCAAGAATATAACGGCGTTTGGCGTTGCGAATCATCTGATTACACCGATTCCTTGCAGCCTTATATCCACACCAGTGTTCATCGCACCTGTTGGTTCTATATTTTCTATATGCTCGGTCTCTGCGCTTCATTGCTATTCTTACGTCTTCTGAGAGCCAGGGGGCCGGAGGACGTTTCAATTTTACCTTTCTAACAGGGGCGTGAATATCATAAAGGCGGTGAACTACTTCGCCAAAACAGCGAACTTTTTCGTCAATAGATGAAGACGCTTTTAAATGGTCCCAGTTGACTTTTGTGGCATCACTCTCTAAATTACTTAGGTTAATTCTACCAAAACAACGCATGTACAAACATTTGGGCTTAGGTTTTGGTCAGATCTACTATTATAAACGATTAGTGGAACTAAAACTTGAATGATAACATACATACATATATATCATCACGCCATATCCCTTGCAGGGTAGGCAGAGATAACAGAGTGCCAGAGAACTCTATCTCTGCATACTTCACTCGCTTCCTCAACATTCATAATTCTCTTCATACACGCTCGCTGGTTTCGGAGACTCTTGACTCCACCTTCCTTCAGTACATGACCGATCTGGTCTAGGTAGGTTAGTCTCGGTCTCCCTCGGTACCTACATCCTTCCACTTTCGCATTGTATATCTTCTTAACCAGACGTTCGTGCGGCATTCTTTCCACATGTCCGAACCATCGGAGCATTCCCTTTCACATCTTTACACCAATATTCTCTTTCATACCTACTCGCTCTCTTACGTCGTCGTTACGAATGCGGTCGGTCAGCCTAACTCCACAGATTTTCCGCAGAGATCGCATTTCGACCGCATTAATTTTACTTTCATACTCTTTTCTGCATACCCAACTCTCGCTTCCATACAGTAATGTTGGGACAAGCACTGCGTTATGTATTGCTACACGTGCCTTCTATCCCTTGCAGGGTAGGCAGAGAGAACAGAGTGCCAGAGAACTCTATCCTTGCATACTTCAGTCGCTTCCTCAACATTCATAATTCTCTTCATACACGCTTCCCGGTTTCGGAGACTCTTGACTCCACCTTCTTCAGTACGTGACCATTCTGGTCTAGGTAGGCGAGTCTCGGTCTCCCCCGGTATCACGTACCGGTTATTTTGATATATATATATATGTTAGGGAACGCACCCATACTACGTGAACCATTTTTTACAATTTTTAACCCCTTGTGTGACCACTTGTGGCATGCAGTAAAGGTTTAATTCTGTTCAAGCGTATTCTTTTTGAAGACTCCCTCCTCTCTAAACATGTACATTCCTTTAGAGGCTTAGTAGAAAGAACGAAGAACTTTCTTCATAAGTTATTTAAGTATCAAGTGCCTTCGTAAGGTCATCTAATATATACGATAATCCTATTAATTGTAAATATTTTACCGACACACATACATCCATCAGCGTATCGATTGTCATTGTTGGATGTAAGTTTTCCTACGAGGAGGGTCAATGCCATAATCGCCATGTTTCGCAATCGGCGTGGCGACTGCCGATGTTATGGATTTCCTAGGCGAGTGCTGCCTGTCCATACTCCTGGTGATTCCTCAGGCGAGTTTTGTAACGTCCACGAGAAAGGAACGGTTGATACATTGTATTTTTTAATCGGTCACCACGCGGTTCATACTGTAAATAATGATAGAGTTTTACACAGTATTAAACGTCTTATTTCTTACCAGTGGGCGTCAATTGACGTATAGCTCGCGATCTCGTGCTCTGTGGGTTCAATGTAATATTGAGGAAGTCAAGGTATTTGAGTCGTTCGAGACTTGCGAGTCGATCCCGATTTAGATGCTCCGGCGCCGCCGCCGCCTTCGTCGTCGCGACGCAGTAACCGACCCGCAGTCGCCCTGCACACTCCCATTATACGCTCTATTTTTGTTGAAAATACGGGACGATTGTGTCAATTGCTCACAATACAATCGACGCGAATATCGTGTTTTATAACTTTAATAATATTTCAATGCAAGCGCGCGACAAAGTGAAACTTGTAAAACCTCCTAAGTACGAATTTTTTGACTTTTGTCTTTGTGCAGAAGGTAGGACCGGCCCTCTATGCTATAATCAATTCTGTTGCTGTAAGTCCCCCAATGTTCTTTCTTGTTTTACTCTTAGTGATCTCGTTCTGTTTGGTATGTTACTGGCCTGAATATTACATTCATTGAACAACACTTCGGACTGAATAATAAAATATTCATTATACGATGTGAGCCTTTGTTAAGTTACTAAATCGTTGTCTAATTCAGTTTCCTTTTATTTTTTTGCTAACTACTCGTAGTGTCTATAATGATAAAAATATCTTGTTTTTCGTTTTATATATCGTGTAAATTAGATTTAGCTACCATCGTTTATCTGCCGCGGTGTTTGTTTATAAAACTCACAGATACCGCTGGTCGGCTAAAATTTTATTTCAATAATGAACAAAATGAATTACTACATACATATCGAATTTTAGCCTTAAAAATGTAATCTTCTTCATATTTTATTTAAGAAATCAGCCTCAGTTCTCTGTCTTATAATTTTGTAGTTAAGTGGTTTTACTAAAGTTGGGTGTAACGTAAACAAGATAAGTCGTTTAACATTGAATGTCCACGTGAGAGTACAAGGTGTTGACACGAAGTGCAATCGACGATGGTCCGGTGATGCGAGGGGCGGTGCGCGTGCTGCTCGCATGCGCTCGCTCAACATGCGCCTCTGCGGCTGTTGCCTCGGTCAGTTCTATTGACTTTCTGATTAATTGTATAATAATTTAAACTACAATATTAATTGGCTCAGTCATTTTATAGGTTATTGCTGGAACTTCACGTAGAACATCGTTAGAAATAAAGGCTTATACATCAGTCTTTCTTTAACCACTTTTAGGTTCATAGGCGCCCCTCCTAAGGGGAATAATGCTATAATTGCCATTCTTGGCAGACAATTGATGCTATGCATTGCCCAATAAAATACTGGCCAGTTTCGTATAGATCCCTCAGCCGATTTCTACTCTTTTCTCTCCTATGTACTCTCGTATGTAAATGGTATTGCTACATTTTATTCTTGTCCATATCCATGTACACTACCGTCCAAAAGTTTGGAAGCAGCAAGGTAAAATCGAATAAAACCAAACTAAGTCATTTAAATTTAAATGTATTGATAAAAAAATAAAGAACAAACAGAAACTAACTTAAACAAAATAAAAAAATAATATACAATGGTAAATTAGATTAAATTTTAGCTTCATCAAAGTGTCCACCTTTCTCCTTTATAATCTTCTCACATATTCTGGGCATTCTATTAATCAATTTTTTAAAATAATCTTTATCTAATTTGTTCCATTCGTTCTCTAATAGCTGCCACAAATGTTCTGAGCTCGTAGGACAACGACTTTTCACCCTCCTGTCAAGTTCATCCCAAACAAGTTCAATGGGAGAAAGATCAGGGGATTGAGATGGCCATTGCATGATGTTTAAAATGTTTTCAGCTTTTTTCTTGTTTAAAAAGTTCTGGCACAATTTAGACGAATGCTTAGGATCATTATCCTGTTGAAAAATGAATCCAGAACCAATGAGACTTAGTCCACTGGGTATGGCAGAATCTTGGAGAATTTTTAAATAGCCTTCCTTGTTTAATTTTCCGGTTATCCTCACAAGATTGCCGGGTTTACTGTTGCCAAAACACCCCCAAACCATGACATTACCACCACCATGTTTGATGGTAGGCACTGTACATGCCTCTGAAGCCCTCTCTTCTTTTGACCGGCGTACAAAGACACGTCTATTGGATCCGAAAATCTGAAATTTTGATTCGTCACTCCAAAGGACATTTTCCCATTGTTCTATAGTCCAGTTTTTATGCGCTTTTGCCCATTCTAGTCTATTTTTCTTATGTCGATTTGTTAGTTTGGGTTTTTTAGCAGCAACACATCCTCTTAATCCCGCAGACAGTAAGCGTCTTTTAACAGTAGTTGTTGAAATGGGTGTTTCTCGCGTATCATTCAGAGCTGCAGTGATCTGTGGTGCAGTTAAGCGTCGATTCCGTTTAGAAAGAACTCTAATGAAGTTGTCCTCTTGATTTGTTGTGGATTTGGGCCTACCAGATCTCTTTCTATCTTCATTTTTCCCCGTTTCTTGTTTTCTAGCAAGGGTATAGTGGACACCTTTACAAGAAATTCCGAGCCTTTCTGCGATTTGACGTTCACTGTATCCTTCCTCGCGTAGAGTGCAAATAGCGCTTCGCTGTTCAAGCGTGATTTGCTTGCGTTTTGCCATTTTCAGAAGAAAAAATACGGTCAAAGTAGTAGCCGATATCTTTCGAATACAGACAATGTTAATATCACAACTTTCACGTGCCAATGCTCAAGTGCGACTGAATAAGGTCTAAAAAAGTTAAAACCAGCAAACATTATCAATAAAACTACACCATTGCATAGGATAAAGTAGCCGACGGATTAAGTCATAAAACACGTGTTTCGTCAATATTAAGGAATTCCATAAAACTTGATGAATGTAGGATAATAATCCTTTTGTGTTTGTGTAGACAGTCGTAAAAGGTTGTAAAACTTAAGATTATTGCTAATTTTTACCGCTATTAGTCGGCATTTATTTGTTTTGTTTGAAAACAGGTGTGCTTCCAAACTTTTGGACGGTAGTGTATATGTAATTTATTCAGTCCTAAATGTTCAAAATCACTTGTGAAGCACAATATAAATATGGCTTGACAAGGAATTTCTGTAATTAAAAAAAGGCTCATTAATATATAATTAAAGAGAGAAAATAAATACATTTAATTCTTTGTGCTCCTCTATCTATCTCTCTCTCTAACTATCTATCTATATATGTAATGAAGTTGGTTGACTGACTCGTCAACGCCGAGCTTGAACTATTGAAACTACTAACTACTAAACTACTGTCAAAATGTAACATACATTTTGACAGTAATTTTTTTCTGTGGTGTAAACTCACCATAAAGAGTAACGCAGTGGCTAAGCTTGTATGGGAAGAAAACTTTATTCGTTGTCTTCCAATTAAACCAAAATACTAATTACTAAAAATAAATAAAAACGTGTTTTTTTTTATTTTTGACAATTTTGTCGTCTAAGGGTGTAAAATAGGGAATTAAACTTTGGGTACACACTTTTATTTGATTTCATATTGAATTAAAAATTTAGCACAAATAAGTACTAGATACTTTCTTAATAAAAATGCATATTTTGTAAATCAGTCCCTCGGGGGATGTATTTCTAATCTTCTTGAGGGTGTAAAATAGGGAGTGCATTTAGTTTTAAGAGTTTTCACTATACAATGCTAATAATGAAGATTACATACGTTTCAATTACGTCCCACTGCTGGGCTCGAGCCTGTTCCGAAACAGGAGGGAAATTTACCTATTATACCACGCTGGTCAGACGGGTGTCTGACCAGCGTGGTATAATAGGTAAATTAATATAGGGTTTTGCTATATGCATATTTCGTAAGAGACGACTGAGAACTTTATATGGACTTGGGCATAACTGACCTGATGTTTATTTTTTGACCTGAATTACATTAGGGTAGACGTCAGGCAGTCGGCCGGTCATAAAACAACTGTCAATAACTCTACAATATGTACGATGGAAGAAAAGTACATATTGCGTTAACCCCAAGTAATTGAGATAAGAGCAAGAGATTGAATCATTCATTTCTCCTTGTCATTTTTACGATCACGATACCCACCGATGAGAAAGGGGGTAGTAAATTGTATTCTTACTCCGTCAACACGCGAAGAATTTACATATTAGGAACAGACGAAAAAGGAAGGTTTATTAAACTTTGATCTATGTAATATATGTAATTGTATATTTAAGGCTCACATGTTTAACTAGTATGAGGTTTGAAACCAAAACACTTAGCGTCTTGGCAGTAACGAGATTACGCCTTAATCAAATCAAGATTCAATATAATAATAGTATTAGATTGTTGCTTCTCACTCCAACAGTTAATCAATGTAATAGTTAATATACAAATGATTTATTCACTTCAGCTAGTGTTGTGGCCGCGCTCGCTCCAAGGAAACAGTTTAGATTTTTTTATTACAGTTAGCGCCCTAGCTCTGTGAGCTATATATGTATGTATATTTGAAAAAAAAAACAATACTTCGTATTAGGCGATAAGGATATTGATGACAAAATTTTGGTGTGTGACGAAAATTTGAAATCAATTTTTTTATTGTTAACATAGAGCAAATTCTTGTGTTTCCTTTTTCCTTTTACAATCTTAAAATAACAAAATATTAAAGGTAAACCTATTTCGTTAAGATGATTAATCATGTATGTACTAAAATTTAAACTATTGTAACAAATTGATACTAAAAAGTTTTTATTAAGGTATTATTGTATGTATTTCGACCTAGGGCGACATCGAACTCAAATCAATCACTGCCCAAAATTAGAATAATAATTTATTAGTCGAAAAAAGTATTGTCTCGAATGGGAATCGAATCAATGTTTGAAACAATAAGTCGGTATGTTTAACTTTCCGCTATCTATGTAGCTACTACTAATAAATAAGCGCCTCTAAAGTTTATTTTTTTTTGTCGAATAATCGTCGCTATAATAGTCACGGCTTATTTCTTACGTTATTTTATGTAACAAAATACAGGGTCTGCAGGTCAGTCGCTGACTGTGCCAGCAGGACTGCATCATCTGCATAAAGCAGGGCAGTGACCACTGAGTCGCCCATCTGGACTCCCACATTCATATCGTTCAACCTTTGGAGACATTTATCCAGATATATGATAAACAGCCTGGCTGACAGAACGCACCCCTGCTTAACGCCGATATTGACGTCAAACCAAGGCGACATTCCATCATCCAGCCGCACACAGGCTCTACAGCCCATGTAACTGGACTGCACAGCCTGTAGCAGTTTACCGTTAATACCATACTCCGGTAAAATGTCCCAAAGTTCCTTTCGTACAACCGTGTCAAACGCTCTCTCCAGATCCACAAAACTGCAGAAAATCCTCTGACCTAGAGCCAGATGCTTCTCCACAATGTTGCGCAGAGAGAACACTTGATCCATGCATCCCCTTCCACTCTTGAAACCTCCTTGTGTCTCACACAGTAAACCATCGGACACCATCCTCATTCTCCTTTCAATAATTTTACCATACACTTTTGCTGCCAAACTGGTCAAGCTTACGGCTCTGTAATTTGCGCAGTCATAACGTGAACCCTTGTTTTTAAACAAAGGCACGATGACTGCGCTATTCCAGTCCCCGGGAACCATTCCCGAGCTCCAATATAAATTGAGGAGCAACAGGAACGCCTCCCAGACACAGGAGCCACTTTGCTTGATCATCTCGGCAGACACCATATCAATGCCCGCTGCCTTACCATTTTTCAAACTTCTTATCGCCCATTCAACTTCATCCATACTGATGCCATCGGAGGACGCCGTTGTCGAATGTTGATCTACTAAACCACATGCAACACCGGCGCCAACCGTAGCATCCGCATACATATCGCCAAAATATGCATTCCATCGGCTTAACACGTCTTGTGTTTGTGTAAGAATGTCTCCACCTTTAGACCTTATTTTATTCATTCTGAAGGCTGACCAACCACCCCGAGACTTCTTCACCTCCCTCCAAAAGCGTTTGGTGTTACCCCTCGAAGTTTTTAGTCAGCCTATCTTCTGCACTCATACTTGCTCTATCACGTTTCTCTTTCACTAAGGTCTTGGTGTCATTCTTACATTGTCGATATATTTCTTTCTTCTGTTCAGTCATACTGTCATTCAGATTCAAAGAAGAGACATAGTCCAGCCACGCTTTCTTCTTTTGCTCTACGGAAGCTGCCACAATGACAGAAGATTGTAAGAAACGGGGTCTACGCGTGAATGTGAGCAAAACCAAAATAATGGTCTTTGAAAGAGATGAAGCCAGAACAGATGTAAGAGTAACAATAGGTAATGATGTACTAGAGCAAGTGGATGAATATGTATATCTTGGATGTGGATTTAGCCGAGATGGAAGGTACACCACTGATATAGAGCGAAGAGTGAATGCGGGAAATAGAGTGAACGGAGCGTTGGGGCAACTTCTCGGCAGCCACCACCTCAGCCAGAAGGCACGTGTAGCAATACATAACGCAGTGCTTGTCCCAACATTACTGTATGGAAGCGAGAGTTGGGTATGTAGAAAAGAGTATGAAAGTAAAATTAATGCGGTCGAAATGCGATCTCTGCGGTAAATCTGTGGAGTTAGGCTGACCGACCGCATTCGTAACGACGACGTAAGAGAGCGAGTAGGTATGAAAGAGAGTATTGGTGTAAAGATGCGAAAGGGAATGCTCCGATGGTTCGGACATGTGGAAAGAATGCCGAACGAACGTCTGGTTAAGAAGATATACAATGCGAAAGTGGAAGGATGTAGGTACCGAGGGGACCGAGACTAACCTACCTAGACCAGATCGGTCATATACTGAAGGAAGGTAGAGTCAAGAGTCTCCGAAACCGGCGAGCGTGTATGAAGAGAATTATGAATGTTGAGGAAGCGAGTGAAGTGTGCAGAGATAGAGTTCTCTGGCACTCTGTTCTCTCTGCCTACCCTGCAAGGGATATGGCGTGATGATATGTATGTATGTACAAAATACAGGGTGTATTTTTTATGATAATCATCCATCATCCGGTTTTAGCAGTGGACGTGCCACTACTGGCCATAACTATATACAAGGAGGGGTAATGCCACAATCATACCATGCCTTTTTTTTTTTTTTTTTTTTTTTTTTTTTTTTTTTTATTGGTGGGCTATGGGTGAGTCTCGCCCCGCTGAATCGGTCCGGGATGACGGAAAGGCGGCGCGTGACCCCATAGACCCACCGTAAAACCTTCTCTCTTCGCCGTGCGAGCGGACCACCGGTACTCGATTTTAACTTCGGTGGCCAATCATACCATGCCTGGCAAGGGGGATTGGTTATAGCATTTGGTTGTATAGGTTTCCCAAAAAAGTTTCAATCTATTTTCCTGGTGAACCCTCAGCTGCTTTTTACCACTCCCACGGCTCCTAAGGTAAAGTAAAGACAAGGGGTGGTGATATATTGTATTCTCACACGGGGAATTGAATACATCCTACAAACGGGCCATATGACGCAGATATATTTTTAGAAAAAAAAAAAAAAAAAACAGAATCTATGGCGAAGACAACATAAGCAGACAGGTAGATGATAGACGATAGATTGTTATAAGACATCCATAGTTTATCTCAATCCTTTGGCTTTCATATTAGATGACAGTTAATTACCACGCCTGTTTGATCAGGCTTTTCACGTGTCAACTTTGTGATATTTTTAACATTGCGCCTGTATTTCTTCATAGGCCTACAATATAATAATATTGAAAATAATATGCATCCACTTATCAGCTTATCGAAGTCTGTCGTTGGACACAGCTCTCCCCAAGGTTGGATAATGCCATAATCACGAGGCAGATAGATTGGTTTTATAATTTTAGTAGAAGGTTATCTAAGAGATCACAAAAAGAACGATCAATAAGACTGATGACCCTGTAGACTGCTGAACTCCCTGGCTGGTGTGCAGGTAGCCCACGCTAGGGTTAGTGACACATTTTGCTCTTAGCCTGTCCTTAGACAGAACATGAATATAACTATGTAGGTTCATTTTGTTTTTATTTAATATCGGATAATCGGCTAGCTTCTAACTTCTCTTGACTGTTTCCCATTTTATATACTTATATAGGACTTCCTTCTATTCGGCACGGGCACCTCCAACTCATTGAGAGGGAATGTGGGGTACTATTTCACTCTGGACAGACGGCCGGCATAGGATTTTTGTACGAGTTTTCCCCTTATTGCAGTGATGTTGCCTATTTACATCCCGTAATTATTATATATCCCGTTATAATTAGTGGTAGGACTACGCTGTTGACAGTTTTCTGTCTACAGCCACGGGCCAATCTCTGTGGGGTAGTACCACACTCTCGCAGAAGGTCGATGTCTGAGTAATGGCAATGTGCTATTGCGCTTCGTTTGGTAAGCGAGAGAGGCGGAAGCCCAACTGGGTGGGTTTGGGGTTTGTTTTGGTATGCTGCGCCCTAGCTTTACCATCACGTGTATGCTCTGCATGCTCGTTTTCCACCATATGTAATAAAAAAAGTATTTATGATACCCGCTGGGAGGAATGTAATTGCCGATATGATGAATTATATAATATTATTGTTTCAACCTCACACAGGTACCACTATATATACAGCTACTGATGTGAAACATCCACTACAGTTACTTCCTACGTAAGCTAAATTATTTAGATGGCTTTTCGAGCAACTTTGTAACTTACAGTTAGATATAATGCTCGCTCTTTTGCGAAAATGTAAAAACATTTATTCATATTCTTTTAAAAGTATTTTAAAAATAGAAATATTTTGTTACAATTCTGACGGTCGTCTTATAACTTAATATTTTAACACGCTTAAATTAGCTTGATTTGTATGTAACGAAATCTTAGAAGGTGATTTTCACTCCTTTCTAAATGTTAGATTAGTTTGAAACTTTGCACACTCATTAAACATTGATGGCATTGCAATAATTTAAAGAGTTTGTCCTATATTCTTACAGAGGCTCCATTAGAGGCTGAGATTTTGGCGTTACTCGATAGATGTCGTTATCCTTATTTTTTGCATCACACTTTAAATTTCATTATTTACAAAAGCATGTTTTTAATATTTTTAAATTTGAGTTTTAAATTTAATATCTACGGGTTGAGAGCCCTCAGCGCTCATCCACAGTCCGGGTAAAGTTGTCATAGCCATCTGAGGCTAACAACTAAGACACACAAAAAAAAAAAAAAAAAATATCGTAATTTTAAATACTACAAATTTAGATTGACCTAAGCATTTCTTTCAAGTTTTATTGCTTTTGTAGTGGTGTTATGCTAGGGCCGCACCTGCGTGTATCGTCACGAAGCTTCGTGCAATGAGACGATACACGCAGATGTGACCGGTCATTATCGGCTATCGTCGCGAATATTCGAGCTTTGTGTGCGTTATCGCTTGGTTGGCGATAAGTCAAAGGGTTTTAGCACGCTAATATATCGCGCTCTGTGGTCACACTAGCGTTTTTTTTCGGCGGAAATTTTCGATGTGTTTAGACGCGTTCGAGGGTCTCCAGTTAATCAATAAATATGGACGCTGTGATCTCGTCGCTGTCATCGGTGCCGACCTGACGCTGTCGCGAAAGCGATGGTTGACGGCATCAGGAACTGGGACGCGGTCGCCGCCTTCTGTGAGGCTGTCATCTCGCAGAAGGAGGCCGCGGAACGGGTCCGGGTCGACTCCCGTGACCCGGGCCGCCGCCAGCGGCCGGGGCGGCGCAGGCGCGAGTATCTGCGCTTGATGCCGCCCCCCTAACCGAGGCTTCGGGTGATCAGACCGGGGAATTGTCCGGTCACCCGACGTGAGGCCACCGCGTGAGGGCGACGCCGGCCGACGGCTAAAAGCTGTCGGGGCATCGACATGAGAAGAACCCGCAAGGGTAAACCGCCAGGCGGGCCACCGAAGACAAAGATCGGGTATCGGTGGCCCGTTCGCATGGCGAAGAGAGGTGTTTGCAGGGTGGGTCCATGGGGTTGCGTGCCGCCTCTTCTGTCGCCCCGGACGAATTGTCGGGTCGCGACCACATCCATGGTCCACCTTGCGGGTAAAAAAAAAAAAAATGGAGCGATGAAATGGTGTTAGAATTATTACACCATTATGAAGCTGAACCCATGAAGGGATCCAAAAAAATCATTATGTAATTATTAGCATAATATAGCTATAAAAGTAAAGCAATTCGTCATCCATAGTTAATCGCATGAAAATGATTTCGGCCATCTTTAATTATTGCACGATACTTCGTGTAAAATACTGAAGTCTTTTTTAGTATTAAAATTATCGTGAGTTTGACACATATTAAACAGTTGTATTTCCGGCAATACTCACGCGTTAGAGTCGATTATGTCGACCCGGGTTTCGAGCATGTCCGATGCTCATCATCAGGGCGAGTGCGCAGCTGCGTCTGCGAGCCCCCGATGCGCACTGCGGCTAGCGTAACGTGCAGCACGCCGCGACACAGCTTCGGGCGACGGGGGGGTACTGCTTGCTTCTTGAGCGTCTTCAGCGGAATCGTCCGATGAGTCCCGATCGTTACCGAGGGCATTTGATGGTCTCAAAGCAAATACTGAAGTCGCTAATATGACCACAGTTTTATCGCGATAACTTTCTAGTGTACAAAACGTACGAAGCTTCGCCACACATTACTTCGGGACGATACACGCAGCTGCGGTCCTAGCATTACTCACGTCCCTTGATCGTTTTGAGGAAAGGAGGGAATAGTAAAAGGCATTTAAACCACCATCATAAGTTGACAAATAAATAATCAAATATATATCGCATTTTCTTTATAATGACCAATCGATATATTCAACTAGCGTGCTTTAGAAATTATTTGAAATCCACTTTACGCCTCTATGAACAAACACGATCTCAAAACAAACAGAAGTGTTTATCTATAACTGCGATAAATGTATTCAACACGAATGTGCGTCAACTGCATTATACTGTAACATCTCATAATAGTGTTTCATTGATACAGTTCTTAGTATTTTAATAACGTTACTGAAATACTAAGAATTATTTCAAAAATTTCAAAGTTAACTGTTACGTGACAGTCCATTGTTTATAACATTAACGTGAAGTTCTTTAGAAGTAGAACCAATTAATTCTTTGGATCAACATAAGAAAAAACTGAGTCATGTTTAGATTTAGAATAATAAATACTGTTTCATTAATAAGAGTCCGTTTATGGAAATGCGCTTTTAAGAAGTAACAATTTGAATATGATATTTGTGATATACAATGATAAATAAGATATACAATGCGAAAGTGGAAGGATGTAGGCACCGGGGGAGACCGAGACTAACTTACCTAGACCAGATTGGTCACGTACTGAAGGAAGGTGGAGTCAAGAGTCTCCGAAACCGGCGAGCGTGTATGAAGAGAATTATGAGTGTTGAGGAAGTGAGTGAAGTATGCAAGGATAGAGTTCTTTGGCACTCTGTTCTCTCTGCCTACCCTGCAAGGGATATGGCGTGATGATATGTATGTATGTATATTTGTGATCTTTTATGCCATTAAGTAAAGTCCTTTATGTGTGTGCTGTGTGGTAGCGGCTACGAATACTACGAAGCCTTACTTTACTCGTGGATGTCGTAAAAGACGACTGACAGCTTTATATAAACCTGGGCCAATTTTATCTGATGCCGTTTGGTCAACAATTACATATCAAGGAGGGTTGCTGTCTGGCAGGCGGCCGGTCATAACTAAAGTACGAGGTACATATTGCGTCAACCCCAAGTAATTGTGCAAAGAGCAGGAAAACGATAATGTAGTAAAGTCCTTTATGATGAAATTATAAATATGTATTTTTCTATAGTTAAAAATAATTCGTTAAAATTACAATTACTATAAAAAAATTGATTTAATATTATTATACACATTTTGCCATCAGACTTTTAGTACCACTTATTACGTAGGCATGCTTATGGTCATGTACAGCACACATAGTCGGACTTTGGGACTCGCTGCCGAAAGTTTCTCGCAAAAAAAAAAAAATATACAGCTCAGGAAATGAAACTTGAATCAGGCGATTGGGCTAAATTATTGTAATAAGTGATTTTTGCCACCTTGTGAATGTAGACTTAAATACACTGCACTATCCGATTTCGGCCTTTTATATCTGCACATCACCATTCTTTATAGAGTCATGAAACACGTGCATATATAGTTTTCTGCTTCGTAACGCAGGCTACTGGACAGCACGACAACGAGCAAAATCTACTGTACACGGTTTTGGTTAAGTTTTACACCCGGAGCTACTTGATGATAGTTCTACTTGGATATAAAGATTAATTTTATCTATAAATCCATTTAATAGGGTTATAAAAATTTTAAATTATCCACCTATTAAACATAAAAGACTGATAAAAATATAAGTCGTTATAAATCTACATATGGCTAGTTCTCGTTATGAAGGAATAATACGGGAAATTTTAGTCCCATACTTTTATTTCCTAAATTTAGTATGCAAAGTGGCCAAAAGTCAAGTTTTTTACTTAAATAAGCTAAACTTTTGTGGGTCAGACAAAATATTGGTTAATAATTAAATTATAGGCCTTTTAAAAGTTTTTGAAGACAGGCAAGTGATATATGGCACAGAAAAATGAAAATTAACTTTAAATATGTATAAAAATGCATGATAAGTGACGTATATATAATTGACTATATATAATTTATACATTGACTGAAAACCGTTAGAAAATATTATAATGTGAATGTTATTTTACTGCAAGAATAGTGAGAAATAACCAGGAAAGTGAGATTATTAAACACAAATACTCATATTTATTTTTTATTTAGAAATAACGAATTACAAAATTTAAATATTAAGGCACTAGGAATAATGACAGTCTGTTTTAAACAAGTCTTTGTAGTTTAATAGTTTAAATTTACCTTAAAGATATCATATAATCAACAATCTTAATGTATTCTATAAATAAGAATTAAGTACAAAAATAAACAGCAGTCTGTTTTGAGGTAGTAACTTTAAAGATTCTTAAGTAGGTACTTAATTATTAGTATGGTATCGAATATCACAATAAAACTTTTATAGCAATCAGTCGAAAATTCATTAAATAGGTTAGTTTAAGTTTGTATTACATAGTCCTTATCCGATAAGCAGTCAGGACAAGTGAACGATACAAGATCCGTTTTGATACAGTTAATTTGTGCCCATTGATGACATATGACGCATTGGATCCAATCTTGGCCTGTTGTGTCTTCTTTATATAACGATCCACATATAATACAGTAGCAATCATCAGAATCCCTTTCGTGTCTTTCTTTTTGATTTTTCTTTTATCATTTGTTTTTGGTTTCTTTTTTTGGGAATGGGTTTTTGTAGTATTGGTTTTTTTTATCTTTTCTCCTCGGTGTAACTGAAGTTTGTCATTTGCTTTTCTTTTCTTTTTCAGCCTTCTTTCATTTTCCGGGAACAGATCTTTAGGGTCTATATTTAAAACAGGATCGCTAAGCAAACCATCGGGATCATCTATATTAAGTGTCACGTCACTAGTACAGCTCAAAATATCATCCATGTCCGGAGGATTGAGAATGCTGTGGCTTCCTGCATCATTCCTTTCAGAATCTGACTGGTCAAAGATATCGTCAACGTTTACTGTCGGTGTTGAATATTTTAAGACACCCAACCGAAAGTGTTCGCACTCGTCACTGCAAAAACAGCTGAGAGATTTCATCATAACTTTTTTTGGAAAATATGAATTCCCTTGCGCTTGGTGAACTTTTAAAGTACCGTTAAATGTAAGCAAATTTGGTTGTTCTTTTGAAATCAACACCTCCATTCTTTCAATGTCAGAGTCTGTTATCGTAAACAGTGTAATATTTGGGCATCGATCCTGAATAACACCGCAAAACTGTGTCAAGTTTGAAACATCATGTCCCGAGGCCACGACACTATCTGCTGTTCTTTTACAAGTAGCCCCAATACCATCTGGCGCACCCTTACCGTGGCCAGCTTCATGGTAATTCCAAGACCACCTGATAAAATTGGGCCACATTTCGGATATTTTGCATGCCAGTACATAGAACATGAGCTTATTTCGATATTGAGTCACCGGACCGTCACTGAGGAAATGGATATTTTCGATGCTTGCTGGAAGTTTTTCTAAGACTGGTTGATGGTGGGCCCAAATAGCGTAAACGTTGGGTGACAAATTGGTTGAAACCGTGCAATATGACCTTGTAGAATTTTGCAGGTAGACAACAACAGTATGAAGTGATATTTGCATCCGAGATCCTCCAAAGTGGAATGACTGAATCTCCTCGTTGTATTTTGTTGAATAATTCTCTGAAAAATCCATGTGCACGACTACGTCTTTTTCAGTAAGCGATTCCTTTAAACTTTTCATGGACTGATATTGGTGTACGATATTTTTTTCATGCTTGAAAAGAGTTTTAAGATCGTTTTTCAGTTTCTGAAGAAGCTCACGCACGGATGTTTCAGATGTGATTTTCTTTTGTTTAACGATAGTACGGTCTTTCTTGGTTTTAGGATCTGTTATTACTTCACGTTTTGCTACCCATTCTTGATATTTAACAGCCATTGTTTCGTCAAATTCTTCACACATGGGAATAGATTTTGTGCAGCAGCTATCACAAGTTCGCTCTAGGCAGCGTTCACTATAACGATCGCAGCAAAGTGTAGCTAATAAATTTTGATAGGTGGTGGTTTGAAGAATTGCAACCTTATTTAGTGCAGTAACAACCAGCTGGAAGTTGCTGTGCATGGTACACGTGCAGGTATCTCTGTCAGTAACTTTTGGAGCTACAACCCAAAATGGGGCGAGCCTTGCAAACGTCGAATAGCTGACTACAGACCCCGTCTTCAAAAATTCTTTATGTAAATTTCGGAGCGTATCAAGTCTATATCGTTTTTGTTTTCTTATATTCTTTTTTATTATGTACTCTTTTTTCCCAGCTCCTAATCGACTGTACTTATCATCTTCCATAAATTCTTCAATTGAGTTACTTAGTCGTCCTCCTGTCTTTATGTTAATTTTTTTTTGTTTCTCAGCATTCCATATTTTTTTATAAGTGATAACTTTATTATTGGTTTTCCACACTTTTCTTTCTTTCACAATAGGACCCAAAATCAACCTATTTGAAATTTCTTTTTCTTGTCTTATCTTAAGATTTTTTAGATTTTCTGTTATCTGTTTTTCAATAGTGTCACCAAATAATGCTTTTTTCACTACTTCAGTTCGAGTTGTTGGGTCATCAGCCAATTGAGACATTTTCGAGTTTGGAGTTAGTAGTTTCTTATGATTATTTTTTTTCTTACGCAATTTGCTGACTATCTTCCGGTATTTATTCAGTTCAGCTTGCAGTTTTTTAATTTTATCATCCTTCTCTTTTATTTCTTTGTTTCTCTTACGTCTTTGTATAACTGACTTTTGTCTAGCCACCCTTAATCTAGGCGACTGACTGAAAGATGGTTCTTGCAGTGGTGAAAGCAGAATCTGGGATGACGATGGTTCACAAATAAAATCCTCACTAATATCACATAAGCTTGATGGAGTGTTCGCTCTTATAAAATCTGTAGCACTCTTTTTAGCAGCACATTTTTTCTTATAGTATTTACTAGATCTTGCCCGCCAAGAATTCCTGCAGTACGTTTTTTCACGATCGGTCATTTCAGATATTGTTTTTATTTTTCCTGTAGTTCTTGCCTTTAAATAATACTGTTTTTTCTTTTCTTGTAAAGTAGCTAACTTGTCTGGATCATTTTTCATTCGTTTATAACGTTTTCTTTCATTTTCTCGGTTTTGTGCTAATACTTCTTCCCTGGTCTTTTTTTTCTTAGGTTGTGGCATTTTGATTTCTGTGGAAAAAAGGCCTCAACGGGTTAATAATACATACAATATATTTTAAGAGGAAATTAGGAACCTAAGTGAATGTTTATCACTTTCCTGTAATGTTATTACTTTCCTGTCTAAATGGATCCAGACAAGTGATACACAGGAAAGTGATAATTTTGAGGTATTTCATAAAAAACACAAAAACACTGTATTTGAATGATATGTTAATACTTTATAGTATATTTACACTAGGTATATTAATCAAAACAATAAACAATATTTAAGAAATCCAAATATTGTTTACGTAAATACATACCAGACAAGTGAGCAGTTGTCTGACGCGAACACGTCTGCGGTCGACGAGATCTTCGTGGCGACTGTCTGATTGGCTGTTAGGCGAAACTTTAAGTGACATTGACTTTATTTTACTACGTACTTTGTTTCTGAAATTTGGCAACAGTGCTCATTATTTAATTTATTAGTATTCTTCACATGTTTTTAGCTGACAGGAATGTGATACACAATTTGTGTTCCCCTATTCAATGATGAAAAATCGACTATAATTAGGGAAACACGCCACTTCTTTATACATTTTAGCAAAGTTTTATTGATTGTTACTGTGATTAGATATAATCTTTTTGATTTATGTGCTTACTTTACATATTATGTCAGTAGAAAACTTGCGTTTTGTAAAATCGCCCCACAGGAAAGTGACAATTTTGCTCATGTTTAGGCATTTTTCTCCAAAAAGATATTTTCGAACCTAGCTGAATTTCAGTGCCCATATAGAAGCCAATTAGTTCCTTATTCCAGATTTAAAATAAATCAGAAATATTTAAAAACTAAGGAGCTATGATTTGAGCGCACCAAAATTCCTTCACTATAAGAACTAGCCATATATATTACATATTTCGTTATATTTATCAATATAGGTAAGCGTGGGCTATCCACTTTGCATTTCGCAGCATTAAAAACAACCTTTTTAGGAGAGATCCATATAGGTACATACATGTATACTATGTAGAATCCGTGAACACGGTCATATGGAAGTCACTTGGCTATTCAAGGTCGAATTAATTCAACATTTCTAAGCTAAAATACATTGTTCACTGATTGTTTATAATTTTAATTTAAAAACTAACAACATTTATATACATTCATATTATCATAACATAATTATATATATAATGCAGTAATGCTGCTAATAAAAAATGTTATTTACAGTTTAAGTAATAATATGACCTAAGCGTATAAATAAAAAAAAACATTTTTGTTAAAATTAGCATCACTAAAAAAATATACTTATTATAAAAGTAACTATGTGATAATTTCTAGTGTTTAACCGAGTATTACATACACATATGAATTAAAATTATTTTTACAGACTTTCACTGACTATTCGCGCAAGATTTGCTTAAAACTTCGTCGCCGTCGTTGCGATTCTGTGGTTTGATGTTGTTTTGTGTTTTTAAATAGAAAAAATATTATAATAGCTACACTAATGTTAATATTGAATGATCGAAAATATAACATTATTTGAAGGAAATTATTCTATATAAGTACCTATATACATAAATAAATTTTCTTGTGGCTGTAAATATTGTTACGGATTGCAAGTTAAAAGGTATTATGTAAAACTATAATGGTACGTGAAACACCGGCGAGGACGATGCGATGATGTGACGTCTCGTGGTTATGGATTCTATAAAACATTCAAGATTTTAGGAGCGCACTATTAAAATTTGATAAAATCTGTGAAAAATATTCGCATTTCATGTATATACCTAAGTTTAATTTATGTAGTTTCTGGCAGTTGCAAATTACACATGACTCTTAAATTCGTCGACGTCCAATTATTCTTCAAATCTTTATATAAATATTTACTTACAACAGGCATTTTTCTTTAGTTTTTTTTTTAAGACAGGAGTTTTTGTTGTTGGAGAAAAGTCTACGAAATAATTTATTTTCGAAACATCGACTTAATATTCATGTCACATTCGATTTTAATTCCCCTTTTTTGTCAACACGACTAATTCTCCAATTATTCCAAACGTCTATTACGAAACTCTTATTTGAGCAGTCTATAAAATATATAGCCGTTAACTCTTAAATTCATATAACGTGCCATATGAATGAACACGAGTTGGGTTTTAATTAGTAAAGTGGGAGATGACTCGCTCTCGCTATATCGCGAGATCGCGTGATGTTTCTAACGGTCTATTGCAAATTAATATTGCTTAATTTGCTGTACATGTCCATTGGAAGATCGATATATCATACATTTTTAAGGATGATTATCGGTTCTTTAAGAGTACATTAGAATGCAGCTCTCCGCGTGGTGACGGGATAAGAATACAAAGCGTCATTGACCCATTTTTACTTTACGTGAGAATGGGGAAAATCGCATGAAGGTTCCTCTCCTGGGAAACACATAACACCAATTGCGTCCGCCAAACGCTGCTAATTGTGGCGAACATGGTATTATCTTCATTGGGGATGCCTCATCCAACAGTAGAAGTCGATAGTAGCCTATCGACGTACCTACGTATATAACGGAAGGATGGATAATTTGACTTAAGATTGTGAGCTCGGCGGTCTGAATTTTAGAGCTTTGTGCATATTTTCTTAATATCGGTAGAATTTCTCTATAAATTCTCAATAAAATCAATCTTCAAATTATGGGATTGTGTCGGATTAATGGCAATAGTCTTGTCGCTCTCACGTAGGATTATAAAATAAGAGGAGCAATTTGAATATTATATGCTTTTTCTCATTCGCTGGGGTCTAAAAGTACGTGAGGTTACAAAGATCATTTAAAGTTCTTTATCTTCTTAATCCATAGGAATAAGTCCTATTGTTAACATGAGCTTTTTGCAAATTTCACTACACCATGATGACAAATATATTCGTATAAGGTTTTAGTTTGAGCTTATCTTCTCAGTGATTTTATACTCATGTGTGATCATTATACTTATTCCATGACTGCATTGAAAAAAATCTTAGTTTCCATAAAGTTTATCCTAAAATTTGTTTAGCTTCTTTTTGTTAAACTGCTTTCCTCTTTAGTTAAACTTTTATACCCTTTATATGTATACAGCTTATCCCGTATCATCTGGAATTAATGTCATTTAGAGGACGTGCAAGGGCATTTAAAATTGACAACATACCTTTGACCTGAATGTACTTCCACTAAAGTTGAATGAGTTAAAATACGTTGAACCAATTTAATGTTTGTATATATTGGGCACCTGTACGTTCGCCAACCGACGTGCGGAAGTAAGATTAGCGAACTTATAAATAGTACAACTCATTGGCCTAAATATGCTCTAATAGCTTACAGTAAATTCTACCTTCGGAAATACTTTAACATTTTCAATTATTGGGCGATGTTTTGATTAATTATACGTTTCAATTACTAAAGATAGACAAAGTTATGCTTAATTTTGTTCAATTATCTATTAACGTGTATTATTTACCATGTGGTGACGGAGAAGAATGCGATTAGCCGTCCCCATATCTCAGCTGTGGGTGATCGTAAGAGACGTCTAATGGATATAAAATGCATATAACATCTATGCAAGAATAGTAAAACTTCAAACAAAACCTTATACTTATACCAGCACGTCCGACCAGCGTGGTATAGTAGGTCAATTCCCTCCCATTATGGAGGAAGCTCGAGCTCAACAGTGGGACATACCTATAAGAGTTTAGATGAGATGATCATCTATCAACGGATAATATATTCTCTCGAATCTCTTTTTCCGATGTCAAATAAAGATATTACTAGTTATGTGTATTAGGTAGTTCTGACTGTCAAAATATTAATTTATTACTAATATTTTTTTATAATCATCCCACTGCTGGGCTCGAGCCTACTCCAATTCTGGAAGGAAAATCGATTTACTAATCCACGCTGATCAAATACGTTGCTTTTGGCTTTTATTTCATGTTTTCTTTCGCTTGCATGTTATCAGTTTGCGTCATTTATTCGTTTTTTGCGATCACCTACTGAAAAGGTAAGGGGTGGTGGTTATGATTATATGAAACATAGTATCAATCAAACATCGACGTTCATCAAATAGGCTTAGGTTTTACCTAAAATTCATGTGTCGTTGATGAAAACGCAAGCCTCAGCGTGGACTTCGCTTAAAAAAGTAGTAAGGATCAGAATCCACTCAAAATCAAAACATTTTCGACAAAATGGATACATAGTAGAATTTCAACTGATTAAGACTGATACAAAGTCTTGATACGCGATTATGAAGTATGCACACAATTTCACATCTGCCGAAATAAAATCTTTTGTTATTGGCCAAATGAAACGTGACGGTACATCGTTATCGTTATCATTATAGGGTTTCCATCGACTGTCACGATTTAAGTATTCACGAAAATAATGATTTAGCGAAAACAGTAAATGCTCTACCATTTGTGGCATGAGTTCTTATTCCCTAGTGGTTGTACCTGCCCGCTTAGCGTATAATGTTATATAGGTAGTTCGTATGAAAAGAGATGAAAATAAAAAAATAGACAAAATTAACTCTATTGATCCGATATGTATCAAACTGACCAATTATACAGGATCACTTTCTGAGCTGATGTGAATATTTCCTGAAAAGTTTATCAAACTCGCTCCAGCCTTTTCTGAGTATATAGAGAACATACGCATTGATTTTTATGTATATAATAAATGTCATCAGAAATTCTATCTCGTAACACGTGATGTAATAACATGCTTGTAATTCATCGTTTGGTAAAATAACTCTCCGTATAGTGAGATATTAAGAATGCAATCCATGGCCACCACATACTTGTGGCAGTTCTTAACACCAGCTAACGGAATGGACAGCAGCGCTCTTCTAGGAAATCTATAACACCAATTGCGATCGCCAACCCGCCTGTCGACCGTAGCGATTATGTCATTCTACCCCTCTTATGGGCAGCCCTATGTCCCAATAGTGGATGATGTAGACATACTTAGGGGTGGATAAGGTCGTAAAACGAAATGTATCGAAAAGTTTTCACGAAAATATGCTCCACTTCGATCTCATGCAGATACCACGACATGGCCGCGATATTGTGTAGTACATACATACATACACATACATATCATCACGCCATATCCCTTGCAGGGTAGGCAGAGAGAACAGAGTGCCAGAGAACTCTATCTCTGCATACTTCACTCGCTTCCTCAACATTCATAATTCTCTTCATACACGCTCGCCGGTTTCGGAGACTCTTGACTCCACCTTCCTTCAGTACCTGACCGATCTGGTCTAGGTAGGTTAGTCTCGGTCTCCCTCGGTACCTACATCCTTCCACTTTCGCATTGTATATCTTCTTAACCAGACGTTCGTTCGGCATTCTTTCCACATGTCCGAACCATCGGAGCATTCCCTTTCGCATCTTTACACCAATACTCTCTTTCATACCTACTCGCTCTCTTACGTCGTCGTTACGAATGCGGTCGGTCAGCCTAACTCCACAGATTTTCCGAAGAGATCGCATTTCGACCGCATTAATTTTACTTTCATACTCTTTTCTGCATACCCAACTCTCGCTTCCATACAGTAATGTTGGGACAAGCACTGCGTTATGTATTGCTACAAGTGCCTTCTGGCTGAGGTGGTGGCTGCCGAGAAGTTGCCCCAACGCTCCGTTCACTCTATTTCCCGCATTCACTCTTCGCTCTATATCAGTGGTGTACCGTCCATCTCGGCTAAATCCACATCCAAGATATACAAATTCATCCACTTGCTCTAGTACATCATTACCTATTGTTACTCTTACATCTGTTCTAGCTTCATCTCTTTCAAAGACCATTATTTTGGTTTTGCTCACATTCACGCGTAGACCCCTTTTCTTACAATCTTCTGTCATTGTGTCGACTAGGGTCTGCAGGTCATCATCTGCATAAAGCAGAGCAGAGACCACTGAGTCACCCATCTGGACTCCCACATTCATATCGTTCAACCTTTGGAGACATTTATCCAGATATATGATAAACAGCCTGGCTGATAGAACGCAGCCCTGCTTAACGCCGATATTGACGTCAAACCAAGGCGACATTCCACCATCCAGCCGCACACAGGCTCTACAGCCCATGTAACTGGATTGCACAGCCTGCAGCAGTTTACCGTTAATACCATACTCCGGTAAAATGTCCCAAAGTTCCTTTCGTACAACCGTGTCAAATGCTCTCTCCAGATCCACAAAACTGCAGAAAACCCTCTGACCTAGGGCCAGATGCTTCTCCACAATGTTGCGCAGAGAGAACACTTGATCCATGCATCCCCTTCCACTCCTGAAACCTCCTTGTGTCTCACACAGTAAACCATCGGACACCATCCTCATTCTCCTTTCAATAATTTTACCATACACTTTTGCTGCCAAACTGGTCAAGCTTATGGCTCTGTAATTTGCGCAGTCATAACGTGAACCCTTGTTTTTAAACAAAGGCACGATGACTGCGCTATTCCAGTCCCCGGGAACCATTCCCGAGCTCCAACATAAATTGAGGAGCAACAGGAACGCCTCCCGGACACAGGAGCCACCAAGCTTGATCATCTCGGCAGACACTATATCAATGCCCGCTGCCTTACCATTTCTCAAACTTCTTATCGCCCATTCAACTTCATCCATACTGATGCCATCGGAGGACGCCGTCGCCGAATGCTGATCTACTAGACCACATGCGACACCGGCGCCAACTGTAGCAGCCGCATACATATCGCCAAAATATTCACTCCATCGGCTTAACACGTCTTGTATTTGTGTAAGAATGTCTCCACCTTTAGACCTTATTTTATTCATTCTGAAGGCTGACCAACCACCCCGAGACTTCTTCACCTCCCTCCAAAAGAGTTTGGTGTTACCCTCGAAGTTTTTAGTCAGCCTATCTTCTGCACTCATACTTGCTCTATCACGTTTCTCTTTCACTAAGGCCTTGGTGTCATTCTTACATTGCCGATATATTTCTTTCTTCTGTTCAGTCATACTGTCATTCAGATTCAAAGAAGAGACATAGTCCAGCCACGCTTTCTTCTTTTGCTCTACGGAAGTTGCCACTTCCGCATCCCACCATGCATCACCATTTGTGTTTCTATGCTTCTTTGAACTTCCACATACTTCTTTCGCTGTGTCTACCATACTCTCTTTCAATACTCTCCAGCATTCTCCAATGTCCGATTGCGGCTGGCTTGCCATCGTCAGCCGTTCTCGGACACCCTCTGCATACTTTTCTCTTACACACTCTTCTTGCAACCTTTCAATCTTTATTCTTTCAAGCCCTCCGAAGTGGACACGCTCTCGCCAGTGCCTCCACTTTCTGAACAGACCACTAAATCTCGCAATAACGAGATAGTGGTCCGTATCGACTGTGGGGCCCCTGTAGGCTCTTGCGTCCAATATTTTGCTTCGGAGGCGACTGTCTACCAAAATTAAATCTATTATACTTTTCTGTTCATTCTTTCTCCATGTATACATATGGATGTCCTTATGTTGGAAAAATGTGTTTGACACAATAAGGTTTCTCTCCATGCATACATGAGCTATGAGCCTACCTGCGTCGTTCACTCTCTTATCACCAAATAGACCAAGTACGTCCTCATAGTCAGGACGCTTGGTCCCCACCCATCCGTTCAAATCTCCGCATACAATCACGCGTTCACTGGTTTCTGCCATATCCAGAACTTCCCTAACATTATCCCAAAACTTCTCTAGGTCTGATGCCACCGAGGATCCTACGGGAGCATATGCTACAACCATGAATACCTTTTTTTTTTTTGTGGTGGGCCATGGACGTCGCACCCCGCCAAATCGGTCCGGGGTGACGGAAGAGGCGGCGCGCAACCCCATTGACCCACCCTGCAAGCACCTCTTCTTCGCCGTGCGAGCGGGCCACCGGTACCCGATCTTTGTCTTCGGTGGCCCGCTCGGCGGTATGCCCTCTCGGGCTCCTCTCCTGTCGACGCCCCGACAGATTTCGCCGTCGAGGCGTCGTCCTCACGCGGTGGCCTCGCGTCGGGTGACCGGACAATTCCCCGGTCCGATCACCCGCAACCATGAATACCTTGGTGACACCAAGTTTTATACAGACCCAAAGAAGTCTGGGATCATACATTCCGTAATCCTTCACACCTGAGGCCAAGCGAGAGGACAGCAGTACTCCTACCCCCATGCTGGCTCGATCGCTCTGTGGTACACCAGACCACAGAGCCATCCCGCCACCAGGAAGATCGCAGGCGTCGCTGCCCCTTCGCTTGGTCTCTGTTACACAGAGCACGTCTAGCTGTTTGTCCGCCATGACGGATATCAGCTCGTGCAACTTACCTTCCACACAACCTCTTACATTCCACGTGCCCACCCGGCACTCTGCTCTCGACTCGCCTGATTGGGCAAGGCGTGATGGGTGGCGGCCCCCATCGCCGCAACTGCCGAAGTTCGTACCGACGGGGGCGGGTCGGTACGCGTCGCCTCCGGGGTACGCCCTAACCCGCATTGCGGTACGCATTTCGAGCCGGATTAGCAGTCTAATTAGACTGGCAGGGGACGCGAACCAGCACGCTCCGGACTATGCCCCCCAATATTGTGTAGTGATATTGAATATTAAGGGACTTGAAAACGAAAATTGAAATATCTGTGATACAGATCTAGTGGTGGTTAATAGACGCCAGCTCCAAATCGGTAGTCGGGTGCAGTTGGGTTCTGGGGTAATATATTCATACTTCTTTATATAGTGACGGAGCAAGCAAAGAAAAACAATCTGACCAAAGTAGCGTAGGCTTAAGCGGTGATTTCTCCTCTATTATGAGCAAGGCTCGAACTCGACAGCGTATTTAAGCTATGATGTTGATGAAAAGATGATATTTTGCATAACGGTATAAAGTTTATGCATGCGCGCGGTAAATGGCAATAGTTTCGTCCCCTATTACCTTCGAGGCTTCGACTCATAGTTTATATGTTATATATAGGTTAGGTTAGCTATATGTTAGCGAAGCATTCGCTATTTGAGGCAATATCTTTATATTGTTTCGGTAATTAGTTTCTTACATGTAGCCAAATCAAAAGTTTTAGCTTTCGATGCTAATGTAACAAAATCATAATGTGATACCCCCATTTTCTTTCTCGCGGATATCATAATAGAGGATTACGATGTAAGCTGATTGTATTATTGTAAAAGAAGATAAACTTGAAATAAAATATTATGAAACCCTGTCTGTCCAGTGTAATATTTCCAACCCATTGTGGAAGAGTTTTTTTTTGTGTGGTGACTGAGTACAAATGCAATTCATCACTGCCTATCTTATCCGTGGATGTTGTAAAAGATGACTAAAGGATATGATATGCATATAACATCTATGTCAAGATCATGTCTGACCAGTGTGGTTTAGTGGGCCAATTTCTGTTCTATCGTGGAGGAAGCAAGCCTAGCAATGGGTACGTATATGGGTCGAGATAATGATGATCTGGAAAGGTTTCATACCCTATTGGTGACAGACTATATATGTTGAAGAAGAAATATTACAATATTTATTTTATTGGTTGTTTAGCGGGTGGAGGTCACAAGTCGTCAGAGGCGGGGGAGACACCACCACGGCGCACTGGTTCGCGGGCTTCCAGTGTGTCGGATGAGGGCGGGTTCAATGAGCCATCGCCTGAAGTTGTAGCAAGGCTGCGACCTGCTGAATACCGCGAACCGCCGCCTCCCGCACCCCCTCTTACCAAAGATATCCGTGACGCTGAACGTGCACGGTCAGATCCCGACACACTCTCGGTCCTCCAACAGGTATTCTACTAATATTTTATTATATCTATTTATATTTTAAATATTACCACTATCATGCTATGTAATAGTTGTTACGAATATTACAAACCCAAATACTTCTACTGTGGTGGTGTTATAAATGCTAACTAAGATTGTGATAATTTTGGAATGCCGCTTTCAGCCTCACCTAAACCTTTCGTCAACCGTTTAGAACACTAGAGTCTAGAAGCAAGCATAATTCCGTATTTTTTTCTCAGTTTAACTCTGTCTACCTCTTTCCAAATCCTGACTAGTTAAAACTTTTTATATATTAGTGAACCCAGTTTTCTAATTTTTATATATTTCTTAAGCAATTATTACTCTGTGTTATTGAGGTTCCCATATAAATACATATAACTTATGCTATCGTTGAAAACTAACATTTTACGATGACTAAGACGGTTTTATAGTATCGTATGAAATTATCTGCGTTTTAGGATTCAGGCGTGGTAGTGAGTGAAGCAAGTCAGGGCTCCATAGAGGTGCTCGATAAGTCGACCACTAGCCAATGGAGCGTGTCGGAAGGAGAAAACGCGTCGGGCGAAAGTGGACGCGGTGGAGAACAAACCGACGCCCGTTGGGATGACGCGGATGCTGACTCCAAGCAGCCTGATAGTATGACGCCCGATGAAGCGGAAATACTTCTTAGCTCGAGGTGACCATTAAAAGTAACATTGTCTGAGTAGTTTCTTATTTAGTAGGTCGACTATACTAATAATTAGAAGTAAAATAATTTTGTCTCTAAATTCTGGGTCTTGATAATAATCGCGGTCGGATGTTTTATAGTTATTACATCATTTAATGTATACACATTATACTTAGCCTAATTATGATAGTGTCCATTCACACGGTGTGTCTTTGTTTGTAGAGATATTTGAATACATTCATTATATAAGAAAGAAGTTGTTTGTTTCTAAGTATACAAACGTTACCCACATGCCAAATGGTGTAGCCGTTTTTATAAAGTATTTATATCTTGAATATATTTCGCAAGTAACGCAAAAGATACAGAAAAAAATCTCATGAAATAAATATTTAATCGTATTGAAATTATTTATAATTATTTGACTATATATAATGCTAACGATGGCTCAGAGCATTGTACTTAGAATCTCTCATTAGCGTTTAGTTGCAATAAAAGTAAAAAAGTCAAAACAAACATTTTTAATACTATATCTGCGCTACCAAACATTATTGAAATTAATATTGAAATGTTACATTATAAGCTTAGATCGTTTGGACACAATTTGGTGCACATATTATTACCTGAAACCAGCCGCTTTTAGTTTTACACGAGTAGATAACCGACTGTAACCATAGCAAAGTGTAATTACAAAAAATGTGCTATGTTCATGCCAAAATAATATTTCGATGTTTTTTTTTTCGATGACTAGTGTATTAACATTGAAAGTACCGTCATATCAATTTTATTTAATTACTGTATCAGAAGCACGTATGCTATGCGGAACTGAATATATAACCGTTTAATGTTTGTCATACCTTTCTTCCTCGATTTTAATATCACTGTTTTTTTTTTCAATGTAGTTTTTGCGTAATATATTCTTATTTATGTCTGCAATCTATCTCTATTACTTATTCTATAATAGTCTTTAGTTCTGTTATATTTACTGATTAGCTTATTTCTAGCATGGGAGAATGTGTCACTGATACCACAATATTATGTTTCATATTATAAATATGTTATTGTACTATAAAATTAATAACTTTTTTAGAAATACTTTTATTTAAAAGTTTCTCATAACAAAAATTTGCTTGTATAGACAATAATTGTCTATTAATAATTGCTTGTATAGACAATAATTGTCTATTTTAGTGAACTTCCATTAATACTTAAACTTTTTAATTAAACATTTAACTTTTAAAGTCTCAATTGATACGTTTCCCGTGCAATATATTACTCTCTCAAGCCACAGCTAGTGTGGCAATAGCGTCCAGACAGAAATTGCCTTTATTAAAAATTAATAAAAAGCGTTACCTTTTTTTTTAATTTCCCAAACGTTAAAAGTGTTTTTGCGAATTTCATCGCGGTTCTTTAAATTTTTGCCATTAGCGAGTGTTATCATACGAGAACAGTTCTAATCTCAATGCCGTAAACTTGATTTAAAATATCTATCGTAAAATCTCTTAATTTGTGACAATAATTTTCATTTATGCATATATAGGAAATAACACAATTTCATATCTTATTTTTAATTGTAATTACTTTATTGACACATTCACTCAACTAGCCTCCGATTTTCTATGATAATGTCAAACGTAAAAAGTATTTCTCCTTATTTTAATTGACTTAACGAATTAATAGTATCGAAAAATTTCAATGCATTTAATTCCTATAACTTTTTGATCTCACATCAAATTAGTTAATTGATTGAAAACTAGTTGTATATCATTTTGGCTTATCATAAAGGATCCTTTATATTCTTTTTTCTTTTCAACATTTATATGTTCACAGCTATGATGTTCATAGTTTGGTACTATTCTTCTATTCTATATTATAACGCTTAGTATATGATTAAATGTCGTATTTTTTTATTCATTTGCATGCTGCCTGTCCGCACAACGCTTCATTATTGCCTGGTATTTGCAGTATTCTGGAGAAAAAACTTAGGTAAGCTCGGTGCAGCTGAACAATCGTTTCTTCTATTAAGTATTTAGTTTGTAGAATGCTTATTTGTTGTGCTATTGTATTATTTTCATAATTCTCTATTCTCCGTTCACCTTTGTATGTAGGTGTATGAAGGTTAATTTTACAAGGTTCATTAGTTTTCTATTATGTTTTGTACCGATATTTCAACAATTTTCACTGTCCCGTGAAAATCAATTTAAACGAATTTCCTGGTTGTAAGTTTCGCTTTAAAAAATAAGAAGTAAATATCTAGTAATTGTAATGCGCGTGACTAAATTGAGTACAGTTGGTGGCATTTTTCGAGGAGCCATCCTATATCTACAAAGAAATCGGCGAAAGTTGTTAACAGTTGTTTAATTACTTTAGTCATGTTTTATGTTTAATCTTTTGTCAAATGAGTCTTTATTCAAATACAAGAGTTAAGAATATGATGTTATTACCCTATTATTCTATATAACAAATTCATTATATAAACATGAAAGTTTTAAGAAATGTTCTAGAGCTTCGTTCGCTATGTGTCTGTTTGTCTGGTGAAAAAAAAATTATAGTCTATTATTAATTCTTTGTTCGCAAGTATCGTAAAAAACGTAAGCATATAATATCACTGATAGCAAAGTAGAAATAAATCTTTACCTCAACTCGTAAGGTCCAGCAGGGTATGCTTAATAGGTTAATTGTGTAACACGGACAAACGACGAAATCCTTAATAACAGCTGTATTTCCTTATTCAATAATGAAATAAAAATAGTCTGAATTTATTATTACGTTTACAAAACAAAAATGAGGATAAAAGTTTAATTTATATTTTTAGTAACGAGGAATAAACTGGCTATACGTTAAGATTTGTCAGTTAGCCAGTCGTAAATTTTACTCTAGCTTCTTGTAGTATATATCTAAATCTTTCGCCACTGTTTCTCAATAGTAGGGATCTGATTTCTTATAGATCAAGCTTGATCATGTTCAATTGATAAACGAAAAATGAAATTATTGTATCTAGTATAAAGGTTATATATACAGACAAGAAGCTCTGCTGTCCGATGAGCAAGCGCAAGAAATCGTGGCGCTGCTGTCGCCGCACGCCCCGCCCCACGACAACGGCGTGTCGCTCAACGATAGCTACCAGTCCGTGCTCTCATATGAGAGGTAAATATATACTTAATAAATATATCAGTTCTGCAGCCACGTATAAAACTAATACAAACGACATCCATGTATTGTGCTTTGTAAAAAGTACAATGTCTTAACTCTGCGGGTTTGGTAAGAGAAAAGTAAGGGAGATAAACATAACATCACTCCAATGAATATAAGCTAGAAATAAAATCTTCCTTTATTTATTACCTTTGGTAGCGACGGGCCACCAGGCCATCTAATAGTAAGGGGATGTACCCTTATTGCGTGACGCATTTTTTACAAATTTTACTCCCTCCCTCCAGTCCCTCCGCTTGGTAACCCGTGGTATTCACTAAGAACCCTCTCTCATCTAGTTTGCCGTAGTAAGTCAATAAGGTTTCATTTTTTGCAAACGGGCAGTTAACAAATGAACTAATTTGGCTCAAATAAAAATTTATAAAGAATTATAGGCGTTTTCCGTGTGACGCTAAAAGTGCGTGTTACCTATAATGATGGATGATGAATAAATTTAGCTCGACTAACTGACGAAAGCCTAAAAACTCTTCCCCACCCTTGTGACTAAGCGTGGTATTTTTAATTCCCCTTTTGAACATGTCACGTGGTTTAGGTACGTCCCCTAAATACTAATTAACGTTCATGGACTTTAATAATACCAGGGACACAGTCAAGTCGCTGCCTATCGTGGGTGCTAGATTTGAGGGAAAGGAATGAGAGCATGAAGATGAAGTGCACGTGGCTTAGTCTGCCGGCTCTTTCGCTTGCTGAATGAAGTGCAGCAGCAAATGCTAACTCAGACGTTAAATCTGCGAGTATGTGGTACTGGCTCGGCAGGAGTTTCTCCATTTATAGCTGCATAGAGATATCTGTTGGTAGCGCGGTCTAAATTACTGCTATTTCTTTTAAAGCTTGTGCCCAATAGTGTAGAACGGAAAAAATATTTATGACATAGACCAATTTATATACCGGGCAACTATGTCTACGGTAAACAGTAAAAATGTTTATGATATAGAAAGACAAGAAAACCTGTTTATGATATAGACCAATTTATATACCAGGCAATTATGCCCATTGTAAAGGAGAAAAAATGCGTGGCGACTTTATTTATAAAATATAGTAAAATCTAAATATGACTGATTGTTATGCTGCTTTTCTTTTTAGTATGCAGTCAGTGGATGAGAGCTACGAGTTCGTGTCGTTGGAGGCTGATAACGGATTAGCGGGTGGAGACCGTCGGCAAGCGGACGCGCCCGCTCCCACCGCCGAGCAAACGTCAGACAACGTATTCGAACATTACCCGCCACAACCGCTCAGGGAACTCGGCGAGGAGAACGGCATACATTACTTCGAGGATGGACATTTCTATACTGAGGTCAGTATTAACAGAGTTTGTCCATCCAATCGTGAGACCTAAATATGCAATTTTGTCACGGTTATTCTGCCAATCTTGAATATTGGGCACAGATGGCATAGTGATCAAGATACCGACCTTCCGTGCCAGTGGCATGGGTTCGATTCCTACGCAGAACAATACTTTGTGCGATCCACAATGTATTGTTCTGAGTCTGGGTGTAATTTGTCTGCGTTAATTGCATGTTTGTAAAGTCCCCCGCAATACAAGGATTTTTTCCTTAGCGCGTCTTTAAAATATATGTAGTAGCCATAGATAGAGTGGTCATTCATATGTGTGATAATCCTATTGCTATTAATCTAAAGGTTTTTTAAATAAAAATTCTTGATTGATAAATTTGTGATGCATCGATAGCTGAATACGAGTTTCGTATTAAGTTATAATCACAAAGAGTGTTAGGACATACCAAAGTTAATAACTATAAATTGGTAAATTTACTTTTCTCCATGTGGTGACGGAGTAAGAAAATATATTCAAATTACTGAAATTTTTAGCATTTAATATGCTTAATTATTTATAAATACCCGATACGAAACGAAAAATGATGTCACAAGCGGGGTTCGAACCCGCACCTATTGGGAATCCGGCCCAACCGTGCTGCCACTTACACCATCGTGAACTATTTTAGGACATGCAAATTTCATCATTTTTCGTTTCGTATTGGGTATTTATAAATAATTAAGCATATTAAATGCTAAAAATTTCAGTAATTTGAATAACAAAGTTGTGTCATCGTTTAATACAATTTTAACTGTAAAGTTTGAAGTATTAAGTCTATACAATGTGTAAACATTGTCCGATAGATGGCATACGTCACCTTGAAGACGTAAGATATAATATGAATCGAAATTTGCATGTCCTAAAATAGTTCACGATGGTGTAAGTGGTAGCACGGTTGGGCCGGATTCCCAATAGGTGCGGGTTCGAACTCCGCTTGTGACATCATTTTTCGTTTCGTTTCGGGTATTTATAAAGAATATATATATTCACTACTAAATATTTATATATTCACCACTTTCTTGTCGAGAAGGAAAATCTGAAATAAAACCACCTTGGAGGGAAATTGACGTACAATACCATGTCTGATCAGCGTGGTATTGTAAGTCAATTTCTCTCCTATTGTGGAAAAGGTTTGACGTATATAAGCTGAGATGTTCAAATTTATGAGAGCTGGTTTCGGTATTCAGTGACTTAGAAAAAAGAGAACCTTTATTCTCCTATTTGATAATAATTATAATATAAAATATATTGAGAATTGATGATATATTTTTTATGATCTCGTGTCGAAAACCTAAAAGCAACTACTTTATTTGGACATTTGACTGTCTTGATGACTTGTGTCATGTAAATATAAAATTTGTTCAGGTGGCTGGACTCCCGCCTATTGAAGAAGATGAAGATGACGATTATTACCCACCAGTATTTGTCAAGAAAAATACCAAAGTTAGGTTTAGGTATAGTATAAAAAAACCATACTTTTATTATTGAAAATTAAAACTTGTCACAAAAATTAAGGGAGCAAAAAAATATCCAAATTTTTGGAGGATTTTCAACAAACAAACAAACCAAATTAAAGCTGAATAACTGAGCTATCCAGTCCATATAGAGGTTAAGTCAAAAAAATTTTCTCTACGACCGTAGATTAAAAAAAAAACGACAAAATTTCGAATTTTTTTTTTTCGTTGGTTTTCTTAAGATTACTCGAAAACAATTTTGAAAAAAAAAAATTTCAAATTCAGATCCAAAAACTAGATAGACACTTGGAGCTACAATTTGCTTTTTTTTTGCTGTACGACCATTTTTGTAGAAGTTACAGCCTGTTGAAAATCCCCCAAAAAATTGAATTTTTTTCTTGCTCCCTTAATTTTTGTGGTATGTATATTATTATTATTATGATTAAATGACAAACATTAAATGTTTACGCGAGTATAACGTGTGAAATAAAAAAAAACACATGTGAAATAAAACTATTTTTAAGGGATTTAATGCGTTTGTAGAACGACTGACACGTTCTCCTGTGTACTATGAACGCTGAAAATTTAAATTAATATTCGAAAGGTGAAGTTAAAAACGTAATTAATCTGTAAAAGTCGTTTTATTTCATGAAAAAGTGCCATATTATTTTAATAGAAACATATTGATTTCCTCTGAATTTATTTAAATTATATGAATATAGCATGAAACTTCTTTTGTATGAAGTTCCTACTTATTACTTTGACCTGATAACGTCTTATAAATCGATTAACGCCGGCTGCACGCACGAAAAAGTGTCACATTCCGCCTGAGCCGAGCGTGCAAGCGAGAGTGCTGAATAAGCGACAGAGAGGAATGATCAGACTAAGCGTTCTTGTACTTTAAGAATTTGACGTAAACTATTTATAAAGTGAAGTGTAAAGTTAATATGGTTTCCATTGTTTATGTTTGTTCAATTCATAAAAAGTATCCAATTTTTCGTCAATATTTTCTTATGATGTTAGGACATAAAATTATTGTTGGTCATCCGACTTTACAATCATCTGTTGTTATAATAATAGTAATTTGTTACAGAACAAGTAAATATTGCCAGTAGTAATAAAAAATAAAACCAGTAAATTAAGCATATTTTGAAAGTTATCTATGTTACCGAGAGAGACCGAGACTAACCTACCTAGACCAGATTGGTTACGTACTGAAGGAAGGTGGAGTCAAGAGTCTCCGAAACCGGCGAGCGTTTATGAAGAGAATTATGAATGTTGAGGAAGCGAGTGAAGTATGCAAGGATAGAGTTCTCTGGCACTCTGTCCTCTCTGGCACTCTGTCCTGTCTGTCTACTCTGCAAGGGATATGGCGTGATGATATGTATGTATCTATTTAAAATAAATTTAAAATAAAATATTCTTTGCAGTATGGATCCAATGCGAGTATTCTCGACACATTCAGTACGTGAATACGATCGACGCAATGAAGATGTGGATCCAGTGGCTGCCAGTGCCGAGTATGAGCTGGAGAAACGAGTCGAGAAGATGCACGTCTTCCCTGTAGATCTGGTCAAAGGAGCTGATGGACTGGGACTCTCTATAATAGGTAAGTTGCTTCATGTGCATCATTCTCTCTATGTTCGATGGTATGCCCGATCTATATCCACTCTTTATCCTGCTGCTGAGAATTTTTTGTTACAAAATTCTATAACGCAAGATTCGTACCTGGAATCATTTTGTCTCGACATTGAGTACCGTTGTCTCTGTATAGATCTGCCAGAACTGTGCGTACTGGACTTTGGTATAAATGTTATCGACAATTATTGCAATATTTTCAGTGGTGTTTAAGTTATTTCTTGCAAATGAGGAGCCACGATAAGTATTAATTTTCATGCATTTAAAGTTTTCGTATGATGATGGAGTAAGCATACAGTTCATTACCTCCTACCGTGGGTGTCGTGAAAGGCTACAAAGGAATATAATATGCATATTACATTTGAGCAACTGAAGTTTCCTTCAGTCTCTCTCGAAACTCGAAATAAAACTCTATGCCCAATCGTTTCACCAGCGTCGCATAGTAGGTCAATTTCCTTCCTATGTTAGAGGAGGCCCGAGCACAGCAGGAGGACGTATATAAACTGAGACGGTGATGAGTATATACTAAACAGGGATGTAAGATAGGGATTTTTTTATTGGTACGGTATGATTCACCTAACAACTTACATCCCACTATCTAGATTGAATAAGTAAAGCCTAATTCTGCGGCTGGAGAGAACAGTGTAATAAAACACGAGCACAATATAATGGAGTTAATCAATGCAAATTTACAGGAATGGGTGTGGGTGCTGATGCAGGCTTGGAGAAGCTCGGTATATTTGTGAAAACTATCACAGATAGTGGTGCAGCTGCACGCGATGGACGCATTCAGGTTAACGACCAGATCATTGAAGTCGACGGCAAAAGCTTGGTCAGTATTCCATTGATTTAATTCATGTTTTTATTCTTTTAACATCAACAAAATCCCAAAGATCCGAATGAACACTTCGCACTATTAGAGGATTCGACAACCGTTGGGGAAGAAAGATTTTCGAGTGGTAACCACGTATCAGACAACGCAAAGTAGAACGCCACACCACTAGGTAGACTGACGACATCTTAAACGTTACAGGGAACCGGGAACCTTTGGATGTTAGTGACAGGGTCGTTCTAAGTCGTTTTCTAATGAGGAGGTCTATGTCCGACAGTGGACCTTCAGAGTCTGATGGATTGGAGGATTTATTAAGGAAATGATTAATGTAATAACGGCCTACCATATAGACATTTTCTTTAAGTTGCTACATATAAGAGAATAATTCCAAAATAATGTGTTGATCCTATACCAACACGTCTGACCAGCGCGGTATAGTGGGCTAACTTCCCTGCCATTACGGAGGAGGTCTGAGCCCAACAGTGGGATATATATGGGCTGTGATGATGATGAATGTGTTGACTGACTCAGCAACGACAAAACTATTGACGCTATAGTCCGTTTTTTAATCTCAGAGACTAAATTGACATTACATGTGTTACCAGTTTTTTACAACTCTTAAATAGTTATGTGCCACTTTCAGCCTATATGCCACGCGTCTGTCGATAATTTGCGTTAATATAAACAAGTATCGTTTTTTACACGTTACCTTGAAAGATATAGGTATCGATATTTATTTAAGTTTTATACATTCTCGAAAAGTATTAAGAAACCGCGGTTCTTTGTCACTTCGATTACTGTTGGATTTTTAAATATATATTTATTATCTAATAACGAAAGTCTATATTAAAAAAATATCACCTATTAGGCAAGCATGTTTTGCTGATGGTCCAACTTTTAATTACAAGTACTAACCACCATTTTAGATTCGTTTTTTTACAGGCACGGGTTATAAAGAAAATGGCATCTAGTGTAGTTTCTATGAAATTTAGGGATGATATATTAAAAATATATAATTGCCGCATTATTCAGTAAAACACACAATAACTGCCGTAGTATATGTTAATATAACATACCTATATAATTTGTTTTAAAATTGTAAATCTTGTCAAATTCTAATAATTGTCGTAATTTTTAGAAGTGTCACTGCTTTCTAAGAGAAATGGGTTTGGATTGCTGTTTTAGCGTTTACAGAAAGAACGCTGATGGCGTCTATTAATTATTTTTTGTTTGATTTGAAGACATTGAAACACTTCAGTATGTAAGGTCATACGTCGATCATACGTCACACCACTAGTATATAGCGCCTCGTGTGGCCATGTATACTTATGTGATTTTTAATGATACACTTTGGAATAGAAACTTAAAGGTTAATCGTCTAATAAATACAAGTTCTTACATTTCGATATACCTATATCGTACGTACATCACTTCACAAAAAAGCTGGCAGCATTATTTGTAAATTTAACATTTGCATGTGTCAATTTGATCTCTGAGATAAAAAAAAACAGGCTATAGAAACATGAAATTGTGACAGTAGTTTCTAGTGTGACGTAGAGACATACTAAGAAGAGATAAACCCAAGGGGGTGAAACGCAGTGGCAAAGTTTGTATGTGGAAAGTAAAGATCCTTATCCAGTGTTTTCAATTTAAGCAAAATATCTCCAGTAAAGATAAATAAAAATAAACGCATGTTTCAGCATGTGTAAGTTTTCATGCCCTAAGGGTGTAAAACAGGGAATAATTTTTTGTTGACACTTTTAATTGGTTTTTTATTGAATTAAAAATTAGCCTAAGAATGGAATTCATATAAGTTCCAGAATGGTGTGACAAAAACCAAATAAATCGTAAGAATAGGAGCGAGATGTTGATGTATGATATAAGGTATCAATTGTATTTGAAAATTTTCAGGTTGGAGTAACTCAGGCGTACGCCGCCTCAGTGCTACGAAATACATCTGGGCCGGTTAAGTTCTTGATAGGACGCGAAAAGGACCCTGAAAATAGTGAAGTGGCACATCTCATAAGACAATCACTCGCTGCCGACAAAGAAAGAGAAGAAAGGTAACAGACTATTTTTTTTTAATTTGATAATTCGATTGAACGTGTTATGTTAGTCTCCTGGGTATTGCCATAACCGCTACGCTTGGGAGACAGATTGGCGATCGTTTATAAGTTGGTGTTATAAATTACGCAGAGTGCTGAATGTATGGACATTGGTGGCAATGTAAGGGCAATGGTGCCCTAGTGATTTTTCAGCAGATTCTTACGATTTCCACAGACAAGTAGCGATTCTATTTTGAACCAGTCACCACACGGAGCAGTGTATGACCATTTACTTTTTTGAATACACATATGGCGTAGTGACTAAGGTACCTAACCGTGCCAGTTTTGAGGGTTCGATCCCTGCGTCGGACAATACTTTGTGCGAACCACAAATTGTTGTCTTTGAGTCAAGGTGTAATTTGTATCCGTTTAGTTATATGTCTGTAAAGTCTACCACAATATAAGAATTATTTCCTTTGTGCAGTGTTTGGTTTTTTTTTAAATACCATCAAATTGGATATATCCAATTATGATTAACATTATCAAAAACGATTATTCTTGATAATCCAAACCACAAAGATAATAGCATCGCTAACACTTTGCACAAATTACATAATGGTTAGTTTACGCATCATCACTTAGAACAAAACTTAGTGCAAGGTTCCATTAAAAAAATAGGTAGTCCATATCCTTGATATTCCAGCCAACCGTTGTAATATTCCGATTACCTTATTTTTACCTTATTTGATAATTAGCTAAAACATAACTATAGCGTACAGTGTAATGATACATATATTTACAATATAAATATTTTTCTATAATGTATTTATTTAGAGCGGCTCGTGAACGTCAAAGGCGGCAACATACAGAGGAATTAGATTCTAACCAGCCTCCCACTTCCGAACCTAGCGTGCCACAGACAAGGAATCCGGATATCAACGAGCTTCGAGCATTCCTTCAAGAGGTTAATATTTATAATAATAATGCTGTCCTGTCCAATTGATAATTGACTAAGAATTATCTGTTATGATCAATCAACTTATTGACCTTTATATGGAGGTTTCTGCAAGGAAAATTAATGCTATAATCGTCAAGCTTGGTAGGCGGGTTGTCGAACGTTGTTATATACAATGATGCTTTCACCCTGAACGGTCGTCAATAAATATAAGAAACTCATTGCTAGTGTGCCACTGTTTAAATTAAAAAAATATATATTGCTATATGACGACCATTGTAAGTATGTTAGCTAGTTTCTGTTACGTTTGTTGACGGATTGAGAATACATTTCATCAGTACCTATCACCACCTATGAGTATTGTAAAAGACATTTAAGGAATGTAAGCAGATAACAGAGAAAGAAAATTATGTAAAGATCTAAGTCTCACCGGTGGGGTATAGTGGTTCAATTTTCTTTGCATTATGAGACTTCTCGTATTTAAAAATGATTTCAGAAGAAATATATTAATTGATTGTGTGGTACAGGTGGTGGGTATGGAGGCGGGTGGCGGGAGTGTGGAGGAAATAAGTGCACGTGTGCGCGGCTGGTGTCAGATGCGTGCGCCGGATGATGAGCTGCGTGCTGCGCTAGCGCGAGCCGCCGATACAGCACAACGCGCTCAACGCAAATACGACAAGGTGCGTGCGACTATACATGACACACAGCCAGTGGCGGCTGGTGGGTTATCGAACTGGTGGTGCACTTTACTTGGTCACTAAGTATTAACAATAGAAATTGCAACAAAACAACAATTTACATAAAATATGTTATTTTTTATTTTAAATCTTTAATACATTTAATCGATACGACATTACATTTCACCTTTAAAACTTCGCGTAAATGTTTTATTTTTCGATTTGCACTCTTGTTTTAAATTTTAAAAAGACCTTGGCGGTCCGGCTAATTTTATATCAATTTTAATTTTAAAAATTTTGTTATCGTCTTTAATATAATCAATATTTATGCTCATTTTCACTCACACCACACACTGTGCACACAGTATAGAATTGAACCAAAACAAAAATAAAAAAACAATTACTTAATATAAATAAACAATAATTAACGCGTCAGAGATACAGCAAAACTATACTGGACTACAAGGCCGCCGTTGTTTGACGAAATTTGCCGTTAGCCGGCGTACCATCGGGCGCTCTCGGTAATCTTTGGTCCGCGTGCGGCGCTCGAGATCAGGCTCATTACTCGATACATTTTTATGTTCTATCTTTTGTCTCACGCGCCAGGCATATTAGCTCGTAACTCATACAAGTTATATTAGCAGTCTACGTTCACTCGTCGATGCGCACGAAAGTTTTTCTTTAAAGGGAAAATAAGTCTTAATAGTTTAGCAAAGCGCTTAAATTGTGTCGTCATAATTGAAAGTTTTATTTGTTATATGTTTTTTTATGTTTAAAAATAAATATTAATATGATAATTTAAAAATAAAATGAAGTAATATTTTGCAATTTTTAAATGTTTTGAATTGGTGGTTCAGCGCACTTAAGGTACTGCCGCCACTGCACACAACACGCATTACGGCCCGTGACTGACTAATTGGTCTCAATCCTAAGTTCGATCTTAGTTAACGCTTATTTAGTTTGTACTTAAGATCATACTCAAAGTTGAGATCGTTTTATTAATATAGCCTATATTAATAAAGTTTTTTGATGTTAATCAATCTCGCATATCTACCAACTACATTTGTCACACCGCTTCCTCTTATATACACTACCGTCCAAAAGTTTGGAAGCAGCAAGGTAAAATCGAATAAAACCAAACTAAGTCATTTAAATTTAAATGTATTGATAAAAAAATAAAGAACAAACAGAAACTAACTTAAACAAAATAAAAAAATAATATACAATGGTAAATTAGATTAAATTTTAGCTTCATCAAAGTGTCCACCTTTCTCCTTTATAATCTTCTCACATATTCTGGGCATTCTATTAATCAATTTTTTAAAATAATCTTCATCTAATTTGTTCCATTCGTTCTCTAATAGCTGCCACAAATGTTCTGAGCTCGTAGGACAACGACTTTTCACCCTCCTGTCAAGTTCATCCCAAACAAGTTCAATGGGAGAAAGATCAGGGGATTGAGATGGCCATTGCATGATGTTTAAAATGTTTTCAGCTTTTTTCTTGTTTAAAAAGTTCTGGCACAATTTAGACGAATGCTTAGGATCATTATCCTGTTGAAAAATGAATCCAGAACCAATGAGACTTAGTCCACTGGGTATGGCAGAATCTTGGAGAATTTTTAAATAGCCTTCCTTGTTTAATTTTCCGGTTATCCTCACAAGATTGCCGGGTTTACTGTTGCCAAAACACCCCCAAACCATGACATTACCACCACCATGTTTGATGGTAGGCACTGTACATGCCTCTGAAGCCCTCTCTTCTTTTGACCGGCGTACAAAGACACGTCTATTGGATCCGAAAATCTGAAATTTTGATTCGTCACTCCAAAGGACATTTTCCCATTGTTCTATAGTCCAGTTTTTATGCGCTTTTGCCCATTCTAGTCTATTTTTCTTATGTCGATTTGTTAGTTTGGGTTTTTTAGCAGCAACACATCCTCTTAATCCCGCAGACAGTAAGCGTCTTTTAGCAGTAGTTGTTGAAATGGGTGTTTCTCGCGTATCATTCAGAGCTGCAGTGATCTGTGGTGCAGTTAAGCGTCGATTCCGTTTAGAAAGAACTCTAATGAAGTTGTCCTCTTGATTTGTTGTGGATTTGGGCCTACCAGATCTCTTTCTATCTTCATTTTTCCCCGTTTCTTGTTTTCTAGCAAGGGTATAGTGGACACCTTTACAAGAAATTCCGAGCCTTTCTGCGATTTGACGTTCACTGTATCCTTCCTCGCGTAGAGTGCAAATAGCGCTTCGCTGTTCAAGCGTGATTTGCTTGCGTTTTGCCATTTTCAGAAGAAAAAATACGGTCAAAGTAGTAGCCGATATCTTTCGAATACAGACAATGTTAATATCACAACTTTCACGTGCCAATGCTCAAGTGCGACTGAATAAGGTCTAAAAAAGTTAAAACCAGCAAACATTATCAATAAAACTACACCATTGCATAGGATAAAGTAGCCGACGGATTAAGTCATAAAACACGTGTTTCGTCAATATTAAGGAATTCCATAAAACTTGATGAATGTAGGATAATAATCCTTTTGTGTTTGTGTAGACAGTCGTAAAAGGTTGTAAAATTTAAGATTATTGCTAATTTTTACCGCTATTAGTCGGCATTTATTTGTTTTGTTTGAAAACAGGTGTGCTTCCAAACTTTTGGACGGTAGTGTATGTCGCAGACCGTGATATTTAAAGGACGATAATAATGTTATGTCAAGCAATCACTTTGTCTTTATTTTAGTTACCCGTTTAGTTTATTAATTCAGATTATTGCTTGAATGTGTTTAGTTGTGACACGATTAAACACGATAGATGGTAGTTACAAAATAAACATTAGATAGTTTAGTTGTGAAGTGAGACGTGCCTACAAATCATTAATCTGTGAGCATTAGTAGCGATCGGTTGTATCGAGTCACAACTTACCTCACTGCATTCCATGTGATTATTTTATAAAGTGCTGGTGATAATATTGTGAGCCTCCTAATTTATTTTGTGGTTAAAGTTAGGTAATTAATAAAGATTGGTGTATGGGACGTTAACCTAGTGTTATTTCAAGACCAGATTCATTTTCTAGTTCGTCGACGAACCAAAATAAAAAATTAAAGATGTGAAGATCCTTAAAAAAAAAATGAAGATCCTTCGCTCCCGCTGACATATACAATACTCACCATAATCTATCTTTATATATTTACTCCCAGTGAAATGAAAAATATATGTTATTTCACAAAAGTGTTGTTTTTGCGATTATGAAAGATTTTCATAATATTGCATCAATATTAGTGTTTGATATGCCATTTTGAATATTATTTCCTTCCCTAATGACGAAAAAATAAGTATATATTTTAAAATGAATGTTTTCATTTAAAAATTTGAGCTCGCCACTCGAGTATTCTGAAATGATTGCTTATTAGTATTTAATGTAGAGTACACACAAGCACTTGCCAATTTTGCTATAGTCTATAAAATATAGCTTGATCTCTGTGACAGTTCTCACTAGTCCCGCACGCTTACGTTGCAGTCTATATTTTTGTCGATATAATTCCTTATTTTTAAAGTTATTTGCTACTGCAATTGAAAAATAATACATGAAAATCTTATTGAACTTCAATCAAATGGATGGATGAATCGATTATACATTTAAAATAATTTATGAAAATCTTATTGAATTTAAATTAATGGATTTTATTTAATTTAAACTAAAGCTGTTAATTAATTCTTTTTATTATTCGAAAGAAGTACATCCAAGTTCATCGTCACTATTATCATTATTGCTGGGGCATTTCTGTAGGTTGATGATGAGTTCTTGGTCGCAGATTATTTCATTAATGATCATGTTTATTTTATAAAAGAAATTATCATTTTAATATTAAAGAAATAGTTTTATTAATATTATAACTGATGTCTGAATACTAAATTAACACAATTTACTTATTTTATAGAGTAACTATGTGGTTTATATAGGTAATGTATTGGTTCTACTTGTTTTATAAATAATTAATATGAATGTTATCGATTTACGTTTATCGATTGTACTTGCGTAAGCACCATACTTTTACAAAATGGTTACTATAATCCTTAAAATATAGCTTGATCTCTGTGACAGATAGCGACAAAACCGATGAAGTAATTATGAATACGCGTCATGTTTACAATTTTATTTTGTATAGCCTATATTTTCATTTTCACATGTCACTTATATCTCAATTGAATTATGAATATAAACATATGAATATTTAAACCAAAACTTATATTTATATGTTTTAAAATACTTAGTAACCATTTTATAAAAATATGATGCTTACGCAAGTACAAGGTCATGCTGAACTGAGAATAAGATAGAGATGGGGCAATCGATAAACGTAAATCGATAATATTCTTATTAATTATTTATAAAACAAAACACATGGCTACTCTATAAAATAAGTAAATTGTGTTAATTTAATATTCAGACATCAGTTATAATATTAATAAGACCATTTTATATTAAAAAGATAATTTCTTTTATAAAATAAAAATGATTATTTATTAAATAATCCGTGACCAAGAACTCATCATCAACCTACAGGAATGCGCCAGCGATGATGATAATAGTGACGATGAACTTGGATGTACCTACTCCTTTCGAATAATAAAAATAATTAATTAGCAACTTTAGTTTAAATTAAATAAAATCCATTAATTTGAATTCAATAAGATTTTCATAGATTGTTTTAAATTTATAATCGATTCATCCATCTATTTGATTAAAATTCAATAAGATTTTCATCCATTGTTTTTCAATTGCAGTAGCAAATAACTTTAATAAATAAGGAATTATATCGACAAAAATACGGACTGCATCGTAAGCGTGCGGAATTAGTGAGAACTGTCACAGAGATAATGCTACATTTTATAGACTATAAGTATTTTAAAACATATGAGGAACTAGTTTTGGTGTAAATATTCATATTTTTATATTCATAATTCAGTTGAGATATAACTGGCACCTAAAGAATGAAAATATAGGCGATATAATCAATGAGGAATATGCATGATAATTTTTAATTTTTTTTTAACGTTTCTACTAGTTATTACATTACCAAAAATAAATATAACACATCCAAAATATAAACCATTAAGCTTAAATTTTTTTATTAAAATCACTATCATTTTTGGGCGATAAAAACGGGGCTATTATGGCGCGCTTCTGTGACGTCAGAATACACTCACATGTTGGATGTCATTAACGAAATAGTTGGTTCACGAAGTTATTGAAAATTAAAAAAGGGAGTGTAAAGTCAACTTATTACCATGGAAAAGAACAGAAAACCGTATTATAAATATTGTGTCGTTCTTATGTGCCAAAATATTATCAAAACTGTACCTAACAAAGTATATTTCCTTATGCCGAGAAATGTAATAAATAAGAAAAAAATGATGCAAGGCGATGAGAAAAGACAATGTGTTGTGTTTAAGCAGTTTATACTGTTGTGAAGATCATTTTAACGTAAGTAAACACATTAGAGAAGTGATGAAGTACATAAAAGAATCATTTTTCCTTAATTACATGCACATACTTGTTTTGTTAACAAACTTCGACGTACACTACCTAGTTTACGTAAAGTTCTTAAAGATATATTGTCAATATGTAATAGGTACATGGGTCTATAAGTAATATATGTTTAGTCATCTATGATACCTATGAATGAAAACATGTAACTTATTAGAGTAAGAGAAAAGGTTGAAATTATTTATTATTCATTTTTCTATTGGGTTACAGATACAGAGAATTATATGCAATACAAAATAATGGCATTAGAACAGGGACAAAAGTGACGTTTGTTAAGTCTCTCATTCACAAGGATTAATACTTGAACACAGAAAACTAATAACTCATGAAATAACTGGGTAACGATAGAAAATAATCACTATAGAAACGCCTTGATACCAGAAGACTCGAGTGTACGATGACGTCACGTCAAGGCGACAAATTTCTAAAACGCAACGCGATTGGTTGTTGTAGAACAACCAATCGCGTTGCGTTTTAGAAATTTGCGAGCGAATTTCAAAAAAGCCGATTTTTGATAATTAAATTTCACTATTAAATAATGATGAATTTCAAAAATAATTGTATAGGTATGTTTTTTAAGCAATAAAGATTACAAAAAAAAATATTTTGTTCATTTTGGAGTCACGTGCATATTCCCTATTGCGGTAGGACCGCGCTGTTGACAATTTTCTGTCTACAGCCGCGGGCCGGTCCGTCCGGGGTAGTACCATACTCTCGCAGAAGATCGACGTATGAGTAGTGGCAATGTGCTATTGCGCTTCGTTCGGTGAGCGAAAGAGCCGGAAGCCCAATTGGGTGGGCTTGGGGATTTTATTGGTAGGCAGCGGCCCAAGCTATAGCCTTGGTATTGCAAAGGTTCATGGGCGGCAGTGACACTTACCGTCAGGTGTACTGCTTGCTCGTTTGCCACCGTAAGCAATAAAAAAAAATACAAATTAAAATTGTAATAATGACGCGTATTCATAATTACTTCATCGGTTTTGGCGCTATCTGTCACAGAGATCAAGCTATATTTTAAGGACTATAGTAATAAACTCATTTATGTATTGAAGAATTTTACACCTATTTGAAATCCGTTTCAAACACTGTAGTAGTAGTAGCGTGACAATTGTTTATCTAAATTATCGATCGCAGACTTGTATTTACGGGCGACGTTTTAACGACCAAAAAATATTCTAACACTTACTTCTTCACAAAGTTTCGCCCTCGCATATAATAACTTGCCGTATAAAGTAAATTGAACTATTATCCCAAGGTAATACATTACCTAGATAAAAAGGAACATGGGTATTAATCCAGATAGTGGTTTATTCGAGCGCTCATTTTCATTCAAATCTGTTCAACGGTTTACGCGTGATTGAGTGACAAACATCCAAAGATCTTCACAAATTTTCACATTTATTATAATTAGTAAGATTGTTGCGACTAATACATGAACCATTAATCTAAATTATTGATAACATTTTTTCTAATGGTTGGTAAATGAGTTTTCTTTTAAATAGCCTAGCGTGTAACTTGCTAAATACAAAAAATGTAATTAATAATTTGTTAATCAGGCTCGTCGGGCGTTGCGTGAGTGGCGACGCACGCGTGCTTTGGTCCGCGCGCGCGAAGAATGGTGGAGTGCGGCGCTACGCGAGGCGCACCATGAGTACGCCGCTGCACTTTCAGCACTGCACGATCGCGTAGCTAGACTAGAGGTGCTGCTACTGGTACGTACAATATACACAAACAAACACATAGTCCATTTTTTCACCTGACAGCGAGGTGATAGGTTTGAAATCTGTGTATGTATATACAGATATAAATTTCCATGTTGATTTATACAGACCAAGCGATAAAAAATAAAAATATCAAAACGTATTTATATATAGTTATCACGTATTTATATATATTTCAAACCACTTAAGTTTGTTTTATTCATTAATGTTAGAAATATTGATTCTTAAATGATCTTTATCTAAAGAAAAATCATAAACAAGTATTAAAGTCGGTTTACGTGGTGTAAGAAATAAGTGCAAAAGTTGATGCCTAGGATGCTCTTCTATTGTAATATTTAGATATATTACAACTTTCATGTGTGGGATATCTTTTTTTTTCAATATCAGACATTGTGTGTATTTTTTACTTAATTGAAGCTATCCTACTTATAGAAGACCGCTTTGTTTGGTTGATGAATAACTAAGTGTAAAATCGGACGCATAGTTTTACATATTTAATATATTTTTAGGAAACCCAAAAGAAAGCTGGTCTACCAGTGATGTTACCGCATGAACCTTCAGCGAGACGGGAAACGCCACCATTGCCACGACGTCCTGATCCTGATCCGCTCCTAATAAACAGTATGTTAATTATAAATTTATTGTCAATATTATTAATATAGCACCAATATAACAATTACATAAATTTTATTATATTTTTTTTATATCTTTTGGAATCAGGAACCTTGCGGTTTACATTTTTAATTTTTACATACATATAATGTATATCGATGTTCTCTTGTGTCTACTGCTTCAAATCTTCATATTTGTACTATAAACAATATATCAAAATTAATAATAAAACACTTTTATTTACTTTTCATTTACATTTTGACTCCATAGATGTCGTAGTTTAGTTAAAACGCCGACCTTCAGTGTCAGTACCGAGAGTTCAATTCCTACGCAGGTCAATACTTTGTGAGATCTACAAACTGATTCTGATTCTTCCTCCTCTTCTGATTCTGGATGTAATTTGTGTGAGTTGATTATATGTTTATAAAGTCCCCCGCAATACAAGGATTATTTCCTTAGTGCAGGGTGGTGTCTTGATTAGAGAAATTTTTTTTTTGAAAATCAGCTATGTTACTATAGTATAAGATAAGAATTCATTCAGCCTATGGGTGTCGATTGAATTAAGCTTCCACACGAAAAGGGCATAATGCCACCATCGCCACGCGTGGCAGCCGGATTGGCGATCGCAGTTAATATTATGATTTGCCTAGAACAGCGCTGCTGTCCATTCTTGTCGTATTCCCTCCACCAATTTTCACTGTTCTCACGGGCAAGTATGTCAAACGCATTGTATATTTGAACCCTCTTTACACGGGATAATAAATTAAGAATATTATAAATTAATATAAATGTGAACGTACCCATACTACTTGACTTATTCAGTGAGCGATTGGTCTTCAAAAATACTACGCATGAATAATATTGGACCTTTTTCTATATACGTTTCATCACGCAAGGCGTGAGAGGGTTAAAAATTGCAAAAAAAAAATAGTCACGTGGATGCGTGTAATATCCTTATCTCACTATATCTTTAAGCGAGCAATTCTTGTATATATATATATATATATATATATATACTAGCAGACCTGGCCACGCGTTGCTGTGGCTAAAGTAGCCTTAGTAACACGTGGTGGTTATGCTAATAAATTGTAACTTATATGAAACGTTTGTACGTTTAACATAGCACCATCTATTAAATACTTACTGAATCCAGTTAACAGATACCGCCATCTGTTAGAATCGTTTGGAGATAACAGATAATTGTAACTGTCAAATAATAAACAAATAATTTTCATAAAAATAATATTACTATAAATTGAGATGAAAGCTATTCTATCTTTTAAGTTGGATAAAAGTACACATGCTGTGCAAATTTTATTAAAATCAGTTACGTACTTTAGGAGTCCATCGCGGACAAACAACGTGACACGTAATTTATATATACTAAGATATATGTAATCTGAATCTCGGAAACGGCTCCAACGATTTTCTTGAAATTTAGCATACAAGGGGTTCCGGGGGCGATTGATCGATCTAGCTAGGTTTCATTTATAGAAAATATTATTTTGTTAGTATATTTCGGCAACAAAAATATAATTTTTCATTGTACTAAAACTATTAGAATATGACGGTTTTCAAATTTTGACGCTGTCATTAAGAATAGACATTTAGCTCAGTTGGAAAATCGAGTGGTCTAATCCAAACAAACCGGAGCTCGGTTCGGATCCTTACTTTTTCTTATTTACTTTTTGGCCTTATTTTTTTATTATTATATTAACTATTATCATTTGCTATTTTCTAATTTTGTACTTTTGCCTTTTTAGTTTATTTTTTCATTATTTTAATTATATTTAAATATATCTTCCAAAACACACTAATAAGAAAATACCGAGCAAGGCTCGGTCTTCCAGATATTTATAATTGTACGCTTAACTTCTAGAATAGTTACACGACTGTTCTCTACGACCCTCAACGCACAAGAGCCCCGCGACAAGTCTCTACCAAGCTCTTATACCCACATATATTCGATCTACCCGCATTTACGAATTATATTAATTATGCATATACTGCACGTGGTATGAGTACATTTCTTTATTTATCAATAATTTGTACGCTGTTTAGCTCATAATAATATAAAATAGTTTATCAGCTTTTAATTGTTGTAAATATGGCTTACAGATCCATGGAGTTCCGATAGTGACCTGTCGGATTTATCTCCTGTAGAGGATGAATACGCAAAGGTGGACAAATCGCGACGCGAGCCTCCCGACCTGGGTGATGTCACCGCGACCGTAACCGACGAACCAAAGACTACAACCGCTGTAACAACTGTTATTACTACTGCTGCAACTACGATTACAACAACCGCGACGGTGGCACCATCTACGACCACGGCGCCCTCCCCACCTACGAATGTTACGACAACAATATCTTCAACTCATACGACTACATCAGTTCCTACAGTTCATAATACTCCGCTGCCAAATGCCAGCATATCAGAGAGCCAGTAAGTTTTATTTGATTAAACATATATTAATATACTAACTCGATAGATAAACTATCTACATAAATATAAAGAAGCTGGTTAACTAAATCATTCTGCCATGACTCACTTCAACCTCTTAGTGGTGGGAGCGGCTCTGTCCCTTCAAAAATTGCCACGGTCCAGAGCCGGGTCCGGAGCCAGAAGATTTTAATACATTCACTCAGAAGAGCATACATGGCCATAACATATAAATATTCATCCATCCGCCCGTAGACGTCCACTGTTGGACATAGGTCGCCACACGAGAATACCACTCAGAACGATCCTGTGCCACCTGCATCCATCGGCTTCCTGCGACTTTCATGATGTCGTCAGTCCACCTAGTGGAGAGGTCGTCCTACGTTGTGTCCGTTTCGTGATCGCCATTTGAGAATCTCCACTATGAGAGAGAAAATTAATCTACAATACCAAGCTGGTCAGATGTATTGATATAGGATTTTATTTCGAGTTTTTCTTCTATTGCATCGATGTTATTATCTACATTTTATATCTCTGAGTCATCTTCTACGATAATCACGGGCAAGAGAGGGGGTGGTGAATTGTATTCTTACTCACCACACGGTAAGACGACGGTACTTCTGCTATAATAGATGATATTTATGTGATGTGTTTCAGATCTGGTGCTGGTGCAAGCCGCGAGCTGGACGCAGCAGTGCCGCGTGGGGCTCTACTGGACACGTCTGCACATCGAGCGCGCACAGACCTCGCTCGTCACCGTCACCACGCCGCGCATTCACCACATTCACCGCATTCGCTCAGCAACGCCAGCTCGGTGAGAATCACATTTATTTTTTAACACGTTTTATACATTTTACTTTTAAATTGTCTTTTGCATTAAAACTTTTTATAGGGCCATTGAAATTCTGATGTGTAAAAAAAAAATGAGCTAAAAACAGCTTAATCGACTATTTAAACGTATTTAAGTCGTCACCCTCTTTTAGGTGAAAACTATGCGGGGAATACTGTTTTTTTTATTGCTTATGGTGGCAAACGAGCAAGCAGCACACCTGGTATGTGTAACTGCCGCCTATAGACCTTTGCAATACCAAGGGTATAGCTAGGCCGCTGCCAATACAAACCCACCCAGTTGGACTGCCGGCTCTCTCGCTCACCGAACGAAGCGGAATAGCATTTTGCCATTACTCAGACGAAGATTAAATAAAACAACATATACATATGAAGCGATACAAAAAAAAACTATTCTTTTATTTTAATAAGAAGAAATACATACATACATACATACATATCATCACGCCATATCCCTTGCAGGGTAGGCAGAGAGAACAGAGTGCCAGAGAACTCTATCTCTGCATACTTCACTCGCTTCCTCAACATTCATAATTCTCTTCATACACGAGAATAAGAAGAAATACTTCTTATTAAAATAATAGACGAGTATTCAAAAATCTCTAATTAAAAAATTTCCTTGTAATATTATAACTGTATTACTGATTTTATTATTATTACTTTAAAAAATAATGTTTAGTAATACTTAAGTTATATATTGTTATGAAGTTTAATTTATAAAAACTTAAATCTCCATTTCTAGTATGATGGACTTGATGACTCATACAACGATTCAGCCGACGAGTCGTTAAGTGAGTCCACGTCGGGTGGACCGCCGCATGTTGGTACTGTAAGTAAATTTGTTGTTTTATTAAACAAAATAACTTTATTTATAAAGAAAATAAACTATTGTAAACTGTTCATAATAGTCTTCTGTAATGAATACATCTTGTTGTCTTAGCTAATATACGTCCCAATGTTGAGCACGAGCATCCTCTAGAGGGACAGAGAAGTTAACCAACTACATACTACGCTAATCAGACGGGTTTTGTATAGTTTAGTTAGTATAGTTTAGTTTGTATAGTTTTTAGCCATTTCGAGTTTACCTATTCCTGTAATGAGGTCTGCTTGAGTTCGTTATGGCTGCTTTCGTCAATGACCCCTAAAGTTTAGATAACAGGCAATGTTGATGTTATCAGTTATTTATATTGCTTTACCTGATACATAATATCAATAATGAGAGAGTCGTTGGTGAAAATGGACATTTAGTCGTGTTTTACGATCACCCATGGGAAAGGAAGGGGTACTTATAATTGTAGACTTCGTCCCCACATAAGAACATTAGCGACTTATTATATTGTTAAAAAAGTTAGCTTACAGTTAGCTATGCATTTGCGATCAAGCTTTTTAACCACTACAAAAACGAGATTCACAATTTGACTATATAAATATTTTTTAAGTATGGTCAGGCATAGCTTCTTTATTTATGGAGTAATTAGACTGTTTTTTTAATAGACCAAATTAAATTGACGTACATTAAAAGCAACATTATTACAATGCTTCATTAATATTATAATATTTTTGTGCAAGAAATTTATGCGTTTTAAAACTTGCGAATTGTCTTTGAATCACATCACTGGCAAGTTAGATCGGATATCAATCTAATTGGAGTTTGAGCGCGAAAGGAAAGTGTCATGTGGTGCTTCTGTATTATATTCATTTTTTTAGTTTTTTAACGTTTTATATTAAATAATTTTGGTGGCATTTTATGTAATTTGATGCGTAGGAAGTATTGAGGTGTAGTGAATATGATATAACAGCTTCTTACATACGTTTTCTTTTTCTACTAAAATTCCAAAAAGATACCTTTAAGAGTGTGGCCATGGTATTGTTGAAGGCAACGATTTGACTTACTGACTTGACTTTAAATGAAGGACGATGACTTTAAATGAAGTAAATGTATAAACAAAGATTTGACTTAAAGGTCTTAGTAACCAAGCCATAAAATACAAAAAAAAAAAAAACAATCTGATTGCCAATATTGTCAAAAATTTGTCAAATATTGTATGTAAAATGTCCAGCAGCATCGCGACACTCGACAAAGTTGCGGTAGTTCTATAGGCAGCGCGACCGATGACGGTGTGTACTCCAGAGACCATAGACATCATCCATTGTCGGGTAAGTCTTGTAATATTTATAGCTTTATGGTTCATTGTGGAAGTAAAAACAGACCTTGTTTACATTACGTGTACGTCTCATAATTAATTAAATATAGTTTTAGTAGCGCGCGTCCAATTTATTTATGTCCATATCAGTGGTTTCACTGTATCATTTGAGGGGTTTATTGTATAAAGGCTTAGAACCCTTGCGTTCATTGTCTCTAGATACGGGCAACTGCCCATTCTGATATTGACGTCCTCTAGGGTTAGGGTAGGTAGGTAGGTTAAACCTATGGCATTTTGATTGGTCTCGACACACCAACGAACTATGCATATTTATACAATACATCATAGTACAAGGAAATGTCACGCGCGCTCGTAAATTTTATTATTGTAACAGAGAATATGTTAATTTCGATATCTTTTGCTAAAAACGTTAATTAAATTACACTAATCTAGGGGTCTCGAACAAACTATGACTTTGAAGGAAGTTCCTTTTATGTCATATTTAACTAAAAAGGTTTTTTCTTTAAACCACATTTTACGATATTTAGTTGTATAATTCCTTAAATTAGTGTAATATATTAACAATGTTATGTCGTACACTAAGTGTAAAAGGTCGTTATTATTAATGTTGTAATATTTAACAATCTCACCCATATTTAACATATATTGGTTATGTATCCGTGCAAATGTGATTAATTTCCTTTTGTTTAACTTCGATGTATGCTTGTCCCGAAATGATAGTAGTGGAAATGATGTCCCAAATATAGTGGTATGCATGATGTTCACCGAGTAGAACTTACAATAGGTACAATACGTTCCTGGGGATATCTAAAAAAAAAACATATTTGTAATTAATTACCATAATACTCCATATATAATAGTAATAATTTTATTTATATTTCACGAAGAATATTAGATATATATTTTGAAATATTCAGATCCAATTAGAGGAATCTGTTTTATATACACACTGTCTTTATGTAAAATTCGAACTATTTACGAATATACATAACATTAATACACTTTTTTAAAGATTATTATTTAATGTGGGAGTCCAGATGGGCGACTCAGTGGTCACTGCCCTGCTCTATGCAGATGATGCAGTCCTGCTGGCATAGTCAGCGACGGACCTGCAGACCCTAGTCGACACAATGACAGACGATTGTAAGAAAAGGGGTCTAAGCGTGAATGTGAGCAAAACCAAAATAATGGTCTTTGAAAGAGATGAAACCAGAACAGATGTAAGAGTAACAACAATAGGTAATGATGTATTGGAACAAGTGGATGAATTTGTATATCTTGGATGTGGATTTAGCCGAGATGGAAGGTACACCACTGATATAGAGTGAAAGCGCGAAATAGAGTGAGCGGAGCGTTGGGGCAACTTCCCAGTAGCCACCACCTCAGCCAGAAGGCACGTGTAGCAATACATAACGCAGTGCTTGTCCTAACATTACTATATGGAAGCGAGAGTTGGGTATGCAGAAAAGAGTATGAAAGTAAAATTAATGCGGTCGAAATGCGATCTCTGCGGAAAATCTGTTGAGTTAGGCTGATCGATCGCATTCGTAACGACGACGTAAGAGAGCGAGTAGGTATGAAAGAGACTATTGGTGTAAACATGCGAAAAGGAATGCTCCGATGGTTCGGATATGTGGAAAGAATGCCGAACGAACGTCTGGTTAAGAAGATATACAATGCGAAAGTGGAAGGATGTAGGTACCGGGGGAGACCGAGACTAACCTAGCTAGACTAGATCGGTCATGTACTGAAGGAAGGTGGAGTCAAGAGTCTCCGAAACCGGCGAGCGTGTATGAAGAGAATTATGAATATATATTGAGGAAGCGAGTGAAGTATGCAAGGATAGAGTTCTCTGGCACTCTGTTCTCTCTGCCTGCCCTGCAAAGGACATGGCGTGATGGTATGTATGTATGTATGTGTATTATTTAATGCTTAGATGGTACTTATGGCAACTTGTCCTTTAGTAATTAGTTACTGAATTCTAGGATGATCGTTATCCTAATAATTAAGATGTTACGTGTTCCTTTTAAAATAAAATTGAGAGGTATACCTCCATGGCAGGCGACATTTGCTCAACTATTATGTAGCTTAACAAATCAAAAGAGAGAGTGAACTCTATATGTATATATACGTATACGAAAATATTTTTTAATTATATTGGGCTAATACCAAGTGGAAATATCGTTTTTCCTGCGGTTGTGATTAATGGGTATATTAAACGTATTTACGATAGAGTAGCGAGTTATTATTGAATGTGGCGGGTTAGGTCCGCCGGCGTCGCTTGCGGAGCAACTGAAGCAAGTGCTCGCCGAGCGCGAGAGACGGCTGGCGGCCGGCTCGTCGCCACCTCACCCCGACCCCGTACAGCTCACTAATGACCTCGTCGACGAGATACGGCAGGCCGTCAGCGAGGCTAACGCACGAGGTTTGTATCGGTTGTAGGACGGAAGCCGCCCGCGTCGCGGCGATCAGCCTACATACTTGTTCACTTCTTAGACCATTAAATCACAAATTATTGCAAGAGACACTTACACATATACCTACATAGATAGTTTCACACCGAAATCAAGGCGTCTATTCTGGTAGCTCGTTCAATTGGCGGAGAAGGGTAAACGACGGGCTATGGGGTCCCACACCGCCTTTTCATCGCATAATGACCAGGTCTGTCAATGAAAATAGAAAATGTTAGTCTCGCTTCACATTTAAGTGGTTTTTTTTCTTTCGTTCAGCCAAGAAAACTTGTTTCAGCTGTAAGTTATCCACCTATTGTTGTATTCCATGTAAAAGATACGCAACTGTTAATTTCCCGATTGTATAAATGCCTCTTGATCAACAGGTCCATGGGATAATAATTTGGCGTTTGATTAAATACAACATTTTTACAACCGGCGTTGTAGACTAGCGTTACCTGTAAAATATGATTAAACCTTCTTTAAATATAACATAAAATATAAAAAAGTGACTCTGCTTTAATAAATAATCAATGGTGTCATGGATAACGCGAATTTATTCTATATCTTGATATCGAAGCTGCTATGAGTTATAACTAGTGCAAAAACATACGCCACATTGCGTGTGGGGACGGGATGAAAATAAAGTTTTCGTCATCCCTTACCTGCCCGTGGGAGTCATCTCAGGGTTTCAGGAATCGGCTGAGAGTCTCACCAAAAGAATGGACAGTAGCTATCTCTTGGGAAACATAATACCTACTGCGATCGCCAATAAGCCGCAAATGGCATTCGTATGATTAAGTGACAATTTTATTATACACTTGCAATTAACTGTCGTGATTAATGGTCTAAGAAAGTATCCACTCTATTTCAACAAATGATTTCTTCGCAACTGGACAAATCGCACCGTACTATATTTTTTCGTCCCACTTTTATAAGACTCCGCATATCCCAACTTACAAATATTGAGAATGAATTTGCTTGTACTTGTGTACGCCGTCGTTATTTTTTTTCAATCTGTGTCTAATTTTGTATAAGTTATGTGAATTGCGATTAGTTCTGTTGCGTCTGTATAGGCTACGCTTTCTGTGCAACGCCACTAACTTTCACTATGCTTGTATATATAGGTACTTCTTCAACTTTATTTCTAACTCTTTCTGTATTATAATAGATTTATGTAGTTTTAGTATATCATATTGTTTAATAATTCAATCAAACTATTGATAATGATATCTGACATTTATGTGGGTATTACAAATAATTTAGGAAACTTACCTATGCTACGTGACCTGTGAGCTGTTAAAGATGGGAGTTTTAAAAATTCCACTATTAGTCGTGGCAGGGGAGGGAGCTAGGTTTTCGTAACCTCAGTCATTTTTTTTTAAATGCATTCGTAAATAAAATTATTTGAAATCATATTAATGGATTAGTACATGAAAACTAGTGGGAGAAGGGGTGAATACTACTTTGGTCGCGGAGAAGGGGAAAGGGTAAAATATTGGAGAAAATATGGGTCTCGTAGTACGGTTATGTTCCATTGGCTCTCACCCCGTTTTAATTTAGTTTTTTTTCTGACTATTTTGATTAAAGTACAATAAATCTCTTAGAAATGTATCTATTAAAATAATTTTGACTAAAATACGGTTAAGTGGTTGGGGTTATGTGGTACTTAAATGAGTTCATTTATAGCAAATTTATTTGTGTATTAACATAATTTTAAAACTTATGTAAACATCTATTTCTATTACTTTAAGTTATTATTATGTAATTATAATATATATAATTTTGTATCTTATGTTGTTTGGCTTTCATATTATTTTCACGATTTTCTCGTCTTTCTGTTGGTGGAGCTAAAATATATTTTTTGCATGTATATACTCGTAGTGTGGATGGATGAAGTAATAAGTAGTTATAGTATTTTTATAGAATTTTGAACGTAAGTTATTTAAATACGCACTTTAACTGAATATTCGGCATTTTAATGACAGGACATTTATGACTTTTGACAGTACACCTATGTGAAATTTAAGCGTATTAAATAAGAAGGCTGTGATATGAAGATATGATTGGAGATACTCTTCCGCTTGGATAAGAAATGTTGTTATTGCAATAATGCCAGGCAATTAGTTAATTATTACCTGAGTAGTCTGTGTAGGCATTCTACATTTTTGCATGGGACATTGGTAATCAATGTCTTAATCCTTGCATGGGGCATTGGTAATCAATGTCTTAAGTTTTACAATATCTAAATCTTAATATAAGTAGCTATTGTTTGTAAGTTGTTAATGAATTGTATTACTATTGTATGAAAGGTTGTTTCTTATCATTGTATAATAATATATATTATCTTACTTATTCTTTATTTATGTTTATTTAACGTATAAGCTCTTTATCCTATAGTTAGTTTAATTACACAATTGTGGCAAGAACATAGTGATTACGGTCCTTCTTCTTAGTTAAGCTGCTGGTATTTATTTGATAGATTATGCTAGTTTACTTTTCTTATCTATAAACAATTGAATGCCGTTGTTATTTTCTTTTGTTTCCTTTCTTTTTTTGTCTAATCTCACTTGTACAACATGTAGGTAATGGTTCTGAGGTCGAAGTTATACCTTGTAATTTATCTTGTAGATCTTTCAATCAATTAAGTCTTAAACGTCTCAATGAGGTTGAGTGTGAAATTATATTATTGTGCACCGACAGTAAGTTTGATGGAAATGTAAATCCCATCGAGTTTATATTAGTCAGATCGTAATATGATTGTAGTAAAGAAAGCTCCGGCGTGTGTAGTCGGCGGCGAGGTGCCGTGGCAGCCGTTGTCCAGCGCCGTGTCGGAGGCCAGCCTGACGCCGCCGCCGGCCCAGCCTGGCACGCCCGCGACCCAGTACGTCAATCACTGGACTAAACAACAGGTAATTAAATATTAAGCTAATCAAACGTTTCATAAATTTTCACGAAAACCTGAGAACAAAAACCAAATAGTTCTTAATTTCTAATTTTTCCTAATGCATACATAACTTCAGCATATTGAATCGTAAATTGTTATTATCGCTTGCTCTGACCAGGGGTCTTGGAAATTTTCACACTTCAGGCCTGCTTAATGTATAGATTTTTAGACTAGATCAGTCTTTGAAAGTCAAATCTCACTTATAGGAATAGATCACGAAGTTGAAATTCGAAGACACACGTTCAATTATATATAATTCAAATTTTTATTTTCTCCTTCAACTCGCGCCTCAACAATATTAAAATCAAATGAGTACGTTAAAAATATTTCAGTACAGTTTGAATATTTTTTGTGGATTGTTCAAGATATTTTTATTTGAATTAATATATAACTGTTGCTTGCAGGTATGGCAGTGGGTATCAGGTTTGGGCGAAGGACTGGAACGTCATGCCGGCGCGTTCGCCGCACGGGGTGTGGACGGTGCTCTACTACTAGCACTCAGCTCTTCGGATCTGAAGTTACTGGGTCTCGGTGGCGACGATCGACGACGAATGAAACGCCGACTCAAGGAACTCCGCTCTGCATACGAGAAGCACCTTAAAGCGCTTAAAAAAGCCGAAAAGAAAGCTAAGAAGAAGTAAAATGACACAAATGCTACATGCCTTCACCAAAGAATGGTTCACTTCACATTAGCCAATACATTCACATCTTCAACATCACATTTGATTATTATTTCCTGTTGTTCCGGAACTAATAGTCACATAAGTTGTGCGATGCGGCGCTTACGCTTTGCCAAGTTTTCGTATATACATTTCATTTGAATTTTAGTAAACCCGCCATCTTGCCTCCTACCGTTAGAATCTGAGTTTTTAAATTAGTTAAATAAAAATAAGAATAAATAAAAATGTTTGCATGTTTGTGTTGAATTAAATCTAAGCACGTAACTACATAACTGATTTATCCTATTGATAACGAGGTGAAATAATATAATAATAATTTGATACTTTATCGCAATGGATCCTCATACGAAGGTGTGTGTTATTTTAAGCTTTTTCTTGAAGTGAAACTTTTATACTTTGAACTTCTGATCAGTAACGAAAGTTCGTGAGAAGTGTTTAAGCTACTTATATTGCTTACTTACGCGTATTTATACACAATTTGAAGTGAAAAGTGTGAAACGATCTTGAGAAGAGTTAGACATACACCCTTCTCTCTTTCGCAATTTTCTATAAATAAATCAACCGAATAATCTATGTTATTTAAAAATTATTGATGAATAATTAAAACGTTTCCCTGTAACACTAAAGTTTCACTTCTATTGTGTCTTTACGACATACCTGTATAGTTTTTTTTTATAAAACACAGCTATACATATATTAAAAGTACCTGTGAATATATAACTAATAGATAGTGCAGAATAATATAATAATTGTTATGATTGTGTGGATTGTAATGGATTATTAAATTTTTATGATCCTTTCACTAAGAAGTTGTGAGTGAATTTACTATATTTGAGTTGGTGAGTGGTATGAAGCTTGTGTCTGATAGCATAGAGAGTGCCATCTGATCCATAGCTTAAAGACTAGTGACGTTAGTGCCGCTTCAAATGAAGAAACGAATATTATTAATCGAAAATTTAGATCATAAGCGTATGTCGAACAGGACGGGCGTAAATAACCTCTATAACATGATTGCTGTCTGATATAATATATTCCCATGTGTATCATTAACAGATATTATCGTTACGTTTCTTCATCGTTCCTACATTTTGTATTAATTGTGTCAGTTTTTTCTTGAAGTTCTAAATCACATGGACTGTAGGGAATATACTGGCTCAATCTAGTCATAAGGTGAATTAGCTGCTCTAAAGTCATATTATGAATTAATGTAAACGTTTTTTTTTCTTAGAAATTTTCAGGTATTTAAGATTAGGGCTTAATTCTCTTGTAAGTATAATTAATAGTTATAATCACCATATAATAATAATAATAATAATGAGATTTTAAAGCGATAATTTATTTTATAATTGTAGCCAATACAATGCAATTTGAAATTTGATCATAATTTGGCATTTATTTATTATTATCAAATATATGCACTCGTTCGTGTGGTGACTGAACAGTAATACATTTCACCACCCCTTTTCCTTGCCTGTGGATATAGTAAAAGACAACAAAGGTATACCTTGACACGAAAAACTATATTAAACCGTCTGATCAGTATGGTATAGTAGGTCAATTTCCCTCCCATTTTGGAGAAGGCCGGATCCCAACACTGGATCGTATTTAGGCCCAGAAAAGAAACGGAATATGCACAAAATGTACTTAGTAATATAGTGACTGATTGTATTCTATTGTCTCCAGTTTATTAATGTATTTGAAATTATATAGAGAATTTCAATCATTCATGAAACATAATTGTTGTGATCTCATTTCACGTAAGAGTACCAGTATCTTCCAGAACTTAAGTAATATACGGTAAATATCTGTTATCATACTAATATGGCCTCTTTTAGGATGTCCGCATAAAAGTACCATAAGTTTAATGAAGGATAGATGACGTGTTCGTTCCTTCGAATGATTTTATTATCCCATCGATAAATTGCATTGATTTCAATTGGGACTTTATTCTGACATTCTAAAATGAACTCGTAATTCAATATGAAATGCAAATCAATATTTATACACATATATATAATACATTCCAATAAATTAATATCTTGATAAAGTTGTCTGTGTGAGATTTCGATCATTTATATGAGCTTTATAGATATTTTAGGCGACATACATCATTATGGTTTAAGGAGTCTTGCCCAATACATCGTTTCATACCATGACCCTCCTAGGAAGGAGTCGGACACAGAATGAAATGTCACGGATTACTATGCCCACTAGAATAGAGCGTAGCGGCCCCGGCAGTATACACTCTACTTGCAGATCCGTGCATGGCACGCCACGGTCTTGATCTGTAATGAACCTAGGCTCATATTTTTAATTTAAAGAATATTTTTTGCCCTATACGTTCCTAGTAGTCAAAGTATGAAACGGTGTAATAGGCGTGCTTCTTTATTTAACGAATAAGTGTTACTCTCTGTGTATTTATGTGTGGTTTTTGTCCCATAAATTTCATGTAAATACAGTCTCGGCTAGCTAAAATATGGAGACTATGAGTGTGAACTTGTTGACACCATAATGTGTGACTTGAATGTACGTTGAGCATTTAGAATTGTGTCTAAGATTTAATATATAAGTCCTTTGCCAAAATTGATCAGTACTTTGTTTAATGTTGTTGTTTTTTTTTTTATTATTTACAGTTTTCATTTATTATTATTTAAATATATTTATTTTGGGACCAAATTAATTTATTATGAACTAATTATGTATTTGGGTGTGTGTTCAAGTGAAAGATTTTTATTTATAATTTAATAAACAAACCAAAGTCTACATCACATTGTTTTTTACTGGTTCTTTTTATCATGTATTTATATTTTGTGAGAAAACAATGAAAATATAATCACCAATGTAGTTATTTGTTTTCTTGATGGTATTCTATGTTCATTCGTTTTGCACGCCTCAAATTTTAAGAAAAAAAAAGTATTTGACTTGATAGTAAGTGGTGGTATACTTTTAGATGATCAAACTTTAACTTTTCTTTAGATCATATTCATCCCCCTATTGGGCATGACCATCCTCCATAATATATTCCATTAGAAGATATTGACTTACAATATGCTGGCCGTCCATCAGTAAAATATTTCAAGGTTTTCTTAAGCACCTGCTTAAATCTTTTAGTTGCTTATACCCATGGAAAAGAAAGGGGTGATGACACATTAGTGTTATCACATGGATGACGCGCATTAGCTTAATAAAAAGTTGTGAGTAAATTTCTGTGCAAAAATTAAACTAAACCAAACATTGTAAATAAAAACTTTATTTATCAACTTTCTTTTGATTTTTAGGCTTTTTATTTCTATTCCTTTTTTTAAATTTCTTTTTGGGTGGTGGTTTTAAATCTTCATCATTTTTATCTTTATTGTTTTCTTCATCTCCATAACTTATAGTCACATATGCTCCCGGTTTCTTCTTAGGTAATGGTATGACTTCTTCTTCATCAGAACTGCCTTTATTTTCTTCACTAACAACTTCTTCTAATTTATCATCTGAGGCTTTCTCCTCTTTTTTAATAAGATGGTTTTGTCTATTCAAAGTTACACAGGTCACTCTACAAGCAGCATTGCAAGAACAAATTTCAACTAATTTTGATTCTTCTATTGACCAAACTTTAAGTTCACCTGAACTTGATGCTGAATACAATAATTCGTTTTCATAGTGCAATGACTTAACTCTATGTTTATGTGCTTTATATGTAAATGCATCAGTATCAGATACTGTAAGTGTGATTATATTTCCATTCTCTAATCCTATATACAGTCTTTCATCTGTTAACCATTGGACAGTAGTTGGTTTTGAATTGCATGTTATTCTTTTTTCTAATCCTGCTTTACTTATAGTCCAAACATCTACTGTCTGTTGTGAAACTAATGAAAATCTATCCCCACCTGGAGCAAACTTTACTTCTGTTGGCATCAACACACCTTTGCTAACAAGATTAATTGTAAATGCAGGGCGACCCTTTATTAAGTTCCATGTTCTTAATGTCCTATCACCTCCAATACTTAGAGCGAGTTTATCTGATGGATGTACAGCAATTGCGGTCACTGGTTGACCTAAAAAAAATAATATAAAATATATGAAAGAGTAAAGAGAAAAAAAAGAATAACATTTAATAATAATATAAAATATATAGTAGAATTAGAAAAGTGCCAATTAGATATATCACATGTTGATCTTGCTATGTGATAATTATAAAATTTAATATACCAAAATGTTTTCAAAACAAATTTGATGATGAATGACTGTTTAAAACTCACACAAAATATTCACTATCGAAATATAGCCCTTATTGTACACCCTTACATATATGAAACCCTTATACATACATACACATACATATCATCACGCCATATCCCTTGCAGGGTAGGCAGAGAGAACAGAGTGCCAGAGAACTCTATCTCTGCATACTTCACTCGCTTCCTCAACATTCATAATTCTCTTCATACACGCTCGCCGGTTTCGGAGACTCTTGACTCCACCTTCCTTCAGTACCTGACCGATCTGGTCTAGGTAGGTTAGTCTCGGTCTCCCTCGGTACCTACATCCTTCCACTTTCGCATTGTATATCTTCTTAACCAGACGTTCGTTCGGCATTCTTTCCACATGTCCGAACCATCGGAGCATTCCCTTTCGCATCTTTACACCAATAATCTCTTTCATACCTACTCGCTCTCTTACGTCGTCGTTACGAATGCGGTCGGTCAGCCTAACTCCACAGATTTTCCGAAGAGATCGCATTTCGACCGCATTAATTTTACTTTCATACTCTTTTCTGCATACCCAACTCTCGCTTCCATACAGTAATGTTGGGACAAGCACTGCGTTATGTATTGCTACACGTGCCTTCTGGCTGAGGTGGTGGCTGCCGAGAAGTTGCCCCAACGCTCCGTTCACTCTATTTCCCGCATTCACTCTTCGCTCTATATCAGTGGTGTACCGTCCATCTCGGCTAAATCCACATCCAAGATATACAAATTCATCCACTTGCTCTAGTACATCATTACCTATTGTTACTCTTACATCTGTTCTGGCTTCATCTCTTTCAAAGACCATTATTTTGGTTTTGCTCACATTCACGCGTAGACCCCTTTTCTTACAATCTTCTGTCATTGTGTCGACTAGGGTCTGCAGGTCAGTCGCTGACTGTGCCAGCAGGACTGCATCATCTGCATAAAGCAGAGCAGAGACCACTGAGTCACCCATCTGGACTCCCACATTCATATCGTTCAACCTTTGGAGACATTTATCCAGATATATGATAAACAGCCTGGCTGATAGAACACAGCCCTGCTTAACGCCGATATTGACGTCAAACCAAGGCGACATTCCATCATCCAGCCGCACACAGGCTCTACAGCCCATGTAACTGGATTGCACAGCCTGCAGCAGTTTACCGTTAATACCATACTCCCGTAAAATGTCCCAAAGTTCCTTTCGTACAACCGTGTCAAATGCTCTCTCTAGATCTACAAAACTGCAGAAAACCCTCTGACCTAGGGCCAGATGCGTCTCCACAATGTTGCGCAGAGAGAACACTTGATCCATGCATCCCCTTCCACTCCTGAAACCTCCTTGTGTCTCACACAGTAAACCATCCTCATTCTCCTTTCAATAATTTTACCATACACTTTTGCTGCCAAACTGGTCAAGCTTATGGCTCTGTAATTTGCGCAATCATAACGTGAACCCTTGTTTTTAAACAAAGGCACGATGACTGCGCTATTCCAGTCCCCGGGAACCATTCCCGAGCTCCAACATAAATTGAGGAGCAACAGGAACGCCTCCCGGACACAGGAGCCACCAAGCTTGATCATCTCGGCAGACACCATATCAATGCCCGCTGCCTTACCATTTCTCAAACTTCTTATCGCCCATTCAACTTCATCCATACTGATGCCATCGGAGGACGCCGTCGCCGAATGTTGATCTACTAGACCACATGCGACACCGGCGCCAATCGTAGCATCCGCATACATATCGCCAAAATATTCACTCCATCGGCTTAACACGTCTTGTGTTTGTGTAAGAATGTCTCCACCTTTAGACATTATTTTATTCATTCTGAAGGCTGACCAACCACCCCGAGACTTCTTCACCTCCCTCCAAAAGAGTTTGGTGTTACCCTCGAAGTTTTTGGTCAGCCTATCTTCTGCACTCATACTTGCTCTATCACGTTTCTCTTTCACTAAGGCCTTGGTGTCATTCTTACATTGCCGATAAATTTCTTTCTTCTGTTCAGTCATACTGTCATTCAGATTCAAAGAAGAGACATAGTCCAGCCACGCTTTCTTCTTTTGCTCTACGGAAGCTGCCACTTCCGCATCCCACCATGCATCACCATTTGTGTTTCTATGCTTCTTTGAACTTCCACATACTTCTTTCGCTGTGTCTACCATACTCTTTTTCAATACTCTCCAGCATTCTTCAATGTCCGATTGCGGCTGGCTTGCCATCGCTTGCCATCGTCAGCCGTTCTCGGACACCCTCTGCATACTTTTCTCTTACACACTCTTCTTGCAACCTTTCAACCTTTATTCTTTCAAGCCCTCCGAAGTGGACACGCTCTCGCCAGTGCCTCCACTTTCTGAACAGACCACTAAATCTCGCAATAACGAGATAGTGGTCCGTATTTACTGTGGGGCCCCTGTAGGCTCTTGCGTCCAATATTTTGCTTCGGAGGCGACTGTCTACCAAAATTAAATCTATTATACTTTTCTGTTCATTCCTTCTCCATGTATACATATGGATGTCCTTATGTTGGAAAAATGTGTTTGACACAATAAGGTTTCTCTCCATGCATACATCCGCTATGAGCCTACCTGCGTCGTTCACTGTCTTATCACCAAATGAACCAAGTACGTCCTCATAGTCAGGACGCTTGGTCCCCACCCATCCGTTCAAATCTCCGCATACAATCACGCGTTCACTGGTTTCTGCCATATCCAGAACTTCCCTAACATTATCCCAAAACTTCTCTAGGTCTGATGCCACCGAGGATCCTACGGGAGCATATGCTACAACCATGAATACCTTGGTGACACCAAGTTTTATACGGACCCAAAGAAGTCTGGGATCATACATTCCATAATCCTTCACACCTGAGGCCAAGCGAGAGGACAGCAGTACTCCTACCCCCATGCTGGCTCGATCGCTCTGTGGTACACCAGACCACAGAGCCATCGCGCCACCAGGAAGATCGCAAGCGTCGCTGCCCCTTCGCTTGGTCTCTGTTACACAGAGCACGTCTAGCTGTTTGTCCGCCATGACGGATATCAGCTCGTGCAACTTACCTTCCACACAACCTCTTACATTCCACGTGCCCACCCGGCACTCTGCTCTCCTCGACTCGCCTGACTGGGCAAGGCGTGATGGGTGGCGGCCCCCATCGCCGCAACTGCCGAAGTTCGTACAGACGGGGGCGGGTCGGTACGCGTCGCCTCCGGGGGACGCCCTAACCCGCATTGCGGTACGCATTTCGAGCCGGATTAGCAGTCTAATTAGACTGGCAGGGGACGCGAACGAGCACGCTCCGGACTATGCCCCCCATTACTGTATGTATAAGGTATTAACCCTTATACATGATAGGTAGAATAGATACTCCTATTCTAATAACAGATACCTGTTATTGTTATACAAGTAACAGCATAAATACAACTTAATACACCTATATATACCTAATACCTTTACAGTAGGAGGTGGTGACACTATTTATTTTTATTGGATTATTACTTGTTTTATCAGTTCAGGTAAAGCCATGAGACAAAAATATATAGTTGTAGTAATGATTGCTAGTGGTAGTGTTTATAGACACGCTCATAGTTGTATGGTAGTGATAGTAGTATTATGCCCAATTTAATTAGCCCAGGAGCTAACAATAGTTGGTAATTTACTGCTGTTACTGGATCAATAAATATGCTAATATTATTAAATTCAATGCAATTTAAAACAAATTTTATACTGGGTAAATTATAAACATCACATAATCTAGCACAAGATAAAAGATTACAATAAAAAGTGAAATGAAATCTTGTTTAAGAATTATTAGGTTTAAACTGTTGCCTAGCTTACATAGATGATATGTAAAAGGTTTAAGCCTGTGTGTAAATATGTGGGACTTGGAAATTACACAAAGTGTGAATGCCTACTTTGATGAAGGCGTAAATAAATATCAAGAATAAATACCTCCATGTGCCTTTTTCCATATCTTTTCAATTTGCCAGTTGCCAGTCCTGGTTACTATAATAGAACCGTCATCACTTCCAGTTAACAAATGTGTACCATTGTGAGTAAATGCAACTGTATTTATAGTGCCATCATGATTCATGAGGACAGTGTGCTCCTTCCGTGTCTTCAGATCTATGACAACTACTTTGTCGTCAGTGCCACCCGACGCAAGAAACTTGCTACCAGTTGATAGACAACGAACTGAAGCAGTATGAGAGTGCGTTGCAAATGTTTGTTTTAATTTCATATCCTGAAAGCATTTTATAATTTTTGAATAGATTCTTCCAATGCTAGATTTGTTAATAGCAAATTTAATATTTACCGTATTTTCTGTATGAACTGAGTAACCCAGTACGAAACCTTCGTAAGTACCCACTACTACCTCGTCCATTATTCCAGAGTAATATTATTTTCAAATAATTACGAATTATTAACCTATAATCACGTTTCAAAATCAAATGTCAAACGCTATTCTTTCTTAAGGAATTTTACAGCATGGTTACAATAACATAAATGGCACGTCATTCTTTTTCTTTTTTTGGTGTTTTAGCTGCAGATTAGACATACGCGAAACAGTACTTCACGAATTGATATGTTATGGTATATTTCGTGCCGAGTAATATTACATTTTACCATCACTTAACACCAGTGTTTCCACTTTTAGGGATTTCGCCCTTTTTCAGGGCGAAACTACTAATTTAAAATATGGTTTAGGGCTATTTAATATATTTAGGGTAATTTGGGGTAAAATGACCTGGTGAAAATCGCTGGGCGTCGTTGACTGCAGGTAGCACAGGACTGCACTCTGTGGCGTTACGCCAGAGTGCGGTGATATGAGAGAGGCCTACGTTCAGCAGTGGACGGTGATAGGATGAAATGATGATGATGATGAATTCAGATTTGACTTTAAAAATGTTTTCTATTTGATAAAATATGTTGACCCACAAATTGCACGACAGTTGGTAAATCGTTCTTTAAAGGATGTGTTCAGCCATTTCAGTTTTTTAAGTAAAAAATGTAATATACAAAAAGCAGATAGTGAATGGCGTCAACAAGCCCTTATTGAAGCGAATTATTTCAAGGTAAAAAGTGAAAAAGAGGTCACAAAATTACCAGCGGAAGTATACTGGAATAAAGTGTTGAGCTTGAAAGATCATTTTGGAACTTACAAATACCAAAACTGCGAAGTTGTGATTTCACTTCTATTAGCACTGCCATCATCGAATAATGAGGTGGAAAGATTATTAAGTATAATAAAAAATGTAAAACTTATTAAAGAAATAGGCTTTACAATGAAACCCTCAACGGTTTGTTGCATACCAAACTACGAGTAGGTATGACAGGCTCGATTTTAGAACCCAACAGACAAATATTGAATGCAGCTCAAAAACTTAAGCAGTGTTCAGCATCACATTGTTCACCATCTACTTCTTCCACAGATTAAAATGAATACTTCTTATGATTAATTGTTTACTACCTCTTATTAATAGACGAAAATTAAAATAAATATTCAAACCATCAAGTTTTGTTTTATTTTGAACTCATTTAAATTTTGCGCCCTAAATCAAGGATTTTCGGAGAATAATTAAGGTATTTAGGGCAATTAATAGAAAAATCTAGGGTAAAACTAAAAACTGATAGTGGAGACACTGCTTCACACATGACATTTCATGTTGCGTAATGCGATAGCGCCCTATAGCTCCAGTTGACTCCCTGACTCTTAATTTATAGTATATTATCTATGTCCCTGACCGAGCAAAACGTTTAGAATTTTCTTTTGTTATCGACCGCAGGCGCAGCGCAGTCCAGTCGTTCTATCCCTTTCACTCTCCTGAAAAGACACACAGTGCGTTTGAGAAATAGATAATCAAATTACCTAACATTGCAGAAATGCAGAACGAACAGTACACAGGCGTTCGCATCATGTTTAATGTGATGTGTGATGTTTAATTTAGTCGCGTAATGTGTGATGGGGCAGTACGCGATCGGGTAATATTACGTGTGATACATCTCTCGCATTACTTACACTATCATGTCTACCGCAGATGGCATTCCAAGTTAAGCCTGGACCCTGGACTATATGTGAGCAATGAGGGCTCTCAACCCGGAAGTAGGTCATTCGTTAATTCTTACCTTACATATTTTTATCCTGCACATAGTGATTAGAATTAAGTTATACAATCGAATCTTAAAAGCCGAGAAAATACTAGAAAGCTAACCACAATGGTTCGATTTCGGTAGAATATTTTTCCATGAAGTAAAGCCTATCTGACTTCCGTTATCCGCAACCTAAAAAGGTTTTGGTATGTGGTAGACTTTGTAGTCGTTACTTTGAAACTCTTTACAGTTTCATATTATTTTAAATAATATTATTTATTATTAGATTATTTATAGAAAGTAAAACATTCTATCGCTTCTGAAGTTATTATTATTTTAAAAGATAATATTCTATTCTTTCTATATTCTTTCTTTAATAGTGGTAGGACCACGCTGTTGACGGTTCTCTGTCTGCAGTCGCGGGCTGGTCCGTCCGGAGGACGTATGAGTAATAGCAATGTGCTATTGCGCTTCGTTCGGTGAGCAAGAGAGCTGGAAGCCCAATTGGTGGGTGGGTTTGGGGTTTATATTGGTAGGCAGCGGCCTAGTTATAGCCTTGGTATTGCAAAGGTCCATGGGCGGCAGTGACACTTAGCATTAGGTGTGCTGCTTGCTCGTTTGCCACCATTAGCAATAAAAAAAATTATATATCAGAATACTTGGCATTTGATTATATCTCCTGTCATTTTCAATGGACTTTTGACGGGAATTTGAAAACGTCATGTGGTGCTCTTGTATTATATTTGATATCTTAGTGTTTTAACGTGTTATATTAGATAATTTTGATGGCATTTTATGTAATATGAAGCGGCGGAACTACTGGGATGTAGTGAATATCATATAAAAGTGCTTTACAACTTTTCGTTTTCCGTCAAAATTCTCACAATATACCATTAACAGTGTGGCCATTGCACTGTTAATGGCGACAATTTGACTTAGACAATGACTAACTTGAAAGACTAAAAACGTGAAAATATTTATAACTTGAAACTGGCACCAATAGCTCGTATATGTAGCTGATTGCCAATATATAAGAAGAAGAAGTAATTTTCAATTTAACGTTTCTTCTTCTTATATATTGGCAATCAGCTATAGATTGTCTAAGTCAAATTGTCGCCATAAACAGTGCAATGGCCACTGTTAATGGTATCTTGTGGGAATTTTGATGGAAAACGAAAACGTTGTAAAGCACTTTTATATGATATTCACTACATCCCAGTAGTTCCGCCGATTCATATTACATACAATGCCATCAAAATTATCTAATATAACACATTAAAACACTAAGATATCTTCTTCTTCTTTTTCTTATATATTGGCAATCAGCTACTTATATGAGCTATTGGTGCCAGTGTCAAGTTATAAATATCTTCACGTTATTAGTCTTTCAAGTAAGTCATTGTCTAAGTCAAATTGTCACCATTAACAGTGCAATGGCCACACTGTTAATGGTATCTTGTGGGAATTTTGATGAAAAACGAAAACGTTGTAAAGCACTTTTATATGATATTCACTACATCCCAGCAGTTCTGTCACATTACGTTACATAAAATGCTATCAAAATTATCTAATATAACACGTTAAAATACTAAGATATCGAATATAATACAAGAGCACCACATGACGTTTTCAAATTTCCGTCAAAATTCCCACTAAGACATCGAATATAATACAAGAGCACCACATGACGTTTTCAAATTCCCGTCAAAAATTTCATTTTAAAGTTTAATTTAATTGTTTTTGTAACATCTTTTAGTTTGTGTGTCTTTATGTTTTCAGTCCTTATTCTATCGGATAGGTACCTAATCTTTTTACCAAATTTGTAACTTTTTATGTTCTGGTATTATAAAAAAAATAAAGTAAAGTATGGTTGAAGGTTATTAATAAAATATGTGTATTATAAATATCATTCCATTTCCAGGCCATCTTACATGTTTTAACACAAATTGTCCTATTGTCGTAGATGATTTTGCGTTTATATAGTATTATATCGATATAATACTATATATCATGTCGATAAGTAGTGATGATTTTAAAATTATGCATTAACGAAGGATCATGGAAGTAATAAGTACTCTGTACAACAGGAATGAGCTGTTGTCGCAAAATTGAAGCCGAGCGAGAGCTCAGAACTGTACCTTTTATCCCTCTCTGGCGATGGTGACCATATTGAAATATGATTTAAGGACAATAATTATAAAAAATATTTGTGATCTGACGTCAGCAGATCATTGCTTCAGTTGGATTTTAATCGAAGATGCTAATTATAAACTTGCCCTTTGTGGCACTATACATTTCCTGTCTTTGCTTGCTTTTCACACTCGCGTCATATAGATAGGTACTTATCTACTGGTCCTTGTGGGACACGACATGCAGCTGGACTGAGATAAAATTACGATAAGGTGGTGTGTGGTATATTTAATTAAGAAAAAACAGTTAAGTTTACATTTAAGTTTAATTCTAAATCAGACATTGCTAAATAAGACAGTCTTGTGAAGTTTCTGCCGCAAAACCAGCTTATTCCTTATATGTTTCATTGATTCTAATTTTGCATTGAGTTAAACGTAAATTGAGATATGAATTCGCTAACGCCTTCATCAATAGAATATCATGTGGATCTTCAAATATAGATTGAGGAGGGTGTGCTGATTCTAACGATGTATGTAGTTTGCTATAAAATTCTCGGACGACATACCTACATGATAATTTTATTTTTGTTTACGTTTTTTAACGATTGATTTAATAATGTAATAAACGGTGTTCTATGGTGTTGTGATCCAATAACACCACACAATTTGAACAAGAAATTTTGTGAATCATCCCATTCACGATATATCCAGCAATATAAAAAATAATGTTCAGTTTAAAATCTGAAACACAAGCGTTATCTACGAGATCTAACAAATCATCTATTGATGTCGATCATGTCGACTGATCTTTATTACATTCTTCCACAATAGCTTTCTTTTTGTTCCTAAATTTTCTAAAGAACTTAATGTTAGGGACATTAAGATCTTTAGGAAATTTGAAATCTAAACAAAGTTATTTCCATAAAAAAATAAAAAATATATAGGTATTTAAGTATTCAATCCTAGTTCAAGAACAAGTAACTTAAATTCCTATATAGGTATTTAAGTTACTTGTTCTTGAACTAGGATTGAATAGTCATGCATGGTCACCGTAATTCTTCACTAACAAATTATGTTATTATTATTATTTACGATTTCATGTGGGGTTGTTAGGTCAGGTATCCGTATTTCATACATATAAAAGAAAACCTATAACCCAATCGCAAAATGTTTGCGTTAATAAGGTTTTACACTTAGCAACAAATAATATTGCTTTAATATGTCGGTAATAAATTATTATTTATATCTAAAAACATTTTAGAAGTAAATGTTTTTACTTCATTACATTACATCAATCGCATATTTTTCTACCAACAAATTGATTGGATTGGATTGAAATCAACTTTTTTTTTTTTTTTTTTTGTTGTGGCTCTGTTTATACTTAAGCCAATGTCAAAGTTAAGTTGCAGTTTCTTCTTCTTCTTCTTTTTATGTATTGGCAATCAGCTACTTATACGAGCTATTTTTGCCAGTGTCGAGTTATAATTATCTTCACGTTCTTAATCTCTTCAAGTTAGTCATTGTCTGTCAGTCAGTCGAATTGTCGCCATCAACACTGCTATGGTGACACTGTTAATGGTATGTTGTAGGAATTTTGATGGAAAACGAAAACGTTGTAAAGCACTTTTATATGATATTCACTACATCCCAGCTGTTCTGTCACATCATATTACATAAAACACCATAAAAATTATCTAATATAACACGTTAAAACACTAAGATATCGAATATAATACAAGAGCACAACATGACGTTTTAGATTCGCGCCAAAAGTCCGAAATCAACTTAACTCTGGCAATTCTAAGTCCACTGCTGGGGGGGCACAGTTAAAACATTACTTATTTTTACTGATCGTCGCGCCGCCTACAGATTGTTTGTACAAACATAGCTGCCATTTTGTTGTAATTGTCAAAAGTTTGACAACTGAGAATTGTTATTTTTTTGTTCCTAGCGTATGTACTTATTGTCAATAATCTATTTTCGGTTATTAATGTTCGTTCTGGAAATTATCTCAATTTTCATTCTTAAGTTTATACTATTGCCGTTTCGTTAACGGCTGATATGTTATTTTTATATTTCAGGGTAGGTTTCATAGTAAAGAAAAATCCTATATAATTACATACACACAATATGTAGATACGTAGGTATATATCAAAGAGTAAAGTTATTAAACTGAAAAAGAGTGGCAACTCGATGATAAAATATGCATGTATGGAAAGTGCTGCCACCCAGAGCTTAGGCGGTGAACTAAAGTTGAAGTAATATATATACATATCTACATGTGTATGTGTAATTACATAGAATTTTCTTTTACTATGAAAGCTACCCTGAAATATAAAAAATAACATATCAGCTGATAACTAAATAATAATAATATCAGCCTAACAATGAAACTTGAGATAATTTTCAGAAAGAATATCAATAACCGAAAATAGATCGATGACAATAAGTACCTATGCTAGGAACAAAAAATAACAATTCTCAGTTGTCAAACGTTTGACAGGCAGGACAAAATGGCAGCAGTTAAGTTTGTACAACCAATCTGTAGGCGGCGCGACGGTTAGTAAAAATAAGAAATGTGTTAAGTGTGCCCCCCCAGGTATATATGTATATTACTTCAACTTTAGTTCACCGCCTTAGCTCTAGGTAGCAGCACTTTCCATACATGCATATTTTACCATCGAGTTGACACTCTTTTTCAGTTAATATAATTTTACTCTTTGGTCCACTGTTAGAACGGGACACAGGGTACACTGGTTGCCCTCTCACTCCGCTTCATTTTTATTTTGCGCGCAACAAGACTTACTACCTTAGCATAAGGTTTTATTTTCTTTATTTTTGCTGCAAGATGCACAGATAGAGCTCATTCCTGTTGTACAGAGTACTTATTACTTCCATGCGAAGGATACATTAATCAAATTATGACAACGTTCAATTTTCATAAGTTTTGATAATGAGAAGATAATGATTAATATAATGCTATGGAATATAATGTTGAAAATCAAAGTATTTGCACTTTAAAATTATATTTAAGACTTAATTAAATAATTTTGATGTCATTTTATGTAATGCAATGTAGAGAAAGTGCTAAACGCTATCGGTGTGTAAAGTGAAGTAAAAGATGTGTTTTCATGTTTCGCCAAAATTTTCCAGTGTCACATTTAACTGCATAGTTAGGGTTCACTTAAAGGTAACGATTTGATTTATTAATGTTAGTAGTTAGGAGCACGGTACTCGTTACGAAACTCAAGATTATTCTATGATATATGAAGAAAGTGATATAAGATTTAAATTACTGAAATTTTTAGCATTTAATATGCTTAATTATTTTATAAAATCCGATTACGAAATGAAAAATGATGTCGCAAGCGGGATTCGAACCCGCGTCTATTGGGATTCCGGCCCAATCGTGCTGCCACTGCACCACCGCGACTAATTGTAGGACATGCAAATTTCACTCCGTATTATATTTACGTCTTAAGGTGACGGTATGCTATCTACCCGACAATGTTTACACATTGTTATAGGCTCAATACTTCAAACTTTACAGTTAGAATTGTATTAAACGATGACACAACCTTGTTATTTAAATTACTGAAATTTTTAGCATTTAATATGCTTAATTATTTTATAAAAGCCGATTACGAAATGAAAAATGATGTCGCAAGCGGGATTCGAACCCGCGTCTATTGGGATTCCGGCCCAATCGTGCTGCCACTGCACCACCGCGACTAATTGTAGGACATGCAAATTTCACTCCGTATTATATTTACGTCTTAAGGTGACGGTATGCTATCTACCCGACAATGTTTACACATTGTTATAGGCTCAATACTTCAAACTTTACAGTTAGAATTGTATTAAACGATGACACAACCTTGTTATTTAAATTACTGAAATTTTTAGCATTTAATATGCTTAATTATTTTATAAAATCCGATTACGAAATGAAAAATGATGTCGCAAGCGGGATTCGAACCCGCGTCTATTGGGATTCCGGCCCAATCGTGCTGCCACTGCACCACCGCGACTAATTGTAGGACATGCAAATTTCACTCCGTATTATATTTACGTCTTAAGGTGACGGTATGCTATCTACCCGACAATGTTTACACATTGTTATAGGCTCAATACTTCAAACTTTACAGTTAGAATTGTATTAAACGATGACACAACCTTGTTATTTAAATTACTGAAATTTTTAGCATTTAATATGCTTAATTATTTTATAAAATCCGATTACGAAATGAAAAATGATGTCGCAAGCGGGATTCGAACCCGCGTCTATTGGGATTCCGGCCCAATCGTGCTGCCACTGCACCACCGCGACTAATTGTAGGACATGCAAATTTCACTCCGTATTATATTTACGTCTTAAGGTGACGGTATGCTATCTACCCGACAATGTTTACACATTGTTATAGGCACAATACTTCATACTTTACAGTTAGAATTGTATTAAACGATGACACAACCTTGTTATTTAAATTACTGAAATTTTTAGCATTTAATATGCTTAATTATTTTATAAAATCCGATTACGAAATGAAAAATGATGTCGCAAGCGGGATTCGAACCCGCGTCTATTGGGATTCCGGCCCAATCGTGCTGCCACTGCACCACCGCGACTAATTGTAGGACATGCAAATTTCACTCCGTATTATATTTACGTCTTAAGGTGACGGTATGCTATCTACCCGACAATGTTTACACATTGTTATAGGCTCAATACTTCAAACTTTACAGTTAGAATTGTATTAAACGATGACACAACCTTGTTATTTAAATTACTGAAATTTTTAGCATTTAATATGCTTAATTATTTTATAAAATCCGATTACGAAATGAAAAATGATGTCGCAAGCGGGATTCGAACCCGCGTCTATTGGGATTCCGGCCCAATCGTGCTGCCACTGCACCACCGCGACTAATTGTAGGACATGCAAATTTCACTCCGTATTATATTTACGTCTTAAGGTGACGGTATGCTATCTACCCGACAATGTTTACACATTGTTATAGGCTCAATACTTCAAACTTTACAGTTAGAATTGTATTAAACGATGACACAACCTTGTTATTTAAATTACTGAAATTTTTAGCATTTAATATGCTTAATTATTTTATAAAATCCGATTACGAAATGAAAAATGATGTCGCAAGCGGGATTCGAACCCGCGTCTATTGGGATTCCGGCCCAATCGTGCTGCCACTGCACCACCGCGACTAATTGTAGGACATGCAAGGAATCCCAATAGACGCGGGTTCGAATCCCGCTTGCGACATCATTTTTCATTTCGTAATCGGATTTTATAAAATAATTAAGCATATTAAATGCTAAAAATTTCAGTAATTTAAATAACAAGGTTGTGTCATCGTTTAATACAATTCTAACTGTAAAGTTTGAAGTATTGAGCCTATAACAATGTGTAAACATTGTCGGGTAGATAGCATACCGTCACCTTAAGACGTAAATATAATACGGAGTGAAATTTGCATGTCCTACAATTAGTCGCGGTGGTGCAGTGGCAGCACGATTGGGCCGGAATCCCAATAGACGCGGGTTCGAATCCCGCTTGCGACATCATTTTTCATTTCGTAATCGGATTTTATAAAATAATTAAGCATATTAAATGCTAAAAATTTCAGTAATTTAAATAACAAGGTTGTGTCATCGTTTAATACAATTCTAACTGTAAAGTTTGAAGTATTGAGCCTATAAAAATGTGTAAACATTGTCGGGTAGATAGCATACCGTCACCTTAAGACGTAAATATAATACGGAGTGAAATTTGCATGTCCTACAATTAGTCGCGGTGGTGCAGTGGCAGCACGATTGGGCCGGAATCCCAATAGACGCGGGTTCGAATCCCGCTTGCGACATCATTTTTCATTTCGTAATCGGATTTTATAAAATAATTAAGCATATTAAATGCTAAAAATTTCAGTAATTTAAATAACAAGGTTGTGTCATCGTTTAATACAATTCTAACTGTAAAGTTTGAAGTATTGAGCCTATAACAATGTGTAAACATTGTCGGGTAGATAGCATACCGTCACCTTAAGACGTAAATATAATACGGAGTGAAATTTGCATGTCCTACAATTAGTCGCGGTGGTGCAGTGGCAGCACGATTGGGCCGGAATCCCAATAGACGCGGGTTCGAATCCCGCTTGCGACATCATTTTTCATTTCGTAATCGGATTTTATAAAATAATTAAGCATATTAAATGCTAAAAATTTCAGTAATTTAAATAACAAGGTTGTGTCATCGTTTAATACAATTCTAACTGTAAAGTTTGAAGTATTGAGCCTATAACAATGTGTAAACATTGTCGGGTAGATAGCATACCGTCACCTTAAGACGTAAATATAATACGGAGTGAAATTTGCATGTCCTACAATTAGTCGCGGTGGTGCAGTGGCAGCACGATTGGGCCGGAATCCCAATAGACGCGGGTTCGAATCCCGCTTGCGACATCATTTTTCATTTCGTAATCGGATTTTATGATATAAGATTGTTAATCAATCTTATATCACTTTCTTTTCATTTCATTCAGATTTATTAATTCAATAATGTATGCGACTGAAGGGCTTTGTATCCATAAACATGAATAAGATTATTTAAAAATAAAGATACGACAGACAACGACAGAAAAACTTGACAGCGTCAAGGCAGAACGAAATCTACCTTTACTATTTCAGTTTTTTTTTATAGAAGTCGAATGTATAAATGTGTAATTAAGATTTAATTACTTAAAATTTGTTTGATTCGTTAGCACGAACATATTATCATTCTGGTAAGTATAATTATAAATGTACATTTTCTGATTATAGCCGTGTTTTATAGTGATATTTTACTGGCGCTATCGATCTCCGTGGTTGGCATTTATTTGCAAATGTGATTATTTCAAAGGATTCCCAAAAGAGGACTTATTTAGACATCTACAAGATGGATTTGGCGGAGACAATGAAGAGTGTACTGGCTAAGAGCACGGGCAGTTCTAGCGGTGCGGCGAGCACATCCAGCACAGCGACCCCTCACGGTGCTGAAGGATATGTGACAGAGAAATTGTATATGTTACTACAGCTATACTTACAGAATAAAGGCTGGAGCCCCAGTATAGAACTTTTACAATGCTTTAGTGATCTCAAGGAATCATCAATGCTGCCAAGTGCTGCTTATTTGCAGTAAGTGATTTTATTTTAGTAGATGTCTCTGTAATCAACTTTATCTCTAATCGTAATATGTTTTGTGAACTTTTTTTACCCCCAAATGATTTTTATATAATGTAATAATGTGTCAACAGAATGATGGCATCAAGAGTGGGTTTAGACACACAAGGGAGACTAATATTACGTGAAAATGGTAAAATTATATTGCCATATGAACATTTTGCCAATGCTGTGATGTTAAAACATATGAATGGGCCTCATGGACTTCATTTAGGGTTAGAAGCTACTGTCAGAGCTGTGAGTATTATATAGTTAATATATTAGTTGCAACTAATATAAGTGACATTCACATATCTTGGTTTTAGTTTAAGGCTACATACCTGAAAATACATACATACATAGCCTCACGCCTGTTTCCCAGAGGGGTAGGCAGAGACTACGGGTTGCCACAAACCACGATCCTGGCATACTTCCATCGCTTCATTCACACTCATAATAGTCTTCATGCATGCTCTACGATTACGCATACTCTTAATAAGACATCTCGTCAACACATCTCCAACTTGGTGCAGAAAAGTATGACGTGGTCTCCCCCTTGTATTCGTCCCATTCACGCTTGCTTTATATATTTGCTTCGTCAACCTCTCGTTACTCATTCTTTCTAAATGTCCAAACCACCTCAGTATACTCTTTTTGATCTTTGTCACTACTTCTTCATTCACACCACAGTGCTCTCTTATAACACTATTCCTAATTTTATCTTTCATACTTACATCACACATACTACGAAGAGCTCTCATCTCTACAGCATTTATTCTACTTTCATGTCTTCCCTGCCAAATCCAACTTTCACTACCATACATGAGAGTAGGTACTAATACTCCCTTATGTACAGCTAAACGTGCCTTTTTGGACACTTTTCTGCTTTTCATAAATGTGTATAGTGCCCCATTCACTCTATTACCAGCATTTACTCTTCTTTCAACATTATCATCATTTTTACCATCTCTAGTAAACAAAACACCCAAATATAAAAATTCTTTCACCTGTTCCAGTTCCTCACCATTTATAAAAATGTTACATTCCGTCATACATTTATCCTTTTCAAAAACCATAATTTTCGTCTTACTTACATTTACTTTCATACCTTATCTTTCAAAAGCTTCATGCATAGTAGTTACCATCGCCTGCAAATCTTCTGCCGATGATGCAAGTAATACCTGATCATCGGCATAAAGAAGACATTTGATAAGTAACTCATTCATTCGTAAACCACAATCATTATTTTTCAGATCTTTCAAACAGTTATCCATGAGTAGGTTAAACAGCCACGGGGACGCTACACATCCCTGTCTAACACCTTTATCGATATTAAACCATTCCGTGTAGGCTCCGTTTATTCTTACGCACGCCCTGGAATCCTTATAGATGGATTTCAACGTGTGAATAAGATGGCTGTCCACCCCATACATAGACAGTACCGACCACAGTTCATTCCTCCTCACTTTGTCATAAGCTTTCTCCAAATCAATGAATGCACAAAAGATTTTCTGACCTTTAGCCAAAAATTTCTGCGTCATGCATGTTAAGGAGAAGACTTGATCCGTACAACCCATACCTTTTCGAAAACCCGCTTGTGCATCCCATATTTTCTTGTCAGTTACTTTCACTACTCTTTCAATCAATACTTTCGCATACAGTTTGCCGACTATGCTAAGGAGGCTTATGCCCCTGTAGTTCCTACAATCTTGCTGCGAACCTTTTCCTTTGTACAAAGGTACAATTACAGCCTTACACCAGTCGTCAGGTACTTGGCCATTAGTCCAGCAGAGATTGAAGAGCTGGTATAGCATGTTAGCTATGATATCCTGTCCAGCGGTCAGCATCTCAACTGTAATCCTGTCGTATCCTGCAGATTTACCCGCTTTCATACCTTTCAGTGCGTTCATAATTTCCACCATAGTAATACATTCTCCATCCTCAAGATCTCTTTCACTCTCAAATGATAGATCTTGTGGCTCTTCTCTTTCAAATAAGCTTTCAAAATACTCCTTCCATCTCTCTAGTACACATTCTTCTCTATTCACTATCCTTCCATACTTATCCCTGATCGAGGCAAGCTCTGTACTTTGAACTTTACCTCGAGCTGATCTTATGGATTTCCAGAAAACCTTTAAGTTAGATTGGTAATCCTGCGATAATCTTCTATCATACTCGTCTTTCTGATCCTCTTTCTTTTTTCTGACAATTTCTTTCACTTCTCTTTTTCTTCTCTTGTACTCTTCTTTGGCTATGTCTATATCATGAATCGTTGCTTTCTCTATTCTCTCAGTGGCTCTGATAGCAAGCCAATCTATCCAGGCTTTCTTCTTCTCACAAACTGCACTCTGCATATCTTTATCCCACCATATATTCTTCATCTTATTTACTTTCCTTCTTCTGGTCACGCCACATGTTTCTGTAGCAACATTTACCACATTTTCTTTAAAAGTCTTCCATAATTCTTATTAAAACCTTTTCGCCTTAAACTAAAACCAAGATATAAGAAATATCTCAGAAATAGCATTTAAAATGGTTTAAATAGTAAATAAGGTGTAATTGGTACTTAAAACATGGTTTTTTTGATAGTGATAATGATAAAATTGAGGTGTGATCGCATAGTTAGCAAACAATTTTGTGATAGCAACCAATTGTCACACAATTATGCTTATGGCAATTTATGACCTATCTCTGGGACTAATGACACAACACATTCCCACCACTGTTTCTCCTGTAAGTGAAGATCCATAGTGGTTTTCTTAAATGACACTGAAGTTTAACCCTCAGGAAGTCCCAGACAATGCCAAGTCCCTTATATCTGACATTGTATAGAGAGAATAATATTGGCATTGTATAGAATGTCTGTGCACATTTATGTATATCATTCATGTTAGTTTTTACGGGAATATGAAAGAGTAATGTGATGGTCTTCTATTATATTAAGATTATATTTAATATATGGAATACCATATCTTAGTGTTTAAATAATTTTGATGGTATTTTATGTAATGTGATGCAGAGGAAATGCTGGGGTTTAGTGAATAGGATATAACAGTGCTTAACATATGTTTTGTTTTTCACCAAACATACTGGAAGACTACTATTAACAGTGTGGCCATGTCACTGTTGAAACTGACTTATTTATGCACAATAACTTTAAATAACATTATAATTTAAACCAATGAAGCCTTGGCATACAGGTCTACGTCTCATATAATTCCTTAAAAAAGTTAATACTTCATGTTAGAAGCTTCAGAAGGTATATATCAACAGTGGAAATGAGAAACAAATGTTGTGTTGCATTAGTTTTTCTTTCTACTATTAATATATGTACCTACTTTTTGTCTTATTGAACTCGAAGGTGTATATCTTCATTTGAAATGCTTTTATTAAGACATTTAGTTCCTTACAAGAAATACACTATAGGTTACCAGGAAGAAATTGATTATAGCGATAAGACTGCCCATTGTACTGTATTAATTTTAACCGTTTTTTGGTACTAAATACTGGTGTATAATAAAGTTTATAATACAATAAAAATTATTACCATTTTATATTCATACTGTATTTCATTATCATGTTTAATTTACTTGTTATGTTATACATGGAGGGTAGTAATTGAGTACATATATGTAAATGAGATATTAGTCATTTAAGCTAGATTTTTTAAATTGTATATTATTTCTTTAGGTTGTGGAATCATACACAATAGGAAGGGAGCAATTTGGAATGGAGAAAGAGTTTATTGTAGAAGTAGTTCAAAATTGCCCAAATCCTGCTTGCCGATATTATAAGAATCAATTGGAAATGACACAGAAAACAATACAGCAACATTTGTCACAGCAGCCTACATATATACCGGGTATGCTTAATTTATACTGAAACTTAAAATATAACACATATTTTAAGTTAGTATTGTAAATATTGTTCACATATATGATACTTTGGAATTTAGTATGGTACTTAATTTAGGAATTAGTTATAAAATTAATAGAAATTAAACAAGTACCACCCTAATACACAAATAGATAGTTAAAGTACAGACCAGACCCCGATAGCTATTATTTTGTATTTTAAATATTCATATATATCATCATTCTTCTGCTCTTATCCCAATTACTTGGGGTCTTCGCAATTGGTACTCGTATCATAAATATTTTAAATGTTATTGTATGTAATATTGTAAATGTTATGGCAATAGGTTTATGACCGGCTATATGCCTAACATCAAACTTACTTGGTAATATAATTGTTGATCAGTTGGTATCAGGTGGAGTAGGCCCAGGTACATATAAAACACTTAGTTGGCTTTTACGACATCCATGAGCAAAGTAAGGGTTGGTAGTATTTGTAGCTGCCGTCACATAGCACCAAATATCTTATATATATTTCATCATCACAGCCCATAAATGTCCCACTGTTGGGCTCGGGTCTCCTCCGCAATGGGAGGAAAATTAACCTACTATACCGCACTGGTCAGACGTATTGTTATAGGGTTTTGTTTCGAGTTTTCCTTCTTTCGCATAGATGTTATATGTGTTTTATATCCCTTAGTCGTCTCGTACGATCACCCACGGGTAAGATATGGGGTGGTGAATAGTATTCTTACTCTGTCACCACACGGAAAATATATATATATATATATATTTATTTTTTTAAATCTATAAATACATATACATATATATATATATATATATATATATATATTTAATTTTTTAAATTTACTAAGCTGATTTTCGCAGAGCATTTTATATAGTACTACACCCTAAATTTATAGTAAAAATTATATATATAATATCATCATCATCTCAACTCGTATATGTCTTACTATTGGGCTCGAGCCTCCTCCATAATCGAAGGGAAAGGGACTTACCATACCACACTGGTCACATGTGTTGGTTTTGGGATTTTATTTCGAGTTTTCCTTTTCTTGCATAGATGTTATATGCGTTTTGCATCCCTTAGTCGTCCTCTTACGATCACCCATGGTTAAGACAGTGGGTGGTGAATTTTATTCTTATTCCATCACCACACGGAAAATATACAATAATATAGGTACATATATATATTATTATGTATTATGCTGTTTACTGGATTTTGTTTTATGAATTATTTAGTTGTGTTACTCACACATAAGTAGTAGTAGTATTAGTAGTAGTAGTATTAGTAGTAGTAGTATTAGTAGTAGTAGCATTTGTGACAGTGATTATATAGTAATTATTTTACCCCTATAATAGATGCGGGTGCCTCAAATGTTCCCGACAGCCAGGCAGTTGAGCGTTTATTGCGCAGTACTGCCTTGGCACAAGATTATCAGCTTCCTCTAGCACCCCACCTCGCCGCTCTCAGTGAGTTCATGTCAACATTGTCAAACTCAAGCATGTAGAAATCAATGGCTTGGTTTTATACTATTGGTTATCTTTTTTATGAACATTTTTTTTTCAGGTAGTTTGGCTGGCGATAAATCTGATCGCCGAAGTCAAGATAAGTTAGCACAACATCAACAAATGCTACTTCAGCATCAGAATAGATCTCTTGGGCGACAGTCATCGATAGACAAATATGGACATTCACAACAGCATTCTTCTGGATCATCACAAACCAGTCTTGACTCTAAGGCAAAGCATCATTACACGGATGAACATAAACTCACAGACTTTTTGAGGTGAGAAATACAATATTATCTGAAAAAATTGTAGGACCTAACAAGCAGGTCAGGTCTTAAATATTTCATTCCATATTACAATTGGTCTTTATCAGTGGCGTAACTATACGGTTGGAGGCCCGTGGCAAATTCATCGGACAAATACTAAATGTGTAATAATAAATATTGGGAGTTGGGATTCTCTTGTGATCGGGGGCCCCTTCCGGCTGGGGGCCCGTGGCATTTTGCTGACTTGCCATCCTGTAGTTACGCCACTGGTCTTTATGCCAGGGTAGGCCACAGGCCTCTCAGCCCGTGCGACCGCCATCAGTGTAATATATCACGCAATTTAAAATAGACATACGAAAGGTCAAAGAGGGATGAGGATTAAGACAAAAAATGTTTTATCCATGCGTTGGGTTCTTCCAAATTACACTTGAATTCTACTGTATATAGAGGATTCGATCCCGGTTGATTTTTCTAATCCTGGGATTTCGGGATTATCTACAGTTAATCCCAGGATAGTCCCGGGATTGTATTGGTAATGGAAAATGGTAACAAAAAGTCAGTAAACAGATCAAAATCAATTTTTGAGGACATAAAATATTTAAGTTTAAAATCTTCAAAAAGGCGGTTAAACAAAATTATACTTTTTTTATAAACTTTCTTCTTATAAAATAACCAAACTAGGGCACTTAAGTAAATAATTTATGAAACCAATAATAAACTTCAAAAAATCAACTTCTTTCTACTTATGTTTACTTATATTTTACATTAAATTGACCAGAAACTTTATAGATTACTTATTTGTACCACGAAAATTAAATCATTAATGCATTTTTGCATTTTAATAATTTGATTATCACCAATTAACAAAAAAAAACAGTATATACACGAAGCGGAAATTTTTACACACTTTTACGCATAATCCAGTCGTTAACAAAAACAAATGAAATTACTTAGTATGAATCAATTAATAATATGTGTATTCTAAGTGAAATCAGCCGTGTTAATAAGGTGGCTGTTAAAACGTCAAATCAAGGTAAGTGCGTTTCGTGTTACGCACATTTTTATTGACTAATTTAAAAAAATGTATCTATCCCGAAAATCCCGGGATTCATTAAATTTTATCCCGAAAATTTCGGGACTAAAACGTGACCGGGATCCCGAATCTCGGGATTCCGGGATCGAATCCTCTAACTGTATATTACTATTAAAATACTGAAAGAATACGGTTCTATACGTGCATAAATTTAGTAACTCAAAAAGTTCAAATTGTACACTAGACCAGGACCTTTTAATTTTTTGTTCAAAAAATTATTTCTTTTGTATTTGTGAATCTAGAGTTAACGTTTTTGGATAATATACAAAAACAACGACAACTTTAGATTCACATACATACATACCATCACGCCATGTCCTTTGCAGGGTAGGCAGAGAGAACAGAGTGCCAGAGAACTCTATCCTTGCATACTTCACTCTCTTCCTCAACATTCATAATTCTCTTCATACACGCTCGCCGGTTTCGGAGACTCTTGACTCCAACTTCCTTCAGTACATGACCGATCTGGTTTAGGTAGGTTAGTCTCAGTCGCCCCCGGTACCTACTTCCTTCCACTTTCGCATTGTATATCTTCTTAATCAGACGTTCGTTCGGCATTCTTTCCATATGTCCGAACTATCGCAGCATTCCCTTTCGCATCTTTACACCAATACTCTCTTTCATACCTACTCGCTCTCTTACGTCGTCGTTACGAATGCGTTCGATCAGCCTAACTCCATAGATTCACAATTTATTTAATTTAATTTTCACTTTTTGATTTGGTGGGTTACTACGTTTAAGTTTTTTAACGTCGATATATGTAATGTATGTGTACGGAATTACCACAGAGCTCCTGAGAACAGGCGGCAAGCCGGTTTTAAAAGCCATGCAGGCGCTGTTTAATTCTGTCATTTTCGGGGGCGACGTCCAGAGTTGTGGACCAGGAGTGTGGTGGTGCTGTTTTTCAAGAAGGGCGATAAAACGCTCTTAATGAATTACAGACCCATCTCACTCCTGAGCCACATGTACAAATTGTTTTCAAGAATCATTACAACCCGACTCGCGCGCAAGCTGGACGACTTCAGCCGCCTGAACAAGCCGGTTTCCGAAAAGATTATAGTACCATAGACGACATCCATACGCTACGCCAGATTATACAGAAGACCGAGAAGTATAATCGGCCTCTGTGTTTAGCGTTTGTGGACTATGAGAAAGCCTTTGATTCTGTTGAAACTTGGGCGGTGCTGCAATCCCTTCAAAGGTGCCAAATTGACTATCGATATATCGAGGTTCAGAAGTGTTTGTATAAAAACGGTACTATGTCGGTCCGCATCCAGGACAAGAGTACGAAACCGATCCAGTTGCAGAAAGGCGTGAGACAGGGAGACGTTATCTCTCCGAAACTATTCACCATTGCGTTGGAAGATGTCTTCAAGCTCTTGACTGGACCGGACTCGGCATCAACATCAATGGCGAATACATCACTCATCTTCGATTCGCAGATGAATCGTAGTCATGGCAGAATCCCTGAAGGACTTTGGCACCATGCTCAATGACCTCAGCAAGGTCTCCCAACTAGTAGGGCTGCAAATGAACATGGACAAGACGAAAATCATGTCTAATGGCCATGTTATTTCTGTACCGATCCTGGTTAAGAATGCGATTCTCGAAGTTGTCGATCACTATGCTTACCTAGGACAAACAGTCCAATTAGGTAGATCCAATTTGGAGAAAGAGGTCAGTCGACGAATCCAACTCGGCTGGGCAGCGTTCGGGAAACTTAGGTGGATCTTCTCGTCTAATATTTCGCAGTGTCTGAAAACAAAGGTTTATAACCAGTGTGTGTTACCAGCGATGACTTATGGCACTGAAACGTGGTCGGTAAATGTCGGCCTCATAAAAAGGCTCAGAGTCGCTCAGCGTGCTATGGAGAGGGCTATGCTCGGTATTTCTCTACGTGATAAAATTCAGAATACGGTAATCCGTAGAAGAACGGGTGAAACCGACATAGCCCGAAGAATTAGCACGTTGAAGGGGCAATGAGCAAATGGCTACATCGCTCGACGAACCGACAACCGTTGGGGAAGGAAGGTTCTCGAGTGGCGACCACGAATCGGACGACGCAGTGTAGGAAGACCCCCCACTAGGTGGACTGATGACATCGTCAAGGTCGCAGAAAACCGCTGGATGCAGGTGGCACAGGACCGTTTTAAATGGCATTCTCGTGGGGAGGCCTATGTCCAGCAGTGCACGTTGGTGTAACTGACATGTCACGAAGAATTAGCACGCTCAAGTGTCTCGAGTGGCGACCGCGTATCGGACGTCACAGTGTTGTCGCTTGTGGTGAAATATGAGGAAGGCCTAAGTCCAACAGTGGATGACAAAAGGCTGAATGATGTTGACGAATATTTCACATATAAAACAATTTCATAGGTCCCTTAACAGATCGTTATGAAGTCTTTATTAGTTTCACTCTGTCATTTATAAATTTCAGAGCAAATTTAGAAAGTTTAGAGTCACTGTCAAGCGGGAGCGCGGCGACTGGTGTTGCACACGTCGAGCGGAGCGGTGCTAACGCGGGAGCGGGAGCGAGCACGAGCACAGGAGCGGGAGCCCCAGCGGGCGGCCAAGAGCGTGTAGTGCGAGCATTCGCGGAGTTGGCTCGTAATCTGCAGCGGATGAGACCTTGCGTGCGTCCCGCCATGTGCAAACCCTACGGCAAGCAGAGCGAACAACTGCAAAAGAGTAAGTGCAACTACCTGCGTATTTGTATGAACTGATCACTCAATACTATTAAATTTGTTTTTTTTTTCATCACGTATTTTATATGTAGTATTCATATGGGTAACAGTCAGGATATGTGGCGGATAATAATATCGTCGTTATATCACCATTCTGCACAACTGTCCTGGGTGATATCACGTCGACATGAAGTCTTATAACGCGCTTGCTGGCTGTTTCTACTTTTGAAATCATTGGCAACATGGATGTTTAATCTGCCGACGGCTTATCATTTCGGGTATCTAATCCTCGTGGGGTTTCGGTAAAGTAGACTTAACTGCCTTATAAATGTTTTTCTACACATCTGGTCACTGGTAGATTCGTCTTGAACTTGCCTCTGTGTTAATGAAAAGAATGACAAAGGTATAACACATGTCGTAAGGATATACAGTTATATTTTCTGTCAAAGAATAAACGAAAACCTCTCTTATACATATGTTATAATTCGATTTGATTATGCCTTTGAAGAAATTACATATATGTCTTTACACTGGCCAATGTAAAAACTCTTCGAATTTATTGTTATAAATCAGCTGGAGGCAGTGTTTCATTCCTTTATCTACATAATCTTAAAGAAATGCAAAAGGTTTACAGAATAAGACTGAGCCGTGCTAGAAGTGGCTAGAATTAATAAAAATTATGTAGGTAGGTATCGCCCTTGTGGTAACGGAATAAGAATACATTACCATATTTTGCTCATGGTTGTCGAAAGACCAAGGTACATGATATACACTACCGTCCAAAAGTTTGGAAGCACACCTGTTTTCAAACAAAACAAATAAATGCCGACTAATAGCGGTAAAAATTAGCAATAATCTTAAGTTTTACAACCTTTTACGACTGTCTACACAAACACAAAAGGATTATTATCCTACATTCATCAAGTTTTATGGAATTCCTTAATATTGACGAAACACGTGTTTTATGACTTAATCCGTCGGCTACTTTATCCTATGCAATGGTGTAGTTTTATTGATAATGTTTGCTGGTTTTAACTTTTTTAGACCTTATTCAGTCGCACTTGAGCATTGGCACGTGAAAGTTGTGATATTAACATTGTCTGTATTCGAAAGATATCGGCTACTACTTTGACCGTATTTTTTCTTCTGAAAATGGCAAAACGCAAGCAAATCACGCTTGAACAGCGAAGCGCTATTTGCACTCTACGCGAGGAAGGATACAGTGAACGTCAAATCGCAGAAAGGCTCGGAATTTCTTGTAAAGGTGTCCACTATACCCTTGCTAGAAAACAAGAAACGGGGAAAAATGAAGATAGAAAGAGATCTGGTAGGCCCAAATCCACAACAAATCAAGAGGATAACTTCATTAGAGTTCTTTCTAAACGGAATCGACGCTTAACTGCACCACAGATCACTGCAGCTCTGAATGATACGCGAGAAACACCCATTTCAACAACTACTGTTAAAAGACGCTTACTGTCTGCGGGATTAAGAGGATGTGTTGCTGCTAAAAAACCCAAACTAACAAATCGACATAAGAAAAATAGACTAGAATGGGCAAAAGCGCATAAAAACTGGACTATAGAACAATGGGAAAATGTCCTTTGGAGTGACGAATCAAAATTTCAGATTTTCGGATCCAATAGACGTGTCTTTGTACGCCGGTCAAAAGAAGAGAGGGCTTCAGAGGCATGTACAGTGCCTACCATCAAACATGGTGGTGGTAATGTCATGGTTTGGGGGTGTTTTGGCAACAGTAAACCCGGCAATCTTGTGAGGATAACCGGAAAATTAAACAAGGAAGGCTATTTAAAAATTCTCCAAGATTCTGCCATACCCAGTGGACTAAGTCTCATTGGTTCTGGATTCATTTTTCAACAGGATAATGATCCTAAGCATTCGTCTAAATTGTGCCAGAACTTTTTAAACAAGAAAAAAGCTGAAAACATTTTAAACATCATGCAATGGCCATCTCAATCCCCTGATCTTTCTCCCATTGAACTTGTTTGGGATGAACTTGACAGGAGGGTGAAAAGTCGTTGTCCTACGAGCTCAGAACATTTGTGGCAGCTATTAGAGAACGAATGGAACAAATTAGATAAAGATTATTTTAAAAAATTGATTAATAGAATGCCCAGAATATGTGAGAAGATTATAAAGGAGAAAGGTGGACACTTTGATGAAGCTAAAATTTAATCTAATTTACCATTGTATATTATTTTTTTATTTTGTTTAAGTTAGTTTCTGTTTGTTCTTTATTTTTTTATCAATACATTTAAATTTAAATGACTTAATTTGGTTTTATTCGATTTTACCTTGCTGCTTCCAAACTTTTGGACGGTAGTGTATATACAAGAGAAACAAAACTAACTAAAACCATATATCAACCAGCGTGGTAACATTTAGTGGCAACTCGATTAACCTGCTTAATTGTTGTCGTTAGGCATTCGGATAATAGAATGTATGAAGAAATGCTATTGTTTTTGTACATATTGCATAACATTATGCAGTAGTTAACAATAACAAATCGCGTGGAGCATGAAGATCAGACGATGCGCGGGCGGGTAATGCCAGTTCCGACACGTTTCCTTGTATTGATTTGACTTGTATAGGTATGTAAGATCGCGATTGGTAGTCCGGATAATCGAATCGAATCCGTGTAACTGAGGGCCGGATTCCCACGACACGACAATCGAGTTCCCACTGTAGTATATATGGTTTACTAGGTCAACATGTGAGATGATGTAGATAGGTATATATCATTAGCTGGTAATAATAATTACAGATCGCTATAACATTTATTTCAGTTCTATTGGACACGATCCAATTAGTACAATCACTTCGCAGCTACTTGCCACCTCCACATATCCAAGTCACATCTTGGAAGAATGATGATAAACTCCGGTAAGTATTTTAGAGTACTATACATATCAATTCACACATAACGATATCTCGATCCTTTCATTTATTATTTACCCATTGAAAAAAGAAGGAAGTTCTCAATCCGACACGTGGTTGATGTGTGTGTGGTGATTTCGCCTCAATTACCCATTTTCACTATTTAACTAGGTTCTTGAGAAAATAGAATCTAAAGCGTAAAAAAGAAGTTATGCTCATTACGTCGGAAAAAAATTGCAGCAAGCCAGTGGGATTGAAAATCTAGTTTTTTTTTAAAGTCGCTACAAACAGAAAATTGTGTGATTACTATTTTAGATGAAATAAATAGTTATGCTTTTCTTGTTAGACTTCAAATTGAACTGACTGCTTTAAAGATGTAGTTGTATACCTTTCGTTCGATTGTCTCTCTCTCCGTGGTTTGATTAAATAGGTACTGACGCACTTCAGAATATTTGAGGATTATTAGATGAAGAGTGACGACAGTTATAAATAGTTCATGACAGTCGGGCTGAGGAATTGTCGTTCTTTCAGAAGCACGGATTTTTTTTGAGATTCATTCTGAGATTAATTTTAGTCTAGATTACTTCATGATTTACCCTCACAAGACAAGTGATAATATAATATACAATTTCTTCGAAAAGTTATAAGTAAACTAAGTATGTGACCTAATTACTTAGTTTTGATTCCGCCTCTATTGGCGGTCGATGATTAAGTACATTTACAAGAGAATATTGATGCTAGGCAGGCGACCGATCGTAAACCAAAGCTCAAAACCCTATGCAGAATTTTTTTCTTTTTTTCCTACTTACGGATAATGGAAGAAGAGATTCTGTCTATGCGTCTCTTCTACCTATGAATAGAGAAAGAAGAGATACTGTACCGACTCTAAAAACTGGTATAATAATATAAACAGGGTTGGGGATCATCACGAGAATGAATAGTACCACTCGCCTGGGAAATTTAAAATACCAAATACGATCGCCAACTACCCTGCTAAGTGTTGTGATTATGCTATTAATCTGCCTCGTGGGGAGGTCTAGGTATGTCCAACATTGGACGTCGATATGCTGCGCTATATACGATGATAAACATTTATCATCGCTAGACTGAAAACTTCAAATTATCGATAATTTTTTCCTTTAGTTCCAACAATATGGAGGAGATGGAGAGTCGCAAGATAGTGAGCGGTAACTAGCCACTGGAAGAGCACGTCACCGATGGTGAGTACCGCGGTGACGTCATCTCACAACACTACGTCACGGCTTGAATACAGATATCGTTTTTATAACTACATTCGCACCATTTTGGAAATTTAAAGAAAGTGGTTTTATTTAAAATTATAATGGGACGGGTCGTTATGGCAACTTCAATGTAAGTAGTAATTTGACAATTTTCCGTTATGTAAAATATATAGAATCACAAGAAAACTTTGGTTTAAAAGTAGGTACCTATTAAAAACATCTCATTATGTATCACATATATATATTTTTTCGTATAGAAATAAGCTAATCATTTATAACTTGAATTTGCACGCAAAATTTCTGAAATTGTATTTTTTTTTTGTAAACTTCTCCGATTTGACAATTGATTCATAATTTTGTTTACAACGAACATCATTAGAATTTTAAAGCATCTTGTTTGTGTATTGTTATTCGTTTGTCGTAATGAATAACGAGAGCTCGCTTTATTTGTTGTAATATTTTTTTTTACGATATGCTATGATAATTGACAGTCTTTTTACAAAAGATTTCGGGGTTGTTGTATTTTCATGGTTCTAAAGTTAAGTTAAGTAAGTTAAGCTGAATAAGTTTATCTAATTACTAATCTATATTACTATCATAAAGCTGAAGTTTAGTTTGTTTGTTTGTTTGAACGCACTAATCTTATTGTATCAGATAGTCTATTTACTGAGAAAGATTATAGACTGTAATGCACACGCTGTGAATAATAGAAAGAGTGTCTATTAAATGTAATAAATCGAGTAAAATGTTAAGCAGAGATTGCTATCAAGCGTTTAGCGTCACTCACCATTGTAATAGCAACTGCTGGGATAACAAATGTTGTTGTGATGTTCAAACAAAATGACAGCATTAAACATGTAGGTAATCCACGAAAGCGAAGCTGCTGGCACTACTAGTATGAGGTAAACGAGATGTGACGTAAACTTGTGTAACATTGATATTGTATTGTCGACATGAGCGACCAAAAACTTTGTTGTGAAGTCGAGAAAATCCCTAATATCATATTTTTTTTGTTATATTTTTTTTCCTGCTTAGCAACGGTTAAAATTATTAAAAAAAAAGTAATTCATTATTACATGGGATATTACGCCTTCAGGAATAAAAATATTATAGAGACTTGCAATATTTTAAGTACCTAATTTATTAGTTCACTTATGTCGACGATATAGTAATTTTATATTATATTATATTTAATTTCTTGTAGTCTTGGGTTTTTTTTTATCGCTATACTTGTTAGTGTTTATAAAACTATGTATTTATACTATACACACATATATATTTTGTCTTATATTATCTGTTGTACAATACATCATACAAAGATGTATGCTATTATTGCTTTTGTTGTTATTAAATGTATGGGATTGGGTGTATTATTACATTGACTTGTAGGTTTAGCTGTAATAATTTTAATTTTATTCTCAGTTATTATCGTAAGTGCATTATTTACACTGTGATAGAAGTGTAATAGTTGTAGGTCTGAGCAATGTCTTGACATGAATGTAAATTAGGTATGTATGTAGTTTGTATGTGTCGATATGTGAGCAGCGAGCTGTTCGAGTGTGAGCGTGCGCTCTGGTCTTTGGCAAAGCCGCAATAAAATTACTTCTTAAACGTACAATATCATAAATTTTCTAAATTTATTTCAATTTACCATATTACTTCATCCGTACTGCCATTTTCTTTATAAATATAAAGTCAAGACTTCTATCGAAATATAGCTTATATGCTCACTTTTATAGCAATTATTTTCGTGTAGAAACCAAGTCTTCTTTTAAAGACTCAAGTTATTAGTCTTGTTGAAGTGTAAAAAACACATTATAATGCCATTTCTGGAACATACATATTTCATATTTTTTTGTGAACAATTCAAAAATGCCCACGATCATTCAATTGATATTTTACATTTTTTTCATTAATTGGCGACGCACAATGTTGTTAATTGTATTTTATTATATAACACAGTTCTGATCGCGCCCGCCATGTCTTGTCATGTGAGTGAAAGGGAGATTAGTATCTTATTGAAGACTGCAATTTTTTCACGTCGTTTTAGCTAATGTCGCCTGTGAATGTATAAACTTAGATTCTATAAGTTATTATGAGATATGGATACTGCACGCTGAGACAAACTTACAAATTCATTTTGTTATCACATCTTAGATTTGAGTTATTTTTTTTTTCTCACAACTCCAATTAATCAGTTATCATCACAAGGGCTTCTTGCCAACACCATTATGATACCATCATGGTGGCACTTAGATGCTTTTTTAGTTCAAAATACAGCAGCATTATTGTCTCAGAGCGCAGTAAGATTAAACAAGAGGTTGGAGGAGCTTAGCTGAAGTTGACTTTGATCATATTGTATAATTGATAAGTCACTATATACTTCCATAACCCATCATCATGAGAAATAATGGACTACATAATTATAATGAATAGTGCAATAATTAGGCAAAGCCTATATTAAATTTAAAGTTTTGTATCTTAGTATTGTAAATCTAAATTATAAACATTAATATCCATCATATTCTTATCACATTGGGAGATATGTGTAAGTTTGTTTAAATACTATGTCATATTTGTTTGATTTTTTTTTATTATTAAGTGACTTATTTAAGGTGAATACGTTATACATTTATAATGAGTCTCTTTATCGTTAGCTGTTAAGCAAGTTAATCACGAAGTATAGGTACAAGGAGTCCGAACGTAGTGTTGAACGAACGGTCTCAATTCAGGGGGCAGAATTTTTGCCGGTACAGCGCGCCACTTTTCAAGAAATACTCGTTTAAATCCCTACGCGGAAATTTTTATTGCTTGTGATAGCTCTGGAATTTTATATTTAAATTAATTAAATTCAACATTCGCGAGCCAACGCGTGTTTACGTGTAATAATAATAATAATAGTATCGGTACGTCCTAAACTCTAGCGCAGCCAGTGGCAGAAAAGAGAACTAAGATCTGGGTTCATTATTGTGTCCATGAATACTATAAAAAAGTCTATACCGTTCGGACTCCTTTTATCTATACTTCGTGAAGCTAATACTACACGAGTATAAGTACCCACATCGATAGCGATCGTTTCGGTACATTATCCAAATATTCATCGAGGCTACTACATTATCATCGATACTATGCCTAGTGTTAAATTAATTGATATAACCGTCAAAATCTTACTCTTGATAAAGTATTATACACTTCCAAAAGAATCTCTCTATCTGTATTAGATTTGTAAGCTTTCTAGTCAAAAATTGATTTCTTTTAAATATTATTGGAACACTTTCTAATTTATTGGAAATTCGAAATTAATATCTTGCGCTCTGTCATTTCATTTTATAATATAAAATTATTGGACTAATCGAGTCTATGTATCGAGAATATATGTTTTATATTAAAACGAATGAGGGTATTGAGTAACATTGTTTACGAGGCCATAAACGTATCCCATAGTTGCAACTGCTGATATGAATCTTTCTTAATAATGAAAGGGAATGAGTAACTATACCGCTTCAGTTACGGAGTTGGCAGGCAATTAATTTCTAGTTTTTTTTCTCTTGTGTTGTTATTATTTGCTTACGTGGGCAGACCGCGACCTCTACCGTTCGTAATAATAGTGCTTTTTGTGGAGCCCCTCTAAGACCCCTGATGCTTAAGAAGGAATGTGTGCGATTAACATGGAGTGCCAACTGAAACAGGATGGATAAATATGATACAGGCACGTGGTAGCTGGCTCTCGAGTGGAGTGTCCTCCGCTTGATCGGGGGGGTGACTCTCGAGATGTGGTTGCTTGTAGGGCAGTAGAGATAAGCCTCGGTTCGGTGTTAATATCGCGAAGTCCCTTTAGCCCTATGAGTTTTCTTGGGTGACTGCGGTGATCAGACTAAGGACTATTCAGAAAAAGTCAATAGGGTACGGTGCTAACGCCCCATGACTGGGTTGTTTGTAGTCATCTTTCTCCTTATTATTACTCTTACCCAATTACTTGGGGTCGATACAATATGTACACTTCTTTCATAGTACTTATTGTAAAAGTTATTGGCTATAGTTTTATAACCGGCCGCCTGCCTGACGTCAACCCTCCTTGGGAATATAATTGTTGACCAAACGGCATCAGATGGAGTTGGCCTAACTTATTATAAGACTCGTAGTCGTCTTTTACGACATCTACGAACAAAATAAGGGTTGGTAGTATTCGTAGCCGCCAACAGCTGCTTGTAGTCAGATAGAAAAAAGTATATCATTGCTACAGTTCTCTCTATTAGACTAAGCCTCGAGTGTGACGACACTAGATTGTGCGACATATTTTGAGAGGTAATAAACAAATAATAGTAATTCTCATTACATAGACTAAGTTTTTGATCTCAAATTATAATGAAACAGATCATTTGGGTGCACGAGTGACAGAGCTACTTGTATTTTTATTTATATCTTCTTTTTTCAATGATGGTTGCATCATAAGTAATAACATTATTTTGTATACTTTTGTAGTATTTACGATTATACATATATTATAACCTATCATTCATCGAATCATTATTTAAAGAAAAAAAGCATTTATTCTGTAATATGCATCATTTATTCAATCGCAATATTGTTTATTTTTTATTTGGCATCTGAATTCTGTGATAAAATTTTATTCATTCAAAATGTAATTTTGACATTGTAATGCAATATACCAATCGGAGGAATAGTTACTATTATGAGTATAGATTATGTTTCTATATTTTTTAAGTTTATTGTGTATAATTACGGCTGATGGGAAAAATGTTTATTGGATTAATATAACAAAGTTTTAGGATTGCATTCCTTCAAACCACGGATAATATATTTTTTTTAAACTGGAGTAAAAACTATTAACATTAATGCGAAAAAGTCTTTGGATTTCTCTAAATGATACATGATTTAGTACATTTATTTATTAAATAGGCCGTACAATATAGATTTCTCATATGCGTATTTGATTTTGGTAAAATATTTCTAGTAAGTTTTGTTTCTTGAATGTTTATTTGTAAATATTATGAAATATTTATCAGCGCTTAGATTGTTTTGACGGATACAAGAATGTTCGGGCCTGAATTTTAAAGACTGATGATGTTAGAAGACAGATATTTTGAAATGCACGTAAGGTCCTCAACTTTATTGATAGCTAAGATTAGTATATCGAACCGACAGCCGCTGGAGAATCAAAGTTCTCGAGTGGCGACCACATATCGGACGACGTAGTGTAGGATGACCCAACTAGGTGGACAGACGACCTGGTGAAAGTCGTTGGGCGTCGTTGGATGCAGGCGGCACAGGACCGCACTCTGTGGCGTTACATGAGAGAGGCTTACGTCCAGTACTGGACGGCGATAGGCTGAAATGATGAAGATTAGTAAAGTTTTTATTTCGTTAACTGCGAATAAATGTTAGTTTAGAATTTCGTTCGTCATTTCGAAGCGTTCAATCAAATTGTGTTGGTATTAAGTCCACAAATTTACTACAACCGTTTCTTAATCGATTTAAGAATAGTTTAAGAAAAATATAAAATTTTGTTTGGAGCAATGTCCAATATAACTTTTTCTCATCGGTCGTATACGTTACACATATCTAAATTGGCCTTGCCATATAATTTATTATTTCTACTTGCATATTGTTTATATTGTAAAGGTGGTAATTTAGAAAAGAAAAGCAGTGCTTAGAAATAAATAAATAATAACTAATAATACATTTGTTATTTTATTTTTGTATAATAAGTTTGTGTTAGTTTATTGTTATCATTTCGAAGTGTTATAGTGAAAGGCAAACATTTTTTGGTGGCACATTATGACTTGACATTTGGACCTGTACTTGCACATAAGTGACATTGTGTTCTACTTCTTAAAAGGTTGGAAGCAATTGGTTGGATAGTTAGACGCATGGCGGCAATCCTTTCATATTTCGGAAAGTTGTAAAACAAACACAGCTTGTCGATGGATTGAAGCAAGTTATTTCATATCAAATACGTAGAATGTGGAGAAAGGTTGGAGTAACAAATGTACATAAGTAGCCTAGAGATTAGGGTTGTAGGGAGATATTGTGAAGAAGATACAGTTATGAGTATTTCGGCGACGGCTAAGGTAGAGCCACGTTAGTCTCGTGCGAAATTTGGAGATAGTATCATATTTTAAAATGGAAAAAAGATCCCATGTGTGACAATCACGTTTCGCTTGTAATCAAGTTTTTATGGAAGAAATAACCACTACTTTCCGACTATTAATCAATGTACCGCACACCTCAGCAAAGGAATACGGGATATAATCAAGGTATAAGTCAATCTTCTTACTCTTACGAGTTAGAGCACACTCCAGGTTTATACTATCCATATAGATCATATTATTATCACTTAGTATACTTTTAAATCAGCGTGTGCTGGCGGCCCAAATATACAAGGCCACTAACCTCTAATAAGGATTTCTTTCCATGTGTATCGCAAAAATCGATAAAGGTTTTTTTTAAAGAAGACAACGCCCTGCCTGCGCTAAGGAAATAAGCCTTGTATTGCGAGGGACTTATAAACATATAATTAACGCAGATAAATTACATTCAGACTCATAACAACATTATGCGGATCACACAAAGTATTGTCCTGTGTAGGAATTGAACCCTCGCCACTGGCACGGAAGGTCGGTATTTTAACCGTTACGCCATCTGTGCAGTTTTTTCCCGCCATTGTAACTTTTGTATGTCAGCCACTATGGTCTTCAGAGATGACACCAAGGTTTGACGCGTCTTGGGTAACGATTTTAGCTGTCTTCGGATCCGTAACAAATTTAATTAGAAAAATTAAACAAGAGTTGTTAAAGCTCGATTCCACTTCCTTCTTATGCAATGTGGGAGACTGGAACTTTGTGTTGTTAGTGTTAGTTTTCTATGAAAACTGGCCAGTTATTCAATAAATAAGGGGGCATGCCAGCAACGATAAGCGCAGCCACACAGCAGCATGGATACGGGAGAGTTTAACGGAGCCCATATGTCTGAAGATTGTTTACTATAGTAGGCATGGGGGCCCATATTTGAGCCATAAGATTGATTGCTACCTACCTACTATAGGTGTGGCAGAAATACCTGAACTCACGGCAATTTCGAGTTGCTGCAAGGTCCGTATAATATATTGCAGACGTGACTTTGTAAACTGTCTAATATAAGGCCGCGCTTGTTACGCTACTGATCGCAGGAATGTAAGCAGACAACATTAGTGCAAGGAACACTAAATGCCAATATTTGTCTGATCATATACCTAATTTCTCTCAATTGCAGGCGTCTCATGTCTAACAGTGGGACTTAGATGTGCTGACATCATCATTATCCTGCTCTTATCCCATATTTATTAGGTACTTGGGGTTGAAGCAGCATGTGCTCCTCTCCCACCGCACATATTGCAAAAGTTATAGGCAGTAGTTTTACGACAGGCTGCCTGCCTGACGTTAACCCTCCTTGGGAACGTTGGCCAGACGCCATCAGGTGGAGTTGGTTCAGGTCGATATAAAGCTTGTCTTTTATGACATTCGACGAGTAAAGTAAGGGTTGGTACCTAGTATTTGTAGCCGGTACCACACAAGAATTCGATGTGCTTTAACGGCAAAATCTTTTAGAAAGATTGTTATTACCTATAACATAATTTGTATCAAATAAATAAAATATCGATATTGTGAAATAAAAATATTGAAAAATGTAAAAAAAAGTAAAATTGAAACAGTTTTGTTTGCATCATACCTAAGTACCTACCTACAACTATTTGTCCAGTTTTGGTTGATATTTAATCTCAGAATATATCCAGTATGACAGCGTTCAGAAATGCTACGAACACTGGTATAACTCGTTACTGTCGTAAATACAATGACCTGTTCGAATCACAATTTACCACTTTTGAACACACAGGTCAATTATTATTTTTCCAATGAGGAACAAACAATATTGGGATAAGGACAGGATAACAATGGAACAATCTGAGAATATTAAAATTTTGAGCAATTGACAGACGAATAATGATTTATTTGCTGAACACGTACATACGGTATAACATTAATTTTAATAAATAGAAAAACCAATATCTACTGAATAAATAAACTTAATAATTAGATACTTGAAACTTTAAAGTGAAATTCAACTCTATTGCACATCTATACATCGGTAATAAAATATAACAATATAATATATCTAAAAGTATATAAACTTTTTGGGGTGGACACTTTGGGACTGTGTGGGCTTGGGGCCCATAATATATTTATAGAATTAAAAGCGCCTTAATGAAACGATACGTGACCGGAATGCTGGGCTTTACTTGGCACAGAGGTTAAGCATTGCCATCCAACGTGGCAACGCTGCCAGCATTCTGGGCACGTTACCTACTGGCAGCGGTTTATTTGAATAAGTATTATATTTTTATTTTTTTTTCTCTTTAGTAAACATTTAATTAGCCTTTTATATTCATAATTACTTAATTTAAAGTATATAAATATAAAATTTCAACTTAAATTTTTAATAAATTATATGTAGGTACGATTTCAATTTTAATTGTAATACCAATAACTTTAGCCCATCTTATAGAAGATGTTTCCACCATCGATGTGAACAGCACTCTATTCTCTCTTCTCTAACCAATGTATAATATGAAGAAACCCGTTTAAAGTTAAGTATACAAGTTAAATTTCAAGTGGAATGTTTAACATTTGGCACAAACGTATTTTTTAAATTTTTAATTGAATTTCGTGACTACATTTGGTAATGATAATAATAATATAATAATAATTATAAATATTAATCGTACGTACCTATATGTAAAAATCATAATGTATGTAAAAGCCCTTCATTTCAATCGAAATATGTGTAGGTAATTCATCCAATTATATGGTATAATCCGTTCCACTATTTATTGTATATTTTATACTGTAAAACATTCTTGAATTCACCCGAGTATACAAAAAAATGGTTCAGTTGTTTAGGAGGGGTTCAATCACACACGTACGTAGGATTATATAAAGATAATAAAACATTAAATATAATGATATACTTTTATTGCATGTGTCATTGCTGCCCCTGCCTGGGCTATTAGATAATAGCTTCAGGAATGATGGCCAAACTTTAATAATATACCTAATAACTATCCCCGATATAATTTGAAGTAAAGATAATCGATTTTATAGTCAACGAATGTAAAGAAAATAATAGTTTAATACCAATGACCATCTACGAATTATGAAATTTTACAGCTTAAGAATTACGCACGCTAAAATTATGTTCAATAGAATCTATACCCTATACCGTCGGCACATATGGAGCATTATATATCTCACAATTTAGCGATTTTAAGGAAATTGATTTACCATTATGAATAGTTTAAATCGTTAGGGACTATGTTTAGTTATGACTGCCGGCACCATTTCTAAACATTGATGTTCCCTAATATTGGCGAGAAATAGAGAAATTAGTAGTATATTTCGTTAAAAAGTATATCCAAAGCATTTATTAAAATCACATTGGCATAGTAGGAATGTACGTATATTTTTGCGGCGAGTTATATATATATTATTTGTAACAATTAGTATGTAGGTAGGAGGCAAATGTGTTTAATGTTCCCTATGAAAACCAAAATGGGAGAGCGCGATTTTGATAGATTTTTATGCAGTTTGCTGACTAGGCCAGCGGCTGATCCTGTGAAGTTTGGTTACGATCGAATTAACAGATTTATGGCAATGACATCTATTAATCTTCCGGGTCGGAGAACTAGTAGGTACTATTGTGTAAAAATAAAAGTTATGTAAAGGATAATTTCGCTGTCGGTAAGAGCGTCCCCCAAAATAATGTAATAAAAGACTTTCCGCTGCGCCAACGATATATGGTAAATATTGAAGAACTCTTATAAAAATATATATAATTTTTATTTTCATAAGTACTACGATTATTTAAGAGACACCCACTTAGGGTTTGTTTAAACAACAACATTTATAATATAGAAAAAGTACAAAAATCTAGTTATAAATAGGTTTAAAAAACATGGCATAATAAACCCGTAGTTTTACACAAAATGGACATTAATCGATGTCGACAATGTGCGTTTCAAAGACTTAGTTTAATATCATATTGCCTTTATTTTATAATTTTTAAAATTACAGTGTTTGGCGGCTGTTCCTTAAGGCGATCCAATAAGCCCTTTGAATTAATACCTTGTTGAACAATTATCATTTCTTGTCGTCACTAGGCAACGTTATATTCATTTACCTAAATTACAATTATACGCCATAAAATTACACATAAGAGAACTTAAACTAGATAAGTCGAAGACATAAAAGTCTAAGTTTCGATATGTGACATTAGAGCAATTACATTACAGATATAAATACCCCATTGTTTGTGGGAAGTTTTGACCAAAAGCGAGACTAAAACAAGTTGGTCTTGCAAATGGAGCAACATTACTTATAGGAAATTTATAACACTCCAACCCGCCATCCGACTGTGGCAATCATGGCATTATCTTTGCTTTGGAGAGCCCTATCCACAGAGGAAGTCGATGGATGGATGATTAGATGGAGCTCACAGTTCCAAGTTTTGCTTACCATAATGGTATCTAACTGAACGATCCCGTTTAATGCCTTAATTAAAAATACTTCATTAGGCAGTCATGAAAATGGCAGATGCAAGAATATTTTAGCGAAAAATGCCTTTATTTCTCTCTAAGAGAGTACAAAGTATTAAATGGCTGTGCACCTTGAGTGTCACCACAATTAATATCTTCAATTTTGATAAAGATTCAAGGCGCACAGCCTTCTCTTAAATTTCTAGGCCTTTCAAAATAAATCTGGTTCAATTTACATGTTTCAAAATAAATTAAAATTTTGGGTTATGTCATTACGCAAGCAGAGCAGGAATTTATTATTAAACACCATTGATCCTTTAAAAATAATATAATTCACAGCAAAATGACCATATGTGTTTAAGTAAAAATGTATACAAAATACAATAAATAACTTAGAATATTTACACTAAATAATTAAATGCGAAATAGGAGACATGTATTGCATTCATTATTTAGAATCAACTGACCGCTCCTCTTTTAACACTAACAAGTTATGATAATTTAATAAATAAGTTATGTCTGTGTATGTGCTTGTGTTATGTGTGTTATAAGTACAGTGTAGTGATGCCTTGAGAATACACCGTGTCATCACCCCTTACTTGCACTTGGGAGTCTTTGCCGCAAATATCCGCTTCGAAATCAGCAGGAGAACGGATAGCATTACTCTCCTGGGAAATTTATAACACCAACTGTGGTCGTCATTGTGGTTATTAAGCGTGGTGTTTATGCTATTATAACCCCATGGTGGATAGATATCATAAGGATAATATTTCAGATAAAACTTAATAATTTTTAAGTTGCAGGGGGACTTTACAAACATAATCAACAGACAATAAATTACACCCAGACGTCAGAAAAACACAATTTGTCAATCGTACAAAGTATTGTCCTGCTTGGGAATCAAATCTACGACACTGGCATGCGAGTTCCGTATCTGAAACATTGTGCCATCTGTGCAGACAAATTCACTAGAATGATGAACAAAGGAACTCGTTCAGATCTTATACGGCATTTTTATTTCAATTTATCCTAAAAAATTACTCACATCCTGGGTCTAATTTAATTTATATTTATAAATTATTCTGCTGGATTATAATTATGATCTTCGTGTACCGATCGGATAGGTTGAATATCATTTTTGCCCGATCTTGAATAGCCACTGAATAGATGCTAGTTAATCAGGGGAAAGCGATTATATAGTATGAAGGTTTTCCATATGACGATGGGCTTAGAAATCATAATCATAACCTCTATTGCCCGCTAGTGCTGTAAAAGTCACCGTAAGAGATATAAGCATCACCGTAGGAGAAGGAAAATTTGAAACAAAACACTGCCAACTCGTCGGGTCAGCGTGAGACAGTAGATCATTTTCTTTTCATTATGTAGGAAGCACGTGCTTAAAAATGGAGTGTATGGTGAAGAAGAATATTATGTTTAGGAATGTAATCGATTAAAAACTAAGTTATATCTATTCTGTTATATCTATGCAATTTAGTTATATATATATATATATATGTATGGAATATGAAAGTGCATTTGAATACTCCGAATTATGTGTGACAATACAAATAGATTATATAACATGAAAAATACATAGTTTTATATTAAAAATACATCAGAGTTGACAACACACTTCGAAAATTTATCTAATATATAATAGGCCCTATTTGGTGTTTTCTTATCGTAAAAATAATATTATTTAGGCCGCCGGGAACGCAAGTATGTACTTGAAACGCAAGTATCTATACTTGCGTTCCAGGTACAGGAAAAATTGTAATAAAAGTAATTGCGTTCCATATACAGAAAATATTTTGTTTAATTTTAAAATGAAGACATCTATCTTTGGTTAGCTTTTTGATGTTGGAATACTTTTCTGAATACAGAAACGAAATTTAGTATCTATTTGAATTTAGAAACCACGGTCTCACATGGTATTCTTTTCATAGTGATGAGTTATTTTTTATTTTTTGAATTTCGAACAACATAATATTGACAATTAGAATTCTGATTTTAATTTAGCGACCTTAGCTTAATATTATGGTTGATATTAGTCTGGTTAATAAGAATTGGTGCTTTTATATATGAAAATCTTAATATTATCAATTCGTCGTCTATATGTACCACATAAAATTCTTGTCTGCCAAGGTCGAGAAACACAGAACTACTTTTAAGCGCCAGTGTCGGGATTAACACTTAATTCCGTTTCTGAATTCAGCAAAGATATTCCCGTTAACTAAGCCCGGCTGTCATATAATTTATAGATATGCGTAGTGCGTATACTTACACGCACTTAGTAATAGTTTAACTAGAATATTCTATGGTAGACAGTAATAGATAAAATTACGCTAATAGTATGTTTAATATAATCGAAAGATATCAGATTTTTTTTTGTTTTTTTTTTTGTCATATGCTCAAAAAACTTCAAAAAGGACCTATTAGACAGTATATTTTTTTTAATCTAAAATTGCCAATGTGTCGAATACACGTTACAATTATATTTAAGCTCGTTTTAATTTTTTTTTGTCGATGCACTATCGATGAGATGGTAAACTCGTTGCAATAATTTTTTGTCTCATATATATATAAAACGAACTACTACTTGTTTCATTCAAATTCGGTTAAATTTACCTATTTGAGATAAAAATAAATATTTGAAATAGATACTGAAATCTATCCCTCACTCCCAACCATTTAAGGTTAAAAGTCCGTTGGTCACATAAATAAATTTATTACAAAAATTGTTATAGGTGACGTGATTGAAGTAAGAATGATCCATTAAGCAACAGCAGGGTTATCAAGTAGTACCGGCGTTTATCGCGTTACTATAGCATATAAGGCGCGAGTGACTGTCAATTTTAGACTACTATCCTAGCCTTTGTACAATATAACTTATTTAGCTTGGATTTCTGTATTTCGTGTGGTGACGGAGTTAGAATACAATTCACCACCCCCTATCTCACCCGTGGATGATCGTACGAGACGAATAAAGGATATAAAACGCATATAACATTTATGCGAGAGAAGGAAAACTTGGAACGGTACGTAATAGGCGTGGGTTCGAGTCTCGCGTGTGTCATTCATTTTTAGCTCGTAATTAAGTTTTTATAAAATTTTATATCAATCCGTCTGACCAGCGTGGTATAGTAGGTCAATTGCCCTCCTATTATGGAGGAGGTTCGAGCCCAACAGTGGGACGTGTATGAACTGAGATCAAATGATGAGCTTGGATTTAAATTACACAAATGAGGGTGAGTATTGTTGAATAAGATAAAGAAGAATTGAGTGGCTTTAATTTTATGTGCTCGGACTATAGCTACCAAACGGCTGGGAGGGGAAAGTATTTATAAAACGGCATTTTTTACTCGTAGGGAGATATAATTTTATACTAGAATCATTCATTATTCTTATAGTTAAAGTACTTCATGTTATTTCACGCCGAGCTGTTTATTGCAGCCAGAATTACAAGATATACATATAATTGCACGGAAACTCATTATTTAAATGATAAGTCATATCCACTGATATTAATTTTTTGGTCTGAAGATGTAGACAGAATCATCCAGCCAATAATACGCTTGTGCGAAGTCACCTTCACAAAGATATGGTGCTCTGGTCCAGGACACCAGTTCAAAGCCAGCCTCTTCGTTCATGAACTTGACGAATGTTGTTAGTTGGTCCTCAAATAGACTACCTTCTATAGGCAAGCGCTCTTCAGGTTTGTGGTCAGCGGTCACTGAAAGTAAACATAGGTATATATTTATATTCTTTACAATTTCCATATTTATTTTAAATGTTATAAAAACAATTATTTATTATTATTCATTGCATTATTTACATCATCAACTACTGCGCCAGTGTCGTGGGTTCGATTCTCATGCACGACATTATATTTTGTGCGATCCATGATGTTGTTCTGAATATGGGTGTAATAGGGATAGGGTGGCAAGATGGGGTATTTAAGCTTTAAAGGTCAATAATACAAAAAAAATACATTGTGAAACAATCATATTTATTTTTTAATTAACAAATACTTATTATTATTCTAATATTTGGTGGCATTAGGAACTTTTGATAACATATTTAAGAGAGAAAAAAATAAAATGAAGAACAGGTGTTTTTCCCCGTCTTGCCCCATGGTGCTGGTAAGATGGGGTACCCCCATGAGGTAAGATGGGGTGATGAGAATGATCACAGAGAAAGAAGGTTATTTGAGCTGGCAGAACTCGCAAACATAGGTGGCTTCATCATCATCATCATCTATTTCTGCGTAGCTATTATGAGTCCATCTTCCACTCATCGACTTTGCCGAGGAAATCGAAGAATTTTTCAACTGGGACTTTGTTCAAACCAGATAGATGCTCTGGCAGCAGAAGTAGTTTCAGGCTTACTAATTGAAAGGTGTCGTTTTAGGAAGCCATTTTATCCACTCTCTACCAGTTTTTTTTTTCTCAGCGTTGAATGGATTAGGCTTAATATTTTTAATTGCTAACTGGTATACTAACGATATAGATCTTTAACCGTCCACATAACCTTTCTTCCATTACTAATAAATAAGCACAAAGCTCATCCTCTCATATGGGTAAGTTTTCATCAGATGTTTCGTTCGATACTAGGCGAGCAGCCTTAGCTTTTCTCTCTAATGTCGTCTGTGGCATATCAAATTGTTTAACTGCTTTATAATAACCCTTTATTTCATCCAAAACCGCTCGAACTGCTCCCCGCACGGATTCTTCGGACCACGGCCATTTGTCAGTCGTGCGTTTGTAGTCACATTCTAAAAAGGGAAACTATAACAAGCTCATAAAAACAAACTCATTTTAACGGAAAACATACAAGAACAAAATTATTCTCATTGGGGGCAAGATGGGGTATGTTACCCCATCTTGCCTGCATAGCCGTTTTATTTAAAAAAAAAACGAAAAAGAAAAAGCAGCCAACAATCTTAAGGAAACACAATGCCTATCTTATTATAGGTTAGTTTAAACGTCAATCACAGCAACACTTCACCCGCTAACGTTATTTAACAAACAACAGTCACGTGTGAAACCAGAAGAAAATATGACAAACAATTTGCAGTAAAACACTTTTTTTGAATTTTTTTCGGCACCGCATACTTGTGAACCACTAAACACCGGGCGGCTGACAAATATCATGGTGGCGCGTCGAACGATGAATGAAAGAGCGTAATTGGTCAATTTGAACTGTGAATTTCGTTGGGTACCCCATCTTACCCGCTACCCCGTCTTACCTCCTTCTCCCCTATGTTTGTAACGAATAAAAGACAAAAATCACACCCAGAGTCAGAACAGTAATTTGTATATCACACAAAGAACAGTTTAGCATGAGAATTGAACCCACAACATGGCTTGGAAGGTCGCAATGTGGACCACCATCTTTGTGTATTTAATATATCGATAGTCGCAACACTTTTATTTGTAACTAAGGTTCTATTTGTGGAAAGTTCTTTATAAGTTATTAATAAATAAAGTTCACCTTCCACGTAAGGCTTGTAGGGCAACACAAGGGCTACCATCAGAAGGCCGCCTGGCACTAGGGCTTCTTTCGCCTGCTGCAGCATAGTCTTTGGCTTATTGCAGCGGTCCAGCAGGTTCAGCATGCACACACAGTCGAATTGTCGGTAGCGCCACCAATTCTCTGTATCCAGTATCCTGGAACATAAGCATAACCTTTAAGTTTCAATCATTGTCGCAATATTTTATTTATCCTATCGTTAGAAGTTATAACAGTTGGGTACAGGCCTCCTCACGAAGGTAGGATAAGAGCATAATCATCACGCTTGTCAGACGGGTTGGCAATTGTAATTGGTGTTGTCTGCCAGGAGAGTGCTGCTGCACTCTCCCCTGCTCCTTTAGCCGGTGTGTACGACACCCTACCAAGACGGGAACTTAATGGATAAATTTTGTTGTCTCACTATCTTTACTAACGACATGATAAATAATTTTACCCACTTTCAGTATTGTTCCATGTAATAATGAGCGAGTATAATGGCGCTAAATGGAATTCTGGAAGTCTCAAACTTATTTTCACTGCTCAGAATGGAAATTCTCATTTAGAAGTTAAATGCTCAGATAAACAAAATTTACAAATAAGCTAAATGGTTTAGCAATACCTAGAAATAAATTAAATACTTCATAATCGGCTAATATTAGGGAGGTGTCAATGGTTTTTATTCTGAATTACGATTTGAAACGTGGTCGTTTCGGTCAAGAGTTGCACGTTTATGTCAATGCGTCAACGACGTTATTTATTGTTTAAATAACCAAGAAAAAAGAAACAAACTTTTTCCTTTGTCGATGTTAGAATTTGGATCACATAGAATTATATTAGTGTTTACACATTACTAGATGAAATTCTATTAAGCTTAATCTCAATTGGATATAAGTATTTATGTAGCAAAGGTTCATTGAGCGTTACTTTATTCACTTAGAGAACGTTTTTCGTAAAGTTATCTCATAGAATTTTGAAATTAATAATCGCAGATTTTCAAGAAAGATAGGTCATCATTCTGCTGTTCTAATCCCAAATCAATCAAAAGTTATTGGCAATAGTTTAATAACCGGCCGCCCGTCCGACGTCAACCCTCCCTGCGAATGTAATTGTTGACCAAACGGCATCATGTGTAGTTGGCTTAGGTCGATATAAAGCCCCTGGCCGTCTTTTACGACATCCACGAGCCAAGTAAGAGTTTGTAGTATTCGTAGCCACTACCATACAGCAAAGTGGAAAGAAGGTATATATCTATAAATATAATTTAATTTATTAAGAGGCCATATCTAAATACATAGTTTGATCATTAGAACTGCTGCTGAAGTAAGATGTGTTGCGAAGAAGAAAAGGTAAATTTATATACCTATATAAAAATGGTTGTCTAAAATTATTATATTCAGATAATCGGTCCGTGTGGTGGCGGAGTAAGAATTCACTATCCCCTTTCTTACCCGTGGGTGATCGTAAGAGATGCTTGAGAGATATGAAACGCACATCGTATCTATGAAAGAGAAGGAAAATTCGAAACAATACTCTATACCAACACGTCCGATCAGTGAGGTATAGTAAGTCAATTTCCCTCTCATTATGGAGTCGGCTCGAGCCCAATAGTTGGACGTATATGAGCTAAGATGATAATGATCCAGATAATTTAAGAAAAATAATATATAATATAAAAATAATAAATAATATATAATATAAATAATATATATATATATAATTTTGTTTATTGATAATTTTATTTCTGCTTTTCGTAGTGCATAGGTAGAACAATTTTTACCGACTTTAATAGAGACGATTCTTGTTTTAAATTTAGGTAAATATTTTTTGTAAACATTCTGATAAGTATACTAAACATTATTGAAAGCTGCATTAAATGTTTGATGATAGTGCTCTTCTTTTTCTCGGTCCATATAAATTTATTTTGCTGGGCTCGGGACTCTTCAAGATAAGGGAAATTAGTCCAATATACCCAGCTTGCTGAAGTCTCTCCCACTGGTGAACCGCCTCCAGAGTGGAATGAAAATTGGCCTACTATAGAGGGGTTGGCATAAGGTTTAATTTAGATTATTCCACTTTTCGTAGTGATATTCTGCATCCTACACTCCTTAATCGATTTTCATAATACCTATAGGAAAGGATGTGACTATTGTATTATTTCGAAGCTTGTACATCTTGAAACTTACTTGTATCCTTTAGATGACAGAGCCTTCCTCATGCTACCTGACATTTCAGTGGCGTAATTGTTCGGATAGATGTGTGCGAAACGTCGGCTGACCTCACCGTCTCCGGCACCGACGTCCACGAGGGCACCATCTCTTATAGTGAGCCCCGCCGGTTGTAGAAGAGCGCGTGCTTGCGCTTCAGACAACACAAACATTGAGCCGCGACCTAACCACCTGGAAGACAAATTTATTATTCAACTAATTAATAAACTTCTTTTTTTATAGTTCCACCCACATTTCTTTACATTATCCTTAATCTCAGATAATAGGAGGTAGCTTATTATATTAGGATATTTTTATTAATTTATGAAAATATGTGAAACAAATGTATTGAGGAATAGAATATATCTACCTATAAACCTATATAAAAGGTAAATGGGATTGCATGAGCCTAGTAGTGATAAGTAAAGAATACAATGCATCATATCCTTTGGTGGGCTTTTGTGGCCATATACATATACCATTATCCCCTATGGGAAGGTGTATGTCCAACAGAGAAAGTTAAGTAATGGATGGATGAAGTGGGACGTGCCATAGGTACTTACAAGTGCCAATTAATTATGATCGTTAAGTTGAAAATAGGCGATATGCACTATAACTTGTCACACAGGATAGCAGCTTTCCGAGGTTGTTTTAAGTTTGCATCATTCAAGATATGGAATACAATACCACCTTATATTAGGCACCTAAAAATAATTTTAATTTCGAAATTAAACTAAAATCTTATCTGTTATTAAATCAAATAAAATTCGATTCTCATTCGATTTTCATATTATATAAGTACGATATTTTCATGTTCCCGCCAATACGCCTCCATATCTATATGATACACAGTATTATCATATATATATGTATCTATATAGTACAGTGTAATGAAACGTTTTTTTTCTATGTATTAGTAAATTTACGCAGCAAGTAATAATAGACAGATTCCGCCAATAAATATCTTTCAACAAAATTAATAGTTACGTACGACGAATTATGTTCAACTAAGTAGAGGACCATCATAAAATGAGTACCTATGGGGTAAGAGAAAATTGCTTCAAAGAACGGGGTGTGGTACAATGCCACCGCCTGGAGTTAACATGCGATGTTTTATTACCGGTACACTTTCCATGTAACTATTAATTTTCTTATCTAAGTTAATTGACGAAATAACAAAGTTCAATCGACGTTTCAAACTTTTAATTTGAACAAGTTGAGTTTCATGAAAGCGATTTATGAGTTAGTCGCGATGGAGCCGCCGGTAACAATAGTGCAATTATCTAACTGACGGTCGTGTGGTTGTATCGTTTGAGGTGTATTACTTGCTACGAAGCGGCAATTACCGAGTATAAAGCACAAAGAAAGCTGCGGGCTACGTTCTTGCGCCAGTGCTACGGCAAATTGTGTGCTAGCGGCTAGCTGATCGCGACCCTAGACGTCTTCATCGCGCCTCGGGCACAACACCACCCGCCGCAAGTGGATAATGAATAGTAAATCCCGCATTCATTAGTTGAGAACGACGCTAGGGACGATACGAATTCGTCTGCGCCGGGTAAAGGGATAATCGGTGTAGGGCTATGTTATTAGCTCTAGCATCATATATCACGTACGGCAATATTCGCGGCCTACGGCGTTCGCACCGCAATTACAGCGTCCAACAAACTGAACAGTCCAGTTACAAAGCCTTATTAGGCAAGCCTTAGAGGTGTGTTGTCCAAGTCTCGAAAGTGGAGTATCTATATACATATACGTAACTATATAGTAATATACTAAATTTGCGATTTGGCTGTCTACAAGATAGGAAATAACTAGAGAAAGTCTAGTTCAATCTTGTTATACGACAGGTAGGAGATGTATTGTGTAGACCAACATTTCCCAAATTTTTATTGCTATTGCTCTGTACCTATCGGTTTATTAGAACTTTTTCTTTATGATCCATTAAAATATGTTTCTGTAAATTTGTAATATATCTAGTTAAAAGCTTAATGGGTGCGGCACTTTAGGAAATAGAGAATAAAATGAAAGCTTCATCATTAAGACGCGTATAATAAACCAATCTCATTCCTGAGTACGATCTTAAATAAACAGATATCTCTACATTTAAAATACTTAAGATTGTATTCAGGATTAAGATCTGTTTATTAATATGGGCCTAAACATCAAGTACCTATAAAGTACCCAACTAATTACAGCAGTATTGTTCTAACAAATGCATTATGGTAGATATGTTACTTCCATTACTATGTGTCGACGGGATAAGAATACAGCTGTCACCATCTTTTACTTGCTTGTAGGAGGCGTAAAAATCGGCTAAGGGTACCAGTAGAGTGGGCAGAAGCTCTCTCCAAGGAAACGTATAACATCTAACTGGGATCGCCAATTCGTCCACCAAGCGTAGTGATTACGGCACTATCCCTTCACTTCTGGAGACAGTCTATGTCTAGCACTGGACAGCAAATGAATAATGGATGTTACTTTTAATATTTCCTTCTATCTAAGAATCTATCCCTTCACTTCTGGAGACAGTCTATGTCTAGCACTGGACAGCAAATGAATAATGGATGTTACTTTTAATATTTCCTTCTATCTAAGAAATTTCGTAGTAAAACCTTAATCAGCCATTGTGAGCAGCGTGTAACATTAGGTCTATTTTACCGGACTATTATGGGGGAGGCTCCAGCCCAGGAGTGTGACATATATAATCTAAGATAATGATGAATATTGTTATAAGGGAATTTATTTAAATATAATTGACAAATGTAATAACAAAAGAAGCATTGAAGATTTAATAGAAAGAAATGAAAAACCTGAGGCTGAATATTTTATTATTCTCAATATGGGGTCACGACCACATCGATTGGGAAACTATGAGATACACATTTAACTAGGTACCTACTAGTATCGTGCACAACGGAACGTCCAAGCTTCGGTTGGTCTCGAAGCTCGTTTGCGGAGAGTCCAACGCGTCGTATCGATTGATTGCTTTATTGTACATTCGGTGTTGTGGAAGGCAAGCGAGGAAACACACGCCACATACATGATACATGAAGCGGCCGATAGTCCGCAACTAATGAGGACGGGTACTGGGTAATTGTCAAAGGACGCGCTGTCAACTCGTGAGATTCAACCGCCGATGTGACAACACACGATTGAGTTAACACGCGAAGATTTCAGGAATATGAAGCCGCGGATTTAACTTGTGGTGATGAAGCAAGAATACAATTTACCGTCCTTTATCTATATGACTAAGTAATATTGACTGCATAGATGGCGTAGTGGTTAAGATATCGATTTACCGTGCCAGTGTTATGAGTTCGATTCCCACGCAGGAGAATACATTGTACGATCCAAAAACTGTTGTTCTGAGTCTGGGTGTAATTTGTCTGCGTTATTTATACGTTTGTAAATTTCCCCACAATACATGCGATTATTTACTCAGTGCAGAGTGATGACTTTAAAAAAATTGTGCGTTAATATTTACGCAGGAGAAGGAAATCTCGAAATAAAACTGAGTCTGACTAGGATATAGTAGGTCAATATCCCTCCAACCTCCTATACAAGCTGCTCAATGAAGTCACGCCTTCTTTGTACCGTCTGTACAAACCATCTGATAGATTTATGATAACAATAAATATAAAAAAAACACGTTTTCACATATGCTACCTGGTTAATAATGAATATCAATTCAGAGATGCTTATCAAAGCTTACATAGTCCTTTTCAGCTGGACACATGTTTTCTAGTTATCTGGAGTGATGGAAGAGTATCACAGGGTATAACGACCCGCTTCTCTCTGGTCGTCGCCTTGCGACCGTAGAGAATTGAACCACTAAGATTTTTTTTTTTATAATAAAAAAATAGTACAATTTTATTTGCCAAGAGTTAGGATACTTCCAGTGTTTGGGTATTGCGTCCAGCGGTGAGACAGCATTATCATCAATCTATGGTCTTCATATGTTATACCTACATAGGTTGAGGTCTGTGGGAAGTCGCTCGCACGGCGAAGAGATGAGTTTGCTTGGTGGGTCTATGGCGTCACGCGCCGCCTCTTCCGTCACCCCGGACCGATTTGGCGGGGCGAGACGCATCCATAGTCCACCGCAAAAAAGGTCTGTGGGAAGTCACAGAATAATGCCATAAGAATCATGCTTAGTAGACGTTTTAGAGATCGGAGTTGGGGTAATAAGTTTCGTAGAATAGCACTGTCGCCCATTCATATCTTCTAAACCTTTGGTAGGACCACGCTGTTGACAGTTCTCTGTCTACAGCCGCCGGTCGGTCCGTCCGGGGTAGTAGGTACCACATTCTTGCAGAAGATCGTTGTCTGAGAAATAGCAACGTACCATTGCGTGTCGTTCGGTGAGCGAGAGCCGGAAGCCCAACTGGGTGGGCTTGCGGTTTGTATTGGTAGGCAGCGGCCTAGCTATACTCATGGTATTGCAAAGGTCCATGGGCGGCAGTGACACTTACCATCAGGTGTGCTGCTTGCTCGTTTGCCACCATAAGCAATAAAAAAAAAGAAAAGCCTTTAGGCGGTTTTTAGGCGTCTTCCAAGTAAAAATAAGGGATGATGAAATATTAAACGGTCACTAAAGAAGGAAGAAAAGACGATGATAATAATGAAACGTCAATGATTACTATGAAATCTGTAGGACTTTTAAAATTAGTTGGTACCTACTAATCTCTTCAATTATAACGAATAAACAATGTGTGATAAATATATATAAGTATAGTTACTACAGTACGTGTATTTCGCGAGATGAAGTAGGTAATAGGTAACAATAACCACACGAGACAGCTCTGTACAGTCGTGGCAAGGGGTGATGTATAAATTGAGTAGAACAGTATGTAGGTGGGATAGGCGGGCGCCGAGTATCTATTTCAATAGAATGCGGTGTCTTGCAACAAGGAATCCGATGCGGTTATCGACGACGGAGGTGAGAGATGTGTCGCCGGGGCGGTGAGGGCGACGCGGGGCGGCTGTGAGTTTTCGTATCGCGATTGCATCGGAGAGCAAACAAGCGGGCGGGGTGTCGCCTCGCCGGGGGCGCTCAAATCATATTACCCCGGCCTCACACCCGTGTACCACCACACACGTCATATAAGTGTGCGTCGCTATGACGACGGTCCGAACCGTGCATCATATTAGTACGTGTGGGCTCATCTCCGGCCGTTTAAAGTTAACGCCCCACCGGTTCGCGCGGGAAATTAAAACCGGCTCTGGACCGGAACAAGCAATCGGCCCTTCGCGAAGTTTCGGCCCGACAACGAGCGGACAGCGACAAATGGTGCAACACATCGCGCCGCGTTCAACTCTCGTTTATAAATAATGTTCCGGACAATATATTCAACAATAACAAGACACTAAGTGCATTCGATCAATTGAATTTTATCTATTACTTAATACCTATATATATAACAGGTATAATCGACATCTCTAGATACCTACCTCTATACTTCTAGAGATATAAAGAATTTATGCGTGTGGAACGGAGTAAGAATACAATTCGCCTAAGAGTAAGAATACATAGCTGTTCGTTTACAATAGGCTGTATGGGAGTTGTTTCCTTTGCCTGTCATTAAGAAAAAAAGGTAAACGAGCAAAAAAATGTAAACGAACTCAATTTCATAAGGTAGGTACACCAATGACTAAGCAGTTTAGTTTCTTTTTATTAATTGCAATTGAAGAATTACCAAGCCATTTTCGAAAGGAAACAGCGTTTTGCGATTATGAAGCTTTTAAAACAAGAAATATTTTAATAGATAAATTTTTACGGTCGTGATCGTGCCAGATCCAGAATATTTAATCTGAATATTCTCGAATATTTTTTTAATCAACTATTTTCTTACTTTAAATAATTGCTTTTTAAAAATATCAAATACGTTTAAACGAATGTTTTTTCTTGACATATGTATGATAATGTTATCCTACAAGTGCAATGTGAGAAAAATCAATCATTTTTAGGTTTGAAAAGTGCTTGATTTTCATATATCGAGAGTAGAGCAAGACTTCAACGCTTCACTTATGGAGGTGTGCAATTCCTTAACGTTTCATATAACATAAATAATATAATGTTACTTTTTATTCAAAACAAATAAGTAATTAGAATAGCAATACATGGATACTATATATATTAAATGCTTCAGTCTCGAATCGATTTATAACCATATCAATTTCCACTGTTGGATATAGATCTCCCCACGAAGGGAGCATAATGTCAGACTCGTCATTTGTAGGCTACTCGGCGATCACAGTTGCTGTATATATATCTATAGTAAATTATAACTACTACTTATTTTTACTCAAGTAGTCCTTTTGGTGAGTCATCTCTCAGCCGGTTTTTACATCTATCACCAAGGGGTGTATTGTAATTCTTAAACCATTAGGTACTATACAGTTAAGTAATACCTACTCTAAATATTAAAATATATACATTTAATATTATCACATTAATGTAAACGGAAGGCCATATTCCATTTTATGTCTTTCTATATATATTTATGTATAGTGAAACTTCACTAGACAAACATTAAAGTAGAACGTACACGCTAGGAAGGCGCCCCTCCCTATATGTAGATACGTACACATTTGGTTTACTCAAAGACATTGTCGCTTTCAGGCACCTCATTAGAGCGCGTCCCATGCGAGCCTACCCACAGCCACCCAACAACGACACCCCCTTCAACTCACACATACATAAGAGCCGGAGTAGGTAATTTTTTTTCTCTGAGCTCGCAAACTTATATGGATAATTACACTTAGATACGAGCCAGTCACATGCTATGTATTTATATTTTAGCAAAGGTTATTTATTTCGAAATTGTTTATTTTTTTTATACTAGCTTTGTTTTCGAAGTGGTAAGCTGAGATTTAAACACATCACCATTTTGTTCTATAAGCCCTAGTCCCACGTAATAAGGGTCGTGCCTATTGGACCTGACTAAATATTAAAACTTTAAGTTTGGTCTTAAGAATTAATTGATGAAGATTCGAGTCTTAAGTATATTACTAGCAAGTTCTACAATATTATTTCAATCAATTGAGTAATCGAGAGAAAATTTACTTAGAAAACGATAAAAATCGTGTAACATACCTACCTATTACCGAGTGAAGCTTACGTCGTATAAGAATGCGAACTTTGTACGTAAAAGGAATACTTGTGATTGGAGTTTAGATGGCATTAAACGATTTATCGCTATCAGTAGGTACTTTTATGGTGGAGTTAAAGGTCGTCGCAAAGTTTAGTGGGTACCTGGTGGGGCAGGTAAATATACACATGATAATTCAGTAAGTTTCCGCCTAACATCAGAGAGCAATAAAAATCAAGTTGTATGGCCCACAATGGATACGTCACAACGACGTAACGCGGTGTCATAACCCCGAACAGCACTCAACTTGCAATAAACTATAAAAAAGTGGATAGTAAAATGTATAAACAATGAGAGCACGGCTAAAACGTTTTAGTGTTAAGAGTGGGCCCATAAACCGTTGACACGCACCCGTAAAATATTAACGATACCTACAAGAAAAATGACGACTATCAATGTACGTAGCGATTTTCGGTCGCGAGGACGCGCTACAAATAATGGCGGTACCAAATTTATACGCGGACCCGAATTGCCCCGATTGAATATTTTACCAGGCCACGAATGCGTCCGACGATATTTTTCTATTTCGATTGCCATTTTTACTATCAATTGCTTAGTTTATAACCTTTAATGTTATTCGTGTATTCATCTTTTGATTTTTTTCTCGCAAGTTATATAAATTGAGAAATTTGGTTTAATTGATTGAGATTTTAAAATATAATTCAGTTTTATTATAAAATTATATAGCTACATCAGCAGTAAAAGATAAAAAGGAAACCATAATGTATGTTATTTTGTATAGTGACGATGCAAATGTTTGCGAGGCTGCTGTTTATATCTTGAGCGTTTCGGAAATACAATAAACTTTAAAAGGTGTAAAAGCGTGGGCTCAATACGAGTGCCAGTCAGGATTTAAAATAACTTCTCGGAGGCGAATGGTTTATTGCTTATTGAGTAGCACTGACGAAACGCGCCTCCAACGATAAAACATGGCCAGAATGGAATCTCAGTCAATATCAGAATATACGCGACGACATTGAAATTATCGCTCGGTGGGAGGCGAACGTGGTCGTCGGCCGGCGAGGTGGACCTAACTAAAACAAAAATAAGAATAGTTGGAAACAATGAGCATTGTCGCTGTGTCTGTGCGTACGCGTGCGCGTGCGCACCGGGCACCTCGTTAGCGGGACGAGCGCCATTGGCCACCGCGTGGTGGGCGTGGCGCAAAACAACTGCGCTCACGCAAATAGCACAACTGCACACAAATTAAAACAATAAAATCAAAGTAATAAAACAAAGTGAACCCCAAACTGTATCCACTATCGTGAGGCTTAATGGTCGAGCGGAGGCGGCTGCGGCGCCCTCGCGATTTATTGTTTAAAGTTCCGTACTGACTCGTCCCAACACCAAATTAGGAAATTGCACAAAATATTTCAAATAAATTGTTATATTTTAAGACAGGTGTGAATAAAACCGATATTTGATGTCACACATTATGTTAAAAGAGTAAATAATTTAGAGTAGGTATTTGGTTAGATACCACCACGACTAGGTTTACTAACACTTTTATTATCTTCATTCTTAACTTCCATAGATTGGTAACATATGATTGACGGATTACGAATACAATGCATCCCCTCCCCTTAATTTCATAAGGCAGTCGTAAATACTGGCTCAGTAAAGCATTGGTCAAGCAAAGGGTACCCAACACTTTTCAGAGAAAGACCAACTGCGATTACCCCACGCGCCAAGTGTGACGATTATGCCACATCTAATCCCATTTGGGAAGCCTGTATTCAACAGTGAATGTCAATGAGCTGATATAAGGTGTCAAAGTAAAACTGAATCACCATTTTCTGCTCTGAGGCTGTCGTGTGACTAAAACATCTTTAAACTCATACAGGCAAATTGGAAACGAATTATTTTTGGCAATAACTTGGCTATTTTCCCCCACTTTTATGGTGATTCCTGTCGAGATATATACGTCGACATACCTATATGGGCTTTTTTAAATAATCCTTTTAACTAACAGAAAAACAACAATGATTCTGTTCTTTACGCGAGTACCTAAATCGCGTTTATATTTATATGATTTTTACTTGCCCGACTTTTCGATCACTTATTAGCATTTATAGTCAAAAGAGATTCCCTCCGTGACTAAAATTAAATAAAAAACGGGACAAAATCCTTAAAATATTTTCATTTTAGAATAGAAAGAACATAGCGATTGGGTATTTAAATTATAATTATATTCAATGAGAAGTTTTAGTGGTAAATTTAGCTACTCCTATGTATAAATTGCATTTGTGAAAGCCACTACGTAACCCTGGATTTCAATGAGGAAATTCCAGCGCTGAGAGCGCTCAGCTCGCTCGTAACGAATGTCGTCTCATTTACTAATGTGTCACATGCAGGCGGCGTTGTTTCACAGGCAGAGGCGGCCGGGCGGGTGAGGTATGGAGGCAGGGAGGCGCTCAGGGAGTCTGAGATGACCAATAGCAAAGCGCTGGTGCACTACTTTCATGCACCCTTAATTACGATACCGTGATCTTACTGGGATGAGAAGTAACAGTGTATCTTTATGAAAAACCTGACTAACGTAAAGGCTAGTATTATCTAAGTCAAACTAGGTACAATAAAATTAATGCCTTCGAATTAGTAGGTATTAAGGTATGTCGATTAGATATTTCTATATCTACTTATTCGCAATTTCATAAACGTTCTGCATAGAACTTTTTGTTCTAGGCAGAACTAGGCTTCAAAAAAGCCTTTTTATCGTGTTTGTATTTGAATATTTAATTTCCCGTCGTATCGAAAATACTTTTCAGTGTTCATGATCACGGGAAGATTAAAGCGTTTCACGTCCAGCAATTCATTGTTATAACAACGGTTTTTATTAATTCTCAACCCCTTTGATTAAGAATTTAATAATCAAATAGGTATCTACTAATGCGATAACATTTATCTCCATTCATAGTAGGTAGTAGTAGTCCATAGTAGTAAAATTCATAGCAATTATCATTCACTCAGTTACTAATAGTTACTTGTTGGGTTACCATTAGACATTATTTTTTATTTTTTTTTAATGAATTCGGACTAAAGAATAAATCCTACCATAACGAGGACTTCATAAAAATAGAAATTAAGGAACACAAACTACAGCCAAACTCGGAACGATGATTGATTTTCGGATCACACGAAGAATTGTCCTGCTTGGGAATCGATTCCACGATATTAAGCACGACAGGCCCACGCTCCTGCACTGTTTTCTGTCTACGGCCATGGGACGATCCATCCGGGGTAGTAGGTACCACACCCTCGCAGGAAATTGACGTCTGAGCAGTGGTAAAGTGCTGTTGCGCTTCGTTTGGTGAGCGAGATGGCAGGCAGACTTAACTTTCTGGGTGGGTTTTAATTGATAGGTTAGCGGCTTAGCTGTATCTCTGAAATTGCAAAGATTCATGGATGGCAGTGACACTTAGCATCAGGTGTGCTACTTGCTTATTTGCCACCACATGCAATAAAAATAAACTGCGAGATCAGTAGCTAGAGTACTTCGACATACTCCATCATCATGTTTACATCTTCATCTTATCATAAAAGTCCCACTGGTAAGTTTGAGCCTCCTTCACAATAGGAGAGAAATTGCCCTGTACTCGTGTAGTACAAGACAATTTCTCAAGGTTTGGTACAGTGTTTTATTCCAAAGCTTTCTTCCCTTGCATAAATGTTAGATATATAAATATTTAATCCCTCAGTCGTCTTTTGCGATACTCACAGGTAAGATAGGGGTTGGTGAATTGTATTCTTACTCCATCCATCCATCCATCCATCCATCAGCCCGTAAACGTCCACTGTTGGACATAGGCCTCCCCACGAGAATGCCATCTATAACGGTCCTGTGCCACCTGCATCCAATGGTTTCCTGCGACCTTACTCCATCACCACCCGTAAAAGGTCTGTTCTGTGCATCAATTACGCTATCAGCCACTATTAGTTCCAACTTCCGAGTTTTATGCGACCATCGTCAGCATTTCATATATCCAGCCAAAATGTGTGATAGTCAGTATCTCAAACAGACTATTTAGATTATTTAGTCTTACATCGAACCAGCCGTGCTCGTAACAAATTTTTTTATTTAAATTACCTACTATGATTAAAATGGCCTTAAATTACTCCTATAATGAAAAAAATATTATTACTCCAGAGTAGGTATAAACTATTGTAAGCATATTTCACTATGTCGTCAGTCCAACCTATGGTAGGGGTGTCCACTTTGAAAAAACATCGATGTTTTTTTCGATTCGATAAATCGAAACTGTACATCGATGTCTTTCGATGTATCGGATGAATACATCGATGTTTTTAAACATCGAGTACTTTTTCTAAAGTCATATCAAGTGTTACTTCTAAAAAAAAAAAAAGGTCTTTTTTGTGGCATTTATACCTATTCCAATCCCTTATAAAACAGACTTCTAAAAAAAAAGGTCCTTTCGTGTCATTTATACCTATTCCAGTCCCTTATTACATCGAGTATTTCGATAGCTCTTCAAAACATCGGATCGATTCGATGTATCGCATTGTAAACATCGATGTTTTCGATGCATCGATGTATATCGAATATCCCTAACCTATGGTGATTTGCGGACGGCATAGGACTTCACTTTGCGGGGCCAAATATGAGGAAGGTTTACATTCAGCCGTGGCCGAAAAAAGGATGAATGATAATAAACTATTGTAATACTAAATTTCACGAAAATCTTCCCTTCAGTAGTTTTTGAGTGATTTGCAAACAAATTAACAGGCAGACAAAAATCCAAAAATAATCGGAAAGTTTTCTGTTAATGTTTCTACTCGTAATATTAAGTAAGCTTACTATTTTTTTTTTATAATGTTTAAACCTTGTTTCGCAAGAACTATTCCATTTTAGATCATCATCATCACCCAACTTTTATTCCGTTTCTATTCAAGAATGCTAGCACTACCAGTGTTCAGAAAATTATTAGCAAACTTAATAGCTTAAAAGCTGGTGAGGACGGTATTAGAATAATACATAGGTAGATATAAAAAAAATGCAAACAATATTTGTGGCAATTGCTAATCTCTCTCATCATCAATTATTTGAGGTCGACGCAATATATAATGTGCTTCCATTGTGCATATTGCACAGATTTGGGAATAGTTTAATGACCGTCCGCCTGCTTGACGTCAACCTCTGACGTCTATTTGCGTCCTTTGCCTTTATTTGTAGTCTCTTACAACAAAGGCTTCACACAAAAAAAATATATATTAATTTACTTTTTAATAATAGCTTTTTATTTTTTATTATTATTCGTAGTGTACACATCATTTACAGTTTGTTGGCAATTAGTTGCTTAAATTACTGAAATTTTTAGCATTTAATAGATATGCTTAATTATTTATAAAAACTCGATTACGAAGCGAAAAATGATGTCACAAGTGTGATTCGAACCCACACCTATTGGAAATCCGGCCCAATCGTGCTACCACTTACACCACCGTGAATTATTGTAGGGTACATTCAAATCTCACTTCGTATTATATTTACGTCTTTAAGGAGACGTGTACCATCTACCCGACAATGTTTACAAATTGTATGGGCTTAATACTTCAAACTTTGCAGTTAGAATTGTATTAAACGATGACACAACCTTGTTATGCAAATTACTGAAATTTTTAGACTTTAATATGCTTAATTATTTATAAAAACCCGATTACGAAGCGAAAAATGATTTCACAAGTGGGATTCGAACCCACACCTATTGGAAATCCGTCCGATTTCCAGTAGGTGTGGGTTCGAATCCCACTTGTGACATAATTTTTCGCTTCGTAATCGGGTTTTTATAAAAAGTTAGTTGCTTGTTTGTTTTGCAGCAGTGGCTACGAATATCACCAACCCTTACATTGCTCGTGGGTGTCGTAAAAGACGACTAAGAGCTTTATTTTATATTGACCTGGATCAACTCTATCTGATGCCGTTTGGTCAACAATGTAAACAGGTATATGAAGGGCGGGTCTATGGGGTCGCACGCCGTTCTTTTTGTCGCCCCAAAAGGAATTAACGGAGTGTGCCTACACCATAGCCTGCCGCCAAAAAAAAGGCAGTTGGTCATAAAATTATCTATCTATCTATACCTATAACTGTCCAATAACTTTTGTATTATGTACGATAAGTACATATTGCGTCGATCCCAAATAATTGATATAATCGCAGGATGATGATGAATACCTAGTTATCAAATACTTTCGTTCAATACTGAAAATAGGTCTTCCGTATAGAAGCAGTTTTCTATCAGATATTACATTATAAGGGGACGTCTATTAATCACGTGATCGTTTTTTTAGCATTTTTAACCCCTGCCCCTTTGGTGATACGTGGTGAGGTTTAAGACTATGAAGGTGGTGTGAAGACTTCGTGATTTTTGTCAATCACAACCCCCCTCCCCCCCCTTCAAACCTCACGTGATTAATGGACGGCCCCTAAGATGTAGATACTCGATTCTACATAATAAGATGATAGAAGAAATTCTTTTTCTTCTCAGGCTATACATGTCCACTATAAGTACGAGTAGTTTCCAGAAGAGGCTAGGTACTAGGATCACACACTGTTTAATACCTGTAGGCTTTTAACTCCAAATTTTCCTTCTTCTCCAGTAGATATAGATAAACTTCTCTCTCAATTGATTTTTACGATGGATAGGTAGCGAAAGGGGTTGGTGACCATTCTTTCTCTGTCAGCATACGTAAAAAAGAAACAAAAATACATATTTCTTTATAAAAATTATTAACGATCTATTAGTTTGAATTAAAATCCATTTCACAATAAAACCTGTCCCGTCTCGGGCCAAATAAAATAGGTTGATACATTCAGTTAGTCGTGAAAACTAGACGAAAATTTATATAAGCAAAGGCACACCTGCAATTGGGTATTTGAATACTACAGAAATATTAAATTATTAGTATTATTTTTTTACAATGCATATTTAAAAAAAAAGTGAAATAATAATTAAAAATATACACAACCTACCATATTTTATATACTATATCTTTGGGTATTTTCTATCCCTTTCTCGTACAAATACCTATGTTTGTTTAGAACAGACGTAGATCAGTTCGAAGATTGCGAAATTGACGTCATATTATTTGTATTGCTCTCTCTGTCTAATTATTAAAATTGCCATGTTTGTAATTAGCTCAATATAACAATAAAACTATTGTTATTTTCACAAATCGATAGGATTTTAATATAATTTGGCATAGACTGGGAGATCGGTCTTAAACCCTTCCATCATTTATGAAACCTAATACCTATATGAAGTATAAAATCCAAGGTATATATGACGCCTAAATATGGAGAAGCGATGTTGATATGATCAGTGTAAGATATAGATAACGAATAACTAGTATTGCAGTTAAGCATTGCCTTGCTTCCTAACTCCGGAGAAGAGACGTAAATGTCGCTATGCGCGCGGTATCCAGGCACGGAGTGCAAATCCTGGAGAAGTGCAGAAAATAACTAAAACATGACTGTATCATAGCCGGCCCTAGAAATGGGCGCAGCAATAGAAACTCGCACCGGGCGCTTAAAAATTTAATTACGGTTCTGCTCCGGAGAGTGCGTGAAGTCGTTATTCCTACCTCTGCCTTCTTTTATGTATGATGACCTGGCGAGATTGTAACGGCATCGCTTTTTCTTCCTTCTTTAAAATTAATTAATTTTATTCCTAACACAGGGTAGTAACATAACACAAGGCTGTTAATACGATGCAGTTAAATAATTATTTATGATATATAAGTAGATACCGTATTTGATAGATATATGCACAAAGATTTGAGCTGACTGCCGATAACAAATGTTCGAAGACACATCAAATACGCAAAGCTTTATTATTTAAATGGCAACGTACATTATGTTAGTGTCGGCTGAATGCATGTCAATTACTCTAACTCCGGCGTGCAATACATTGTATACTAAGTTGGATGACACATGACAAAGTTCCCGACGCGCGGGGCTCGTGGCGGGCTATAGATAATGTACCACGGATGACCAATGCTTACATAACAAACATACAAAAGGCCATCGCTAGCACACAAATGTACATTTGCACATAAGTACGTTCAGTAGACAAAGCACACAAGCTCGTGAGGTCATCTCCCCTCATTAGGTGGTTAGTTTTCCGGGCGTGTCCGCAGACTCCGCGGACGTGCGGGGGGGTGAGGTGAGCGGCACGGGCCCGCAGGTGGTGGGGGGAGGCGGGTGCCGCAGACGGGAAGTTACTTAATTAATCCCCGCGCGACCGCCATTGGCCGGCGGGGCGCCGGGCGGGCGGCCATCTCATCGCCCACGCGTTAATTGGGCGGGCGGCTGAAGCGCAGATTACATCGAGATAGCGTTAATGAAACCAAACCTCATACTACTAGTATATAAACGGTAGATATATTTAAAACCGTTTAATGACATAGTTACACGGGTATACCTAGTAAATGAACATTAGGTAAATTTTATGATAAATAGGTAATAATGCACTTATAAACAGTCAATAACATCTAAGGAAATAAATCTCAAAAAAGTATTAATAACTTACTACTTAACTTTATTTCATGAATTGACAGAAATACTCGTAGCACTCATAGTAAGCTAAGCAGACCTCAGACGGTATTTGATATATTCCTATACAATATTTGAATCTCTAGAAAATATTTTAACGAAAGGGAAATGAAAAAGGCGCGTATATACTTATTTGGTGGAGCGTTAATAAATATTGTAGTAGGGAAGGAGTTGACTCGAAACTAATATTGCTCTCGTCGCGTCAAGTGAACGTATAAAGCTCAGATTTAGCGTGAGCCGAGGGCTGAGCGGGTGCAAACGCCCAGGTAAAGTACCTACTTACACCTCGATATACGAGGAAACGTAAATTATAATATTGTGTGTGTGCTAACCCTCTCACGCTGACGTCGTCGCGCCGTGTGTGCGCCCACTGAAAGAAAAGCAATTTCCTACGGGCGGCGGGCGTCGGGCGGCATACGGGGGGGCTGAGGTCTCGCGCGAATATAATTTTGTTCATTTTTTTCATTCGGCCGAGTTAATTCGGCTTCGCGGCACAGTCGGCTATTGATTAGGGCGCGTCTTACGTTTTAATTTGTTTGCGCGCGCAGCCAGCGATGCACCCGGCGAGATGAGCGATCCCCCGCACCTCGACAAACTTGCACCCCGACACCTAATAAAGCCTCCGCTAACTGTCTCTTATATGACCACTGCCTTTACATAATCACGTCATGTCTATTTTTGCTCGCCGACGAGTATCCTCTTACAGAAAAGATCTCTTGTTTACACTTCAAGTGAACCCCTACATGTAACGTCGAAATGGTTTTAGTTAGGGTTGCCCATTTGTGACTGACCGATATTATTATTATTCTACCAACAAACTGTTAAATAGAAAATATTTGTCTTTATTTATAAATAAGGCTTTAATTTATTTAAAAATGTTTTAAGCAGACAACATTAATTTCTACCAATTTTGATTGATGAATTTAATATTGTATGCTTTGGAGAATTTGAGCGAAAAGCAGTAGCTACCTATACTTTTGCAATACAATTTTCATTGAACGTCTTATAAAGCTTAGTTACGTGGCAGCTAATAAATTCTGTAATATGTTCCGGTCATGTATTAAAAACGGTCAAGTAGTCTTTCGCTTATGAATAGTTTTGCTCAATTACACCGTAAGATTTATTTATATCCTACGGTAAAATTGAGCAAAACTTAATTCTAGAACATTTTTGAAATAAAAAAGCAAGAGAGATGCTGTATTTAATAGAGAACGTATTTCAACAACATTATTAAACTTTAATAAATTAAAAATAAACTTAAAAATTCAGACTTTATTTGCTCTTTAAGTATCTACTATAAGTACTATAATTGGAACTGGACTTTAAGTGGGAATACCTGGAAACTTAAAAACAGATAGCCTAGTTGAAAGACTAATAAAGAGTTCCACAGAAATTTCCAGTTCTAATGAAACCTTTAACTATGAAGAAAACCTTAAGTACTGAGGTAGCCTGTTTGTCTCGATAGAGTATTTCAAAGGCGTGCGCACTCTGTCAGCTCGCACGTGGCAATCGAGTAGACTATGGCAGAGAACTGATGAAACATAGGGTGATAATGATATTTTCAGTAACAAATCTTCTACGGCTACCGTTTACCTGTTACCTTCTTCAGAAACGTCTTAATGTCAGGCTTTTACAGCCGCGTTAGTATCAAAGTAGAAGTAACATTTCATCATTGCATTATGTCTATCCATTTATGTTTCATTGCTGGGCTTCAACCTTCTCCACAATAGCAGGTAAATTGAATTGATGTAGTAACACCACGTTGCGCGTTGGTTAGACGGGTTGTTACATGGTTTTATTTTGATTTTCCCTCACACAGATGTTATTTGCAGATTATAAGTAAAATACGGATTGATTTAAATAACACCATTCAAACACAATAACAACACATATTCATTAAAACATGAAAAGTTTTGGGTCATTCACTAGTAAATAGTACATTTCATCGAATATTTTTTACTGAAATCATTAATATTATTAGTCATAGAAGTAGTAGCGGTAGATATACGTGAGTTGCTTAACGATATTTAGCGAACATTCTTAATAAATAATGGTGCAAACTATGTCGTGTATGTATGTATGTATTTATATAATAACGGTGAAGTAAGTATACATTTAAATATGTAGTCGACTTCATAAATAAGTTAACAGCAATGAAACTTTTATGGGCCATATTCTTTATCTTGTTTTGAATTTCATCATCGCGTTTGCAATACGAGATTTAACTGTTAAGCCGGCTTTTTTGTATCCCTCTCAATGTTTTAGATTTGGTTTCGCAATCATCAGATTGGATCCAAATAACTTTGCAGATATTTATTTTGTTTCAATCTGATGTTTAAACATATAACCCTTGAGCGACTTACCCTATAGAGGACTTGCTTGAGTTGAATAAGTTTAATGTTAAGTTTTCGAAATGAATGTCATATTTGTTCAATAAAAATTAAGTACAATAGACCTATGCCGTTGATACGGTTACTTCTTTTAATATTTTATAGAAATAGAGCTGCACCCGGTCAATAGGTAGGTCAGGTCACATAGGTGCCACACAAAAGGTTAGCGTCTCATAACAATGAATCTGATGGCATTGGTCGAAACATTAGGGCCTTCTATGTTATGAGAGGCAAATTGAACTAGTTCCAGTAAGTATTCTTTTACAACACCTTGTGAAAAGGATATTTAGTGGCAAATTGTCTATATTGTGCTATAGGTAGGTAATCATTATTCATTTAGGAAATATTATTAATATATTAGGAAGCGAGTGAAGTATGCAAGGATAGAGTTCTCTGGCACTCTGTTCTCTCTGCCTACCCTGCAAGGGATATGGCGTGATGATATGTATGTGTGTATTATTAATATTCCACTCTCACATCTATCAATCTGTCGACTTTGCTGAACATAGGTATCTCCACGAGACGCGTGAAGACAAGACAAGTAGTACCTAACTATGGTATTAGCCATAGTTACCACGGCTTGTAGGCGGATTAGACGATAGCAGTGATCATGCTAAGGGGTTTCCAAGAAAGCGTTGCTCATCCTTTTAGTGCTTCCTCTGCGGGTTTTTGCGAATCCTATGGTAGGTAGGTAAGGAGGTAAGGGCGATATATTGTATTCTTCCCGTGTGGCGACGGGATAGAATACAAGTGTCGCCACTCATTGCTTGCCCGTGGGAGTCGTAAAAATAGGCTAAGGGTTCACCAGGGGAATGGTCAGCAGCACTATCCTGGGAAATGTATAATATCTCACAGCGATCGCCAACCCGCTTGCCAAGCGTGGCGATTACGGCATTATCCCTTCATATGAAAGCGCCCTACGTCCAGCAGTGGACGGCGATAGGCTGAAACGATTATATTCTCAATCCGTCAGCAAATATTATATCGTTACCTATTTATTATTGTGGCAACTAAAATAAGTGTGATATCTTAAAATTCAATGTGTAGTTGTTCATAATCGAAGGAAGCGAGGGTTGTGGAGGTGCCAAAATAACTAATAGTTTCAGCGGGGGCGTGTTAGCATTTTTCTTCTGTCGGTGACGGGCGAGGGGCGGCGGGGTTGTCGGGAGTGGGGGGTGACGTTGGAATAACTCTCTTTCAGGAATGGCTACGCGGATCATTTATACTTCAGCGGCTTTGTTAATAACAGCGACGTAACAATAAAATGAACGTTTGTTCTACGGGAGCGGTAGGTATATTATAAGTATTTAAGTGCCTGTCATAAACATATTTACCTATTAATACAATATTATTTCTTATCAGAATTGGGCCAGTTCGAGTAGGTATTTTTGGATCGAAAAGTTGTGCGAGTTCATAGTCAAATTTTTGATGAGGATTAGATAGATTATATAGATTAGTTACCTAATGATGAAAAAGGGCAATAGATTGAGAAGAGCAAACAATAAGGACAAAGTTTTATGACCAATCTCCTGCCTAGTAGGTACATCATCATCACACCATAGGTATATGTTCCACTGTTGGGGTCGGGCCTCCTCCGTAATGAAAAGGAAATTAACCTACTATACCGCGCTGGTCAGACGTGCTGGTATAGGGTTTTGTTTCGAGTTTTCCTTCTCTTGCATTGATGTTATATGCGTTTTATATCCGTTAGTCGTCTCTTACGATCCTCCACGGGTAAGATAGGGGATGGTGAATTGTATTCTTACTCCGTCACCACACGGATAGTAGGTAGGTAAATGTAAATGCTTCTTGATAATAATTTCTAGGCAATAAACACTCACGGTCTGGCATCTAGTTTCCAGTGGATAAATCATCATAAAACGATATCAGTCCTCTGACGAAATTAAACCTGGTGCAGATCTCTGCTTAAAATATAATGACATTTTAAATATGAAGATAGCTTTCTAGGCGTGAACAGTCAAAAGGTAATCTCGCAAGGGCCAACCATGGATGCGGTACCAGTAGTCGGTCCAATGTGGATGAGGAGGGAACACAGAAGGTTATGGGGCCCCAAGCCGCCCCAGACGGCATGGGCAGAGTGTGTTCAGACCATAGCCTGCCAAAAAATAAAAAAGAATAAAAAAGAAAGTAAGCTCCCGTGATAGGTAGGTAAGCACATGAAAATCATTCGGTAGGTATGCTCGGTGCCAAATTTTGCCCTTATTTTTTTTCAAATAATAAGTTAAATATACCTATTAATATTTATTTTCTTATACATTATCATCATCTCAGCTCATATAGGTATGTCCCACTGTTAGGCTGAAGCCTCCTCCATAATGGGAGGGAAAATGACCTACTATACCTACCATGCTGGTCAGGCGTGTTGGTATAGGGTTCTGTTTCGAGTTTTCCATCTCTCGCATAGATGTTATATTGGTTTATATCCCTTAGACAAGGGGTGATGAATTGTATTCTTACTCCGTCACCACACGGATAGTTTCTTATACATACCTACTTAAACAATATCAATTTTACCTTTTTATATGCAATCATACATCATTAATACAAATGTATTAACGTTATTTCTAAATTATGTCCCTCATAGCATTTTCCGGTATCTAATGATTGAATTGACATGTCAATTACTGATCTGAAGTTGTTCACTAAATCCCTTGCGAGCAACTTCATAATGTAGTTTCTGGGTCACTCGCATAAAAATTTACTCCTATATTACCTATCTTATATTTTATAAAAAGCAACTTCAAAAACTTGACGGGAATTCAACAACTTTTGTTCGAAGCAACGACATGAGATCTCCAGTGGATTGTTTAAACACTAATTCAACAAGAAATTAAGCTAAATTATTGTTAGTCAAGGTAAAAACTAAAAGAATCAATCGTTTAAGTACTTAATAAAGACACTTACTAGTAGCGAGGTGGGGCAACGTATTCTGCCACAATTCCCCTACACATCTGTTTTACGTACCGATGAATCGCACCATGCAAATAAACCTGCGTTATTGTTCCTTTGAAGAGCCTCTAACGCCAGTTACTTCTTTATTTGCTCGTATCCTATATTAACTTTGGGGTGAATGGGAAATTTTCAGCTGCTGAGTAGAGTTCGTGTAGATATTCGGTAATAATATTAGTTTGAGTAAAGTGGTAAACTGCTTTTATTTTTATATTTATTTTTCATTTAATGTTTTAAGATTATTGTGCACAAAATGATTGCTTATTAAAATCAGTAGCTTACAAGTAGGTAGGTACCTACTTAAGTTTAGACTGATTGAATACAGGTCGTTGCAGCTGTGTAATAGATGTAGGTATAAATAATTAGGTATATTATAATCAATTCTTTATTGATAAAATCATAATACTTAATCCGTGTGGTGACGGAGTACGAATACAATTCACCACCCTCTATCTTACCCGTGGGTGAACGTAAGAGACTACTAAGGCATAAAAAACGCATATGACATCGATGCAAGATATGGAACACTCGAAACAAAACTCTGCCTATACCAAATCGTCTAATTAGCGTGGTATAGGTCAAAATTTCTTCCTATTACAGAGGAAGCTCGAGCCCAGCAGTGGGATATACCTAGGCTAAGATGATAATGATGAGATGATGAAAATAACAATGTAAATTCAAAGAAACGTAGATATACCTAGGTATCTACAATTTTTTTTAGCAGGTTATATGGTTTGGACACATATCGTTCGTTCCATCCGGGGCGACGAAAGGGCGGCCCTTGGCCCTGTAACCCACCGTTTTCCCTCCCAATCGCCATTAGGCCGGCCACTGGTACCGAAGCCGTGACGTCCGTGGTCAGCCCGGCATAAATATCTATGATAAGGCTAACTAGGCTAACCAAGATAATAAAGTGAAATCATATTGACCAGCACATTGAATAACTTATGCTGTTAGTGTGGCAATGGCTCGGGAATCTTTAATGTAGCTCTTTCTATTTAAGTAATTTAATCCAATTTGATTATATCTATTGCCAAAAATGTCGCTTCATTAGTAGGTACCTATATCTACCTAATATGCGTTGAGGAATGCATCGAAAAGAGATTTCGAGGAAATATGACCTCTGAATCTGACTAGAACGAACTACTTAGATGTTATAGCAAATTCGTGGTAAATAGTCGCTTTTGCGAGTCCCTCATATTTTGCTGCCGCAATCCCACAAGGTGACAAATAGAGGTCTGTATTTTGAAAGTTATTAATAAAAGATTAATGTGTTTAGGTACATTACGCAAGCTTATGTTGTAAGCAATGTTGCTGATCAAATATAAGGCCATATTAGCATTGGATTTTTTAGCAAGGGCTGTATAAAACAATGAATATACAGAGTGAGCGACCACTCCTTGCACAGGCGGTGATTAATTGTACGCCCCTGAGAACGCCCGGAAAATCACAACCCTTTCGCCTCGTCTTAATTACCACGCCTTGCTTCAGTCAAGCGTCCCCATTGGTCGGCGTACTTGCCGCTCTGTCGCCCCTAGTTTTAATTGGTCGAAAGTAATTAACGCTGTGTAATCACCAACCACGTCGCGATAGGGGACGACGGCTGATTTGAATTTTTAATTACTGCCGCTCGCAAACACCAGAACGACATGCCATTGGTCGGCGTTGTTCTTGTTCACATACAGAAACAATACCTATTGTCTTTACAATTCTATTTTTATTCACACTTTATTCAACTGCCTTGCCCTGTGAGTACATAATCTTAATTAAGTTTTTACTTATATATAAATTCGTATACTTTAGTTCCGAGTGTGTAGATAGTTTAATTGTCATATATATAATATGTACATAATTGCTTTTTGCTTTGCTTGCTACTTGCTAGATTCTTATAAAAATTTAGAACCCTGCCTAGTAGTTCCCACTGCTGGACTCCAGTCATCTCCTCAATAAGAGAGAAATTAATTTATTAGGTATATTACGCTGGTCCGATGTGTTGATATAGGGTTTTCTCTAAATCGTCTTTTATGGGACTCACGACCAAAACAGGTCCCCTGTTTTGGTCGTGAGTCCCATCGTCCCATCGTGAATTGTATTATTTTTCCGTATAGGTATGTATTTTAAAAATGGAGGAAGTAAGAGAGACCCATCACTTTTCCACGGTAGATTATGTACACCGCATGCCGCACACCTCCAGAAAGACAGAAAAACGTAACGTTGGGTAGTGTTGCCCAAATGCAAGACCAAGACTTGCAGCGGCAAGAGACTCGCAGTGCTCCCTTAGACAGCATTTTACGATTGCTTTGGCAAAGAAAAGATTGTCAACATTTTGTATTCTTAATTGGTATTAAGATCATTTCCCCTAAATTAAATCATTTCCATTTTTTTTTTCATAAAATAATTTGATGTTATTTTAAACAGTCTCATGATAGATAGGTGTGATTATAGCCCCACTCCCGTTAAATGTAAGTTATTGATAGTTGTACAGTTAGTGCCACTAGTTGAATGGAATTTCATTAATTCAGTTGGATTTTTCATTTCTATGTGCATATTTCATTTCTATCAAAACAAGTGACTCTGTGTTATTCTAACAGCAACAGTTCCAAGACTTGCGAGACTCGCAAGTAGGTATCTTGCATTTGGGCAACAATAACTTAAATGCGTAGGTACCTATTTGAAGCCGAACCAATATGATACCTACCGGGCATGCCTCGTTCAGAGACAAAACGTGTGTCGAATCGATCTTCAATTTGCGCGGAATTTGCCGCAAGTTCTAGAATTTGTCTTGACATAGGAGTAAGAAGACCTCCTTATCCTCTTTCACCTATCAAGTATATTGCACGGGATATTGATTGACCGTGGGAAAGCGGTCAAAATGAATGCGGAAAAGAACTTCTTTCCTTCTTCCATTTTTAAAATAAAAGTGGATGTATCGCCAAATTTAATCAATTAGGTATCCCTACATGTGCCTATTTAATTGTCATTCATCATAATTTTTTTGCTCTTACCAGCCTACCTATGCACTATCCTACCTAGAGAATGTGTTTATCTCTTAACAGGTGGAATCCCATTTTACTATCCATTCCATTAATTTGTTACCAACCTGTATTTGTATATATAATAGGTAAGTATAGTCAACTAAATGGACTAACTAGATAATTTATTAGCTAACACTGAGATCTTAAACAAGGTTGCTGCTTGAGTATGCACGGTTTGTGTTAGATAGTCGATAGATGTTGACTAAGGAGGTGTTTATACGTCGGCACCGGCACCGCGAGTGACGTTGAGTGACGCGGCCGGCCTCAAGCCTTCTACTTAATAAGGTAAATGAGATGCGGAGCTTGCTCGCGCGCGCTGCCGCAGCTTAAATTAGCGCCAACTCTAGACTGCGCTCTCGCCTAACAAACGCCTTGTTACCTAAGGGATTTATTTTAAACGAGTGGACTTTCTATCGAGATATACCATTCGGTGAGCAAATTTACCGAATTCGTCGTGAAAAGGTCTACTTAAATTTTATATTTAAACGCATTGCTTTATTTTTTTTTTTCATTTGAAAGTGGAATTCACTGCACATTCTCATCATTATAATTCCTGTATGCCACAATAATCTTCATAAATGTCACCATGGTATGACTCTTAAGAAGTCCGGAGTAACGCTTTTAATTGTCTTGTGACCCACAACAAATTTTATTAGAACAGCCGGCAACGGCAAATTCCACTTCCCTCCTAATAGAAAGCGAGAGACATAAATTAAAATTCGTTAATAAGCTAATACATACTTTCCGTGTGGTGACGGAGTAAGAATACAATTCACCACCCGTGGGTGATCGTACGAGACGACTAAGGGATATAAAACGCATATAACATCTATGCGAGAGAAGGAAAACTCGAAACAAAACCCTATACCAACACGTCTGACCAGCGCGGTATAGTAGGTTAATTTCCCTCTCATTACGGAGGAGGCCCGAGCCCAACAGTGGGACAGTTATGGGCTGTGATGATAATGATGATGATGAAGCTAATACATAGGAGGATGTAGGTACTGCTACCAGAAGCAGTGTGAGCACGAGATAGAGCGAGCGAGATAAAATAATACGTAGTACCTACGTATCTATTATTTTATATTATAAACATTTAGTAACATGTAGGTAAATCAAATACCAACATTAAGAAAAACAATTTTGTAGGCGAGAGAAACTTTTAATTTAGATTATACCGAATATTAGAATTATTCTTCTTGTCAGGCCATAAAGGTAAGTAAGCACATCGCGTAGGCATAACGAATTTTTGTGATTTTTAGAGCAACCATCATTCTCCTGCATCATTTCTCCTTATCCCAATTAATTGGGATGGACGGAATATTTACGCGTATCTACATATTGCAAAAGTTATTGGCAATAGTTTTATGACCAATCGCCTGCTTGATGTCAATTCTCCTTGAGAATGTAATTCTCAGATTAACATCAGGCAGGCGGCTGGTAATCTTCCCTGGGAATGTAATTGTGGACCAAACCGCATTATAGGTGCAATTAGCCCAGGTCGATATAAAGTTGTACCTAGTCGACTCTTACGAAATCCACGAGCAGAGTAAGATTTAATAGTATTTGTAGCCACATTGTGACTTTCAGAGCAACATAGGGATGGTATTAGGTAGAATACATATTAGTCTTAGTGCAATAGCTACCTAAATATACGAGTACAATTTTGAAAATCTACCAGCCTAATACTTACCTAGATACTACCAAAGTACCTATATTTATAAAAAAGTAAAACGAATTATAAAACAACGCTTTGACTCATAGAAAAACGGAGTAGTGACTATGTCAGTTAAAACTGTGAAATGTAGAATAACAACGACACTAGAATAGATGCTAAGAGGTCTAAAATATTTTTCTAACTACATAGGTTGTTACTGTGAAATAGAAAGTTATGGACGCTCGAGTTTTTTTGTAAGAAAAAGCCAATACGATGTGGTAATAATAACATAATTACAAAGAAAATCATCATCTACATTAAAATAGATAAGACGCAACAAGTATAATGCTCTACAAAGAACTAGTAGATGTCGGATTTAATAGACAAAAACGTGCTTGACTACATTTTTTATCCAATTAAAAACAGTTCGATGGTAGTTTTTTAGCGCTTTTATTAGTTTTTAGTCGGGTACGGTTTTTACCCGGGGCACGGGTCAAGCGCGCTGAGACAAAGCACAGCGTGGATGCGCGCGCGTCGTGCCATCCATTTGGTTCCGCGTGCCGGCCAACCATTCAGCGCTAATCGCTTCATTCACTGACGGCCGAGCGCTTTTTCACCGTGGCCGATCGGTCATGCATTCCGAACGGACACTGTCCACTGTATCTACTTTAAGCTTGATGTGCTAAAACAGCATATGATTTCTGTCAAATGCCAACAATTGCCAACAATTCAACTTTAACAATTACGTAATTAGTTATTTACTTCAGTATATAGAATTATTAGATATACCGCTCTGGCGGAGGCTGCGGATGGCTGGACCGAAGAATAGTCCGTCATCCACAGAAAGGTTGACCACGTGAGGGCAACGCCCGGCAGCAGGCCAGGGCGTCATCGGGGCATGGTAACCGTAAGGCTAACCTGCCCGAATGGTCACTGATGTCAAGGAAGCAGTACCAGTGGCCGGCCCAATAGCGATTGGTAGGAAATACGGTGGGTTATGGGGCCACGCACCGCCCTTCCGTTGCCTTTCATAAAAAAGATATGTATAAACCTAATTTATTTTTGCTTATCATAAAATAGCTAAATGGTTAACTTGATCAATACTCTAATTTCGTGTTCATTAACGAGGCGCTTATCCAGCGATGGACCATATAAGGAGAAAAACAAGAAAAATGCTTAAATTGCAGTCAATATTATAATTTTCATCATCATCATTCGCTTGCTCTTATTCTAATTACTTTGGGGTCGACGTAATACGTACTCCTCTTCCATCGCATATATTGCCATATATAATGTGCTGAAAAAAAGAAGGCAAAGCTTCCTAAATACCCATGTAGGTACTCTTACAGACAAGAAGAATGCGTAAATATATTGTCTATGGCGAGAAAAAAGAATATATGTATATGACGAGTTCAGCTTTAGTCAGACCTCAGACATAATTATGCGTAGGTACGCGTAGGTAGTTGTGGTACACACGGTATGATGAGTGACACAGTGCTCATGGCAGCGCTTATGCAGTTGCCCCGCTTGTGTAACCCAAGCCGAGCGCAACACCGCCGCGCCATAACATAATTAAAAATGATTTAAGGCATTCGCTCCGGCTGCTTTGTTTCGCGCATTATGTTTCACTTGTTCGCGTCGCATTCGCACACAACCATTTTTAACGCGCCCGGCTCTTAATTCTGTCACAGTTTTTATAAAAACCTTTTGTATTTATTAATTCGCTTTCGGCTCCGGTAGCTATACGCTTCTCGGAATGCGATTTTGACGTGACATTTCTTTAAGTCTCGCCGTGTCCCCTGTGTTAATGAAGCGTCCAATTTCAGCGAACCCAAAAAACAAATAAATACATTTTGTTTAATCTAAATAAAGTCGCATTCTATGACTAAAACTTTAATTAGCACAATTTAAAGATAGTCTGACTTGAAGAGCTTATAACGGTAATATAATCAAACAATGAACAAGACAGTTGATTAAATATTTGACTGGTTTTAGACAGTTACGATAAATTGTTATGCGTACATCAAAACGGTAATAAGTACTTCACTTCGCAATAATAATATCAACGCTTGTAAATGTTATACTAAAAGGTATAAAACGATGGTTAAACGTTCAAACAATAGGGAGTCACGTCACCAGCAATACTGTTGCACATCAAAAGTACATATTTAAGATGATTAACCTCGACTTGTTGACGCGTCGCTGCTGGTTATCGAATTTCGGAAATGGACCGACCGTGTCCTGGCCGCGGCCAAATAATTCTCCATGGTTCTTTAGACGTATGGATTTAACATTTAAAGTAATTACCAGAACAATCTTGTTTTAGATTATTATTTAATATAGCAGTTATAAAAAATAACGAAGTTTATAGCACAGTAGAACTATTGCAGAACACGAACCTCCTCTAGAAAGAGAAGGAAATTAATTTAAAAAAATCCATGATGGTGATACAAGTTGACTTGTATATTTATTTTAGGTTTCAATGTCATAAATAGTACTTAGAATGAATATACCTACATGTTTGGCCTCTATGGTATAGAGTCTATAATTTTCATATTTATTGCTCAGATCAGTAGGGAATCCCGTTCACGAATTGCTCAATGCTGTAATACTCATTCAAGACATTGTGACTTGAGGTTATATAGAATACAATGTAGGACAGATTATTATTTGCTTACAGTTGTAGAGATAATCGACCTAGGCATCACTGGGATAATAGTACTAACCCTCCTAGTATCAATTGCGATCGCCATTCCTCTTATGAAGTAGGTACAGTGATTATGGCATTATTCCATTGGAGAAACCTTGTACCAAAGTTGGTAGATAATATATCGACAATAAAATATATATGGATGGTAGGGTAGGTATATGTATGGATTGCATTTCTTTTTGATTATTTACCTCAAATTTCGTATAATAAATCAACAATTAATGTGATATTAATGTGATATTTTGTTATTCGATTACGATTTGTGTGATGTCTAATGTCGGAAAAAACTACGAGTACGATTTCGTATTGACGACTTGGGTGACAAACTAACCCAGCATAAAATCCAACTATTGATATATATAGTAGTCCAATTTTAAAATTCAAATAAAGGAAAACAACTAAATTAAATTAACGGTTACTCTTAACAACAATATTGTCGTGAATAAGATTGTAAATTTACAATGGTCACCATACGGTTTCGTTGTATTACAATGCGAAATGATCTTTCAATTACAATTCTTTTTAAAAGACGATAACCCACATTAATGAGATATTTTTGATGGTACACATAGTGGTTAAGATACCGACCTAAAGTGCCGGTGTCGTGGGTTTAAATTCGCATAATAATACTTTGTGCGAACCACAAATTATTAAAACAAAACTTGGGGTATAATGAGTCAGTTAAATTGACTGTTGGTAAAATCTTTCTCAATAAAAGGATTATTTCCTTAGTGCCCGGGCATTGTCTTAAAAAAAAAGTCCTTGTGTTCCCGTGGAGAATACAAACAATTAAATTTACAAATTACATCCAGAATCAGAATAACTATTTAAGGATTACATAAAGAGTCGTTATTGTTACGAGACTTGGTCACGGAAGGTTGGTACTTTGACCAATCCTCCAACTGTGCAGTCAAAGTATTTTATTTTGGTTATGTTGGTAATAATATTAGAGTACTCAGTGTTTGCGGTCGTTTGCCTCAAGTCCATCAGTGGCGACCTATTCGCGATCAATCATGAAGACAATCTATCACCAAGCCTCGTTGTTGATCGTCGAGCGTTTGTTCTACAAATCTACATTCTTATATTTAAATTGTGGAGTTTGTTTATTTGTATAGGTTAAGGATTCTTATTGCTGATGTCAATAAAACTCGGATACATTCCGTTATTATAGTTCATCTAATCTAAGAAGTGCATTTTGACGTTTTGCATTTTTTAATACACAATAACCTCGGTGTAACGTATACACATGATTGTAAACACAAAATCTGAAATTTATACAACTATTAAGTTATTTACATAATTAACATTGCGGGTGACTTTCTTGTAAAATAATCTAATGTTGAAACTCGTAAAACTAATTTAAAATAAAAATTACATGGTAAATAGTTATTATTAATGACGACCTAACAATGTCACGTCATCACGTTCTATACAGTAGTGCTTGACAACTTCCAATTCACGAATATCCTAACAATCGGTAAAAATATTAGAATAATACAATTAATCGAATAGAGATTTTGACAGAGATGCACATTTCGACACTTTGATTGATGAGGAAATAATTATTAATGTTCGCGACGCTGATAATTCACGTAATAGTAGTAATTCTTAATAAATAGCTATTTTCAAATTCAGTTTTGTTTTTAATTAACCTAATCCTACTAAATATGATGAATAGATTCTATGCTGAAATAATTAAATTTGTTTAGTACTAATTTAGCACTTAATTTATTCATCACCTTTTTGAAAAATAAAAAATAAACCGATTATTAATTATAAAGAATCAATATCGATTTCTCAGTAAAATCGGATATTTTCGATAGCGATTATTTGGTTCACCTACCTAGACAACTTACTCAGACAGCTGTCAAAGTGCACTTCTTAGATTAGACAGACTATAGTTTATTAAAGACTATAAAACATTTTTTTTTTTTTATTGGTGGGCTATGGGTGCGTCTCGCCCCGCTGAATCGGTCCGGGCTGACGGAAAGGCGGCGCGTGACCCCATAGACCCAGCGTAAAACCTTCTCTCTTCGCCGTGCGAGCGGACCACCGGTACTCGATTTTAACTTCGGTGGCCCGCCCGGCGGTTTATCCTCGCGGGTTCCTCTCGTCGACGCCCCAGCAGATTTCGCCGTCGGGGCGTCGCCCTCACGCGGTGGCCTCACGTCGGGTGACCGGACAATTCCCCGGTCCGATCACCCGAGGCCTCGGTTAGGGCGGCATCAGGCGCAGGTATTCGCGCCTGCGCCGCCCCGGCCGCTGACGGCGGCCCGGGTCGCGGGAATCCTCCCGGACTCGTTCCGCCGCCTCCTTCTGCGAGATGACAGCCTCGCAAAAGGCGGCCACCGCGTCCCAGTTCCTGACGCTGTCGACCATCGCTCTCGCGACAGCCGGCAGCGTCAGGTCGGCACCGATAACAGCGACGAGGTCACGGCGATGCCGGTCAAAGCCCGGACACGCCTCCAGCGTGTGTTGCGCCGTGTCCTCGTCACTGCTGCAATGGTGGCAGAACGAAGTCCACTCCCTTTGCGCGACCGTGTGCAGGTACAAGCCGAAGCATCCGTGCCCCGACAACACCTGCACCAGTCGAAAGGAGAGGACTCCGTGCCGCCGCTCCATCCACTCCATCAGTACGGGCCGGAGAGCCTCGACGGTGACGACACCGTGTCTAGGCCTCTCCAGCCGCGTAGCCCAACGGGCGATGACGTCTCGGCGGGCGTCCTCGCGCCAGGTGGCTATCTCGCTCAGCGATGGGGAGCCACCTTCGTCGCGCAGTGAGGTCACCCGCCGGTAGAGGTCGGAGAGCATCTCCGCCTCTAGGTCCCACGGGGGTGTCCCGGCCAGCAGGCATGCCGCCTCGGTCGATACCGTGCGGTACCCGCGAATGGCTCTGACCGCCATGACTCTCTGGGGTCTCCCAGCCCTGAGCTGGGCGTTCAGAGCCCTCGCCCACACGGGTGCGCCGTACATGACCATAGAACGGATCACCCCCGCATACAGCCGTCGGCCCTCGAAGCTGGGTCCGCCCACGTTCGGCATGAGCCGCGAAAGGGCGGACGCCGCGCCGACCAGCCGGGGAGCAATTCGGCGAAAATGCTCCCGGAACCACCATCGCCCGTCGAGCACCAGACCCAAGTACTTCATATGGGCCTGGATGCTGATGTGGACGGAGTTGACGACTAGCGAGACGCCGATTGGCGGCCTTACGCGTGGCCCATGGAACAATAGGGCCTCCGTCTTATTTAGGGCCACCCTGAGCCCCAGCGCCTCGATTCGCCCGACCATCTCCTCGGTGCCGAGAGTGGCCAGGCTCGCCGCCTCTTCGAGTGTCCTGCCCCGGGCTGTGACGAGCGTATCGTCAGCGTAGCATATCACGCTCAGCCCGGGGGGGAGAATTCCTCTCAACGCCCAGTCGTACCCGATGTCCCACAGAGTTGGCCCCAGAACCGACCCCTGTGGAACGCCGCACGACATGGACAAAGACTATAAAACATAGCATTGCAGTAAATAGGAGGCGAGCAGTTACAGGTTAGTAAACGCCGCAAAAATTTTGGTAGCTGTTTGACATTGTTAACTTACTTAGCAGTCGCTGTTGTCATATAAACTGTTGAAATAACAAATTCGTTTCAAATTGTCATTGAAGTAACGGGTATTATATTAAAATTGGAGACTAAATAAACTTAGCATTTCTAAAACACTCATTTTTAATATTTGAAAGGTTACAGTTTCTAAACATATCGCTCGCGAAGGTTTCTATGGAACAAAAATTTGTCTTAAAATGGAATTGGAGTCCAAAAGTACTCCGTAATCCAACTGTTGAGTTCTTAGTCGAGTGTGCAGCCGAGTCTGAGTAACGAGTTCAAAAAAATAAAGAGTAAATGGGCACTTAATATAAATTTGTTATTTGAAATAAACCTATTTTTAGGGATTCTATCGGCTTTGTATTTGATTTTTAATTTTTGCCGACGTTTAATAAAATATATAGAATTAAATACGTAGGAGTACAATGAAAGTTTTCGTATAATAGTATAGTAAATTAATAATACCTATGTAATTTATTTTTCCCGTGTGGCAGTGGCCCCGAATACTACCAACCTTTACATTGCTTATTGTTGTCATAAAAATCTATTAAATAATAGCAAAAAATAAACGGAAAAGGATTGACGTCAGGCAGGCGGTCGGTCATAAAACTTTTGCAATGTTTGCTATGGAAGAAGAGTAGATACATATTGCACCGACCCCAAGTAATTGAGTTGAGATAAGAGCAGGATGAAGAATAATTATCATTAAAATAATTTGTAAAAGAAATATTGTTTTTAACATTTTTAAAAGTATTCTCGTTTGCATTTTAAATAATATTGCTTTAGGGTGAACCATTTTTTATAAACACGGGATCCATTGATCTGATGGCATGTTTGAAATAAAACTACTTTTACGGATTCTATCGCGTTTGTATTTGATTTATAATTTCCCGACGTTTCGAACACTTTACAGTGATCATGGTCACGGGAGGACTGAGGTGTCTTACGTCCAATATGTCATTGTTATTACAGAAATTTATTTATATCTACCCTATAAGATATTAAATTTTGACCCACATTTTTATACAAAATTAATACAATTCATTGCCAGTACAAAAAGAGAATGATTCTATATATAAAATTTATGTTGTTTATGATTTGTTATTATTTAGGTGTTTAATTTATGATAATTATTATTGTGGCAATTTTACAATTTTTACAAAACTAACAAAAACTATTCAGCTACTACCGGATCGGAACGCGGCCACTCTGAGAAAGATCCGGCGAGAAAACTCAGGAGGCATGATACTAATTTTATTATTGAATTTTTGAGTGGCGGCCTACTTTATTTTACTAAAATTAATTAAATTAAAATTTAACTATTATTGTGGGTCAAATAATAAATCGTCGTCGAAACGTCGGGAAATTATAAATCAAATACAAACGCGATAGAATCCGTAAAAGTAGTTTTATTTCAAATGTGTAATACTCGCGTAAACATTAGAAGTCATTATGATGGCATGTTTTCAATTTGTAAGCAACCGCTTGTTCCAGCACATGAATATAGGCATTAATATAAATATTATAAATCTCAACATACTGTTTGTCTGTACATTGGTTGTCATACACAATCTTTTAAACATATTTCTATATCTTGCTTTAATAACTTAACTATGTATAAGTTCGTGAGATTAAGTTTAACTACTTCATTGTATAACCGCAATAGAAAGTCGAAGTTTGATTTGGTAATGTCAGTAGGGACGAAGTCTACTAGGTAACAATGTAAAATTGACTTACCATGGTAGTTAGATGGAGTGGCATAGGATTTCGTTTTAAGTTTTCCTTTTAAAGTTATGTTATCTAACATTCTTTGTCGTCCTTTTGGATACAAACGGATAAGGAAATGGTGATAAATTAGATTTTTCTTAAGTTATACTTAAATTCAAGTTGGAATTTATCGCTAAGTAGGTAGGTATATAGTTACTTAACGAACTGCGTCATAAAATTGATTCGGCCAAATGTCATCATTGATCGTTTGAATGTGTTTTATTTTGTTCTTGCGAATGCTGCATAGTAGGTAGATGTGGCTATCTCTTGGTCCATCTCTGTTAATTAGTTTTTTGTCGGCAGCGGCGGGGCGGGCCGGCCGACGCCATCAAATTACGATGAGTCGGCCTTTCGGCTACCGGCGCCGCGGCTATAATAATTATACACTTGTTACTACCGTGCTGCGCCCGCTCCGAGCAACAGTACGCATAGACGTGACGAATGATCTCAATAAATGGAATCAGAGAAATTATTTGGACATGAAATTAATGATCGAGATATTCAAAGTAGAAGTTGTGTTTGTTTAGTTAACATAACTTATAATAATTTCTTATATTTACAATCGTACAGATAACATATGCGTAAAAATTCTATGAAAGTATATTTATGAATTTTATAGCGTTTTTATCTATACAATTAGGATATTTAACAGTATTTACCGTCTTATTCATGTGGTTGACGGTTTAAGATACAATCTAGAGCTTATTTTCACGTGGGGGTAGCTACGTACGCGTAAGTACGTAAGTATGCAGATTCTATCATTGGAAGGCAGACATAGTCTATGCTAAAGCAATAAAGCAAAAGATATGCTGGTTTCGCTTCTATTATGAGGGAAGTTTGTTGCCAGTATTAGTAAAATAGATGTAAACCAATATTCTGTAAAGCGCCATACGTGTTTCTGTGTGTTGACGAAGTAAGAACACTAAAAGGTAATATAATAATTCACCATCGTATTTCTTGATCATGGTTGTTACAACCATGTAGGTATACGATATACAACATTAATGCGAGAGAAGGTAAACTTGACATAAAGCCCTAAGCAACACGTATGGTGTTGTAGTTCAACTCTACTACAACGAAGGAGTGTCGAGTCCAAATACCATAGTAATGGGACCTATATGAGTTCAGATGAAGGTTTCATACATATAAATAAATAGTACGTAAAGTCCGTTTTATTGATAGGAGAGGGCGCACGTGCGTCTCGAGTCGACCAGTGTCGACGATAAATTCCATCGATAAAATCGGCGGCGTCCACGGCGCGCCCGGTAATTTCTTAACGACAGCGTAACCCGGTGGCGACGCGTGCGCATACGCATTTTATTTCTCTCGCATCAAAAAGCCGACGCCGAAATAATCATTCACCACTCAACTTAGATGGTAATCACGTCGACTATTAACGATCATCTTAATGTAACATTTTCGGGCAATGAGTTAGAAAGGTTCCAATCGAATGCGTTTACATGTGTGTCTCTTGAGTTCAATGATCACGTTTGGAGATAATTATCGTTGAAATGAATGTATTAAATTAGCGGTGAATAATTGAATACTGCTACTTGTAACCATACTTATGTGTATATTCAATATAGTTACATGAATTAGTTAGTTTGTAAGATGAGCGAGGATATTTTCTTCTAAGAAATGGTCAGTTCTCGGTGTATTGTGTTTTTTAATTGAATGTAGGTAGATGTGACGAGCTCAGCTACCGGCTACATTGTTGATGTTATTCACATTGCTCGAGAGCGCTTTCTACTAATTACCGTGTTACATTCTAATGCTACTTTACTAATAAGAAAAGGCGCACGTATCTAAGTTATATAGACAATGTATTCACTCAGCGGTGGACTACAAAGTAAAGTAATTAAGGCATAGATTTAATATTACATGAAAGAATAATTTACAAATTGATCTTGTGTATAATCTTCTAGTAGAACTATAAATTACAGATATTTTATTAGTGAAGTGGCTTACTTGACAAATCGCGTAAGTTTACGTTACGACAGTAGAATATATATACCTACAATACCTACACTTTTGAAATTGAAACTATTTTTACGGAATCTATCGCGTACCTATTTGATTTTTAATTTCTCGACGTTTCGAACACTGTAGGTACAGCGTTCATGATCACGGGAGGACGGTAAAAATTGTTTTATTTCAAATGTGTAATACTCGCGTAAACATCAAAAATCATTAGAGTACAATACATTAATTATATTGTACTTTAATGTTCTTTTTTAATGAAACCTTTTCCGTTTAAGTGTAGTAAAAGATGATTAAGGTGAGTATTAGACTTATTTATATGAGATGAAAACCTCGAAATAAAACTCTTTATTAACCCGTCTTGATAGCTTGATATAGAGATTCAATTTATCTCCCATGGTGGTAATACTTAAACGAAAATTCGATTGTCCATTTTTGAAGTGTTTCACTTCAAAAACTTTCTTTCTTTAGAATCGTTGTGATTTCAAACTCGATGAAACGAAAAAATAAGTCCATAGAGACACAAACACATAAATGTATAGGATTCAGCCGGCAAGAGAATGAGATAGCACACATTAGACGTTCTCGGTCTCCTCTTTGTGTGACTCTTCGTAGCATCCCCACTATCTGACCCTCCACTAGAGAGAGAGAGAGAGAGAGAAGAGAGAGAGAGAGAGAAGAGAGAGAGAGAGAGAGAGAGAGAGAGAAGAGAGAGAGAGAGAGAGAGAGAGAGAGAGAGAGAGAGAGAGAAGAGAGAGAGAGAGAGAGAGAGAGAGAGAGAGAAGAGAGAGGGAGAGAGAGAGAGGGAGAGAGATGAGAGAAAGAGAGATGAGAGAGAGAGTACACGCTATTGGTTGATGTATGTAAAATAGATTTAAAAATAGTTTGCCAAAGTTTCACTTCTGATATGTGTACTTTGTACGCACGCATATTTTTTTATTTTTATTGCTTGTGGTGGCAAACGAGCATGCAGCACCTCCACGGCAGGTAAGTGTCACTGCCGCCTATAGACCTTTGCAATACCAAGGGTATAGCTAGACCGCTGCCTACCAATGCAGACCCCTAACCACCCAGTTGGGCTTCCGGTTCTCTCGCTCACCGAACGAAGCGTAATAGCACATTGCCATTACTCAGACATCGATCTTCTGCGAGAGTGTGGTACTATCCCGGACGGACCGGCCCGCGGCTGCAGACAGAGAACTGTCCACAGCGTGGTCCTACCATATTAGTACATGCCTCTAGATGTTTTGAATTATCCTTATTAATGTTATAAATGCAAAAGTAGCTCTGTCTGTCTGTCGCTCTTTCACGTCAAAACTACTGAACCGATCTAAATGAAATTTGGTACCCAGATAGTCTAGAGCCTGATAAAGGACATAGGCTACTTTTTAATCCAAAAAAGGGTTGTAAAGGGGGATGTAAATTTGTAAGGAAATATCGTCATTTTTAAACACAGAAGCTTGAAACTTAATTTTAGGTTATTGATTAGATATAAATAAATATGACATTATAATTTTGTAAAAAAATTACCCTTAAGGGGCAAAACAAGAATAGGGGATGAAAAACTTTAGGAAAGTGACCTTTTACGCGGGCGAAGCCGCGGGCAGAAGATAGTATGATTATATTTCTTAGTAGTTTCACGCTAGTACCACAGCCACAAGAAAATACTAACTTACTACCACATTGAAAGGGAAGCTCTGTTTTATTATATTAAATAAAAACTCGTGAATCTATATTGTAATACGTGAAACTATGTTGTATATATCTTTAATTAAAAACTTCCAGGGGCCCCTCACTAGATTAGTTCGACTGGTCACAAAAAGGGTTACGAGGGATCAACCGAAACACCATCGTGATTCGTCACGAATAAGATTTATTTTTATTTTCTAAGAATTCTGTTTTAAAGTTAACCGAATTTGTAGCTCAATAAAAGGAGTCCAATTAAGAAATGTTGGAGCTTGCTGTTAGAAGATTTGTGGATCATTTGGTCTTACTAATTTATACGAATACTTAGATATTTTTTTACGTTGCTGGTGACAATTCAAGCCTAACATTATGGTGAGTGGTGACCACCTAGCATGGTTAAGTATATGGTTGGGGCATAGCATGTTAAATTTACATAATAGAAACACAATAGTGCTAGGATCACACTGATGACCGTTGTCCGGGATCCACACTCTGGCAGAAGTTCTCACTCTGGTTTAAGGATTGTAATGGTAGGCAGCGACCTTTGTTATACTCTTGGTATAGCAAAGGTCCATGGACAGCACCAAAGGTGAGCGGCTTGCACGTTTGCCACCATAAGCAAAAAAAAAATTGCAAATAGTTTTGGCAACCATTTTATGATCGGCCGCCAGCAGACGTCAACTCGTGGCAGTGTAATTCTTGATTTGATGGCGTCAGATAGAATTACCTCAGATCGGTGTGTAAAGCTCTTAGGTTAGCATAGATTTTTTCAGAGTTTTCGCTATCTCTTGCAGTGATGCTATACCCAACGTTGGTCAGACAGATCCACATGGGTTATTTGTCGAGATTTTTTTGTTCTTAAGGATATTATTTGTCTTATTTTAAAGATTTTATCTGTTTACATCCCATATTCATCTTTTCAAATGTCTACGGGCAAGGATGAATTGTGTACTAACTCCGTCATCGAATAGGAAATATTACATACACATTGAGGTTATTATATAATAATAAAAAAAACACACTATTTATGATCAGGTATTTAAAAAAAAAGTATGATGGTGGAGTATTAGTGAGTTGTTTAGTGATTGCAGTGGTTACATCTTTATTCAACAAGACAACGAGTCTGGATGCGAAAGCTCAACTACGAACAAGCTTAGCGACATAATTGTACGCAGCCGCAGCCTAATGTGCGGTGGCGTGGAATGTAGCACTTTCAATGTTAACGAGCGTGTTATCCCGCCCTATCCTACCTGCCAATATCGCCACAACGTCCGCCGTTTTATTTCTCGTACACAACTAACAACTATTTGCGGTAATATTCATACTAAATTTACGATCACAAAGATTTATATTCCACCTGTTACTTAGTTAATAACGACGTATAACTAATAAAAAAAAGGGGCAAAGCAATTTCAAACGTATAAGCCACTGAATTTCTGGTACATCAACACTGAGACGTACGCTTTCATTACGTACGGAAATAAATCAAAATAATACCAACGTAAAAGATAGCGAATGGAAAATCATGCCGCCCCGCACTCCTGAGCCCACGTGATTTATGCCTGTAATTTCCCGGGCGGTTACGTAAGTAATTCGTTATTATTTTTTTTTCTTTTTGCACACACGTAATTTATCTAATTACGTAGTTTATTTAATTTTTGTGTAATTCTTGTAATTAATCATTTTTAAAAATATTAAAAGTCTTTTAGAACATAAATGTAAAATGTGATAACTCAATGTCAATATCCTGCTCTTATCTCAATCACTTGAGGTCGACGTAACATGTACTATTGCACCTGACGTCAACCCTTCTTAGGAATGTAATTGTTGACCAAACGGCATCAGATGGAGGTGGCCCAGGTCGATATAAAGCTCTTAGTCGTCTTTTACGACATCCACGATCAAAGTAAGGGTTGGTAGTACTCGTAACCGCTAACACACAAATTACCATAACTCAAAGTATTAGGTGTAAATATGATTATATACATTAATATCGTGAAATTCCTTTATATATTTAATGAATCTCAGCAACAGGACCAGCGATTCTCATGTAATTTAGTATGTAAGAGGCGTCGGAGTGATAAATCGATTTAGTTATTGGTTTCATTAATTGAACATATCGTTTTGACAGTAAAGAAAAGACAGAAAAAATAATTTTCTTTTTATTGGCTGAAAACTGTTAGAATATAAAGGTAAATTTGGTCGCCGCCATTGAGAATAAGCATAGCTAAGTTGGGAAGTCGAACAGTCTAATCCACACAGCTCCGGTTCGACCCTTTGTTTACATTTTTTATTATTAACTTGTTTTTTAATTATCACCGTCATCATCTCAGCTCATACACGTCCCACTGTTGGGCTCGAGCCTTCTCCAAAGGTTCAAAGGGGAGAGAAATTGTACCCGCAGCGTAGGACGACCCCCTACTCGGTGGACTGATGACATTATCAAGGTCGCAGGAAACCGTTGGATGCAGGTGGCACAGTACCGTTGCAAATGGCTTTCTCGTGGGGAGGCCTATGTCCAACAGTGGACGTTTACGGGCTGATGGATGAATGGATTATTAGTACCAACAGAACCAACTTATAAAAGAAAAAAACTTAAGTAAACTTTTAAAATTCTTCCATATATTCAAATTGATATAAAACCAATTTTTAACTTTACATTTATATAATCGAAGTTTATTATATTTTTTACATACAAAATTGGTTGCTAATATTTTTTTTGTAAACATCGTTTTGCTGAATGTATTTGATCTTTATTATATTATATAAATCATTACGATTAATAAAACATACAAGCTGTGAATTTATTAACAAGCGTGTATGGACCGGTTACCGCACTCGCCATCACTGCTCGCACCGTTCCCGTATTAATTTCTGTCACAGATTTAATTGCTCACCTCTCGCTTAAGCTTTTTAATAAATTCGAGGACAGACAACGTAACACAACTCAACTAAAAAATACACGACTGGGGCGCGGGAGACCAAAAAAAGGACAGATTTTAATTTATAAAAGACAGGACAAACGATTAATAATTTATTTGTATCCTCGGTTTCTTGCGCGCGAGGGTCGAGCGTTAAAAACAACCGTTAAAACCGGCGACTTTGTATAGCTCGCGCTTAGCCCGAAATGCCAATTGCGGGTAGACACAAGTATACAGCGAGCCGGAATGTCGCTTTAAAAAACTTCGCAAATAAATAAATCGCGTTGCACGCACCGGCACACAAAAAAAAAATCTACCATATTCGATTCTTTAATGTGATTTAAAAAAAATAGAAGTAAGCGGAGGCTGGCTTCGATTGAAAATGAATGAGGGCGAGCGCGATAGTGGAAATTAGCATTGAGGTAGGATTCAGGAGCGGCTTTGTGCGATTATATCGAGGTGTATTCTTTGCGCTTTTTACGGCGTCGGCTCGCCCGCCGCGGCTTTTCAGTCCTTATTACGATCCTGTCACCTTTTTGTAACAGATAATTATTGCCACCCTACAATATAACACATTAACATCCAAATAACATCTAATCTACAGTTGGTAGAGTTGTGAATCTTGGAAACCAACTGTTCAGAGTTAGGTACTATTTGTAATCATTATACGCTCAAAAATTATTTAAAGCACAGACTTTTAATTATTTTTTAATACTCATATGTATGATAAATACAATAATTACTATGCTTGGTAGACGAGTTAGTGTTGTTTCCCAAGAGCTTTCTAGGATTGCTGATCAAAAGTCCTGGAGTTACTTAAGCCGATTTTTACGAGAAGGCGACATATTGCATTGAATTTTAATTATAATTGAATCTATAGTATTTTTCTCCAATAAGTGAGAAAGTAAGTACTGTCATAATGAAGCAGATTGTTTGAAGGAACTCAAAATCATTTAGTCATATCCTCTTAATCGAAAAGCAATTGATCAGTGTAAAATATTTAGACAAATACATACATACATATCATCACGCCATATCCCTAGATTTATATATCATACGCTATATACATATTTAGACAAATAATTATTGTTATTACTATTATTAATTTGCCCCTATTGAGATTTAAACAGAAGTTAGCAGCATCAGCTATTCGCGTGATGACGACTTAAGAATACAATGTGTCATCGTCCCAATGTTTGGCCTTGTGATGATTCTCAGGGATAAAAAAAAATCGGATAAAGGCAGCACCAAGGGAATGGCCTGCAGTGGTCTCTTCGGCAACTCCTAACACCAATTACTATCATTGACCAGTTTACTAAGCATGGTGAATATGGATGGTATGATAACTGGAGATCTATGTCTGAATATGGACATCAATAGTTTCATCATTTCGGATCAAATACGTCCCACTGCTGGGCTCCGGCCTTCTCCAGAATGGAAAGGAAATTGATCTACTCTACCACACTGTTCAGACATATTAGTATAGGATTTTCCGTATCTTACTCTTAATAATAACGCATAATATATACCTTAGTTGTCTTTTAAGACCCCCATGGGAAAGAGAGAGAAAGAGAGTGGTGAATTGTATTCTTACTCTGTCACCACACGGATAATAGTTATCGCCAGTCTGACGGATGGATAAATAGAGTAATGATAGCTTAGTGATGCGAGTCATAATTGCCATTTCTAAGATACATCAATCTAAGATCTTTAATTGACCACTACGCAGAAACCATATTTAGACATTATTAATCATAACAGGAAGGAAGTAAGATTCAAAATCAAGCGTAGGTGAACTTCCTATAGTCACATCAGCTGCTATCCTATCAGGTAAGGTTAGACAAATCTATATTCAATTGCTAATATCGTAACAAGTAAGAATAAGGGTTGGACATAGGTAGATATGTGTGTAAAAAAACATATGACATCATAGTTTAAATATAGGTATATTTAAACTATAATGTCTTATGTTTACTGAAGGAAGGTGGAGTCAAGAGTCTCCGAAACCGGCGAGCGTGTATATAGAGAATTATGAATGTTGAGGAAGCGAGTGAAGTATGCAAGGATAGAGTTCTCTGGCACTCTGTTCTCTCTGCCTACCCTGCAAGGGATATGGCGTGATGATATGTATGTATATGTATGTCTTGTGTTTTTTTTTTAATTTAATAAGATGGATAACCGCAAATAACAGTCACATCCTCATCATCATTTAGCCTTTTGTCGATCGCTACTGGACAGACAGTACACCTGCCCCATAGATTCAAAAATCGCGGTCTTGTGCCGCCCATATCCAACGACTCCTAGTAAATTTCACCAAATCAACAGCCCATCTGTTAGCGAGGCGTCGCACACTGCGTCTTAATTGCCACTAGACAATCTTCTTTTCGTTTATCGAGTGATGTGACCTGTCTATTCTTACTTCAGCGTGCTAATTCATCGTGTTATGTCGGTTACACCTTTTCTTCTACAGATTCCTGTATCTCACAGTTAAATACTGAGCATAACTAGCTCCATAGCATGTTGATCGATAATAAGCCTAGTTATGAGTTGAGCGTTTCCGTGCCATAATAATAATAATAATCTTGAAAACCAAAATTAATCGAAGTGAAAACACAGATTAGATCAAAGGTGACGGTGGCGAGAACGCAGCTATCCATAAATTAGCGATTACGCATATAAGTAATAATAAAGGTAACAATGGAATTGAATGCAGATGAGCGACCGAGCGAACATACGGAGCGAACCGATCGACGTTTGTATGCGATATCTAAGCGTACAATTGGATGCCGGCGCGAGTCTTCGCACTAATGGTACACTATCGAGAGATCGGGCACAACCGCTTGAAAAGTGGAGACCGCCGCGGTATAAGGACCACACGTTTTGTGACCACAATAAATAAACATTTACAATGAAAATAATGCATTTGTTGTTTTTAATACTCATATAAGTTTTCAAACTTTTTGCTTCGAATTATGTAGTTTTAATATAAGTACGTATACCAATTATTAATACGATTGAATTAAGTGAAAGCAAAGATAGCGTAGTGGTTAATATACCGATATACCGTACCAAGTGTCGTCGATACGATTCCCAAACAGGAAATTACTTTATACTGCATAAATCGTTGTTCTGAGGCTGGGTGTAATTCATGTTCATATATATATATTGTTGTTTTTTTTTTTTGCCGTGTAGTAAAGGAGTACCTAAGTACAATAAACCACCCCCTATCTTGCGTATGGGTGCCATAAAAATAACACCTTACAGCTGTAATATGCAAATAAAATCTATGTCTACAAAAGGAAAATTCCGAATAAAATTATACCAATACGCCGAATCAAGGTGTTGTGTAATAGGTCAATTTCCTTAATCTTGTAGAGAAGGCTCGTGATCAGTAGTGGAAAGTATATGAGCTGAGACGATGATAATGATTTATATGTTTGTAAATACCCCTTAATACAATTGATTGCTTCTTTAATGCATATATGTATATGTTATTATTAAAAAAAAACTTATTATATGATCACCAACGCTAAAGTAAAGATTGGGGTGCATTATATACTAATTTCCTCACAACATCAATAATCTGACTGTGAACATACAATTGTATACAATAAGTATGTATGTACGAAATCGATTTCATTAAAAATTTGGCATTTTTATATTTAAAAAACATGTCTGTTGTAATATGTTCCATCGACAACTTATTAATTAATATTTGTAAAATCTTATGATTCAAAGATATTGAATAATACAATCGAATCAATTTAACAACTATATGAAATATGAGATTGTATAAACAATTTTATTATTTAAAAAAAAAAACACAACCAATTAAGTATAAATGTCAAAGACTTTTGAAAAGTATTTAACATCGTCCAAAATATAATTATACGGCATTAACTTGGTAGAATTTAAAAAGGTCGTTTTAATTAAAGTATGCAATAACAATCATCTTAATGTTTTATATTAAACATTTTATAACCAAATTTGCATATTATGGTGGCTCTTGAAGTTTATCGTGTTAATTTATATATAATAATTATTACTTAAGTAAAGGTTTTTTTTTTAAAAGAGACCATCCTGCATTAAGGAAAATAATCCATGTATTACGGGGGACTTTACAAACATATAATTAACGCAGATAAATTACACACAGACGCAGAACAACACGTTGTATATAAAGTATTGTTCTGCGTAGGAATCGAACCCACGGCACCGACACGGAAGGTATCTTTACCACTGCGCCACATGTGCGGACAAGTTTGAAAAATACTACCGCATAACTTTTCATCTCAGCTGTGATATACGTTCATTGTTAGGCACAAGTCTTCTTCACAAGATGAAGAAAATTGATCTATTATACCACGCTGGTCAAACGGATTGGAATAGCGTTTTGTTTTGAATTACCTATCCTTCTTTTGAATAGTTTTTATTTGCTTATTACATCTTTTAGTCGTCTTTTACGACAACTACGAGCAAGATAGGGGTTGATGAGAGTAAGAGTATACGGAGTAAGAGTATAAAACTCCTACTCTGTCACCACACGAAAAACAATAATATAAAATTGACGGACGCAAATTACACCCAGATTCAGAACAATGATTATGCAGCATAAAATTTCGCTGTTGGACTTGGGCCTCCTCCACAATGGGAGAGGAATTCGTCTACTATACTACGTCAGATGTGTTGGTTTATTTTTTTTAACGACAATAAGTAAATAAGCCTTGCGTTGCTGGGGACTTTACGAACGTACAAATGTTTGATTTCAAGTTTTCTATCTCCTGCAGTAATGCCTGCATTAGCCGTCTTTTATGATCAATCACGGATAAGAGAGGGAGAGGAGAAATGTATTCTTACTCAGTCAGCGTACAAAAAATATAATTATAAATGAAAATATATTAAATTTATAAAAATATTTTAGCTTTGATATGAAACAGGAGTAAATTAAATATTACTAGCGATATATTATGGCTAAAATTATTTTGAATATATAGCAGGCAGCTAGTTATGTTATAGTATGCGTAGCAGCCTTTAGGGCTATCTATCAGCCTTCATCATCACCATATAAGCTCATACACGTCCCACTACTGTACTCGAGCCTCCTCCACAATAGGAGATAAATTGACTTACTATACCGTACTGGTTAGAAATTGGCGTGGAATTTTATTTCCTGACATTCTCCTCTAATAGTGGTATTATCAATATCTTGTTAACTATTTACATACTCTAGTCGTATTTACAACATTTGCAGGAAAAGGAAAGCGTGGTGAATTATAGATATTGCACGCCTCATAAGCGAAGCGTCGAGGTGATGGTCTACTCTCGATATATGAAAATCAAGGACTTATTAAAACTAAAAATGACTGTATTTTCTCACACTGCACTTATAGGATAATATTATCATACATATGTCAAGAAAAAACATTCGTTTAAACGTATTTGATATTTTTAAAAAGCAATTGTTTTATTTAAGGTAAGAAAAAAATTGATTTAAAAAAATATTCGAGGACATCCGAATGTTGTCGTATGGATCTGGCACTCTCACGACTGTAAAAAATAATATATCGAAGTTTTTCTTTTATTAAAAGCTTCATCTAGCTTCTTCTTTCTTCATCTTCATTGCCTACCCTGCTAGGGATATGGCGTGATGATATGTATGTATGTATGTAAAACCTTCATTATCGCAATGCGCTGTTACCCTTCGAAAATGACTTGGTAATTCGTTTAATTGCAATTAATAAAAAACTAAACTACTTAGTCTTGTTTACAATGCTTATAAGCTATATTATGCGCTACGTTTTTTTCTTAAGCATTTATCACATGCCAAATGAGCAGTAGCTACTAACTATTGTGGCCTATATTAGAACTCTCAAATGAGAATCAGAATAAACGACCATCATGCATTTGAGACAGCAAAATACAATTTTAAACAAAAATAATCTAAGATCCGAGATGTGCCTTACTTTGTCTATATCTATAGAAACATTAATAGCGTCAGATCACATTACATCATATTATATGTTTGCTAAATAATACTCTATAAACGTTTTTACGTGTGTAACGAATTCGAGGAATAAAAATCTTGATATTTTATTCATTAAATGAAGTCATATCTGAATCAATTTCAAGCTTGTTTAAATAAGCAAATAAATTGAAATGGGATTGGTCTCATTATTAATATTGATATTATAGTGTAAATAACATCTTTTTTTTTAATAAAGTAAACCCTTGCGGTAAGTAATATATTCTTGTATTTCGCAAGATTTAATGGACACAAAATACAAACAGACTTAGCAAGAGCCATTTGTGAATAGCTAGTTAAAGCACTACATTGGTGCAGTTGAGTTTTAACAGAGCAGTACAAGAATTTAGTAAGCTTGGTAGTGACAAACCTTGGACAAATATACTTATCTATCTATCAGACTCTTTTCTATCTATCAGACTCTACAAATATACTTATCCTATCTACTCATCTAATCTAATATTGAACCGACCTTAAGGGCGAACAGTATTACAAGCGTTATGATTTGACAAGTGGGTTGGCGATCGTATTTGATGTTAAAGATTACCGAGAAGAGCGCTGCTGCCCATTCATCAGGTCCGATTTTTACCGCTCCCACGGGTAATTAAAGGGTGACAACTGCTATCTTAACGCCTCCATATGACTACTACTACATCATCATCATTATCATCTTGCTCTTATTCCAATTGTTTGGGGTCGACACAATATGTCATCTTTCATATAATCCCATCAGACGTCATCTCTGTAGTCACTCCCAGACTATCGATGTCATGTCTCACGCAGTCCATTCATCTTTTCTTTGGTCTCCCTTTACATCTAATGCATGACTACTGACCACATGACGACTACAATACAGTATAAATATAAATTACAGTATTAATTTTTCAGTACATTAATATAGTCACATCAAATAACAACTCATCATCGAATATTGCAATTCACCAATTGATTTTATAAAATTTATTGTCGAGTGTCAATGAGATTGTTCGCCGTTGATTGAAATGCGTTTGTACGAACCTGATGGTTAATAACCAATAATTAGTTAAGAGGAATATGTTTTTTTTAAATATCCTACACATAATATATTATACTTACGTATTATACTTTACGTAGTTGTATTACGAGTAACTAATACACTCACATAAAATTAATTAATTTTATTTACGTCCACACTAGGAACAATTATGTGGTAGGACCACGCTGTTGAGCGTCTCTGTCTACAGCAGAAGTGTCGCAGAAGATTGAAGTCTGAGTAATGGCAATGTGCTATTGCACTTCGTTCGGTGAGCGAGAGAGCCGGAAACCAACTGGGTGGGTTCAGGGTTTATATTGGTAGGCAGCGGCCTAGCTATACTCTTGGTATTGCAAAGGTCCATAGGCGGCAGTGACACTTAACACCAGGTTTGCTGCTTGCTCGTTTGCCACCACAAGTAATAATAAAAAAACAACACTTTGTGAATCGCAATTAAGTATTGTCTTGCGTAGGAATCGAACCCGCGCCACAGGCACGGCAGGTCGGTATATTAATCATTACGCCATCTGCGCAGTCATAAATAATATCTGCTGTTTATGGACTCCTGACACACTAGGCACAGTCTGGTCGCTGCCTAGCGTTAGGTGAGGTTTAGAGCTTCAGCTTTTCGCTCACCGAAAGAAGCGCTTTAGCAAATTCCTACAATGTAGACGTCGATTTGGGACCTATTTATGGTTATAGACAGAAAAAAAACGCAACTTAACGTAGCCGATAATAACATAGACTATAATATGGTTTCTTCTATGTGGTGATGGGATACAGAATATAATTGTTATCACCGGTTTACTTGCCAAAGGGTTCACCAGGATAGCGTACAGCAGCTTTCTACTAGGAAACGTATAGCTCCTCAATACGATCGCTAACCCGTCGAGCGTGGCGATTATGGCCCTAACCTCGTATGAGTGCGTTCTATGAGGCTTAAATCCAGCAATGGATGGTAAAAAGTTGAATGACATGACTATACGGTTTATGTCGTAATATGTGACTTAAATGCAGAAAATTACTACGAAAAAACCTTCGTGTGAAAAAAATAATTGACCATCCCCTTTTTGTTTCTAATGGATGTTGTTAAAGCCGAATATGAAATATAATTTGCACTTAATATTTATGCGAGAGAAGAAAAACTCGAAGTAATATTCTATACCAAACGTCTAACCAACATGGTGTACAGGTCAATTTCCATCCTATTGTGGAGGAGTTGCCGTGTGATGACGGTTAAGAATACTATTCACCATCCTGTCTTACCTGTGAGTGATCGTAAGAGACGACTAAGAGATATAAAACGCATCTATGTAAGAGAAAGTAAACTCGAAACAAAACCCAATACCAACACTTCTGACCAGCGCGGTATAGTGAGTCAATTTCCCTCCTATTATGGAGGAGTCTCGAGCCCAACAGTGGGATATATATGACCTAAGATGAATGAATATGGAGGAGTCTCGAGCCCAACAGTGGGATATATATGAGCTAAGATGAATGAATATGGAGGAGGCTCGAACACCGCTGTACGATTTATCGGAATTCGATTTGGCCAGTGTAGTTATATCAAATGCTATCCTATTGTGGTATAGCTTAGTATTAGCTAAAGAAAGAATTACTTAAGGATTTGACAGTATTCAATTATAAATTAGATTTAAATATTATTTGAAAACAATATGAATCGATGTTTTCATCTAGAAATTGCTGAAAAATGTAGTGGGTATATCATTTGCCATTCATCGCAAATCGTAACTGTAAAGTATAGGAGACAGTTTATAGCGGTATCTGTGGTGTTATGAATTATATTCTATAATTTTATAGCTAACTTTCTGTTAGTTTAATAGCCGTTACGCTCAATATTTTCCGAGAGAATCTTCGAACATCAAGGCAATTAAATCGATCGATTCACATAAAGAAACTTTTTGTCCGTCTCAAGATTCGAATGCGTGATCGAAAAATACCGGTAAGTCGGTACCAATTTAGAGAGGTGAGATAAATTATGATACTCTTATTCTCTCTAAAAGACCTAGCTTTAGACGCTCAAGAACAATCGAATCACTCGAAAATTGTGGTTTCTGTGGAGATTCTGTTCACTTTTTTTTTCAAAATTATATAGATATATGTGAGTAATTAATACGATCCGTGTGGTATTTAATGAAGAATACAATGTGTCACTACGCTTACCTTCCCCGCAAGTGTCGAAACGGTTAGAAAAGGATAATTTGATTACGAGAGAAAAATAATTCAAAATAAAATCCTATGCCCCTAACTTTGGTCCAGTGTTGATTTGTCCCATTACACAAGAGGCCTGCGCCCAGCAGTGAGTTTATGTCAGGTCAGTTCACTTTATGAGCAGTAAAGAATTTATACGTGATGAGTCAATATATACTCTTTACTACTACTATTTTAACTATTGCGTTCGAAGGGCATCGCACTGAAGCTAATTAAATAATAAACATGTACTATTTTTTTTTTATATAAAAAATTAAAAATATAAAAAATTAAAATTAAAAATAACATAGATAAAATATAAATAGACAAACCCACTGAGTTTCTTGCCGGATCTTCTCAGTAGCGGTCTCATTCCGATCCGGTGGTAGTTTATTAGATTAACTTTAAATGTAAAAAAAATTACAATATGTAAGTGCCCTCGCAGGGTTTATGCATAATAAATTAATTTTGAATTTGACACCGAATTATACCGAATAGAGGTAGAAAAAAGAAAAGACTACAAAAACAACTTTTTGTTGACCATCTACAAACTAAATTAGAAACCAAGAAAGCAATTAAACACATTCCGTAACTAAATGAACAACACAAAATAATAATAACCTTAAAAACATACATATTTTAAAAACATAAAATGATGACGACTGCGATGAATGACTTTGAGGATAATTTGCACAAGTAAAGAGGACGTGAACTCACACGCACATATGTACATATGAACACGTAACTAGCTGTTACCGCAGCTTCTCTAACGTAGAACTACTTACTAATTTATTATTGTTTTGGGTACCCTCGTTATTATGCGACCATGTGGCATTATAGGGGGAAGCTTAAATCCACCAGTGGCCAGTGAAAACCTGGACGATGATAAAATTGTTATTATGATGGTTTTTATGACAACAATATTTATCTAGAAAGAAATTAATAAAAGTCAACTTGTTATAATTTATAAAAACTGGATTACGAGCCAAAAATTAATGTCACACACGGGACTTCAACCCACACCTATTGGAAATCCGTTCCACTCGTGCTACCACTTACATTATACACGCTCGTAATCAAGTTTTATAAATACACTAGCGGCCCGACCCGGCTTCGCACGGGTGAACATTTATTTATTAAACATTTTGGCATAAACGTACAGTAAATGCAGGACATACCTAAATAATAATGTATTTATTTAGCAATAGTGTATCGCTGGCTTCCCTTGGGTTGATGTTTGAAAACAAAATGAGTAAACAGAATAAATGACATCAACTGGTAATTTTTAAAAACATTTCACTGAGGTTTAGAGTATAGGTATACTAATAATAATTAGATACATTATATACCTACTATTACTGTACAAGTACTGATTATCACATATTTCATAGAATAAAAAATATAGCATCCCGACTTATGTGCTAAGTTTTTTTTTACATTTATTTTTCCTTTTTGATTTATATTTTTTATTTATTTTAATGTAGTTTTTTTAATTTGTGTATCATTTCTTTATTCAAGTACATCTTTTATTTTAAAGACTTTTAAATTTTATTAGATTTTTATTTTAATTTTCCATTTTTACCTTATTGTTTCACTATACACTATGTTAGCAGTGGTATTTGTAGATGGCAATAAAACATATTGATTTTCAGGAGACCCTACTCGAGAAAGTGCAACATATAGTTGGCCATGAGAAAAGCACTCTTTTCTTAGATCGATGCCAACCATAGAAAAAGTTTGTCCCTGGGATTTATTTATTGTAAGGGCAAACGATATCTTTACAGGAAACTGTAATCTTTTAAAAGATATAGGACAATCCGTCGGTATCATCGGGATCCGCGGAAAGTGAGCAAGCTGTCCGGCCGCGGGGCCGGTGATGATAGTAGCTACAATCACATTGTCTCGCAATTCCATAACCAAAAGTCTTGTTCCATTACACATATTGGGAGGGCTTAAATTTCTCAGAGCGAGCCGCGCGGCTACCTATTTCATAGATGTGCCCCTCTCCTGCACTCCGACCCCGCCGCACCGGCGCGTCACGGTGGCGAATTAATTTTATTTCAATTTTATTAAACTCGTAATATCTTTTGAATGGAGTGTCCGATTTTAATAAAATAAAAAGTTATTTACAGGTATTTAAAAAGCCTTGCTTGAGAAATCATTTATTTAGGTAAGGATTAAGGCAAAGGTATAAATAACTTGGTCTGATTATGGTCGAAATTTCTATTAAATTTTAAAATGTTAAAAAGTAGTTAGAGTGACATAACTACAATAGTTAGACACATGCTATCGCGACATTTTTTGTAGATATTGATATATTCTTTAATATTGTGGAACATTTTTGGTTCTATTGTCAATAGTTTTCGCAGCACATGCGATGAAAGATATTTTATGGGCGTTTTTTTACACCTTGGGTAACATTATTGTAATTTTAGTAGGGATCCTTATATTTTTCTTACAATTAAAATAGCCTATAATAATCAGTGATAATGTTGCATTCAAATGGTGAAAGAATTATTTAAATCGGTCCAGTACTTTTTGAGCCAATTCATTACAAACATACATACAAACCTTTCCTCTTTATAATATTAGTATAGATTAAGCATGTTAAATGCTAAATTTCAGTAATTTGTATAACAGAGTCGTGTCATCGTTTAATACAATACTAACTGCAAAGTTAGAGTATTAAATCTGAATAATGTACAATGAGTGGAAAAAGAAATGTGAGCCACACAGACAAACACACGAATTTAACAAAATAAGTAGTTGCATGCAATACAATGAAAGAAGTGAAATGAATATAAAGGTAATTATATAACTATTTTTATTCCATTTGTGTTATAACGTTAATACAGACTTTGTGTGTTTATAAAAACTTAGTTGGGTATGCAGAAAAGAGTATCAAAGTAAAATTAATGCGGTCGAAATGCGATCTCTACGGAAAATCTGTGGAGTTAGGCTGATCGATCGCATTCGTAAAGAAGACGTAAGAAAGCGAGTAGGTATGAAAGAGAGTATTGGTGTAAAGATGCGAAAGGGAATGCTCCGATGGTTCGGACATGTGGAAAGAATGCCGACCGAACGTCTGGTGAAGAAGATATACAATGCGAAAGTGAAAGGATGTAGGTACCGGGGGAGACCGAGACTAACCTACCTAGACCAGATCGGTCATGTACTGAAGGAAGGTGGATTCAAGAGTCTCCGAAACCGGCGAGCGTGTATGAAGAGAATTATGAATGTTGAGGAAGCGAGTGAAGTATGCAGAGATAGAGTTCTCTGGCACTCTGTTCTCTCTGCCTACCCTGCAAGGGATATGGCGTGATGATATGTATGTATGTATGTAAATTATTATTAATTGAATATCATCATCATCATCACAGCCCATATAATTATGTCCCACTGCTGGGCTCGGGTTTCCTCCGTAATGGGAAGGAAATTAACCTACTATACCACGCTCTGGTCAGATGTGTTGGTATAGGGTTGTGTTTCGAGTTTTCCATCTCACGCATAGATGTTTGATATGCGTTTTATATCCCTTAGTCGTCTCGTACGATCACCTACGGGTAAGATAGGGGATGGTGGATTGTATTCTTACTCCGTCACCACACGGATAAAATAATATACATAATTTAAAGGCTATATATTATTTGAATATACATAATTAATTGACTATACTTATTAATTGAATATACATAATTTAAAGACTATATATTATCTAAATTATTCATTATTTTTTTTGATATGAAAGCATTTTTAAGGATTTTATCACGTTTGTGTTTGATTTTTAATTTCTCGACGTTTCGAGCACTTTACAGCCTTCACGGTCACGGGAGGACCATAAACATCTCCAGTGACCATAAGCGCTGTATAGTACTCGAAACGTTGGAAAATTCAAAATCAAACACAAACGCAATAAAATCTGTAAAAATAGTTTTATTTCAAATGTGTAATAATTGCGTAAATATCAGAAATCATTTTCATTAATTTTTGTTGTAGCATGTGAAATTGAAATTGATGTGTGCATTTGAAATCCTACATTCTTTATAATAACTCATTTGCGAGCGAAAAAATGAATACCAAATGGTGGGGAAAAATTATACATATATGTTTTTTTATTTGACTATTCTTTATTACCGTGTGGTGACGGATTTGGAATTGAATTCGCTACTCCCTATCTTCTCTGTGGGTATTGTAAAAGATGACTAAGGGATATAATATGTGTATAGCATTTATGTAAGGGAAGGAAAACTCGAAATGAAACACAATTAATCCGTCTGACCAACGTGATATAGTAAGCCATTTTCCTCCTATTCGAAGAGACGAGCCTCTTTTAAAATATAAGGTATATCATCATTTTAGCCCACTTAAGTCCTATTATTGGGCTTGGACCCGCTTCATAATGCTCCACCCGCTGGTCAGACATGGTTTTGGGTCGAGTTTTTTGTTGTATCAATGTTATCTAAACACCATGTCCCTTAATCTTCCTTTACAATACCTATAGGCAAGTGAAGGGGTGGTGAATTGTATTCTTACTCCGTCACCAGATGGAAATTAAGAATACGGGATGAAGGAATGGACTACTAATATTTTTAGTTACATTTTATATTATAGGAGCAAAGATCTCGATGAAAAACATTCGGCAACTAGCAACAAGTGGCCGTAACAGTTATGGAGAGTAATCTAATATTATGGTATTGCCTTATTAAACATTGGTGCGAATGGAATATTACAATTTCTTATACATATAAATTAGATATTATCTCGTCATTATCTCATCTCAGCTCATATATGCCCCATTCGTAACGATTACGTAAGAGAGCGAGTAGGTATGAAAGAGAGTATTGGTGTAAAGACGCGAAAGGGCATGCTCCGATGGTTCGGACATGTTGAAAGAATGCCAAACGAACGTCTGGTTAAGAAGATATACAATGCGAAAGTGGAAGGATGTAGGTACCGAGGGAGACCGAGACTAACCTACCTAGACCAGATCGGTCATGTACTGAAGGACGGTGGAGTCAAGAGTCTCCGAAACCGGCGAGCGTGTATGAAGAGAATTATGAATGTTGAGGAAGCGAGTGAAGTATGCAGAGATAGAGTTCTCTGGCACTCTGTTCTCTCTGCCTACCCTGCAAGGTATATGGCGTGATGATATGTATGTATATATGTCCCACTGTAGGGCTCGAGCCAGCTCTGTCATGGGAGATTTGAGATACTATATCACGCTGGTCAGACGTGTTGGTATAGGGTGCTGTGCAGAGTTTTCCTTATTTTGCATAGAATATCTATGCGTTTTATATCTCATAGTCGTTTCTTACGATCACCCACAGGTAAGACAGGGGGTGATGCATTGTATTCTTACTCCGTCATCACACAGATGATAAATAGGTAAACCAAAAGATATAAAAGTACAGTGATAGGAAGATATGTTTGTTATATATTATTTATAAATTTAATATACCTACGCAGAAATGACACAATAAATTGAGATGATCGTCGAAGAATCAACAATTATTTTTATACCTATTTAAATCCATTAAAGAGGATGTTCGTATATATGACATCGTTAAACTCAGAAACTATTTGACCGATCATTATGAAAATTGGTATGTGTATGTATTTTTTTCACGGAGAAAGTTTATATCCTAATTGATATTACTCGCCACCAGGCGGCGATATATAGACTTCTATAAACAAATCAACGGGATAGGTTTGCTAGTCAACATCAGTCTCCTACACTTATACCAATTACTTGTGGCCGATACAATATGTACTATTCTTTCATAGTACATATTGTAATTGTTGACCAAACAGCGTCAGATGGAGTTGGCTCAGGTTGTTATAAGGCTCTTAGTCGTCTTTTACGACATCCACGAGCCAAATAAGAGTTGGTAGTAGTGGACCCACCGTAAAACTCCTCTCTTAGCCGTGCGAGCGGGCCACCGGTACCCGATCTTTGACTTCGGTAACCCGTCCAACTACCCCTGTATTACGCTAATTTTACATTGACTATAAAGAATAAGAGGAATATAAACTTTTTTAAATTTCATATGATGGTAAACGAGCAAGCAGCTCACCTGATGGTAAGTGTCACTGCCGCCCATGGACCTTTGCAATACTATATAGCTAGGCCGCTCCCTACCAATACAAACCCACCCAGTTGGGCTTCCGGCTCTCTCGCTCACCGAACGAATCGCAACAGCACATTGCTATTGCTCAGACTTCGATCTTTTGCGAGAGTGTGGTACTTACTACCCCGGATGGACCGGCTAGAGTAGACAGAGAACTGTCAACAGCGTGTTCCTACCACTAAAGTTTGTTTTGTTGTCATATCTGCAAGAATTTTCCTCAATATTTTAGTGTTCAATCCGCAACACTGGTCGACTCATAGTAAGTGATAAATAAAACGTAATTGAGAAGACGGAAACAGGCAATGAGTAAATCTCGTCCGTCAATTTATTTAAATTATTTATTAGTGGTTCGCTATAGACACCCGCCATGATCGCCCAGACCACTCCGGACGTCACTGATACAATTATATTGGGCACTGGTTGTGCCTGCTACATTAGTTGCATTGATTACTTAAATATTTATTATTATTTTCAATCGTAAATGACACGATATTTTCGTGTGGTGACGTAGTAAGAGGAGTAAGAATACAATTCACCACCCTTACTTTACTTCTAATAATACCCGTGGGTGATCGTAAGAGATGACTAAGGGATATAAAATAGATATAACATCTATGCAAGAGAAGGAAAACTTGGAAACAAAACCCTATACCAACACGTCTGACCAACGTGGTATAGTAGGTCATTTGCCCTCCCATTATGGAAGAGGCTTGAGCCCAACAGTGGGACATATATGAACTGAGATGATACTGACACAATATTTTAAGTTAGAGCTCAAGGAATGCTTGAGTGAAAACTGTTGTTCTAATAAAGACTTTTCTCATAACATTTTTCTTCAATATTTATAATACACCAGCATCGAGCTGTTATATTATATGTATAGATAGAAGGATGGCTATTATCGAAATTCATTATGTATTAAGAACTTTCTTGATTTCCATTATATTAATAGCTTAGCGTAATTTTTTGTGTGGTGACAGAGTAGGAATACCATCCACCACTTCATACCTTTTTTTTTTTTTTTTTTTGGTGGACTATGGATTAGTCTCGCCCCGCCAAATCGGTCCGGGGTGACGGAAAAGGCGGCGCGTGACCCCATAGACCCACCGTAAAACTCCTCTCTCTTCGCCGTGCGAGCGGGTCACCGGGACCCGATTTTTAACTTCGGTGGCCCGCCCGGCGGTTCACCCTCGCGGGCTCCTCTCGTCGACGCCCCAACAGATTTCGCCGTCGGGGCGTCGCCCTCACGCGGTGGCCTCACGTCGGGTGACCGGACAATTCCCCGGTCCGATCACCCGAAGCCTCGGTTAGGGCGGCATCAGGCGCAGGTATTCGCGCCTGCGCCGCCCCGGCCGCTGGCGGCGGCCCGGGGCGCGGGAATCCTCCCTTGCCCGTTCCGCCGCTTCCTTCTGCGAGATGACAGCCTCGCAGAAGGCGGCGACCGCGTCCCAGTTCCTGATGCTGTCGACCATCGCTCTCGCGACGGCCGGCAGCGTCAGGTCGGCACCGATGACAGCGACGAGGTCACGGCGCTGCCGCTCCCATCCCGGACACACCTCCAGCGTGTGTTGCGCCGTGTCCTCGTCACTCCTGCAGTGGTGGCAGGCCGGAGTCCACTCCCTATACACGACCCTGTGCAGGTACAACCCGAAACACCCGTGCCCCGTCAATACCTGCACCAGCCGAAAGGTGAGGACTCCGTGCCGCCGCTCCATCCACTCTATCAATACGGGCCGGAGGGCCTCAACGGTCTCCACACCGTGCCTAGGCCTCTCCAGCCGCGTAGCCCAACGGGCGATGACGTCTCGGCGGGCATCCACGCGCCAGGTGGCTATCTCGCTCAACGATGGGGAGCCACCTTCCTCGCGCGCTGTGATAACCCGCCGGTAGAGGTCGGAGAGCATCTCCGCCTCTAGGTCCCACGGGGGTGTCCCGGCCAACAGGCACGCCGCCTCTGTCGACACCGTGCGGTACCCGCGAATGGCTCTGACCGCCATGGCTCTCTGTGGCCTCCACAGAACCGCCCTGAGCTGGGCGTTCAGAGCCCTCGCCCACACGGGTGCGCCGGGCCGGGGCCTTTGGGCTTAGGCCCGGCCGCGGCCGCGGCGTAGCTCCCCACGCGGCCACCCTGACAAGGCAGCGGGGCGGGGGCTGGTGCCACATGCGGCTGCTTGTCCGCGGCGAGAGGTGGTCGGACACGTGGTTCTGGAGGCAACCTCGCCTCCAGAACGGCGAAGCGCGCATCGACGAGCTTGCCCACTGCGCCGATGATTTTGGCGAGGGCCTCGTCCGATATGCCTCCCACCTCAAACGGGGTCGGCTGAGCCTCCTTAGGGGCCCGTTCTACGGCGCCTAGCGGGTTTGGCGCCGCAGGGGCGCTAGCCGGCGGCAAGCGGTCCGCGGGGAGAGGCGTCAGCCTCACCACGGGAACAGGGAGTTTCACCGCGGTGACCGCGCCAGCGTCAGCCGGCGGCGCGCGCTTCGCGGCGGCAGGCGTCTTCCTCGCCGCGGGGACGGGTGTGACGCTGACGCCATCACCCAACGTCGTCGGCGTCGCAGCGCGAGGCGGCTTTGGCGCCGCAGCGGCCGCCGAGTATCCGGCCCTGGCCGATAGCGCGGCTGGCGCGGGTGACACGAACAGCGCCACCTGCGCCTTGAGGTCGGCCACGTCTATCAACAGCTGGCGGTTTGCGCGACGCATTTCCGCCAGCATGTCGCCCAGGTTCCGGTTTCGGGTCCGCAGGCCTGACATCTCGCCTCTAAGGCGGACATTTTCGGCCTGCAGATCCGTGGCCTCGCCGGCGCGGACAGCGACCGCCGCCGCCCTTTCCATGACCGAGGTCCCTCGCCCTCTTCGGGAGGCCTGGATCTTGGGTGGAGGCATGTTGGCCACGCTCCCCTCGGTTTCGGCGCTCGAGCTGCCTCCCTTGCTCAGGGGGCGCTTTCGCACCTGCGAGGGGAGGGCCTCCTCCTTCTTAGTCGCGGTCGCCGGCGGCGTCTTTGCTGCTAGACGCGCCGACGACCTAGTGGGGCCTTCACCAGCCGACCCACTGTCCTTTTTGGACGGCCCTGCGGGAATATCACCGCCCTCGTCCATTCTGACGGTAGATCCGCCGCCCTCGTCTTCGGACGGCTCTGCGACATCGCTGTCGCCCTCGTCCGTCGACGGCTCTGCTGCGAGTCTACCGTCCTTCTTCTCTTCAGCGGCGGCAGCCTCCCTGCGCGCTCGCCGCTCCTCCAGCCGCCTTTTATGGCTCAGGCCGTTGCCCCGAGACTTTCGAGGCGACCTCCTCTTCTTCTTCTGGGCCTCCACGATTTGTGCCGGGCCCTCGGCGGACGCCTCAAGTCCTGAGGACGAGGCGTCGTCTTGGTCAGTTTTGCGTTGGCATGACTGGGCCTTGGGGTGAGAATCGCTAGGATTCCCGTCGGTTTTTTTTAAATTTGCAGTATCCATTAGATTCCCACGAGAATGGGAGATACATTTCGTCGACCCGGGCAGAGATCCCTATACCCGGGCAAGCCTACATTTACCAACCAGGGGGTCAGCCGGTGCTCTGGCTGGAGCGTGCTAACGACAGAACAACCCATCTGCCATGCATCTTCTCGCCGCACGCCAGAACTTAAGATTCTGGGTGATTTCTGAGTCCGAATGTTACTTCGAACTCTTTATAGAGGTTGTCTTCCTCGCGGTCCGGGCGGTTAAGCCAAGACCCTCGCTCCTGATACTACGCCTCAAGACAACGTGTCTTGAAGCAAGATACCAGGTTTACGATGTGTGGGCGGTGGCATGTGCCTGCCCAGCCCTCAAATGAATGAGTGACTGAGCCCGTCCCAATATTTCGCGTCCTATACCCTCTACTACGACTGTAGTAGAGTAAGGAGCGAAATCGCGCAGATATTCGCTACGGACGACAGTACAACAGAAGAAGTGGGGACCGCCGCCCGCACCCAGGGTACACCGCGTGGAGGTTTCTGGGATAGTACCCCTCCACCACTTCATACCTGTGGGCGTCGTAAAAAAAAAAAAAAAAAAAAAAAAAAAAACAAGTAAAGGTTTGTTCAAATGAAGGTGAACAAACCGATCTGGGCCACCTCCAATTGTTACTGTTCGCTCAATAATTATATTACCAAGTAGTGTTGACGTCATGCAAGCGATCGATCATAAAACTATTCCCAAAACTTTTTCAATATTGCGTCGTTCCCATCTCATTGGCATTAGAGCAGGAGGATGATGACGATAACATTTAGCAGATTCCTAATGGCGTTGTTGTCCATTACCCTCGAGTACCATTAAGCAGGTCTTCGAAACCCAGCGTGATAGTAACGGGCTGGTGACATATTGTTTGCTTAGTCTAGCGGGACAAATATTTTTTTTAAAACAACACCCTGCACTAATCAAATAATCCTAGATTTATAGACTTTACAACCATATAATTAACAGACACAACTACACTTAGACTCAGAACAACAATTTATGGAAGGCACTAACTATTATAGAACCCGCGATACTTAGCATGGTAGGTGATTATCTTAATCATTGCGCTATCTGTACAGTCTAATATGGACATAGGGACTAGATGACAACGCATAGCAATAAAAATTAGTTAATTTGTGCAGATGTATCTAATGGATGATTGTATTTGCGAAACAACATTTCTGATGTCCGCGAAGTTGCGGGCGAAAAACGCAGTGACATACATTTGTCACATCACCCCACGGTGACGGTGTAAGGATATTTCATTTCACCTTCTCTCTTACCCGTGGGTATCGTAAAAGATGATTAATGGCATCTGTCCAAGAGACGGAAATCTCTAAATAAAACCCTACAACTCAATACTCAACACGATTGAACAGCGCGGTATAGTAGGTCAATTTCTCTCTCATCGTGGAGGAGGTCCGAGTCCAACAATGGGACATATGTGAGCAGAGGTGATGATGATTATGACTAGTTTATGCATCCGTATGTCACTTGACCAACGAGACAGTCAAAATTTAAGATACCGAATAAATACTCGTGGTCCACGAGGGTTTCGTATTCAAAACATTTAAAATATAGTCTAATGAGGTGACTAAGCACTATTGCGCTATTCATGCTTTGAAAATAAACAGCGCTATAGCATTTAATATTAGACTTAAAATGAAAGTTAAATATCTTATACCGCTATTATTAAATACTAAGCTGTGATATTCTTAAAAACAACGAAGTCCAATATCATGAGAAAATCTACACATATAAATCTGTCTTCATTGGTGTGTGAACTATGCGTAAATGCTAAATCGAGAAAAGTGTGTTACGAGCTATTTTTCTCTTTAAGATGAAGACTAGTATGTTAGTACCTAAGGGACATCCCTGTATTTTTATAGTATCGCGTCCTTATCACGTAATCAGCTGCAGCTCACCAGTAGCAGGAGGAGGACAATTAGTATGATGTACGTGGCCAGACGATTGTATATAGCATTTTATTTTGAAAATCCTTTTTCCTGCGACATTATTGGCTGCTTACCTCACTTATACCACTTTTATGACATCCCAGGCAAGAAATGCAAAATATTGGGCTCCTTCAGCGCTATTAGATTTAAATAAAATTTAAGAAATATTACGTAGAAAAATAACATCCAAAAAACTTACCCATTGATGTCAGTGACGGACCAGAAGTGCCTGAGAACTGCTTTTGCGATTAAGTACCAGCATTGAGTCCAGACCCACGATGACTTTTCAATTGAGGATGACAGAAACTGTTTGGTCTCATCATCGGGGTATAGCTGTACGAATTTACTCATCAGCTCTGGTGATAAACTTAGCTTATTGACTCGGTACCACTGCAACAATAAAAAGAACGTTAGAAAAATGGATCAACTTATCTGAAAAATCTATTTTTGTTTAAAGCAATTTAGCTTGCTGGAAATATTGTTTAACTAACAAGCGAAATTCACTAATATGGAATTAACGACGAAGTTCATCATAATAATAGTCCTTATAAGTATCAGCGTAGAGCACGCGTGAAGGCTGATAGTTTCTGCAAATATCTGGATAGCGTCGCAGGAGGTTATCCATTGCTCGCTGCTACATACTAAGACATAATAAATATAGTTGGCTTGCGTAATGCAACGTCCTATTCTTTCTGTAATCATCTATGACGATCTCTTTTTTATAATTTCGATAATCGGCGACTACAGAATCTGAAACGTAGTCACTATCTTCTGCGAAATTGTGATCTTGCAGAAGGATGAAGCCTGGGAGAATTAGGCCGCCAATCCTATGTCAACCCATCGTAGGTTCTAAACTACTACTGTGACAAATGTTTTTTTTTATTGCTTATGGTGGCAATCGAGCAAGCAGCACACCTGATGGTAAGTGTCACTTTCGCCCATGGACCGTTGAAATACCATGGGTATAACTTAGGCCGCTGCCTACCAATAAAAACCCCAAACCTCAACCAGTTGGGCTTTCGGATCTTTCGCTCACCGAACGAAGCGCAATAGTACATTGCCATTACTCAGACGTCGATCTTCTGTGAGAGTATGGTACTACCCCGGACGGACCGGCCCGCGGCTGTAGACAGAGAGCTGTCAACAGCGTGGTCCTACCACTAATGATGACATTGATAATTTCTAAAAGGGAAAATCCAATTACGTTTCGTGGACAACTCATAGTCTCATGATTAGCAGTCGCATACCTAAGCTACTAGACCAAGGAGGCATAATTTAAATTGATGTTTAACAATCTATTGCGCCAAGATGTTAATGAAAGCATATAAAAAGCGTAATCAAGTGCAAATAAGAGAGTGTAGTATGAAAGAAGCGTAGAGCTCGTCACCCGTTGTGTGTTTAAGTCCGCCGCATCGGTCCTACAAAGGGCAATGCGGCGGCTGTTAATTTCACGCTGCCTCGAATTAACATTTCTTTACGCCACAGAATAATGACGAATTAAAAAAATTCTCGCCTCTACATGTAGCCGTAATGACGGCGGTCAGCGAACGAGCGAACTCATCAGCCCAACTTAATTAATGCCAGATCTGTCTTTGTATTAAAATCGAATGATGGTTATAAAAAGTTGGGAAGGCGTATATTTAGCTGCATACAAAAAAGGGTTCTTTGCAGTATTTAATTACTACACTTATAATTAAAGTCTGTAGCAATTATGTGCATACCGAATGGGTTCTTTAATTAATATCCGTAATTATAATAAGAATGTTATTTTAATTATAAATTAATGAATTTGATAAGCAGTATCATGAATACTAAATGTTGAGAGAATTGCCCTTGAGACAGAAGCCACTGATTTATGTATTTTTTTATGAAACATACACCTAATTTTATATAAGTGAAAATATCATTAAGTCGTAAACAAATCGCCGAAAAATCGATCTTACACGTTTATGTTGAATTAGCCGCTTTTATACGGCCTATGGTCTACTCTTATGGCGGTATGCGGAAAAACTGTTGTATTATTGTTCACTACCCCACCATAACCGATGGAACACTGGAAGGCGCAAGCCTTAGAGATATATCATATAATTTATATACTCATCATTATCCTGCTTTTATCCCTAATACTTGAGGTTGACGCAATATGTACCCTCTTCCATTTTACATATTGCAAAAGTTATTAATATATGTATTATGACAGGCCTGCCTGACGTCCATTCTCCTTGGGGATGTAATTGTTAATCAAACGGCATCACGTGAAGTTGACCTCGGTCGATATACAGCTCTTAGTTTTCTTTTACGACATCCACGAGCGAAGTAAGGGTTGGTAATATTCGTGGCCTCCACCACATTGCAATAATGTCTCTATAACGAAATTTTTTTTTTTTTTTTAAATATTTTATTTGTAGTTGGTTTTCTATTTTCCGACGTTTCGAACACTATTCAGTATTCATGGTCACTTAAATATTGAAAATAGTTGTAATACATATAATGTATAATATTCGCATAAACATTAAAAGTCATAATGTATCTACTAAGTTGAATAACTTGTTATATCTATATTACGGCCACGCGTTGCTGTGGCTAAGGTAGCCTATGTTTAACATAGCGCCATCTATTAAATACTTACTCAATCCAGTCAACAGATACCGCCATCTGTTAGAATCGTTTGGAGATAACTGATAATTGTGACTGCTAAATAATAGACAAATAATTTGCAATAAAATAATATTGCGACTATAAATTGAGATGGAAGTTATCCTATCTTTTAAGTTGGATCAAACTACACGTGATGTGCAAATTTGATTCAAATCGGTTAAGTACTTTAGGAGTCCATCGCGGACAAACAACGTGACGCGTAATTTATATATATTAAGAAGATATATGTCGTTCCCCCAGAATTACCGTCTACTTATATGTAAAAAAAATCCGTGTGGTGACGCAGTAAGAATACAATTCACCCCCTCGTATCTTATCCGTGGGTGATCATACGAGACGACTAATGGACATAAAATGCACATAACATCTATGCGAGAGAAGAAAACTCGAAACAAAACCCTATACCAACACGTCTGACCAGCGTGGTATAGTAGGTCAATTTCCCTTCGTTTATGGAAGAGGCTCGAGCCCAACTGTGCGACACATATAAGCTGAGATGACGATATTTAAAAAGTAGGTATTACTTGAAATATTTTAATAATATTACTTATCTTTTGCAACACAATTTATTAAAAAAAACGTACATACAAGTGTCATAATCACTGAAATATTATATTATTTGCGGTAACTATTTTCAATACACTAGAGTTCTCTAGTTGTGACGGGGGACGCTAGTTGCTTATAACAAGTAAGCCGCAGTTAAATGTGTTTCAAATGGCTAGCATAAATATAATAAAATATGGCTTCGGTGAGCAACACACGGAACTCCAAATTGTCTAAAACCGGTAGTTGAAACAATCGTCACGGCAAATCGAAACGTCAGTTCGGGAGCTCGTATTCAATTTTATAGTGAGTTCGACGCGGAGGCGAACGATAAATGATGGCCGCCTTTACTTTGTGTAATACAATCAATGTTTTATACTATTATTCATCCGATTAGACATCGTTTTTTTTTCGTTGGCTACTAGTATTTCTGAAGATTTTTTGTATGGCATTTTTAAATATTTGATCACAGTAATAAGAACTAGATTTTTGGAGTATCTATATCATTTCGAATTTTTTTTTTGGTTTTGTTATATTACAGGTACAGGTATATATAAGTAGTGAGTACATCAGTGGGGTACATGTTTTACTATCAGAAGGTGTGTATGGTAGGTATAATTGCCACGTTTGGCGGATGGCGATTGAAATCAGTTATAAGTTATCCATTTTTTAGCCAGTTTTAGTGACTTCACACAAGAAATTAGGAGATGGCGACACATTGTATTCTTAACCTGTCACCACATGGAGTTTAATTAAACTAATTATTTGTATGATATTTCATCATTATGCTAATTAGGTATAGCAAATTACTAAGATTAAACATTTAACATGTTCGGTTATTTATAAAAACCTGTTTTGCTAACGAAAATTGATTTCTACAAGTGAGATTTGAACCCACATTTATTAAAATTCGTTTACACAATTAGACGAGTGTGGGCCCACGTATGACAACTAAATTCTCGATCGTTTTGTTGTCTTTATCGGAGACGCTTTTCTGTACGGCGGTATACTACCTATGTAGTAACGGCCACAAATACTACAATCTATCGTATTAATGTTGCTTATGTTATATACACACACATACATATCATCACGCCATATCCCTTGCAGGGTAGGCAGAGAGAACAGAGTGCCAGAGAACTCTATCCTTGCATACTTCACTCGCTTCTTCAACATTCATAATTCTCTTCATACACGCTCGCCGGTTTCGGAGACTATTGACTCCACCTACTTTCAGCACGTGACCAATCTGGTCTAGGTAGGTGAGTCTCGGTCTCCCCCGGTACCTACATCCTTCCACTTTCGCGTTGTATATCTTCTTAACCAGACGTTCGTTCGGCATTCTTTCCACATGTCCGAACCATCGGAACATTCCCTTTCGCATCTTTACACCAATACTCTCTTACATACCTACTCGCTCTCTTACATCGTCGTTCCGAATGTGGTCGGTCAGTCTAACTCGATAGATTTTCCGTAGAGATCGCATTTCGACCGTATTAATTTTGCTTTCATGCTCTTTTCTGCATGCCCAACTCTCGCTTCCATATAGTAATGTTGGGACAAGCACAGCGTTATGTATTGCTACACGTGCCTTCTGGCTGAGGTGATGGCTACCGAGAAGTTGTCCCAATGCTCCGTTCACTTTATTTCCCGCATTCACTCTTCGCTCTATATCAGTGGTGTACCTTCCATCTCGGCTAAAACCACATCCAAGATATACAAATTCATCCACTTGCTCTAGTACATCATTACCTGTCCTGTCATTCAAATTCAAAGAAGAGACATAGTCCAGCCACGCTTTCTTCTTTTGCTTTACGAAAGCTGCAACTTCTACATCCCACCATGCATCACCATTTGTTTTTCTATGCTTCTTTGAACTTCCCCATACTTCTTTCGCTGTATCTACCATACTCTCTTTCAATATTCTCCAGCATTCTTCAATGTCCGATTGCGACTGGCTTGCCATCGTCAGCCGTTCTCGGACACCCTCTGCATACTTTTCTCTTACACACTCTTCTTGCAACCTTTCAACCTTTATTCTTTCAAGCCCTCCGAAGTGGACACGCTCTCGCCAGTGCCTCCACTTTCTGAACAGACCACTAAATCTCGCAATAACGAGATAGTGGTCCGTATCGACTGTGGGCCCCTGTAGGCTCTTACGTCAAATATTTTGCTTCGGAGGCGACTGTCTACCAAAATTAAATCTATTATACTTTTTTGTTCATTCCTTCTCCATGTATACATATGGATGTCCTTATGTTGGAAAAATGTGTTTGACACAATAAGGTTTCTCTCCATGCATACATCCGCTATGATCCTACCTGCGTCGTTCACTCTCTTATCACCAAATGGACCAAGTACGTCCTCATAGTCGGGACGCTTGGTCCCCACCCATCCGTTCAAATCTCCGCATACAATCACGCATTCACTGGTTTCTGCCATATCCAGAACTTCCCTAACATTATCCCATGGGTGGCGGCCCCCATCGCCGCATCTGCCGATGTTCATACCGACGGCGGCGCGTACCGACGCGTCGCCTCCGGGGGACGCCCTAACCCGCACTGCGGTATGCATTCGAGCCGGATTAGCAGTCTAACTAGACTGGCAGGGGACGCGGCGAGCACGCTCCGGACTGTGCCCCCTATTATATATAGTTTTTATCCTTATGTTATATAGTTATTAATAAGTTCATCATCATCATCATTATTTTGCTTTTCGCCCAATTACTCGTAGTTGATGTAGCATTGCACATGTATGTACTTTTTTCCATCGTACCTATATATTGCAAAAGTTTAAGTAATAGTTTTATGACTGATACTAACCCTCCTTAGAAATGTAACAATTTACAATCAGATTCAGAACAATCATTTACAGATCCATGATTCTCCTACTCTTATCCCAATTACTTGGGGTCGATACAATATGTACTCTTCTTTCATAGTACATATTGTAAAAGTTATTGGCAATAGTTTTATGACCAGCCGGCCTGCCACACGTCAACCCTCCTTGGGAATGTAATTGTTGACCAAACGGCATCAGATGGAGTGGACCCAGGTCAGTCGTCTTTTACGGCATCCACGAGCAAAGTAAGGGTTGATAGTATTCGTAGCCGCTACCACACGGCATAACAATCATTTACAGATCGTAAAAACAAATGCCTTGTGTGGGGATCAAACCCTTGATACTCTACACCGCCACACACCTTCATCTGTGCTTTCAAGTCAAATAAGAGAAATTAGCACACGTTGATCCTGCCAAGTTGGCATATTTATTTCGATTTTTGATTCGCTCTCTGTAAACTCATTTGCCTATGGGATGTAGGCAAAAAGTTTAGTTTTCAATTATTTATTTAGGTAACCATTAAAAATTAAAGGGTTTTGTATTCTTGCACGTCTTAAATATTTTGAGAAAAGGAGATATCACCCAGTTTCAATTACAAACGATTAGTTCTTATGATATGTAACAGTTATATGGACGATGCGTCAGAAAAAAACCGTAACGAACTCTGTCAAATCAAAAACCATTTACAATGAACGGCAATAGTGTCGTAAAAACCGAATGATATAAATATTTTATACTGAATACTGATAGCGAATCACGTTGGTGATTATGTAATGCGTCGTCTTTACATTTAAAGTAGCCTGCATCAGAACTACAGGGATTTAATGAGGTGACTTCTCCAGACGAATATAAATTGTGGAAAATTTTTATTTCTGGTATCATTGATAATATATTGAAAATAAAATATTACGCAGTTGTTTATGGATATCTAAGCTAATGACAGACGTATATTTCTATTTTTATTTGAATTATACAGTGTAGGAGTAGAATATTTTAGATGGAAATGTACAGCTAAATTGAAATAGCACAGTATTTGAAATAGATCCATTATCTTTGTACCCACGCCAAATTAATTTCTTTTATAGTCAAGGCTTTATATCTGAAGGAGTAGCCAGAGGTGTAAGACAACGTAATTTGGTATGTAAATGTAATGAGCAGCGAGCTTGTTACATTCTCCACACGGACACAACTGTGTGAAACTCTATACCTAGTCCAAGTTATGTTAGAGCGAGCCCGAAACCCAAATGAGTGGGTTTGGGATTTGTATTGGTAGGCAACGGCTTAGCTATACCATTGGCATTGCAAAGGTCCATGGGTGGCGGTAACACTCACCATCAGGTATGCTGGTTACACTTTTGCCACCATAAGCCATAAAAAAAAAAGAAAAAAAATCTGGTACATTTTTTTTGCCAGGTTCCATATTCGAGCTATTAAATGCTTTTTTATGAATCATTATTATATTATAATGTCAATTGAGAATTAACTATATAGGTTGGCATTTCCTTTTTTTGCAGTGATGTTATATGTTTAAACGAATCAGTCTTTACGACATCAGCGCAAACGAAGGAGTGATTTGTATTTTTATTTCATTATCAGACGAAGAATTGTGATGATTAAAAAGTGTAATATAACTGTTAATTTTACATTAAAAGAATAATTTATAATTACTGGAGCATTGATAATGAAATAGGTACACGATTGAAAATTAATCGCATGACTGACTGATGTTGAATACCTGTTTTTATTATTGTTATTTTATACAATAGACGGTAGTATGTGTTCATTTATTTATGAGTCTATGTTTAGGATTCATTTTCAGCTCGTGTAAGTTAGATTTGCATGAATAACAATTACATGATTTTCAAAATCTACCTGTTGAGGAAGATATATTGTGAATGATTTATTCAAACGACGACTTATCGAGGCCGAATCGGTATATTGTTTATAACTTTGTCTATGTGGGTTACTGATTTTTCACGGATTGGTCAACAGGTCAGATGATAATAAAATATTTGGCTGCCGTTTATAAAACGTAAACCATTTGTTCAGTTATTGCTTTATTATAATTTGGCTGACATCACCGCTTCATAATTGGATAGTTCAATTATAAGAGGCATCTAGGTTCTTTATCCATGACTTATTTGTCTTTAGCTAATTAATTGAAGCTCATATTGAGTGTATATTAAACATAAGATGCCATATATTAAAATATTCACGCTCTCAGCTTGCACAATAGTAGATCAATTTCTATTTAAATATGCGAACAAATGGCGAAGCATAAATATTTATGAATTGTGTCGACCAATAAGCATTCTGTTTGACTTCTAACCGTTCAATAATTAATTTCGAACGAAAAGTTTATTTATTCCTAATGATTGCTAGTTCTTATTCAAGTATTAATATAGTTTGGAATGATTATTAAGGACAAAGAAAAATTGGCAATGTTAACGAGAGCATAATAGATAGATTTTAAGATAAACGTAAAAGTATATGACTTTGTACGTTTGCGAGCAAAGTGGCGTATAGAATCCCGAAGGATTTGCCACTAAGCGGCTTCAAGCTTGTTTGCTGGGCGTTCCATTAAAATAGGATCAGTCCGGATGCAGATCGCTTGGACGTACTGCAACCGGGACACATAAGACACCGCGGTCGTTAAATGTGCAAGTATATCTGCCAAGTATGTTTGCGCACAGGATAGATAGATATATCTGTAAACTTAGAAATATTGAAGGTACTCTTAAATTGGTTTCAAATTATGAATTGATAAATTAAAATCAGCTACTAGCTATTCTTCATCTACACATAGCTTTTCTTGTTCGCGGCTTCGCCCACGTTGTTTGTTGATAAAAGATAAACTATGTCCTTCCTCAGGCTCCAGTCGCACATTCGGTGTCTTTCATTGGTATTAATTTTGTTTTCGCGTATCTTTATTTTTTATTATAAAACAAAATAGCCTAAATTAATTCTTTTAACATCAGTTACCTCTAAGTGAAAGTTCCGTTAAAATAGGTCCAGCCGTTTCAGTGATTAGTCGGAACAGACAGACAGAAAAAAAAGTGCGTGCGTACAAAGTACACATGTCAGAAGTGAAACTTCTTTGGCAAAATAATTTGTAAATCTCGTTTACATACATCAACCAATAGCGTGTCTCTCTCACCTTTCGCTCCATGGCACTGTGCGTGATGCGACGTTCACTCTATCTCACTCTCTCTCTCTCGATCTTTGTCACTTGCTTGCTCCCTAATCTCGCTCCATGGCTATGTGCTTCATGCTGCGTTCGCCCTTTCTCACTCTCTCTCTCAATCGCTCTCTCCCTCTTCTTGGATAAAAACGTCCCACATTTTCGTGTCACTAATATTGCGTTACATCTGTAAAAAAATTGCCTCAAGCGCCCAAAGAAGTTTCACTTCAAAATTTTTTTTTATGTAAGTACCGTATATACTTTTATTCTCCTACTCTTATCCCAATTACTTGGGGTCGATACAATATGTACTCTTCTTTCATAGTACATATCGTAAAAGTTATTAGCAATAGTTTTATGACCGGCCGCCTGCCAGACGTCAACCCTCCTTGGGAAAGTAATTGTTGACCAAACGGCATCAGATGGAGTTGGCCCGAGGCTTTATAAGGCTTTTAGCCGTCTTTTACGACATCCACGAGCATTAAATACCATTAGGTCTAATACAGATTTGTTCATATAAAGTAAAACAATATTTTAATTCGTTTATATAGCATAGCTTGACCAAAGTCATTACTAGTCAGTAACTCAAATAAGGCGCTGGCCACCCAATTGAATTGGAAATGTTGGTAGGACCCTTAAATCACTGTTAAATAATATTCACTACATTTTAGCATTTTCTCTGCGTTATATTACATAAAATAACAAAAAAAAAAAAATATATCATCATAAAAAAAAATTATATCATATAACTAATGTTCCCACCAAAATTTAGAATAATTCTATGAAATTAGAACTTCTACGCAAGAAACATTTTCTATCAATAAAAGGATAGTTCATAAACTGTGATAATAGCCCAAGGCTCATATGCATGATAGCAATAGTCTCAATTAAATTCAACGCATGAGTTACAGCTGTGAAACAATTGGTTTCGATTAATACAAAGCTACTAAATAATGAAGTATTCTATTGGATACGCATATATCTCAGAGGATTTATATGTTCATGTACAAAGAGCAATAAGGAATGACTAAGAGAGAGGCAATTTAGCCGGATGAAGGTACATTGTTTGGTTATCACATTGCGGTTCCTTTGCTCAGGGTCATACTGGGTCTAATGTTGCCTTGCGGTTATGCTTTCATTGAACTGTGATCTAAAATTAAACATATCGAATGTAAAGGTTAAAAATTATTTGGATATAAAAGGTTATGCCAGGAAGTATTGGGCCCAGTACTTTTGTCAGTATCTAGTGTAATGCTTTAGGGTTATATATCTTAAAAGTGTGTTAGTGAAAGGTCAGATTAAGAGTACGCGTAATCGTAGAGCATGCATGAAGACTGTGATGAGTGTGAATGAAGCGATGGAGGTATGTCAGGATCGTGGTTTGTGGCAATCCGTAGTCTCTGCCTACCCCTCAGGGAAACAGGCGTGAGGCTATGTATGTATGTATGTATCTTAAAAGAAAATAAGGAAACCTATAGGGTTTCCTTATTTTCTTAGACTATTCGTTGTTTGTCTGTCTTGTTATTAGGAACTTTCTTTGGAATGCATCTCTATGCATCAAATTGAAATTAATAACAAATATTTCAATACTTTGAAGCTGTGACGAAATTAAATTTCTCAGTCGAGCCCATCGAAAGATACAAAATTAATTTCGTATAATTTTAAAATTAGCAGAGAATATTGAAATAGATATATATTTTCCGTGTGGTGACGGAGTAAGAATACTATTCACCACCCCATACCTTACCCGTGGATGATCGTACCAGACGACTAAGGGATATAAAACGCATATAACATCTATGCGAGAGAAGGAAAACTCGAAACAAAACCCTATACCAACACGTCTGACCAGCGCGGTATAGTAGGTTAATTTCCCTCCCATTACGGAAGAGGCCCGAGCCCAACAGTGGGATATTTATGGGCTGTGATAATAATGATGATTGACATAGAATCATAAAACTTATCAAGAAGCTATATATCTTATATCGAAAGTACTACAAGAAAAAAAACAGAAAATTGTAACTTTGTAATTATATCACATTTTTTTTTGTGTTTTTATTATAATTACATTTCTAGATTGTCAACCAATCTGTTTCTTTTTAGGAAGACAGCAGTCTTACAATGACAAAGTTATATTTGCCTCAATGTAGTTTATATTTACGAATAATGTTTAATGTATTCATAGTTTATGAACTTTGATAATATTAGCTAATTCTTTTGGTGCACCACACACAAACACACACATAATTACTTAGCTGATTTAGATTATATGTACCATACATACATATCATCACGCCATATCCCTTGCAGGATAGGCAGAGAGAACAGAGTGCCAGAGAACTCTATCTTTGCATACTTCACTCGCTTCCTCAACATTCATAATTCTCTTCATACACGCTCACCGGTTTCGGAGACTCTTAACTCCACCTTCCTTCAGTACATGACCGATCTGGTCTAGGTAGGTTAGTCTCGGTCTCCCTCGGTACCTACATCCTTCCACTTTCGCATTGTATATCTTCTTAACCAGGCGTTCGTTCGGCATTCTTTCCACATGTCCGAACCATCGGAACATTCCCTTTCGCATCTTTACACCAATACTCTCTTTCATACCTACTCGCTCTCTTACGTCGTCGTTACGAATGCGGTCGGTCAGCCTAACTCCACAGATTCTCCGCAGAGATCGCATTTCGACCGCATTAATTTTACTATCATACTCTTTTCTGCATACCCAACTCTCGCTTCCATACAGTAATGTTGGGACAAGCACTGCGTTATGTATTGCTACACGTGCCTTCTGGCTGAGGTGGTGGCTGCCGAGAAATTGCCCCAACGCTCCGTTCACTCTATTTCCCGCATTCACTCTTCGCTCTATATCAGTGGTGTACCTTCCATCTCGGCTGATATGTACCTTTATATGTACCAACTATTTATATATGACGAACTGCCCTCGCTTTGGTTTTGGCAGTTCTAACTCCGCATTATAAATATTCGGTAACCATCTAAGATAACTTTAATGATATGCCGTAATGTACAATTTTGATCTACGTTAAATGCAACACGTATCTTATGTATTTCATTGAATGAGAAATAATACTGTATTGTTCAAAACACTTTTGTAAATAACCTATTTTATTTAGTAATATATATATATATATATATATATATATATATATATATATATATATATATATATATATATATATATATATATATATATATATATATATATATATATATATATATATAATAAATACGGTTACGTGGTCTCTGCGTGGTGACGAGGTAAGAATATAATTCATCGCTCCCTTTCTTGCCCGTGGGTGATCACAAGAGACGACTAAGGGATATAAAATGCATATAACGTCTATGCAAGATAAGGAAACCTCGAAACAAAACCCTATACCAACACGTCTGACTAACGTGGTATAGTAGATCAATTTCCCTCCTATTATGGAGGAGGCTTGAACTCAATATTGGGACACATATGAGCTGAGATGATAATGATGATATAAAACTCGGTTACTGCGGGGTATCTATTCTTAGGATACATAGACATATATTATTGTGGATTTATTTGTAGATATTTTTAAGATAAATAATTTCGTTATACATAATTTTATCTGTGTTATGTGATTTAGCAAGCGTTTGCAATGTAAGCGCACAAAAATATTTTTTACGACATCACGATACAATTCCTTTTTTAAATTTCAGCTTTTCTCTAAAATAATATGAATGTTCTCGCAGCAGGGTTCATCCATTTCACCTGGAAACGATACGGTCCTCGACTGTACGTTTTGAGCGATCATTTCTCCCACGTACGTGCAAGATCTGGAATGAACTACCTGCTGCTGTGTTTCCCGAGCGCTATGACATGTCCTTCTTCAAACAAGGTTTAAGAAGAGTACTTTCTTCAAGGTAGGCAACGGCCTGGCTGTGCACCTGGTGTTGCTAAGGTCCATGTGCAGCAGTATCACTTACCATTAGGAATGTTGCTTGCTCGTTTGCTACCACCGGCAATAAAAAAAAAAGAATATTACACATAAACCTTCCTCTTGAATCATGACATACTGAGGAAATACATAGTATTAAACCCGGTTGCGTAGTTTCAAATTATAATAATATTTACTTAGTGCTTAATGGTACGGAACCCTACGTGCACGAATCCGACATGTATTTATTTGGACACTTATTTTGCATATGGACTAAAGTATAACCTAATTTTGTATAGTCCGCTGATACTTATACCACTACATCAATAAAGACGTCTTTTCAATGAAATTACGATAAAAATAATAATAATATCACAATTTTTTTTTTAAATAAAACTACTTTTACGGATTCTATCGCGTTTGTATTTAATTTATAATTTCGGGAGGTCCTCCCGTGACCATGATCACTGTAAAGTGTTCGAAACATCGGGAAATTATAAATCAAATACAAACGCGATAGAATCCGTAAAAGTAGTTTTATTTCAAATGTGTGTCTAACATTAGAAGTCATTACACAATTTTTTTATTTCACAAATTTCATTATAGACAATAACATTAAAAGAAGTATATTGCTTGGCAGCAAAACATTTAGACATTGTCCCCAATATGGCGGATACTACAACAACACGTACCACTGACGTCTTAATCGTTTTTACGACACCCACGAGATACTCCATGGGACGGTTTTCTTACGCCCACTTTTATATATATTTTGTTGGTTTTGGAAATTGGTATTAAATACTTGTTAACAGAAATAACGATTGAGGTAGTAAAATTTATAAAACATTTTTAATACATGCCACAGAAAAAAAAACAGTATATTATGAAAGACACTAGTGTTTTTTTTAATCAATCCATCTGTGTCTATTGTTGTCTCAATTGGGTTAACTTATAAATAGGTTGACAAAATAATATTTTGATTCTTAATACTTAATGGAATTGAAGAATATTTTGCTAGATTAGAACGTAACCTCTTCAATTAATGACCACGCCATTTGCAATTTTATCCAATGTTCAGTAATGGATTCAGATATAATGATAATGATAACGATGATATCAATATCAACATCTTCCATCATTCAAAGAATATACCTAATCAATAGCTTAAGTTTATTACTTATGCTAATCATTATATCCTTTGAAGTTTTTTAGTTAAAAACCTTAGAGTTGAGGTGTTCAAGTATCTATGATATTTCACAGATACTTGAACTCTTCAGCTGTGTGAAATCGCGTAGAAAATAATGTACAGGTAGGTTTGTTAATTTACTACTGGAAACTTATCCCCTTGGAAGTCTTAAATTATTAATCAAACTTTCTATAAGTCGCATATGCGTGCTGTGGGATCGAAACGTTATTTTGTTTTAAAGATAACACTTGTATGAGATAAATCTTTGTGTCGTGGGGTACTAAAGAACATACAATTAACGGATCCAAATAATATCCAAATTAAGAACAATAATTTTTAGATTACACAACGAATTATTTACTTGGTAATTACAATCTCGGTATTTAGGTTACAGCAGAACAGTGTTTTTAAATACAATTAGTGGAGATTTATTTCTGTGCGGTAACGTATCCAGAACATAGCATTACACCATCTTAGCCAAAGGTGTCGTACAGGATGACTAAGACAAGTTACCGAAATGTTAACACAAATCATTTAGAGCCACATCAATTATCAGGTGAAATATAATGAAACATTACCAAGAAGGTAATATCACTGCACAGGAAAACTGGAACTAAAACCCTACACCAAATTGTCAAATCAGCGTGTTATAGTAGGCTATTATCACTCGCATTTTGAAGGAGATTCGAGCCTAGTAATGGCAAGTGAGAGACAGATGATAATTACGACTAAGTTTAATTAATAAAAAAAAAACAAAGGCTCCGTACTTGCACAAGGGCTAAGAACATATTAAATTAAGCTTCCTCGAAGCGAAATATTTTGTATCCCATCTATTGCTCTTAGTTGTATACTATCACGAGAGTACCCGAGGGCCGATGTTGCGTAATTGTTTTAAACTCGTCTTTTAATTGTTCTGTTCAGGGTAGCGATTTATGGTCCGACGTGACCGCCAGCCTTAATACCGTTCACATTCATTTGCGCTATTATTTCCGCATCGTCAGACTATGGGAATGCACCCTCTACAAATTTAATCAACTATCAATTCGTTGGAACAATTTAGAATTAACGTACCAGGTGTTATTAAGTTTAGTTGTTCTGTTTGAATTTAAAATTTGATTTATTTTTGCAGAACAAATTTTTTACCCGATCGAGGATTCCAACAGATTCGCAATTAATAATTATTCCAATGCCCGAAGTCAAACTCAGTGGATTCTCATAATAATGGTAGAGCAAAACTATTGACAGTTTTCTATCTACAGCCGCGGGCCGGTCCGTCCGGGTACAACACTCTCGCAGAAAATCGACTTCCGAGCAGTGGCAATGTGCGCTTCGTTCGGTGAGCGAGAACACTCCAAATTTCTGGTGCGTTTGGGGTTTTCATTGGTAGGCAGCGGCCCTAGCTATACCACTGGTATTGTAAAGGTCCATGAGCGGTAGTAACACTTACCTTCAGGTGTTCTGCTTGCTCGTTTGCCACTATATGTAGTAAAAAAACGTCAACCTCAATTGATTCTCATAATAAAGACTGATCATTGAAAGGTTCTAGAGTGGCGACCACGTACCGGACGACGCAGTGTGGGACGCCCCCCCACTAGGTGGACAGACGACCTAGTGAAGGTTGCTGGGCGTCGTTGGATACAGGCGGCACAGGACCGCACTCTGTGGCGTAAAATGAGGGAGGCCTACGTTCAGCAGTGGACGGCAATAGGCTGAAATGATGATGATGATGATTGAAAAATTTCCTATATTCTCATTTCGAAATAGTATTCATGACATTCAGTAAAATGATAAAACCTTCAGTAAAAGGGGAACCTTCATTAAAGGAGGAAATACAACGTCAGCTGCAGAAAGTGCACGCATTTGTGAGATTTACAAGTGTATTTAAACTGGCTTAATATTAAACAAAATCTTTGCTGTGATCTAAAAATGAATATTTATCTCTGATAATGTGAATGCTCATATGTTTATCGTAGTGACAAGTGTCGCAGGTTCGATTCCTGTGAAGGACTATACTTTGTACGATCTATAGCTTGTTATTCTGAACCTGGGAGTAATTTGTGTCCATTAACTGTGTTTGTAAGGTATTCCGCAAGTACAAGAATTAAATCCTTAGTGTAGAATTTAAAAAACAAAAATATCGATTATTTATCGATATTCGAAAAAATGTTTGCTATCGTTGAGATAGCAAACATTTTTTCAAAAGTATTTCAGAATATTATTAGTCTACATACTTGTGACATAACATTAGCTAACACCTATCTATTTAATAATGTCATCCAAATTAAAAATGAAATGAGCTTCGATCCGATTACACCTAACGAACTCTACAAGATGGTAAAAATTATGGAAAATAAAGCTTCTTTCGGATATGATAACATTCCACTGTCGATTGTTAAGGAAAACATTGACGTGTTGGCAGATCCTTTGGCAACTTTCTTTAATAATTGTGTAAGTGCAGGTGTTTTTCCCGATCAATTTAAAATTGCTAGAATATTGCCTATATATAAAAAAGGTGATAGGACTGATCCATATAACTATAGGCCTATTTCTCTACTGCCTATCTTTTCTAAGTTGTTTGAAAAAATCATGAAAGATAGACTCTTAAGGCACTTGTATAAATATAAAATATTGAACACTGAACAATTTGGATATCAAAAGTATATTGGAACGATAGATGCAATAGACTCCTTAATAACAGACGTAGTCTATAATTTAAATAATAAATGTAAAGTAGCGGGCCTGTTTCTAGATTTAAGCTCTGCATTCGATACAGTGGACCATAGTATCCTACTATCTAAGATGGAATACTATGGCATTCGTGGTAACTATCTAAAATTGTTTAGCTCCTATTTACTAAATAGGAAACAGTACGTAGAAATTGAGTCAATTATTGACGAAGATAAAGTCAACTTTAAATCAAATCTTGTGACAGTGACTCGTGGTGTGCCGCAGGGCTCAGTTTTGGGGCCCATCTTCTTTATTATCTTTTTGAATGACTTGTCACCTTACATTACAAGTTTTGTTACGGACGCTAGGCTCGTCGTTTTTGCGGATGACACTAATGCCATTATAGCCACTGATAATATACAAAATCTAAACAACAAAATCAATATTGTGTACAATGCGTTTGAAAATTGGTTTGGGACTAACAACTTAATACTAAATACCAACAAAACTAAATGTATGTTGTTCAAATCAACTTCAAGAAATACCGATACTTTACAAATTACATCTGGCGGGAAAAAAATTGATATGGAGGACAATATAAAATTCCTAGGAGTAGAAATAGATACTTTGATAAACTGGAAACAAGAATTGTCACATATTATAAATGCAGTAAGCTCTGCCTGTTATGCGATTAGAAGTTTAAGGGAGTTTCTAACGATAGCTCAACTCAAGATGGTGTATTTTGCCTTAGTAGAATCGAAATTTCGGTATAGCATACAGTTCTGGGGTAACAGCTATAATTATAACATAAACTCGGCGTTTGTAATACAAAAAAGAGCCATAAGAATAATAGTACGTATCAAACAGACAGAATCATGTAGAGAACACTTCTTAAAGCTAAAAATTCTAACGATACCTTCTTTATATATTCTATTAATACTTACCAACCTAGTCAAAAACCTACATAAATATGAGACATATACAGAAAGGGAAAGAAGACTGAATACTCGCAGAAAGGACCTGCCAACTATTCTGCGTCCAAAATTAAATGTTGTTCAGCATAGTTCCAGAGTACAAGCTGTAATATTGTATAATAAATTGTCTTCCGATTTCAAAGTTATTAGAAATCACACTATATTTAAAAATAAATTGAAATCACATTTATTGAAAAAATGTTACTATAGCCTAGATGAATATCTTAGAGATAGAAACTGAATAATCTATCAATATTAAAATTTAAAATAGAACAATTATTATGATAATAAAAATAATTTTGAACATACTCACCTAACTTTTATAAAAATAGAAATATTATCAACTAAAAATATTATGACTTGTAGTTGTAATAATATAAAAATGTTATGAGTTGAAGTTGTTGTAATAGTACATATATAGCATGTAACATTAATTTAGGTAGGTACTGTTATATTATTTTCGACACAAATGTATATTTGTTATGAAATAAATGTCTTATGTCTTATGTCATAAAAATAAAAATACCTATTAGATTATCACACAAGAAATTAAATTAATCGATAAACACTAATCTTAAGTCGTATAGTTTTTTTTTTGTTTCTAAAATTTGGATTAGCTCATCGGAAACAGTTAGAAGTAAATATATTTATATAGGATCGCTAATGTATAATAATTATTTAGGTCGAACTATTTCAAACGATAACGCTATTCGAAGTTATTGGACTATTTTTCGATGGGATACTTACATTATTTATAACAATTCATCTCAATCACCTGACAAAATTTATTCATAATATTGTTTATTTATGTTCGAATTAAAATTGACATATGTTTTTTTGTTTACGATTGTAGTCTCACGGCCTTGTCACCAAACTAGTAAGCAGAAGTGTAAATACATACATATTTTACCAAACAATACTTTTTGTTTCACATAATAGAGAGAGAGAGAGAGAAGTTACGTATTTCAAGCTTGTTGTTGAGAATTTCATGAGAATTTCCTATGCATATTTCTACTTTAAATTGTATTTTCTTATTATTATTTATTTTGTGTCTTATTATAATTTATTCAATTGAATGCAAAATTATTGTTATTAATGAGAGTGTTAATAGTTTTATTATAACAAAAGCCGTAAAAACGATGAAATAATTAAATAATCGAAAGAGTTTAAACTCGATATCTTTATATCGAGTTTAAAAGTATGAAATAAACTTCCAAGTAACATGTTGGATATTGAGATGAATTGGTGATATATTTTTTTAAATACCACCCTGCATTAATTGAATAATCCTTGTATTGTGCAGGATTACAAATGTATAATTAACGCAGACAAATTACACCCAGACTCAGAACAACAGTATATAGATCACACAAAGTATTGTCAGGCGTAGGAATCGATCACGCGGCACTGACAAGGAAGGTCAGTGTTTCAACCATTAAGCGATCTGTGTAGTGAAATTATATATTGTCAGATTATAATAATTTAATATGAAACTGAAATTACGAAGTTAATTTATTCAAAGAAAGAGTAAATTTAATTAGAATTCGTTTTTATCAATTATGCTAGCTGTCAAGCATTCTCCAAGAGGTAAATAACTTGCTGTCGAAACCTCACGTAAAAAAAACAATGCTTGAATTATCTATTCAAGCGTTGCGTTTTTTTTTATAATCAAACAGTTATTATTTCAGTATGACAATAATCATTTGAATTTTATAGCTTTGTAATGACATTATACTGAAAATAAAAAATAAACATTGGAAACAGCTTCAGATCGTGAAATTTTGCTTACATCGTCCGTTAAAAAGAAGAGTGACATTACTCAAATATTATGAAAATTGATATTATTCGTTAAAACGTCTTGTTCTCGTTTATATTTTAATAAAAAAAGACAAATCATCAAATTAAACTTAAAATCTCTCAAAAAAGTGTGATTCTACGTCAAACTTCCATATTGATTGTTGAAAAAAAGAATATATGTGTATATTGAAAAATTTGGTCTTTTTGATTAATGTCACTTTTCTATTTAAGCGACGATATATATACATTATACATATTGTAAAAGTAACGCGTTACAAAATTTAACATGACTATTATATGTAAAAAAAATAATAAATAATCTATCTCGTCAAAGTATTAATATACCTATTTGAAATGTTACAATATTCCTTAAGAAGTCTATCAAATAACCGTTGATTGAATTGATTGAAAAAGAAATGTATAGGGCTGTAGGTGTCGTTCGTTTAGTGCTTGGATCCACTGGTATTTTTATAGCCTGTACACGTTCCAGAGTGCGAGGGCGACACATTCTCGGCGAGGCAATGTTTTTGCAGCGCCAACTTTCATTAGACATCGTTCACCGCAAGGACTAATGCGTTTACTTTTAATAAATGAGTTATGCGTTTGTATCCAAGATGGCTGCATTTTAAATTACATAGTTGCATAGTGCCAAGAATATATATTTTTTTTATTGCTATGAATTATAATTAGTAGATTTTATTAACAAGGGCTAATTTTGCACGTTACATAGAGTAGTGTATGTAATAGGGGCCTAATTATTTTTAACATTAGTAGATATATAACCACACACTCTAGCAAATTCAATTGAATACCGCACCGAACGTTTGTAGCTTACCATTACTTTCGCATTAGAATTAAACTTCATTTAGTACCAGCTGAATAAATATGAAATGAAACTATTTTTATGCATTTTATTTCGTTTGAATATTTCAAATAATTATAATATTATTTATTAGACATCATATGAGATGCAGTTTTTCTTATGTTTAACATTTTTAATTAGTCATTAAGATAACAGATATAAAATGTTAATTTAAATATTAAATCTTATTTTAAATTCTTTATATTTTTTTTTCTTTTCATAAGACAAGTTCATATTTTTATTATTGATAAATAAATAATTCCTAATAAATAAAATAACCAATCTACATATTCTAAGCCATAGATATCTATGGCTGTGCTGCATACACATACATGAACACACAACGAAATAAACGAAAAATGGCCTCTGATTTAAATATGAAAATGATTTAATATTTATTTTAATGGTTATATACAGGGTGGAAGTGGACCGCTCCCGAAAACAATGACAGGTGACCCTTTTTTTTTTTTTTTGTGGTGGGCCATGGACGTCGCACCCCGCCAAATCGGTCCGGGGTGACGGAAGAGGCGGCGCGCAACCCCCTTGACCCACTCTGCAAGCACCTCTTCTTCGCCGTGCGAGCGGGCCACCGGTACCCGATCTTTGTCTTCGGTGGCCCGCTCGGCGGTATGCCCTCTTGGGCTCCTCTCCTGTCGACGCCCCGACAGATTTCGCCGTCAAGGCGTCGTCCTCACGCGGTGGCCTCGCGTCGGGTGACCGGACAAGGCCGGCGGCCCGGGTCACGGGAATCCTCCCGGGCCCGTTCCGCCGCCTCCTTCTGCGAGATGACAGCCTCGCAGAAGGCGGCGACCGCGTCCCAATTCCTGAGGCTGTCGACCATCGCCCTCGCGACAGCCGGCAGCGTCAGGTCGGCACCGATAATAGCGACGAGGTCGCGGCGCTGCCCGTCCCAGCCCGAGCATTCCTCGAGCGTATGTTGCGCCGTGTCCTCGTCACTACTGCAATGATGGCAGCCCGGAGTCCATTCCCTGTACACGACCGTGTGCAGGTATTTCCCGAAACACCCGTGCTCCGTTAACACCTGCACCAATCGGAAGGTGAGGACCCCGTGCCGCCGCTCCATCCATTCCATCAGTACGGGCCGGAGGGCCTCGACGGTAGTGACACCGTGTCTAGGCCTCTCCAGCCGCGTAGCCCAACGGGCGATGACTTCTCGGCGGGCGTCCTCGCGCCAGGTGGCTATCTCGTTAAACGATGGGGAGCCACCCTCTTCGCGCATTGAGGCAACCCGCCGGTAGAGGTCGGAGAGCATCTCCGCCTCTAGGTCCCACGGGGGTGTCCCGGCCAATAGGCACGCCGCCTCTGTCGACACCGTGCGGTACCCGCGAATGGCTCTGACCGCCATGGCTCGCTGTGGCCTCCACAGCACCGCCCTGAGCTGGGCGTTCAGAGCCCTCGCCCACACGGGTGCGCCGTACATGGCCATTGAGCGGATCACCCCCGCATACAGCCGTCGGCCCTCGAAACTGGGTCCACCCACATTCGGCATGAGCCGAGAAAGGGCGGACGCCGCGCCGACCAGCCGGGGAGCAATTTGGCGAAAATGCTCCCGGAACCACCATCGCCCGTCGAGCACCAGACCCAAGTACCTCATATGGGCCTGGATACTGATGTGGATGGAGTTGACGACTAACGAGGCGCCGATGGGCAGCCTCACACGGGGCCCATGGAATAGCAGGGCCTCCGTCTTGTTTAGGGCCACCCTGAGCCCCAGCGCCTCGATTCGCCTGACCATCTCCTCGGTGCCGAGAGTGGCCAGGCTCGCCGCCTCTTCGAAATCGAATCGAAATTAATACAGGGTGGAAGTAGACTGCTCCCGAAAACAAAGACAGGTGACCCTACTAGTCCTACTTGTAATGATAGGCTAAAAAAAATCGATTAAGATGAATTTTTTTTTTTTTTCACAACGCCCTTTAGTTTTTTTCACATTCCATCGTATTAGGACAGTGCCATGTAACGATAATTCAATAAAAAATACGTAACTATACTCAGATGAGAAAAGACGCAATCTATTCAAAAATCACGATCAACAGTTGAAGAGTTCAACGACCTCGAGTGGTGATAAAAAAATTTTTTTTTCATCCGAATCGATGTTTTTTCTAGCCTATCATTACAAGTAGGACTAGTAGCATTACCTGACTTTGTTTTCGGGAGCGGTCCCCTTCTACCCTGTATATTTAAAATTTGTTAGATGGTTTAGGAGAAGAAAGTGAGAAACAGGATGCGGAAAGGAAATTCATAGCAACACACAAGAATGCTATTCTGGAATAAAATTATAATATTTTGATGACCGAGTGTCTCGGTATTTCTTTTCAAGGAATTGCGTTTTGTGGAAAATATATTTAGATAGTATAATATAACTGAATAACGAAAGAACATATAATAAAGTAATGAAGAAGATATAACCAAGGATCGAAGCGGGGATGTTTGGATTAATCTGCTCAATTTCCTGCGCTATTTTTATTCTTGTTGACTGTGGTCAAATTTACCTTTATAATCTAAATATATTTTCTTTATTGGCTGATAATACTGATAAACGATATTTTCTATTGATCCAACATAGATGAATTTATCACCCCCAAAACTTCCCGCATGCTAAATTTCATTGGTATCGTTGGTGTAGTTACCGAGAGTCTATATAAAAATATGCAAATAGTTGAAAATGGCTCGTTTATACATTTGAAAAAAACCTATATTTTGAAGCATAAATGTCATATTTATGCTTCAAAATATAGGTATTTTTCGAGAAATTTATCGAGAAAAATAATATCCAGGCACATATAATCTTTTCGTTGGCTGTAAATGTTCGCAAACTTTTCAAGACCCGCAGTTGTCAAGTTTTCGTGTAGTTTACTTATTCATATACTTTTTGTATGTCCGTCTGATTGTTTATAGCTTTTCAGATCGTCTGGTGGATTGACTGTAATTTTACATCTGATATGTCTGTATCATAAAAAGCCACGAGTCAATTTAAAAAGACCGTTAAGTTTATTTCTGTATTTTAGGCTGTAAGTATTTAAACACCTATCAACAGAGAGACATCCAGTCGACTTGTTATTTTTTTAATCGAGATTTATATTCAGAGTCTTTTAGGAAATAAAATAATCACGGTGGTGTCGATTTGCATACAATGGTAAAATAATTTTACGCGCGTTTCGAAGCGCTTAATTCTACTTTTTATTTGGCCTTCCGCGCCCCTATCTACGAATCAAATGACCGGCCCTGTTCGCATCCATTTAAGTGTTAACATTTTTGAAAAGTCTTTCTTATATTTTTATGAATTTTATATTAGAAACGTTGGACATCAAGTGGAGGGCAAGCACTATTATAAACTTTATTACGTTATAAAAGTTCTTCAAAATATCTTAACACTTAAATAACGCATTTTGAGTTTAACCCAAACAAAAGAGTTTACAAATTAAGTGGAGAATGGAATAGCATCACTAAACAGCTTGGTCCTAGTGTTAATAAACGTACCAAGCGTGAGCGAGATGCGACTAAGCCAGACTGCGTGGCGAGGTCGCGGGGTTTGTTCTATAGCCACTTTGGCGCCCGGCTGCCTATCAACATACAAGCATGTAGTATTTACGTTCTTTAAACTTGTATTAGAATTATTTAACAATGTTCAGTAAAAGAAATTGCTTGGAAAATATAAGCTTTTATTATAACAAAAATTTACATTCAGAGCAAACAGCGGCTGTCATAAATTCAGCACAAAAGTGCGAGCGACGGTCGACTAGCAACAAAAGGGCATGACTTTTCCCGCAAAAAAAAAAGATGATCCTTAATCTGATTAAATCTCCATCGTGGCGGACGTCGGACCGTGAAAGATTAATGAATATTTGTGCGAGGATTCCCGGTTGGGTTGGCACGTAGCGCTGTCATAATCATATTAGCTGCGACCGGAGGCTCTTGCGAGGCACGCACGCACGCACGGGACTCCGTACATTTGTATACTACAAGCGACATACTGACTACCTACACTCTTAGGTAGATACTATTAGATAATATCAAAATAAAACGAAGAGATATATTTTACTTTGATTTAAAATCTTAAATAGTGTACGCACCTTAAAAAACAATGCTGTTTGGAACTACTTGTTTCGAAGAAACTGTAATTATACTCATTATATTTAATTAATTACTAATCCTCACTTATCTTTATGCGACTGCATTCCTTATAAATAGCTTGATCGATTTTAATGATTTCTTATCTGTTTTCAGTTAAGTTGATTCAAGAATGGTTCAGATTAACAATTGGACTAAACGTTTTTGAAATTAACTTTTCAAATTCAATTTTAAGTATCTATTACTTCTCGAACAATATTAGAAAATATCTGCAACTATTTGGAATATTATGATATAACAACTATGGTATTTGATTAATGTAACTTCAGTGGAAGGTTGTTTGGATTCCCACACTTTTTTTTTGGTGTGGGCTGTGGTGTGGTCACGCCCCGCCAAATCGGTCCGGGGCGACAGAAGAGACGGCGCGCGAACCCATAGATCCAACTTGCAATGCGCCTCTCTTCGCCGTGCCAGCGGGCCACCGGAACCCGATCTTTGTCTTCTGTGGCTCCATACCCACACCCCTGAACGTAATTAGGATGTACTAGGATTTTTTTCTCTAAAATAATAAATGAAATATATCAATCGCGAAAAGATGGTTAGTGGTCTATATTAAGTTAATTCTATAAATCATTTTCTGATATTCCTTTAATGGACAGATATTCTCTCAAAATAAGAGTGGTTTCTGCTTGCTTGGGAAGACAATCCACCACGCTAATAGAATGTTAAATAATCACTCGTTTTAGTGTAATTTACACGAGGTTTTATCTGCAGCTCTATACTCGTGGTCTCCTTCTCCCTGTACCAAAAGACATTTTCCCTTCTCATAAGAATGATAAATATTCACGAAATTAAATAGCCTAGAGCTGCATCTCGCTATTACTCGAAGACTTTTTAAAATCAGATAATTTATGAAAGATGTTAAGAAATTAAATATTTTAATACAGTACAGGCAGATTCTCACTGTGTTTATATAGAAGTGAAACTAATTATAATTTTTAATATATCTCTCAAGATCTAGCGTTAACAAACATGGCGATAGCGATACGCATTGCGTTAATGTGCCTCTACAATATGAATAATACATTGAATTGTGTCTAGGCAGACTCTATTTCATACGTGCTGTGGCATCGAATACATAATAGGTAACATAGAATTTTGCCACAATATAGATTTTCTAAAGAATATAAAGTACCGAAGAACAGTAGCTGTCTTTTTAATCTAAGTAATTGTTGAAAAGAGTTTTTATTAGGTCGTTTGATAATCAAGTAGATAAAAAAAAAGTGTGTGTGTCAGCTCCGACGCACGACTGGAGTTTACTCCTTAAGTACGATTATCAAAACAGGCGCAAAAAAAGCTGATTTGACTAAAAATAATATATATATTTTTATTTACATTTATTAAAAACTGTTCAGTGAAGTATTATCTCACGTCAGAAAGTGAAAGGTGCGCAGAATAGGTTGCGCACCAAAAACGTAACGAGGTCATTCGATCACTAGATTTAACTCCTCAAATTTTTCTCATACCGGGCGCCTTATATGAAAATCAGTTCTTAAGGAGTAAACTCCAAAAACGGTTGAACAGATTTAAATTAAATTTGCCATATGGATTGTTTATACTCTGGATTAATATGAATAAGCTAATTTTATTTAAACCGAATAAATAAGATAAGTGTTAAAGCAAAAACCATGAGAACAAGCAGCAGATAAAGGTTAGCATTTCACTGCAACGAATTCGTAGGTAACAAATTTACCTGCGAGTCGCGAGACATGCGCGAGAAATGAAATAACAGCGCTTTGCATGACATTACAGTGTGAGTGGCTGTCATTTGTAGTACTAAGTTTTACAGCTACTTGCCGTAACCTGCTATGGCAAGGCAACTCGGGATTGTTCCACGCGCTGGTGGCACTGGTATCAAGGTGAAAACATAACGTTTGGCACCCATATTTCCACTGTTGGCCTCCCTGGGAAAGGGTGATTGGTCTCCATAATCTACTCTTACTAGACGCATTGGCGCTTGTATCTGATGTTATGAGTTTCACAGAAGAGCGTCTGCCTAATTACCTGCTGTTCCCTCAATGAGCATTTAAGATTCCCATGGAAAAGTACAGTAGCAGTAAAACAATCTTTTCTTAATCCGTCACCACAGTGAATTAAATTAAATTAAAACATAGTTTTTTTATTAAAAAGAGAAACAGAATCTCACCACTTTCCCACGCTTAATTAATTGTACTTCAAGAAATAAAAGAATACGGCACAGGATCAACGTAAGATAGGATTGATCTCGAAACCGAATCGTCCTGAAATTGTCTAGTTCAGAAGCGAAACACATGTCTAATCAATATTCGAAGTCCTGCAGTAAACAGTCAACTGTCGTTCTGAAAGTTGCTCATCATATATGAGTAACAAATTTCTTTATATCCTATCTTATTTTGATGGCATTCCGTTGTCTTTTCATTCTTGATATGTGCAGTATATTGATTAACCGGAGGATATTGATTGATCTCCCATACTTTCTATTATCTAAAATCCGCGGTTAAAATTAAACTCTTAATAAGGAATTTTACAATGATGTAGCTGTGTGGTAGCGGCTACGAATACTATCAACCCTTACTTTGCTCGTGGATGTCGTAAAAGACGACTAAGGACCTGGGCCAACTCCATCTGATGCCGTTAGGTCAACAATTACATTCCCAAGGAGGGTTGATCTCTGGCAGGCGGCCGGTCATAAAACTATTGCCAATAACTTTTACATTATGTACTATGAAAGGAAAGTAGGTACATACTGTTTCGACCCCAAGTAATTGGGATTAGATTAGGAGAATGATGATGATATAGAATAAGCTAAGAATATATATATATACATATATAACGTGTAGTAATAGACAATTTAACAAATATGAGTGACTAGTAATAGTGGAGCCACACTATTCACAGTTTGATCGCAGTCCCACACTTTTGCAGAAAACCGATGTTTGAGCAGTGATAATGTAATGTTGTTGTTTGTTCGGTGGGCGAGAGAGCCGCAAACCTAGATTCCTGGGGCGGGTCTTGTTTGGTAGGCGGCGGCCTAGCTGTACTCTATCTATTTCTAAGTTTAATGAGCGGCAAAAACATTTACCATCAGGTGTACTAAAACAAAAAACTGCGAACACAGCTAACTCTACCTATAAATAATAACATTCAACAATATAGGTACATATTCTTTTTTGTAAATTCGTGAATAGTATTCGCAACAACTTGCTATAGTGCAAATCACAATTGAAATTAATGCATTTTGACTGAACTCAATAAACACACTCGTAAAAGGATCAATTGTTAAGGCACCAAAGAAATTGAACGTGCGAATGTATTGTTTCATACGAGCGTAAACAAAACGAAAATAGTTTGTTTGCGTTAACCAGTTCTCAGGTCGTTTACGAACTGCTTTCGAAAACATAAATCGCATTTAAATAATAATTTTATTGTTTATGAAGTTCATAATTCAAAATGAAAATAAAATTTTGGTAGATATTTTTTTTAGTGCTGCATGGTAGCAGGGTGTCGTGGATGTTGTAAAAGACAACAAAGAGCTTTACATCGATCTGGGCCAGGTCTACTTGATGTTGTCTGGTGAACAATCACATTCCCAAGGAGGAAGTCAAGTGGCCGGTCATAAAACAATTGCCAATATCTTTGTAATGTGTGTGTGTGTTTGTAATGTGTACTATGGAAGTGAAATACATATACAGTATTATTTATCTTCTCCGAAAATTTCATCAAAATTAGTTCAGCCGTTTTGGAGTAGGTACATAGGGAACATATATACACGCATTGGCTATTGGATACACACGCATGTGTAGATAACATAGTTTTGTTTCTCAATTTATCAACATAGGTGCTTTCTGCCATTTAGCTGCGTCAGGGAGGCGCTCCGATATCACGGGGTGCCAACCTACCTGAGGCGGCTGGTGGCAGACTGTTTGGACGCTGGAGGAGGCGGCAAGCCTGGTGACTCTTGGCACCGAGGAGATCGTCAGGCGGATCGAGGCGCTGGGGTTGAGGGTGGCCCTGGACAAGACGGAGGCCCTCTTGTTCCATTGGCCCCGCATGGGCCCTCCCATCGGCGTCTCGATCACCATCAATTCGGTTGATATCAGCATTCGGGCCCATATGAAATATTTGGGCTTGGTGCTCGACGGGCGTTGGTGGTTTCGGGAGCATTTCCGCAGGCTCACTCCGCGGCTCGTCGGCGCGGCGTCCGCCCTATCGTGGCTTATGCCGAATGTGGGCGGACCGAGCGCTACGTGCCGACAGCTGTACGTTCGGTCGTCCGGTCGATGGCCCTGTATGGCGCACCGGTGTGGGCAGAAGAGCCCTGAGTCGAACGGTCAGGGACCCTTCTGTGGCGACCACAGAGGGCCATGGCGGTCAGGGCCATACGCGGGTAACGCACGGTGGCGACGGAGGCGGCGTGCCTGTTGGCCGGAACTCCCCCGTGGGACCTGGAGGCGGAGATGCTCGCCGACTTGTATCGGCGGGTGTCGGGGGTGCGAGAGGAGGGCGGTGCGGTTTTGCTGAGGGAGCTCACCGCCTGGCGCGTCGACGGTCGCCGAGACGTAATAACGTCTGCCCAACGGGCAATAGCCCGTTGGGCAGTCCGGCTGGAGAGGCCTCGGTTCGGTGTGCGGACCGTGGAGGTCTTCCGGCCGGTGCTGATGCAGTGGTTAGAACGGCGGCACGGGGTGCTCTCCTTTCCACTGGTGCAGGTTTTGACGGGGCATGAGTGCTTCGCCAAATACCTGCACACGGTCGTCCGGAGGGAGAGTACACCGTCCTGCCACCACTGCGATTGCGACGAGGATACGGCACAGCATACGCTCGAGGTTTGAGCCGCTTGGGCAGTGAAGCGCCGTGAACTCGTCGCAGTCATCGGGGCCGACCTGACGCTGCCGAGCATCGCCAGGGCGATGCTCGACAGCGTCAGGAACTGGGACGCGGTCGCAACCTTCTGCGAGGCAGTAGTCTCGCGGAAGGAGGCGACGGAGCGCGTGCGCGAGGAACGTCTTCTCGGCGACGCGAGCCGTCGCCGGCGACTGGAGCGGCGCAGGCGCGATTACCTGCGTCTGATGCCGCCCTAGCTGAGGCCGCGGGTGACTGGACCGGGGAATCAGTCCGTCATCCGCCGAGAGGCTGACCGCGTGAGGAAAAACCGACGTCCTCCCCGAGGGGGGGGACGTCGGTCAAGGAGAGGGTACCCCTCAGGGGGTGTTCTGTCGGGCCGGCAAGTCACGTCAAGTTCACGCTGCTCCGGTGGTCGGTCCAACGACGAAGGCGAGGTGTTGCGGGTGTGCGTGCTTTCGCCCCTCTGTCGCCCCGGACGGAGTGGTGCGAGGAGTGCGCCAACCGTAGCTCACCCAAAAAACAAAAAAGAAGGTTGCTTTTCCTCATACAACGCAATTTTACAAAAACAAAAATTAATCGCTACTGCTTTAATCTTTATCTATCTATTATATAAATTTCCTTCAATATTTTTTTTTATGTACTTGGTTAATGTTTTGATTTTAAAATGGAGTGAAGATGGAACGCCTAGAAACTTTTTTATACTAAATCTTGATAGCAAAAAAATAGCCTGATACGCGGAGGACTTTACAGTCATACCTGCAAATTAACTAACACGAACTATACCTAGATTGATGTGGCCCATGTTTCAGGTTTTTCTTCTCTTGCACGTTGTTTGCTTGTAAGCAATAGTCACTCATATCGGCGTCATAGAAATAGCGAAAAAATTGTTTTTTTACACTGACACAACCTCACTTCACTTGGGTCCCTTTTTAAAGTCATAGAAATTATTAAATACTATATACATTAAATCCTTCTTAGTAGATACTAAACTCCCCTAGCCCCACCATGCCTTTAATGATATACCGCATACAAAACATATGAACGATCTAAAAAATTAATACTTGTCCCACAATGTTGCTGTTGTGAAATAAATGTCATTTCATATAAGTGCCTTTATATATACGATTTCTTCATATTAAAAGTGGAAATTGTTAAGGCATCGTTTTGTGTTAAGGAGTAAATTGATTCATTATGAGCGTCTTCATTTTTAAAGAAATAATTTATCTGGTTTTTGTATTACGTAAAGACTTTATTTATATCGGGCGCGGTGCTACTTTACGATGTACCTTCAGTTATACCCTATTGAGTCAAAATGTCGAGAAAAAAATTGCACACGAGCTTAATATTTTAACACGATGCCGATTAAAATGTTGACATCGATGAGTTTCAAGTTTCGCAATAGCAGTGAACGCAACATATTTGGTGTTGATCGTTAAATGCACTGGAGTGTCGGATTGGTAATTAATTATTAGTTATGGGCTGTGGCAGCTATGGTAGCGAGCTCATCAATGATTCAGTCGAGCGAACAAAGCGAGCGTGCACCGCGGGCATTATCCAACATAAGACATCATAAACGGAGCACCATCATCTGGGCTTATAAAAAATTCATGCTCATCTCACATTTCGGCGCCCCTCTTAATTTCGCGTGAGCCTCTTCTTGGTTCGTGTAAAAACTTCGGGTGTCTTTTTATGACTTTTACTGCGGTATAATTGGGGTGGGGCGAGCGCTCGCGTCCCCGAGGTGACATAAATACTACCCCCTAACTCCACGCTACCAACTACCCCGGCTTAATCTCATGTAAGGTTATATCTACGCTAACAGATCACATTAAACATTTTGTCAACTTACTTGAAGCTCATTTATACCAATACAATAATGATTGTAGTAAAAACTTCCGCACTCATAATTTTTTCATATATAACAGGTTTTGCACTTATAAAATATATAAACGCGTGACTTATGTAAATTATTTTGTAAGTATGCAGAGAGATTTCAATGCGAGGGGACGACCGAGATGGGTTCGTCGCTAATGCATTTTACATGTTGAATTTAACCTTTAGTCAAAAGTAACATTTTGTTATAAGTATAGGTCTATGTTAGGACGTCTAGTACTAAGTTATGAACACATTTTAAATATAATATTAAGATAACTATAAAAATTAAAACATTGGTGTTTTTGCTGTTTACGTCCAGCCGTTCAGAGTGGCAGCTCCCTAGCAGGTGGTGCAGACTTTGTTTTTTATTTAGGAGATCACTGGAAACATGGATATTATCTTGAACGGCGGCCCCGATGGCCTAGTACACTAATCTTAAGTACACTTAATGAGTGAAGAAAAATAAAATATTAATCATAGACAGCTCGAAGTCTGTTAGGTAGAATTACGATAGATACCAGGAGCTTCCACTCTTATATGGTTAGTCCACAGTTATATCATAAAACAGGATTATGGAATAGTCTTGTCGAGTATTGCAAATAATAGTAATAGTATAGGTATAAAGAAAACAGTGAAGTTTTTAGCCATAAAGATGAATAAATGTCAGGTGATTTTCATCCTATTAAAGTGAAGTAAGTGAAAAGCATAACGGTTTATTGCGCGTAATTTACATATATTTTTTTAATCATAATATCAGTTGTTAGGGAATACATTCTTATATCACTAGGACTTTAAAATATTTAATAAACAGTTTATTATGCGAACAAATAAATGTAGTGCGTTTTGCAATCGAACCCATGACACTTTGAACCAAGCCACGGGAGGATTTAATATTTAACCAGCTGTGGAGTTAATATTTATAGAAAACTAATTACACTCGCTTACTTAGATTTTTATAATTTTGTGATTTACTATTATTTTCTATCCTACACCTTGTTTTCAAAGAATTCCCTAGTAATATCGGTAAAAACTGCATTCAACGCCATGGAGTAGTTTTTGTTTGATGCGTAGGTATATATACATACAGACGGACAAAAGATTGAATCATCATCCTTATCTTGCTCTTGTTCGAATTACCTGGGGTCGACGCAATATGTCATACAGTGCTATCAGACGTCATCTCTGCAGTTACTCCCTGTCTATCCATATCATGTCTCACGTCCATCCATCTTTTCTTTAGTATTCCTTTACACCTAAAGCTTTCAACATTCATACTTAAAACTTGCCTCACAACAATACTTTCATCCCGTCTCCTCACATGTCCATACCATGTTAATAACCTTTCACTCCTTAACTTTTCCGTCATTGGCGCAACTTTCAAACTTCCTCTAATATGTTAATAATTAAATAAAATAAATGAAAATTCTAGAAAACGTTGGAATGCCTTATTTTGCACTAAATGAAGATCCTTCATATTACAATTATTTCTGATGTTTATGCGAGTATAACACATGTGAAACTATTTTTACGGATTCTATCGCATTTATATTAGATTTTTTATTTCTTGACCTTTCGAACACTTTACAGCGGCAGCGTTCATGGATAAGGGACAACTCCTCCCACGATCATGAACGCTATATAAAAAATAGTTATAAACATTATGCTGAGCACCGTCCTTTTCCTCATTTGTGGACGGGGCGCCACTGCACTTATTGATAACTTATTTGCGTAATATTTCATTTTTCTTTTTAGTATTTTTATTTTATAATTATTTTTATTTGAATACAGTTATAAATGGCCTTATATATTAAGCAGTTTAATATTTAAGTAAGTAGTTTAGTATTTAAGCTCATTGTATTGTGTCCATTCCACGAGTAAAGAAATAAATTCATTTTCTTTTTTCTTTCCTTTCTAGTTTGTCCATATTAGTTTTATCATCGTTATTAAGTCTTTACATAGGTACTACATTATGATCAATATTTATAATACCTATACAGACATTGGCTTCTTACAGTTTTATTATAGGTATTTATAGATAGGTTTCAATATATAAAATATATAGAAGAAACGCCTGACTGCTGAAAGTCGATTCACTCCAATATCGCGATCCTTGTGAGACATCACAACGTGACGCCATTATTCGATGCGACGATTGACTCACACGGGAGCACCGCCTCCTAAGGACGCCGCATGATAGATGAGGCCCAAAAAACATATACGTAATTGAGATTTCTATTACAGAAATTGAAAGCGATCAGTTTTTTTTTCCACATTTGTTTATCTAACGTGAGTGGTGGCGGGGACAGCGCTATCGCATTTCGGAAGTGTTCGCGGACGTCAATTTGTATATTGTCATTATTAGAGACGGTGCGGCAGGCCTGGGTGGGTACATCCATCATAGTGTGACGGGCGAACGGTCCGATATCGCGCCTAATACGTATTGATTTCCCACTTAGCGTTTTTCTTGGGAATCGTGGCGCTCCACCCTTCCGCCGACCAGAGGCCTAACGAGCTGTTTGTCCTTTACTCGCAACAACTAGGGCAGTTGTTCTTACACATCATATTTTGCTGTCTAATTTGTCACAATATGATCTCTGATTGTAGATAAGAAAACGAATATAATCGATCTGTTATAAAATAATTATTATTTAAAGAGTGTTTTAAGTGAATAGCAGATTTTAGGCACGCTCGTAGGTACGTTTTAACTACTTAAATAAGTATTTTGCTTTACCTATAGTAGGTATCTAGACTACTTCATTACGAATTCGAGTCAAATGGGCGAAAGTCTGTTAATCCGTTTCCTATACAAAATCTAAATGATATTTTTTATGAGTTGTAATAAAATTATTTGAAATTAAGATTTATACCTACATGTTATAGATCGAAATACCTATGTGGGGGTTACCTCTGGCTAGTCTTGTAAAACATGGATTTATATAAGAATAATGCATACAGAAAGAAATAAAATAAGGTAAGTACAGAATTTATCGTTATAAATATTGTAATGACTACAATTAATAGAAAACACAAAACTGAAAACATCGGAAAAGCAAACATTTGATTTCAGAGAAAAAAGTATTTTTAATTCATTATATATTCACCTACAGATGTGGATACACAAATGTATTTTGGTTCTTATGGTTCAAATATATTTATAATGAAACCTTTCAAGTTTATGTATATTAAAATTAAGAGGTTTATTTTGAAAATTTACACGCGTAGGTAATAAATAAAGTTATTAGTACCACCAGGATAAAAACCAATGTTATTTATAATTTAGCTTTTTTATAAAAGTGTGTTCATTCCTTTCATTCTTTTTTGTTTTATTTTATAAACTATTCCAGCCTGTTTTTTTAATTTATAATATAGTTTATACTATGGTATTTAACGAAAAACGATATCGTTTATTTATATGCTTTTAAAATGCATTCAAATAATGTATTTTGCGATTTTGATGTGCCTGTAAAGAGGAAATAGGTATGCATGATATACGATGTGAGCAAGTGAAATATTTGTGTAGGTACATTTGCCTAAATGCTGTAGAAAAAGATTTCGTCACCAAGGTCCCCGGTGGGTGAGGTGGGGGGAGGCGAGAACAATGGTTTCGGTTCTCACACGTGTGGAGGATTATTTGCATTCGGAAATAAAGAGAGGAATGATAAAAGAAAGGCGCGAGCGAGGTCCCACCGCCTCAGGGTGGGGTGTGGGAAATAGAAGACGGGAGGTGGGGTGCACGGGTGGCGTCTTCGAAGGGGGTGAGAGCTCGTTACGCGAACAATGGCGAAATAATGTACAGATTGCAGTGAGCGATGCGCCGAGCGCGACTCAGGTGTTTTGGTTCTGTGGACATTACACCACCAGTGCTCTTATTCAAGATTAGTTTTATCTACTTCTCTAATCATTTATAGGTGCTAGCAGTTTGGACAATAATAGCTATCGCTAAACAACTACAATATAGTAAAGATTTGATAATAAAGTCATTTGATAATCTCTTTACGGTTACATCTAACTATTATTGTTAGTATACGAAACGGTTTTTCTTAATCTATGAATTCTCATCCAGTCGTACCTACCTATAAGTTAGAGTCTATTTTTACGAATATTTTTTTCCTCAGCTCTCGTATATATTCTAGTATTGGGTAAAGGCTCCTCCACAAAGAAAATCTAATTATTAATCACGCTGTTGGTCAGATAATTGATATGCTGTTTCACTACAAGACCCGTGGAAAAGGAAGATATCGTCATATTAATAGAACACTGACGGGTCTTTCATACGTAGTATAAGACAGATGTTTCACTATTCTACAAGTTCTAAGATCATAGCGAAATATTGAATTGCATAAAATAATAATGTTTTTACGATTTTTTATCGTGTTTGTATTCGATTTTTACTTTTCCGAAGTTTCTAAACACTTCTCAACGTTCACGTTGAAACATGATGATGTAATGTGAAAGATTGAAAAAAAAATCTTATAGGTACGCTGAAAAGGAAACGTCGGTAAAGTAAAAAAATCAAATACAACACGATAAAATACGTAAAAATAGTTTTAATGCTCGCGTAAACATAAGTAAATAACTAAAGTGAATTATTCTTACTCTGGCTACAGTATAATAAGCAAGTACGTACATAAAACACTTAGATTTACACTATTTTTTGTGTTTAGGTGAGCTATCATATAAATGTGTCTAGTTGTTGCTAGATCAACGGCTAGAGTGCACCTGCATTCGTGACCATTTTTTTTTGTTGAGCTATGGATGCCTCTGGCGCCGCCAAATCCGGCCGGAGTGACGTAAGAGACGGCGAGTGACCCCATAGACCCACCGTGCAACTCCTCTCTTCGCCATGCGAGGGGGCCACCGGTACCCGATCTTTGTCTTCGGTGGCCCACCTGCATTCGCGACAATAAGTTGAGCGTAATACCTTTTTGTTATTTTTTTTTTTATAATTTTTGTTTTTTCCTTATTTGTAAAAACAAATAAAGATCTTTTCGCATTTGAATTGCACGATAATACTATAGAAAAAAAAACGAAAATTTATTATTACTAAGCGATTGTTATCAATGCACTTTTATTTGATGCAATTGATTATTTTTTACTTAGAAGTAGTATCATATTTTTATTTTAGTGCACAAATAGGCATTAGACATGATCACCGCGAAGTTGTTCATTCGAATGATCATGCAAAAAGGCTTGTTATTAGACTTGCTGTGAATGTCCAAATAAGTACTTATAGACGACAATACAGATGCTCACTATTACGTAAGACTAAACATTTATTTCAATATTTTGTATTAGGTACATTTCACCTAACTTTTAAATTATAAAGGCGTGAGAATACTTATATAAATATATGATAATTTAGATAGAGTTCTCTGGCACTCTGTTCTCTCTGCCTACCCTGCAAGGGATATGGCGTGATGATATGTATGTATGTATAATTTAGGTAGGTACCTATGTACGTACCATACCGTTAATAGTATTGAACTACTCAAATTACTGAAATTTTTAGCATTTAATATGCTTAATTATTTATAAATACCCGATACGAAACGAAAAATGATGTCACAAGCGGGGTTCGAACCGACACCGTCGTCATCGTCACCTTGAAGACGTAAGATATACCTAATATGAATCGAAATTTGCATGTCCTAAAATAGTTCACGATGGTGTAAGTGGCAGCACGGTTGGGCCGGATTCCCAATAGGTGCGGGTTCGAACCCCGCTTGTGACATCATTTTTCGTTTCGTATCGGGTATTTATAAGTATTGAACTAGTCGTGTTAGTAGTGATTCCGTATGTGTACCTGTGGTGACCGATGTAGGATACTATGTAACACTATCCCTTACTTTTACGTGGGAGTTATAGAAATATGATCACCTACGGGCAAGATAGGGGGTGGTGAATTGTATTCTTACACCGTCACCGTACGGAAAAAATGTTTCGTTTATGATCCTTACTAATATTAGAAATGCGAAAGTAACTCTGTCTGTCTGTCGCTTTTTCACGCTAAAACTACTGAACCGATCTAAATGAAATTTGGTATACAGATAGTCTAGAGTCTGATAAAGGATATAGGCTCCTTTTTAATGCAAAAAAGGGATGTAAAGGGGGATGAAAAGTTGTAAGGAAGTATCGTAATTTTTTAAGCCAGAAGTTTGAAACTTATTTTTAAGTGATTAGATATAAATAAATATGACATTAACGTGTTGTAAAAATTTACCCTTAAGGTATAAAATAAAAATAGGGGATGGAAAACTTTAGGAAAGTAACCGTTTACGCGGGCGAAGCCGCGGGCAGAAGCTATTATTATTGTAAATGAATAAGTAGACTGATAGATAGTCTTTGTTAGATTTCATCAATTGCTATTAGTTTTCTATGTGAACTAGTTCAACGATTATAAACAAGATTAAAAAGATCGTCAACTTAATATGCTAAGAAATTTTAAATTAAACGTTGTAACTGTTCTATTCAAAAGTCATAAAGATAATGTTGTAGCGTGTAAATAACTGTTTAATGTTGTTACAGAAGCGGGTAAGACAGCAATCGCCGTATTTAATAGGACGTGTTCATAGTAAGATCAAGCTATGACAACAACAATCACCCCATCCTTGCGTGACACCGAAAACGTCCTCGTTTATATAAGTATAAATTAATCCATTTAGAGCGACCGGCACCGACGACCGACGATTAACGGAAGCTTCTACTTAACTAATTTATCCTCGGGTGGTTTTAACAGAATGGATAGCAGTGATTACGTCCGATGGCGACGATCTCGTGTGACGAGAGAACGCTGCGGGCCGGAGATGAGCGTACGCAGTGCGCACACATGGCCTAACCCGCAATCAAATGTTATTCGTTACAATTGTTGAACGCATAACGTGATTTAACAATGATTAGTATCAATCATATGGCATGGACTTTTGTACTGTATATTAGATTGGACAATAAATACTTATTATAATTTAGGTCTTATAATACTACTTTCATATATTTATATCTGTCATTTATCTAAATTACTGAAATATATTCAAATTAAATTCAAATTTAAATGATTTATTATGAAGGAACACTGCAGGGTCACTTATATATTATTAGCAAACCCAGCCCGTTGGTTTGTTTGTAGAAGTCGATATATCGCAGCGCCGCCTGGTGGCTTTACATCGCGTGGAGTTACATCAGTAGGGATCTGCATATAAACCTCCTTCGTGAAAAAATACATATACATACAAAATTTTCATAATAATCGGTCAAATAGTTTCTGAGTTTAGTGATGTCATATATACAAACACCCTCTTTTATAGATGATATAAGTACATACATTATTTTCTACATATTCAACTTATATTAATACAAATATGTATCATCGGATAGGAACGCGTCCGCAATGAGAGTATATGAATTAATATTAGAAATGCTACGATTGTAAAATCTTATTTGCGAGCGAAAAATAATTACAATAATTTCCAATTCGGATTTCATTGACGTGTAAGAAGTCTTTCGTAAAGAAGATACCCATTATCGTAACATTTTCCGTGTGGTGACGGATTAGAATATAATTCACCAACCCCCTAATGCAACTCATATAATATCTTTGCAAGAGAAGGAAAATTCGAAACAAAACCCTATACCAACACGTCTGACCTGTATGGTAGAGTAGGTCAATTTCGCTCCCATTATGGAGGAGGCTCGAGCCCAACAGTGGGACGTGCGTGAGCTGGGATGATGATGAGTCATCATACGTTCAAGGTATAAAGCACCCACATTGGTCTAACTGGTAAGCCAATTTAATATCAAGTTTTGCTCGTAAATAATAATAAAAATACAAGAACAAAAAATATAAAAATAAATGTGCCAGTGCCCTGGGTTCGATTCCCACGCAGGACAATACTTTATGTGATCCACAAAGTGTTGTCTGAGTATGAATGTAATTTGTCTGCGTTAATTGCATGTTCGTAAAGTCCCCCGCAATACAATTTATTTACAAATGAAAAATAACTGCCACAGGTGGGATTTGAACTTGAAACTATAAGAAATCCGAATCTACGTGGCGTAGGTATAACACGTTTTCCGTAAAGATGATAATGCGCGTAACATTTTTGTTACTATATCATGTATACCTAGGGATCACCGAAGACAAAGATCGGGTACCGGTGGTCCGCTCGCACGGCGAAGAGAGAGGAGTTTTACGGTGGGTCTATGGGGTCGCGCGCCGCCTTTCCGTCGCCCCGGACCGATTTGGCGGGGCGAGACGCATCCATAGTCTACCAATAAAAAAAAAAAAAAAAGGGATGAAACGATACTTTTCTTTTTCAATACTAGTACTCGATAGTAGTATCGGATCAAAGTATCGATACCACAGTCGATACTATTATGTATATATTAAAGTATCGATACTTTTGAGTACTCATTAATTTTTAATACACAAAGTAAACGAGAGAGTATTTCCACACTTTTCGACAATGGAGGCGTATTTAAAATGGGCTTTTGGGCTAAGTTACGCTATGTCAACTTACGCTTTTCAACGCCGTAGGTGAGGCACTGACTAACTGCCTATACGATATAGTGTTGTGTACTACAAGTAGTAGCATCGATTGTAGAGTATCGATACCATATGAGTACTCGGTAGCATCGGTCATCTCTATTTATACCTGTGTATATCACATACGTTTTTGGTATAATATACTTTATCTTAGGTGTTACCTAATATTTTAAGGCTTTTTTGAAAATTTACTGTGAAAGGCCTATTTGAATAAATCTTTTGTCTTTTATGGTCTCATCATTATCTTGATCTTATCCCAAATTATTTGGGGTCAACGCAATATATCCTCTTCTGCCGAAGAACCCTATCACAAGTCATCTCTGTGATCACTCCTTGTCTATCCATGTCATGCTTCATGCAATCCATCCATCTTTTCTTCGGTCTTCCTTTACCCCTAAAGTCTTCAACATTCATACTTAAAACTTTCATACATCATTGTTATCTTTTATGGTCTATCAATTGAAAAAAAAAACAAGAGCGGAGCAGTTGTCATAAATGTCATCATATCTGGCAAATTATAGAATAACGAAACGATGACTGTTTAATTAAAAATAACGTTGAACTGTGAACACAAAAAATATAAATTTCAAAAAAGAAGAGAGATGTTTGCATGGTGGGTCTATAGGGTTGCGCGCCGCCTCTTCGGTCACCCCGGACCTATTTGGCGGGGTACAACCACCTCCATAGCACACCGCAAAAAAAAAGAGGACATCACAATAAAAGTGGAAAAATAAAAAAATAGGGTTTTAATATAAAAGACGGAACTACTGATTGGATCGTACCTACGGTTTCTTTTTGAAGTCGGTTAATAATTATTCAATAATGGTTAGCTTTATTCATCTTATATTTTTCTTTGTTATTTTTTTTTTACTTATAAGGACAACGTAAACTTATCATACAGCCTAAATGATTACAAACATGAGAATATTACCAGGTCACGTCAAATAATGACTTGATTTTTTTTCTATTTTAACAACCAGTACTAAGGAATAAATCCTTGTGTCGATAGATAATTAACGAACACATGATTAATAAATTTATATTATATCCAAAATTAATTATCTCAGCTTATAGATATATGTCCCACTGTTTAAGCTGGAGCCTCCTCCACAATAGAAGAGACATTGACCTACCAGGGTTTTATATCAAGTTTTTCTTCTCTCTAGTACTTTCCACAGATGTTATAGATACGCATATTGCTTAGTTGTCTTTCACGACACATACGGGCAGGGGTCGGTGAATTGTATTCTTACTCCGTCACCACACAGAATAAATAAAAAAATCACAACTGAAAACTTAAACCTATGAAAAAAAAATAAAAAATAACTTGCCCCGGAGAGTATGTATGTGACCATACCATAGCCAGCCGTCAAAAAATATTTATTAAAAAACTATTAAATAATTGATAATAACAATTATTACATATAAATTGAATATAGTAAACACAGCGACACAGCAGAGAAGAACAGCTGACCGTATCTTTCTCGCTCGGGTACACTCCGGAGTCCCGAGTTCACCCGATTGAGCCTTTCTCCTCAGAGCGTGGCGGATCAGCCTCATATACAGCCTACGAAATTATCTGTATGCAGTGCGCCAAAAGAAGTTTTCACTTCAAAAATACAAAGCGTCAAAATCGAACTCATGAATTTGGCACAAAAGGCCAACATCGGTCATCAACTTAATTGCGCTATAGGGCGTTGTATTATTTTCATTTAGTGCTTATTCTGACCAGCTAATCTTTCTTATTAAATATATAATTAGTTTAATATTTAATTATATATTTCCGTGTGGTGACGGAGTAAGAATACAATTCACCACCCCATATCTTACCCGTGGGTGATCGTAAGAGACGATAAGTGTATATAAAACGCATACAACATCTATGCGAGAGAAAGAAAACTCGAAACAAAACCCTATACCAACATGTCTGACCAGCGCGGTATAGTACATTAATTTCCCTCCCATTACGGAGGAGGCCCGAGCCCAACAGTGGGACATTTATGAGCTGTGATGATGATTATGATGATTCAATTATGTGACAAAGTATCTAAAAAAAGAACTGCAGTATGGAATACTACTAACATTAACAAGCTAGACCTTTCAAAATTCCCTCGCATTATACCAAGTAGGCTTTTCTATAGTCAAATGTTTGTAATCTAGCGAGCCCGCGACATTTTAATAACATTGATCAAATAGAACAAAGTATGTGGACCAAGCACTCGACAGAGATGAAAGTTAAAAGGGTCGCGAGGGGGAACGTGGGGGGGTGTGGTGTATAGGGAGGAGCGGGTTGAATGTCTTATTTCCTCCACAATTCAGAGGTATTTCGTGTTCTTCATACGCAAATATATCCTCGTTACGTAGGTACACGTGAGCCTCCGATTGCGTGAGTCTAGTATGAAAACCCTGGCGAGTAAGTGCTACCGAATCGTGGGAATTGTCCCTACTGGTAAATTGAATTCTATAATCAAACGAATTCAGCAAACGTTACGTCAATATTAGGTGAAACGATGTGATGTATCAAAGTTAAAATGAAAATAGAACTACACGATATATACAATAAAATTTTAATGATATCAAAAATGTATATACTCAATGATGTTCATCTAATCTAAGAAGTGCATTTTGACGTTTTGCATTTTTTAATACACAATAACCTCGGTCATACGTATACACATGATTGTAAACACTAAATCTGAAATTTTAAACAACTATTAAGTTATTTACATAATTAACATTGCGGGTGACTTTCTTGTACAATAATCTAATGTTGAAACTCGTAAAACTAATCCTATTAATATTATAAACGTGAAAGTTTGTAATAATGTATGGATGTGAACATCTTTGTTGCTCTTTCACGCAAAAACTACGGAATTGATTTTGATGAAACTTTATAGTAATATAGCTTACACATCAGAATAACACATAGGCTATAATTTATAAAGATATTTTGTAAATTGGCTAAAATATAATGATAAAAATCGCTTAAGACAGAAAAAATCGCCCATCTGCGAGTTATTTTTGCATACGCTGCAAAGATCTTGAAAGTTAGACAAATGTTATGTATTGTGGCAATGTAACTCTTAAATAGTTCTACAAAAAAGTCTGCGACAGCATATATCTATTTTTAATATTTAAGCATTTATCGTTAAAATAGTAAATTAAAAATTCAAAATAATTTAGTATTTATTGCCGATGCACATTTTATAGTAACAAATTGATTCTTATGCAAACAAATGGTTTTATTGCTTTCGATATTTAAAGTACATATTTTTTGCCTTTTACCACGTGTCGTTTGGTACAATGCTTCAAAAGTTAGAACGATAAGAGTGCGCAGTGCTGTGGTCAGGCAGCAACTGGGCGCACTACAGAAATATGGCAAGAAATCTATGATCGCCGATTGTGCGACCCGAACACATGTAAAGTCGTGAGAGCAGTCATCGTTGATGATTGTTGTATTTTTGACAGCACTATCGATTTGTTAGTAACATACTATACCTGTATATAATAGATAGGTATTGAAAGTTTGTGATATGAAACATCTTTTTGCACGCCTTGGCAGTAAAATTATGTCGACTACTGGAAATGATAGATTGGGTTAGGTAGGTACTAAGGCAAATGTGGTCATGCCGTGATAATTCGCCGCTATTCTCTATTCATTTGTGTGTGCGCGCGTATTAACCCCTTAAGGGTAAATTAAAATAGAGGATGAAAAACTTTAGGAAAGTAACCTTTTACGCGGCCGAAGCCACGGGCAGAAGCTAGTTTAAAATAAAAATAATATGGTAAATAGTAACTGTTAGTGACGACCTAACAATGTCACGTCATCACGTTCTATACAGTAGTGCTTGACAACTTCCAATTCACGAATATCCAAATAATCGGTAAAAATATTAGAATAATACAATTAATCGAATAGAGATTTTGACAGAGATGTACATTTCGACACTTTGATTGATGAGGAAATAATTATTAATGATCGCCACGCTGATAATTCAAGTAATAGTAGTAATTCTTAATAAATAGCAATTTTCCAATCCAGTTTTTGTTTTTAATTAACCTAATACTACTAAATATGATGAATAGATTCTATGCTGAAATAATTAAATTTGTTTAGTACTAATTTAGCACTTAATTTATTCATCACCTTTTTGAAAAATAAAAAATAAACCGATTATTAATTATGAAGAATCAATATGGATTGCTCAGTAAAATCGGATATTTTCGATAGCGATTATTTGGTTCACGTACCTAGACAACTTACTCCGACAGCTGTCAAAGTGCACTTCTTAGATTAGACAGACTATAGTTCGTACTAATATTGTAATTATGAAAGTTTGTGTAGATGTTTGTTACGCAATCACGCTAAAAACTGAACAGATTTGAATAAAAATTGGCATCAGTTAGACCTTTTTAGTGTTAGGACCACGCTGTTGACAGATTACTGTCTACAGCCGCGGATCGGTCCGTCCGAGGTAGTATCACACTCTCGCAGAAGATGGACGCGATTGCGCTTCGTTCGGTGAGCGAGAGAGCCGTAAGTTCAATTAGGTGGGTTTGGGGTTTGTATTGGTAGGCAGCGGTCTAGCTATACTCTTGGTATTGCAAAGGTTCATGGGCGATAGTAACAATTACCATCAGGTGAGCTGCATGCGCGTTCGCCACCATAAGCAATAAAAAAAAAATCGTGAATCACACAGAACACTTTTAATCCCGGTAATATGATCAAATTTTCTATTGCGAAAGTCATTTAGTCCAGTGCAATTACGGAAATAAATAAACATAAAATTATGTAGTTTGGGGATTATGAAGGATCGATAGGGGGGTGTATTCTGAGCATATATTCCAATTTGAGGGATTCTGGCGAGGTCAGCTCAAGGTCATTTCGATGAAAACGCGTTTAATTCGATATCTCGAGAACGGCTAGTGTTAGGCAAAAAATTGTAGAGACCTTTTCTCTTTTAAATTAAATTTACTAACTTTATTATCTAAAACTTTTTTTTTTCACCAATATTTTTCAATTTATTGCTTCCGAAAGGCAAAAATTTTACTTTTTTCCTCCCTTTTTTTTTATTTTTCGCCATTTTCTCCCCAACCGTTCAATTTTATTGAACTTTACCGATTATCTAAAGTGTAGATCTTTTATTTATGAACAAATTTTTTCTTAAACTTTTTCTGTAATGCCAATACCTTCAGAGTTATATGTTACTTTACCGAGCGAAATACGCGCCACTGTCGCAATATCAGCGACATCAGTGGGTCATCAGTCATCATATCATCATTTTTGAACGCGGATTTTAATATTAAACTACCGCCTTAACCAAAAATTTCATCTGATTGAATACATATATTACCTTAAACTTGATAGAGGTGTTAACATGCGCTCAGGTTCCTTATCTCCCCTTATTACACTGGCTTTTATAAGCGCTTAAATCCGTTTTTTTTATATATTAAGCGAAATGACCTTGAGCTGACCTCGCTAGAATCCCTCAAATTGGAATATATGCTCAGAATACACCCCCCTATCGATCCTTCATAATCCCCAAACTACATAATTTTATGTTTTTTTCATTTTTTTTCCGTAATTGCACTGGACTAATTATTTTATGCAAGCGAAGCCGCTGACAGAATCTAATTGTGTATAAAGCTAAAAACATAGTTTTAATTTTTTTCTATATTTGTCTATTTTTATGTGCGTGATGCAGACGCATATACTACAAATTCTTTTGATATTTTGCAGGCATATTCAACAATTATTTTAATACATAGACTATTTATTGTATACACTTTATGTACACTTTTTTATCATAGTACCTATACAGGGTAGAAGTGGACCGCTCCCGAAAACAAAGACAGGTGACCCTACTAGTCCTACTTGTAATGGTAGGTAGGTAGGCTAGAAAAAAAATCGATCAGGATGAAAAAAAATTTTTTTTTCACAAATATTTGCAAGTTTTTTTCACATTCCATCGTATTAGAACAGTGCTATGTAACGATAACTCGATAAAAGATACGTAACTATACTCAGATGAGAAAAGACGCAATCTATTCAAAACTCACGATCATATGTTCAAGAGTTCAACGAACTCGCGTGGTGAAGAAAAAAATTTTTTTTCATTCGAATCGTTTTTTTTTCTAGCCTATCATTACAAGTAGGACTAGTAGGGTTACCTGTCTTTGTTTTCGGAAGCGGTCCCCTTCCACCCTGTATAGTAATGATGCATTATGTCTATAACCATAAGTAGGTCATCATCATCTCAGGCTTATACAGGTCCCACTGCTGGAACTCCGAAGGACTGCTTCTGACTGCACAGATGGCGTAGTATTTAAGATATCGATCATCCTTGCCAGTGCCATGGGTTCGATTCCTATGCAGGACAATAATTTGCACGATCCACAAAGTGTTGTTCTGAGTTTGGGTGTAATTTATCTGCGCTAAATATATATTTGTAAAGTCCCCTACAATACAAGGATTATTTCCTTAGTGCAGGGTGATGTTTATGACAAAAGAAATCATCATCAGTTCATCAGCCCACTGATGTCCATCGTTGAACATAGGCCTACCCCTTACAGATTTATGCCATAATCGCCACACTTACTACACGAGTTTATGACTTTTCCAGAAGAGTACTGCAGCATATGTACAGATGGCGCAGTGGTTAAGATACCGGCCTTCCGTGCCAGTGCCGATGGTTCGATTCACCCACACGACACTATGTGTGATCCAAAAAGTGTTGTTCTAATTGTAAGTCTGGGTATAATTTGTCTGCGTTAATTGCGTGTTTGTGAAGTCCACCGCAATAAAAAGATTATTTTCTTAGTGCAGGGTGGTGTTTAAAAAAAAAAGAAAAAATATATTTTGTGGGTGATCCCTTAGCCGGTACTTTAAAATCCTCATAGGAAAGCAAGGGGTGCTATAGCTAGCTGTGTGGTAGCGGCTACGAATACTACCAACCCTTACTTTGCTTCTGGATGTCGTAAAAGACGACTAGGAGCCTTATAATGACCTGGGCCAACTCCATCTGATGCCGCTTGGTTAACAATTACATTCCCAAGGAGGATTAACGTCTGGCAGGCGGCCGGTCATAAAACTATTGCCAATAACTTTTACAATATGTACTATGAAACAAAAGTACATATTGTATCGACCTCAAGTAATTGGGATAAGAGAGAGGAGAATGATGATAGGAAAACACATTGTATTCGTAATTCATCATCACATGCGTTAATATTATTTGGGTTTAAAGAACTAAATTAAATGAGCATGAAGTACGAAAACAAAATGGTACTATTAAATAAATGGTGACCTAATCTTAAGCCTCACATATAAATAATACTAGCTCTTAGTAGTAGGTATTACTACACTGTTGATAGTTTTCTGTGTACAGCCGTAGGTCACATTCGCAGAAACGAACGTCTGAGTAGTGGCAATGTGCTGTTGTGCTTCGTTTGGTAGGCGAGCGAGCCGGAAGCTCTACTTTCTGGAGTGGCTCTTAGTCGGGAGCCATTAGCCTAGCTGTACCTCTGATATTACAAAGGTTCTAGAGCGGCAGTAATGCTTACGGCTTCGCTCGCGTTAAAAGTAATTTTAACAAACTATTATCCCATGGAATCATATCACCGAGACAAAAAGTATTATATGTGTTAATTCAGGAAATGGTATATCTATGTGCTAATTTTCATACAAATCTATTTCAGTTATTTACGCGTGATAGAGTAACAAACATCTTTACAAACTTGCCCATTTATAATATTCGATGATAATGGATGTAACGATTTCCATATTAAGTAAAATGACAATCTGCTGAAAATGGAATAACCGTTTGAATTTGAATAAATCACATTCACACGGAGATTGAACGCGAGAATGATTTCTAACGATGTATATAAGAATGATTTAATATTCATCCTATCCAGGTAGGGACAGAGTGGCCACCGAAGACAAAGATCGGGTACCGGTGGCCCGCTCGCACGGCGAAGAAGAGGTGCTTGCAGGGTGGGTCAATGGGGTTGCGCGCCGCCTCTTCCGTCACCCCGGACCGATTTGGCGGGGTGTGACGTCCATGGCCCACCACAAAAAAAAAAAAAAAAAAAAAACAAAAAAAAAAAAAAAAGGTAGGGACAGAGTAGGCATACACTGGTCACTACAACCAATTAAAGATTTCAAGAAAACTCAAAATTGGATACTCTGCCAAACCGCCTGGCCAGCTGGTGTAGTATGGTAATTTTTTATGGTATTGATTTTATATACAACGATATTTCACTTTTATTATCCATCTCAGGTGAGGAGTTTACATAAAAAAAAACTTTTTACTCGCATATGTATATTGTATACAGGTAGCCGATTTAATTAGTAGACCTTGAAGGAAATGTATCAGACCATGATACACTACCCAAATCAGTAAAAAAAATAGTACCTAACTTTTGATTAAATTGCCCTACTGATAAGCGGTTAATACACTTGTACTATAAAAGTTCGATATAGGCATATACTTATGCGAGTGGCATTGAACTAGTAGGCAAATAGTCCAGCGCTCGCTGCGCTCACCACCGCACAACTGGGTCGAAATGTACCTACAGGTCAATGTACGCTGACAAACCTACTGTTTTAATAAGAAACACACCACTTTATCTCGGGATTGGGCAGAGCTAGCAGTCTGCAACTAACTTTAATGTTTTATATGACGACATTCCTACACCTTTTTTTTTTTTTTTTTTTTGCGGTGGGCTATGGACGTCGCACTCCGCCAAATCGGTCCGGGGTGACGGAAGAGGCGGCGCGCAATCCCATTGACCCACCCTGCAAGCACCTCTTCTTCGCCGTGCGAGCGGGCCAGCGGTACTCGATAACATTCCTACACCTAGTTTAAGTTATTCTAGTAATAAAATCGGCACCCTGTATATGCCTTATACTCGTATAAGGAAGTAATGTGCACTATTTCACGTTCTTAGGCCCAGCCCAGTAGTTTCGGCTATACGCTTTTCACATCTTTAGGGTTTAAATTACCAAATATTATTTCTTAGTTAAGCACTAACAGGATATACAAAAGTTCATGTTCCTGGTACCAGAAGTTTCTGTGTGTGTTGATAAATTACGCATTCTTACATATATACACACACTTTGATCTCCTATTTCACCCCATGTAAGGCGAAATACCAAAAATGATAGACAAAATATTTATTTATTTCTTATCAAGTGCCTTAATGCTTTCACGGTTTTACCTTCAACCACAACGAATTTCCATTTAAGCCTTCATTTTCACAACCCTATTTCTGTTTTCAGTAGTGGTAGGGCCATAGCCCATACTGTTGACAATTTTATGTCTACAGCCAGGCTGGTCCGTTCGGGTTAGAACCACATTCTCGCAGAAAATAGATGCCTGAGCAGTGGCAATGTGCTGTTAGGTTTTGTTCGTTGAGCGAGAGAGACGAAAGCCTAAATTTCTGGGTGGATTTTGGTTGGCAGACAGCGGCTTAGTTGTCCTTTTTTTTTATTCTCCGCAAGGGTCCACCTTGGATGTGGTCGCGCCCCGACAAATCGTCCGGGACGACAGAAGAGGAGGCACGCAACCCCATGGACCCACCCTGCAAACACCTCTCTTCGCCGTGCGAGCGAGCGGGCCACCGGTACCCGATCTTTGTCTTCGGTGGCCGGCCCGGCGGTATACCTTTGCGGGTTCCTCTCGTGTCGATGCCCCGACAGCTTTCACCGTCGGGGCGTCGCCCTCACGCGGTGGCCTCACGTCGGATGACCGGACAATTCCCCGGTCCGATCACCCGAAGCCTCGGTTAGGGCGGCATCAGGCGCAGATACTCGGGCCTGCGCCGACCCGGTCGCCGGCGGCGGCCCGAGTCAAGGGAATCCTCTCGGACTCGTTCCGCGGCCTCCTTCTGCGAGATGACAACCTCGCAAAAGGCGGCGACCGCGTCCCAGTTCCTGACGCTGTCGACCATCGCTTTCGCGACAGCCGGCACCGATGGCAGCGACGAGGTCACAGCGTTGCCGGGCCCAGGTCACGCAGACTTCCAGCGTGTGTTGCGCCGTGTCCTCGTCACTGCCGCACTGGTGGCAGGACGGAGTCGACTCCCTCCGTACGATCGTGTGCAGGTATTTGCCGAAGCAGCCGTGCCCCGACAACACCTGCACTAACCGGAAAGAGAGGACTCCGTGCCGCCGCTCCATCCACTCTTGTCAATACGGGCTGGAGAGCCTGAACGGTAAGAACACCGTGCCTAGGCCTCTCCAGCCGCGTAGCCCAGCGGGTAATGACGTCCCGGCGGGCGTCCTCGCGCTAGGTGGCTTTCTCACTAAGCGATGGGGAGCCACCCTCGGCGCGCACTGAGGTCACCGCACGCGCACAGGTCGGAGAGCATCTCCGCCTCTATGTCCCACGGGGGTGTCCCGGCCAACACGCATGCCGCCTCGGTCGACACCGTGCGGTATCCGCGGATGGCTCTGACCGTCATGACTCTCTGTGGACGCCACAGAAAAGCCCTCAGCCGGAGGGTCAGAGACCTCGCCCACACGGGTGCGCCATACATGGCCATTGAGCGGATCATCCCCGCATACAGCCGTCGGCCCTCAAAGCTGGGTCCGCCGACGTTCGGTATGAGCCATGATAGGGCGGACCACCAGCTGGGGAGCAATTCGGCGGAAATGCTACCAGAACGCCCATCGCCCGTCCAGCACCAGGCCCAAGTACTTCATTTGGGCCTGGATACTGATGTGGATGAAGTTGACGACTAACGAGGCGCCGATAGGCGGCCTTACACGGGGCCCATGGAATAAGAGGGCCTCCGTCTTGTTTAGGGCCACCCTGAGCCCCAGCGCCTCGATTCGCCTGACCATCTCTTCGGTGCCGAGAGTGGCCAGGCTCGCCGCCTCTTCAAGTGTCCTGCCTCGGGCTGTGACGAGCGTACCGCCAGCATAGCATATCAAGCTCAGCCCGGGGGGGCGACTCCCTCGCAACGCCCAGTCGTAGGCTTAGTTATGTCCTGGTATTGCAAATGTCCATGAGCGGCAGTAACACTTACTGGTGTAGGTGTACTTCTTGCGTGTTTACACAACTGTGTACAACGTGTGTACTATAAACGATAAAAAATAAATTCATCCGATCCAATACATTTTTTCGCGATAGTACTTTAGTCTGTCTCTATACCAAATTTCATCAAAATCGGTTCAATGGTTTAGGTGTGAAAGCGTGACAGTCAGAGAGACAACGTTTTACATTTATAATATTACATTAAGTAAGGATTTCTCGTTGAAGCATTAGTTTTAAAATATCGGGCGCTTAATTGGATTTTAAAATGGCGTCTAGTTTTCAAGTAGTACAAATAGGAAATATCATAAGATTTGTCTTTTTAATCAAAATGGTATATTTTTATTTTGGCTGGGGTAACAGGGCAGACAACCTGAGAACGAGACTATCCTGTCAAGAACGAGACATATGGTCACGTTAATTATACCATCTGAAAGTCCTGGATATTACATTCGTTTATAAAATCTACCACAGGAGTCAACATGACCGGTTATTTTTACCCGACTGCAAAGGAGTGGTATTGTGTTTAACAGTCTATGTATGTATGTATGTTTGTATGTTCCTTTGAAGCACTATACATACCAAACGCCTGGGCCGATTTTTATGATTCGCACGTCAATCGATTCCTCTTAATCCGGCGAGTGTCACTAAAGATATGACGTTATTGAAAATTCAATATGGCGACTACTGGACGCCATATTGTCAAAATTAAAAAAATTAAAGTCAACCAACTATATCGAGTGGGGTATCGTTAAATAGGTATTTAAAAATCATTTTTAGTTTTCTCTCAACATTTTTCGATTTGACTGGCCGTTTAGGATCTATATCGATTTAAAGTTTCGTAACAACCTTTCTCACAAATAGGTTTTTTAGACAGTAGAAATTTACGATGAGAAGACGAAAAATTCATATAACTGGATGTGGATGGACATATACTGAAGTATCTAGTAGGTATATTGTCCAATATACCATAGGTAGTCCTACCTAAAGTATCTAATGTCTGACGCGGTCGCCCATCTCCGATTTCTAACGATTTAGTACTCAACTTCAATCGAAAAACTATATATAGTTAGGTACTTACCTACTTATTAATAAATAAGATAACTATAGCTACCTGGGTATTTATAACTAAAAAGTATAAAATAAAAAAAAAAAATGATTAAAAAATCAAAAAACCCGACTGCGTAAAAAGTCACCAAAACTACGTACATAATAAAAAAACTGAAAAGAAAAAACAAGCACTTAGATGTCCGGTGGTCTAGAATTCCATAATATATTATTGAATAAATACTATTGCAGAAAATGAAATATATTTTAATAATAGAACATGACAACTGAACAGTCGGGATCCTTTATTCGACAGCAAATCTAATTTTTCAATGGATCCTTTATTCGACAGCAAATCTAATTTTTCAATGGATCCCGACTGTTCAGTTGTCATGTTCTATTATTAAAATATATTTCATTTTCTGCAATAGTATTTATTCAATAATATATTATGGAATTCTAGACCACCGGACATCTAAGTGCTTGTTTTTTTCTTTTCAGTTTTTTTATTATGTACGTAGTTTTGGTGATTTTTTACGCAGTCGGGTTTTTGATTTTTTTAATCATTTTTTTTTATTAAATACTGTAATCACTGTATTGGCTTTTTTTAGTTTAAATTCGAGTTACATTATCATTCTCTCATCGTTGTATCACTGTGGACTATACGTATACATATAGTTTACTAAAACTTTAAGAATATAAGTAAAAAAATAATAAAATTTGGTTTGGGTTTTCAACCATTCATATTGCTTGCCTGAGTGGTCACATTATCACCACATCTTATTTACTCTTTAAACTAAAGAAACGAATTGAACAAATGATATAAAAAATTAAGTTATCTGAAATTTAACCCACTTGCTGTAGTGCTACCAGAAAAGAAAGTAGATAAGAACCACTTGCATATACATCTAAAGAATTTCCTTTTTTTGATTTCTCAGATCAGTCAAGCCGTTGGACCTCACTTTATATAACAGTTTACTAGATGCAGAAGAAAGTATAATACTTTCTTATGCCATATAACGGGTCAACTATTATTGAGTTATAAAAAAAAAAATACATACAATGAAACATAGAACCTCCTCCCTTTTGAAGTCGGTTAAGACATGCAGATGGACAAAATATTGAATTATAATTAGTGAGTCATGAGCCAATCTATCTGAGAACTGCAGCGGAGTAAATTGTTCCTTGTTAATGCAGGACTTATCCATGTGGTGACGAAATAAGAATTCAATTCACCACTCCCTATCTTGCCCGTGGATGTCGTAAAAGACGACTAAGGGATATAATATGCATCTAATATGTATGCAAGAGAAACAAAACTCGAAACAAAACCCCTATAAAATCCGATTACGAAATGAAAAATGATGTCGCAAGCGGGATTCGAACCCGCGCCTATTGGGATTCCGGCCTAATCGTGCTGCCACTACACCACCGCGACTAATTGTAGGACATGCAAATTTCACTTCGTATTATATTTACGTCTTAAGGTGACGGTATGCTATCTACCCGACAATGCTTTGTTGGAGTTTGAAGTATTAAGCCTATAACAATGTGTAAACATTAAGATTTTATAAATAATTAAGCATATTAAATGCTAAATTTCAGTAATTTAAAAAACCCCTATACTAATCTGTCTGACCAGCATGGTATAGTAGGTCAATTTCCCTCCTATTGCAAAGTAGGCTCAAGCCCAGCAGTGGTACATATATAAGAGCTGAGATGATGATGATGATGATGATGAATGGAGGAGTCTTGAGTGAAGAGATCCATATTGTAATGAAACAGATAATGCTATAGTGATGTGTAATTACATAAAACATTAACATACATGTGTGTTAAGTATCCAACTGCACAGATGGCGTAGTGGTTAAGATACCGACCTTCCGTGCCAGTGCCGTGGGTTCGATTCCCACGCAGGACATTACTTTGTGTGATCCACAAAGTGTTGTTCTGAGTCTGGGTGTAATTTGTCTAATTGCATGTTTGTAAAGTCCCCCGCAATACAAGGTTTATTTCCTTAGGTTTATACCCTGCAGGATGGTCTTTTTAAAAAAAAAAAAAAATTAATAATATACCTAACAAGCAGTGGCCATGACATCGTTTTCTATGGAACCTCTAAGGAACTATTTGTATCTTACAAAAAAATTCAATTATTTGCTATAATAACAGTAGAGTCCACTACAAACTGTTCAGATAAAGTAATGTACTTATTATATTTACTACATACGCAATTGAATTTATGTAATTAAAATATTTTTCATTTTCTATGGTTATTTATTTAATTACTATTGTCTATTTTAGAAAAATAATAGCACACCTGTGAAAGTAACTTGTCCCGTTCACTCATTTCCTTCCATTTTCGGTTTTTGTTAGTGTAGTAAATTTGAAAGGTAGCATTTTCATCAATAACTTGTTTAAACTGGGATAAAGTTATAATATTTGGTTAGTTAATAAAAAGAATATGAAATTTTAATACAGTTCGTTTTCCTATGCATTAAAACATGAAACATAAGAATGTAACTATGAACAACTGGTTAAAACTTACCCTTCTTACTTTCTACCTTCTATCAGTAAATAGAGCATACATACAAATATATTGAATCATCATCATCATCATCTCAGCTCATATGTCTCACTGTTGCACTCAAGCCATAAAGGGAGGGAAATTGACCTACTATACCATGCTGGTCAGACGTATTGGTATAGGGTTTTGTTTCGAGTTGTCATTCTCTTGCATAGATGTTATATGAGTTTTATATTCCTTAGTTATCTCTTACGATCACCCACAGGTTAACTCCATCACCAACAGAAGTATATTGAATATATAAAAATCAATTTAAAGAATAGAAACAGACATATTGGGATATAACATATATGATGAAAATAACACCTATTTTAGAATATTCATATACTCCATTCGAAAATTAAACTGTAGGGCAATTCAAGGTTAATATTTTTTTAATGGCATTATAATCAGTTGACCACAGGAACCAATTGCAGTATGTATTTAATAAAATAACCATTAATATTTTTTAAATTTATGGTTTCAGCAATTAAATAACTATTTTATTAAGTAATATAAGTATTTATGTAGTAATTAACATTGCATACTGACAAATTAGATATTTATGGCAAAGATTATATGATGCCGTGATATAGGTATGATTTTATCTTTCAGACACATAAAAATAAGAAAGGGACTATTTTTGTCCTATAAAAGACAGCGGGTCTTAGTTAATATAGGTTTAAAATAATTTTATGTCATAGTAATCATTTTTAGTTTCGGTTTTAAATATAGGCTGAATGAGTGCTTCCAAAGCCATTTCAGTTTAATATTGTAGCACTACAACTACTAGTGTATACACTAAGCTCAAGTATGAGACAGTATTATAACAAAATGTGATTAAGAATTACTAAATTATTAAATAGAATAACATACTCACCTCATTGTGGTCCAATTCTTGTAAGAATCTATCATTGTGTTGTTTCTCATACAAAGCTCGGGCAAGTGCACTTCTTGGCCTATAAAAACCATTGGCTCTGGAACCACTGGCCATCTCGTTGATGTTATTGTTACTCCTTCTCAATGATTTAAACACTGTTTTATCTAATGTTTGTAGATCATCTCTTGGACAGACAAACTCGTAATCCTTTATACAGTAATAATAGAAATCAGCTCTACATTTCAATTTTGCAGATGGTATGTGACGTATAATATATAAACACGTTAAAATAGTAAGAATAAAGCGCATGTAGAAATATAATTATGTTTTGTTTACTTGATTTTTAATTTTCTTATTACTTTTTGTTCCTGGTTAATTCTGTCTTATTGAGTGCAATTTCATGGTATGGTTAGTTTACTTAGTAAATTCCATAAATCCTAGCATATAAATTTCATTACTAAACCTTTTGTTTATTAAATTTGACGAAAAAACCTCATAACATTGTTTTTGCTCTCTTACTTACTAACTGTCAAACGCGACTCAATATGTCAGAGAACACAATGATTAATAGAAAGTGTTTACGAAGCCAGTTTATAAACTACTTCGGAAAAAATGACATGTGTAAGTTGCTAGTATTGAATAAATTATAGTAAGAACATATAGTTTAATTTTTTAATCAAATATAATTTAGTTGATGAGCATCTGTCTATCTGTACATCAATCTTAAAAATATAAGAGATCTCATTCTAGTAAAGTTATTAGGCTCAAGTTTGCTTGCGTCATATGCAAGGGAACCTGTATACTTTTATATTACTACATTATATATAGGTACTTTAATACATTGAAATAAGTATGCAAATACTACATAAATCCAAAAAATAAATAAACTATTAATTATCCTGTTGCCGAAACGTAACTATATATTTAGGTACCTGTAGTAAGTAGGTATGTATAGTACTTAGATTCCTATGAGGAATCAAGATAAGCACACATAGCATTCCACATTTAAAATAAAGTAATATCATTTCTGAAACAAATATAAAGTACCTACTAACCGTCTCTTGTTTAGCTTCCACGGAAGCTCTTGCAACAATTTCTCGCAGCACTAAATTCATCATTTTGGTTTTATTGTCAACAGCTATAAAGAATTCTCACAAACTGTACTTGTAGCGCACAAGGAAACTGATTCTATGTTGAAAGTAGGTAACAGATTAATTTCAGCGTCTAACTATTTAGTTTTAATAGGTACACTTCCCGGTTTACGAGTGAAAGGTATTAATTCTGAATAACTAAACACTGGAATCAGATCCTAGTTCGGCCTTGGCCATGACCGTCCGTTCACTGTCTCACCGCTGCGGTTGACCACCTCCGATAGGTTTAGAAAAGCCGTTAGTTGTAAACTATTTTTATCGAAGAAAGATTTAGATAGATAAGTAAGTTAATGGAATGTTAGTTTTAAGATAATTGTGCCTAAAAGGTATGTTTGTAAATTAGCTTAGATGGTATTTAAATAAACGAATATGAATTATTTCTATAAACAATGTTAGTTTATTCCATTTAGAAGTAGATATATTTACTTAAAATAAATAGGTAGGTATATCAATATAAAGTTCGTCAAAAAATTTAAAATTGACATAGATATTGTACCTAATATGCTAGTTAGAAAACCCAGTTTTAAGCCATAGCTAGACTTGATTAATCAGTCTTAGAGTAATTAGTAGGTAGGTATTTTAATTTCGAAGTCAACAGATGGTTAACTATTAGGTACCTATACCTATGTATGGAGGATATGGTGTTAGGATTCTATGGTTATTGAAGCAGTATATCCCAATCAAAAATATTTATAGTCATATATGTTTATTAACGCTGTGGTAGATCTTTGCTTTAATTTTTATTTTTTATTAATATTAACGCTTACACAAGTGGTTCACGCAACTACTATTTCTTCACTTTCACACCACAAGTCACAACTATGTATCAATGGTATTCTACAATACAGCAGATACCTACAGGTTAGTAGGATTATCATAATGTGATACTGTAGAACGAAGACACAATGTTTCTATTACAATAACGAATAGGTACCTACCTATTTAATATCCTGGTCATACAAGACGAAAACATGACTAACTTCACGATTGTTTTGATTGCTCTGTCGTTATGACACTTAATATACCTCTTTAAATAAATAATATATAGGTATACTTACCCTTTCTCGGAGCTCCGGCACCTTCGGTTGATGATATACAGGCATTTTAAATAACTAATATTTCAAATGAAATGTTGTTTTAACGTGGACTTGTGTAATACGATCACCTTGAAGTGAGTGACGATATCATAATAAAGAGTTGATAATTATAGGTACATGCAAACTGCAGATATTATCTTTAAGCCGTTATAAATTGTGATAACAATAGCGACCGTCAACGTTATAGGATGATAAGTCGCGTTATTAAATCTAATTAATCAGCTAGGTATAAGGAGTAATAAGTATCTACCTAAGTATTTATTAGACTGATTGAAGAAGCAAAATGAATTTAAATTATATTTTATTTAATAATAAAATGTTTTAGAAACAGCATATACCTACATCAATTTCGCTTACCAAATTAAGAGCTTACTCTAACATAATAAATAATGAATTACACAAAATAATAATAAGTTATTATATTTATGCACACAGACATAATATATCTAATATCAATGAAACACCTATAAATACTGTCTCAATAACAGAAAGTCTGTATCTAAATATATGTATAGTGAACGCCTTTGACATAAATTTCCATTCTCTTGCGCAAATTCGTCGTTTATGAAGTATAGGTACTTCATAAGCTACTCAACATTTCTAATTAATATATCTATACAAGAATACGTTTTTGGATATTCACTATTTTATTTTTAATTGCAGTTATAACTAATATACTTTAAGTGTAAACAAGAATATACTGAGATTACACTTACATTAAAGCCACCACAGCATCCTTCTTCACGTGATTTATTAAATTTTAAAATATTGTTATACCTCAGGATTGTTGTAAAATGATCTAAGTCATCAAAGTGATACTCAGCTGATCTCTTAGACCTAATTAAATTGGAGTTGAATGATTCTTTGCTATGTCGCTCGGTATTCTTGCATAATATACCTACCTAATTCTATGCTAATTGTTTATATAGTATACCACAAAAGAGACAGTTTACAAATAACGGTCTCTGTTTTATATGTCAGTGATGCATTTCGTTTACTCCTTTACTTGAAACCTATCATTAGGTACGTCATTATTGCACTATGCACTCGTTTTGGTTAACTGACTTGAATACATTTGAAAAGCGTAAGTTTTTTGCCGGATCTCTCTCAGTGTGCCTGGGTTTCGATCCGCTGGTAGCTTAATAGAATTGTTGTTTTAAATGAGTAAATTGCCACAATATAATATTATAAAGTAAATGTTTAATAATAAGTGATCACAAACATTTCCGCGTGGTGACGGAGTAAGTAGTAGGTAGTAATATCTATGTAAGAGAAGGTAAACTCGAAACAAAACCCTATACCAACACGTCTGACCAGCGTGTTCAGTGCCGTGTGTCAGTTACCCTCCCATTATGGTGGAGGCTCGAGCCCAGTAGTGGGACAAGTACCTATAAGCTGAGGTGATGATGATCCTAAACAATATAAAATTTTATATATAGAATAGGTAATTTTCTTTTTGTACTGGCAATGAAATTGTATCAAAAATGTTCAAAATTTAATAATTAATACTGTAGCAGATAGATATAAACCTCTGTAATAACGATGACTTGTTGAACGTAAGACACCCTAGTTCTCCCGTAACGTGAATAAAAAAATATGATGGCTTGCATAGTTAAATTATGTCACAACACATCTCAAAAAGATAAAAAGTGTATGAACATCACTTTTCACATAGGTATAAACTTTTAACATATTTTAGTATTTCGTTAATAAAAGCAATAATTTTATTTCATAATTTGTAAATGCTCAGTATTGCCAGATAAGGAAATTATTTTTCCATTTTAACGGGCGCTCCATTTTTTTGTTCGCCCATGCGGACAGGCAAAGGAAACAAATCCAATACAGCCTATTGTAAACGAACCGCTATGTTTAGCACTACGTCGAGAATGGCACCAAATTTCAAAAGTATTTTTTTTCTTTCATTGTCATTTATGGCATTGACTAATAGTAAATGATAAATAATATAAAAATTATGAGGCGTGCACTTTTGGATTTGCCAAATTATTCTTTATTATGTTAACCATAAACAACATATTGATAAAACTTTTAACTGATCAAGGTTATGTACCATTATCGTTAGGTCGCGCATACCATATATAACCATAATTCTGGATGACCTTACTTTCTGTCTATCTGATCCGATGCATGGACCGTGGTAATGAAGGATAGTGAAGGATAATATGAATTTGCTTGTCACTAACAATTGTTTATGTATTAACTTGAGCCATAAGTGAATTTAAACAATTGTTTAGTTAATGTTTTATTTAGTTAAACCAATATTTATATTCAATTATAATACCCACAGTTCCTAATAAGCTATTTGGAACGAAGCTATACGTAAACAACCAAAGGCAATAAACAAATCACTTTTTCTCAAACATGCTTGGAAATCTGAGCATTATTTTGACAACCTTCTTCGAGATAAATCGAAATTGCTGTATTGACCAAATACATGCGAGCTGCGGCGGGCAAAAAATGTATGTAAATCTATATCTGTCGTGTATTAGCGGACAAATGAATGTATATGTAAATTCATATCTATCGTGTATTTTAAAAATGGCATGATTTGTTACTTCCAAAAATGGTAACCAAATAGGCAACTTATCAGAGTTTTATTTAAATTTCGAAAAAAGAAACTTGTTTGATAATGAAAAAAAAAAAACAAATGAACCCTTTAGCACGTGAAAAATGTTGTTCGTTGTTCGTCATGTATACAGTTCTTCTTAGTACTACTTAGTTTTAATTTCCGCGCATTATTTGAGAAAAGTACTATACAAGCCTCGGCCACAACTAGGAATTAATGGACTTACGTATGTGTGCCTCGGCTACGCCTCGGCCTACATTTATGAGTTTGTCCATCAATGCCTCTTTTGCTGGCCGTTGCAGTAATATACTATTACCTTCCTTAATTTTTTTTCTGGCGTGTACAGGCATAGTGTAGGTGCATATTTATTATGAAATACTTAACTGTTTTATTGCGTATGTATAGATAGGAATGTTACCTTTATGGTATGTAAGAAATTATTGCAACACTATCCCCGTATTCTTACTCATTTCTTAGATCTCGTATTCAAATTTAAGGATAACTTTGGCGCATTAATAGAATGTATGGCTTCAGTTTTTTAAATACTCAGGTAAAGTACCGAACTATCCTTCTATGTGTTATTATTTTAAGATTATAACGCTAAAGAGGTTAGTTGAACGTATTAATCTCAGGAACTACGGGTTCGAATTGAAAGATTACTTTAGTGTTGAGTTGCTCCTTCATTGAGAAAGGTTATATAAACATTACGCTACGACAAATAGGAGCAGATCATGAATGGAAGATGTTACTAAAACGGGTAAACATATTCCTTTTGAGAGTTTCCGTTTCGTGCATTTCGCGACCCACTCTCTCCAACCGTCTCCCTCTCATGTGACGCAGAATATAGCATAGTTGCGCGGATGAGTTAAAATCATTATAATTTTCTGTTGGTATATTTTAATACTGCCGTGAGGTGACGGAGTAATAATACAATTCACCACCCCCTTCTCATCTTACCCGTGGGTGATTGTGTGCTGTGTGGTGGTGTCTACGCATACTATCAACCCTTATTTGGCTCGTGGATGTCGTAAAAGACGACTAAGAGTCTCATAACGACCTGAGCCAGATCCATCTGATGCCGTTTGGTCAACAATTACATTCCCAAGGAGAGTTGACGTCTGGCAGGCAGCCGGTCATAAAACTATTGCCAATAACTTTTACAATATGTACTTACCTACTGTGAAAGAAGAGTACATAATATGAAAGAAGAGTAGGTACTGTATCGATCCCAAGTAATTGGGATAAGAGTAGGAGAATGATGATGGTTGATGCTAAGACATGACTAAGGGATATAAAACGCATATAACATCTATGCAAGAGAAGGAAAACTCGAAACAAAACAGTATCTTATACCAACAGGTCTGACCAGCGCGGTATCGCAGGTTAATTTCCCTCCCATTACGGAGGAGGCCCAAGCCCAACAGTGGGACAATATATGGGCTGTGATGATGATGATGATGATTATATTTTACTGTCATAATTATTAAGAAGCACTATTACATTACACATTCGGGTTGAGAACCATCAGCGTTCACTCATAGTCCGGGCAAAACTGTTAAACCCATCTGCGGTTAACAACTATACACACAAAAAATCCATTTACATAATTCAGTATTTCTCATACCGTGTAGGTAACAATCTGTTAATTTTTTTTTTTTTTTTTAAAGAGAATATATATATGTATTTTATGTGGTGGACTATGCTGTTGGCACGTCCCGCTAAATCGGTCCGGGGCGACGGAAGAGGCTGCGCGCGACCCCATGAACCCACCCTGCAAAGCGCCTCTCTTCGACGTGGGAGCGGGCCACCGCTACCCGATCTTAGTCTTCGATGGCCAAAGTGAATATATCATATCTATAGATACATTCAAGTAGTTTATAGTAATTTTAAGGAGGCACCTAATGTTACAAATTAAATTTTAAATCATTACCTTTTTATTATGCCTTAGTAGGTACTTTTTTATTTAAATATACTTAACGAAACATAAAGTGTGTGTCCAAAAGTGCACGCCTCATAATTTTTATATTATTTATCATTTACTATTCTATTAGTCAATGCCAGAAATAAAGATAAAATTAAAGAAAAAATCCTTTTTTAAAAAACAAGCTTTTATTATTTGCTAATAAAATAAAATAAAAAGTTAAAAATAAATTAACTCTAATAAGACATATAACACTTTATAAGTTCATTGTAACCTTTAACGATAATTAAGCTTCTTTGTCTACTACAAAATAATTCCATATCGTACATAATTATATATTTTAAACACTCAAACTTTACACCATAATTATTAAATCTATCCATTTCTATCACAGTCCCAATTTTATAAATAAAAGCGTGTTATATTTGGATGGTATGATTTAGAACATTTAGCACCTTTAGCACCTTCTTTTTCCTATGGCCAGCTTCCAGGTCCAACATCAGACCCTGGTTACCATATAGTATCAAAGTACTCGTCAAGACGAATCCAACAAGTCCAAACTCGATGGAGTTGTGTCGTTTAATTACAGAGTTCCTATGTTCCGCTTCTAGGTCGATCGTCAGACCCTAGTTACCATATAGTATCAAAGTACTCGACAAGACAAATCAAACGAGCCTAAACTCGATAAAGTTGCGTCGTTTAATTACGGAGTTCCTATGGCTAGCTTCCTGGTCCATGATCTGACCCTGGTTTCCATATAGTATCAAAGTACTCGCCAAGATGAATAAAATAAGCCCAATTTCGATGGAGTTGCGTCGTTTAATTACGGAGTTCTTATGGCCAGCTTCTAAGTCCATCGTCAGACCCTAGTTACCATATAGTCTCAAAGTACTCGACAAGACAAATCAAACGAGCCTAAACTCGATAAAGTTGCGTCGTTTAATTACGGAGTTCCTATGGCTAGCTTCCAGGTCCATGATCAGACCCTGGTTTCCATATAGTATTAAAGTACTCGCCAAGACGAATTAAATAAGCCCAATTTCGATGAGGCTGCGTTGTTTAATTACGGAGTTCCTATGGCCAGCTTCTAAGTCCATCGTCAGACCCTAGTTACCATATAGTATTAAAGTACTCGACAAGACAAATCAAACGAGCCTAAACTCGATAAAGTTGCGTCGTTTAATTACGGAGTTCCTATGGCTAGCTTCCAGGTCCATGGTCAGACCCTGGTTTTCATATAGTATCAAAGTACTCGCCAAGACGAATCAAATAAGCCCAATTTCGATGGGGTTGCGTCGTTTAATTACGGAGTTCCTATGGCCAGCTTCCAGGTCTATCATCAGATCAGCTCTATGTTACAATAATATTGCATTGTCATCCGATTTATATATGCATGCTAAATTTCAGCTCAATCGGAAACCGGGAAGTGGATCAAATTTAACTTGCAAGATTTGATTACAGACAACGGGACAGGTGAAACTAAATATAAGCTTGTAATAAAAGAAAAGAAATACTTTTGAAATTTCGTGCCATTCTCGACGTAGAGCTAAACATAGCTGTATAGGCTGAATGGGATTTATTTCCTTTGCCTGTCCGAATGGACGAACAGAAAAATGTAAACGAACCCAATTTTCATAAAGTATACATACACTAAAGACTAAGCAGTTTAGTCTTTTATTAATTGCAATTAAACGACAAAGAATTACCAAACTATTTTCGAAAGGAAACAGCGCGTTGCGATTATGAAGCTTTTAATAAAAGAAAAACTTCGATACATTCATTTTTACGGTCGTGAGAATGCCAGATACTTTACGGTAGCATCCGGACGTCCTCGAATATTTTTTTTAATCAACTTTTTTCTTACTTTAAACAAAATAATTGCTTTTTAAAAATATCAAATACGTTTAAACGAATGTTTTTTCTTGACATATGTCTCAATAATAATATTAATAATATTATCCTATAAGTGCAATGTGAGAAAATTACAATCATTTTTATGTTTGAAAAGTGCTTGATTTTCATATGTCGAGAATAGAGCAAGACCTCAACGCTTCGCTTATGAGGCGTGCAAAATTGAAAAGCCATAAAAAGGTATAATATAAATAAATCGATGTACTATAGCGATTCTTGGTTGAAGTAAGATATTTCGGATTAGTATCTCTAAGATTGTCAGCTAACCTTAATTTTGACATGTACGTTCATAGGTAAAAACAGTTTGAATAACACAGGCATATAGACTTTTTCCTAATTTTCCCTTCATAAGTACCACGCTGAGAATTTAACGAATAACTTAAATTCTTTCAAATGGGTTTAGTTGTTCTTGAGTTTTGCACTAAGCAACACATTTAGCCATATATATTTTTTTATATGGATTACTAGTTCTCCTATTTTAAAAGAATATCGTGACACATAATAGGTGATATAATTCAATGATAATTTTTAATTAGTTATTTCTACAGTTGGTTTGACCACTTCGATTGCCTAGTAGGCTGATAATGATAACTCGTAGTAAAGTAGGTTACCTTTTTACTTTTTTTTTTCTGTTTGTCAAAGCGTAATATTTTATAACCATCGAAGAAGAAACTATCTGAAACAATAAAGTTTTTTAAATTTTGATATCTGTTGCCTCAGATTAGTGTGTTTGTTAAGACCGTTATTTGACTAAGAAACAGCAGTACAAATAAAAAACTTCTCAACTTTATCCTAGTTAATAATTACGCTATCATCATCATCATCATCACAGCCCATATATGTCTACCTGTTGGGCTCGGGCCTCCTCCCTAATGGGAGGGAAATTAACTTACTATACCGCGCTGGTAAGACGTGTTGTTATAGGGTTTTGTTTCGAGTTTTCATTCTCTTGCATAGATGTTATATGCATTTTATATCCCTTAGTCGTCTTTTACGATCACCCACGGGTAAGATGGTGGTGAATTGTATTCTTACTCCGTCACCACACGGATAATTGTTACGCTATACACATATTTAACTAAGTTTTTAGTTTTTTTGGTGATTGTTTAGTACTTCCCTAATAAATTTGATCATGGCTAGACTATATGATTTTTCATTACCTATAATAAAATTATAAATCCCACATGTGCTATGTACAATGTATAATTCAGTTTAGACTATACAAATGATGATATTATAGATAATTTATTTTAGATAATTTATTTGTTAGCATAATAAATATGGATTTTGTTTAAAAATTGAAAGTATGCAAAGGGGTCAATATGGATTCTCAATCACGCACAGATAGCCGCGAGCATCGTGGGGCTTTTAGAACGCGGCACCGAAACGGCCGCACGCGGGACATTTAAAATAATTACAAGCCATCCGAGAGACGTAACAGCCAGTGTTTTGAGACCATTACTTATTTTTTAATTCAAAAAATGTTTTTAAAAGCGCACACTTAGTACCAATTGGTGGATTGTAACCAATAAATGAGACTATTACATGTTACAGTGTAATTTTATTGTTCGAATTATTGTACGTTGTTCCAAATTTATATTATTATTGCTGGGATGAGTTTAAAATATACATATTTTTTTAATGCGAATATGTGCATTATGCGTAACTTTATACTGTAATACAAACTTCCGATACAGATGTTGTAGAATTCAATTAATTCAAGTCACTTTTATTTTCTTTTTAATTATAAAATTTGTTCAAACATGGCGTTTTTCTTTTATTAATTTATTTTTAAATCACAGAATAAGTAAATGAAACCAACGTCAGCAATTTACTGGACTCTGATATTAGCTGTTTGTGTATTCTTTAGAGTTGGTATTGCATTGTATTTGCAAAATAATCATCTGTATTCTCATGATAGCTGGTTATAAATTGTAAAAAAATAGGTTACTTAGTAACGGTCCGTATCCTTAACCTCCTTGGCCATAATAGACCATGTACTAAAATTGTTTCGTATTGACTTTAGTGGCTAATAGTACAACCATAACGGTTTAATAATGTGAAACTGTATGTCATAAACATTTAAATTTTGGTGTATCAAATACAAATTTGCTAATAAAAAAAATCATTAGGTACTCACAAAAAATCAATGAAAAACCGGTACTAATAATATTCCCGTTAAAATCCAATAAAACCATAAAAGAATTTTAACTATAATTTGTACCTTTAAAAAGGTGATCAGAAACAAAAGCAAATGGTCGGCTTAATTTAAATCTGCGCACGTTGTTTTTGCACCCCCAACCGCATTCTCACAGCGAGACTTGATGCACTTCACTTCTGATTGGATCATTACCGAGTTCATCATACCCCGTGCGATCCTCGGGCCTAGAAAGAGATGAAAGTACCACAACCGAAAACTAAAGAGCGAGATAGCCGCATGCCAGACAAGCACATCGCCCAGAAATTATTTCATATCATGATTATTGGAACTTTATTGCACTTCGTAACTAACAATTGACATTAGGAAATGCAATTTCATATTGATTTCGTAATACCGTCTCTCGTTTATTTTTATCAATGCGGCAAATCTTTCTATGATTTGCGGCTAACCGTCAATGGACATGTTGGTTGTTTTCTTGTGGCTTCACGTTCTGAGAAAATGTCATTAAAAGCTCTATAGGGGATTAAGTCGGTTTAAATTTTCACGTAGCCCGGCAGGAAATCGGTTTAGCCGTAACAAAGGGTGGGAAGATACCGAGAAATTATCTTTCATCGGTGTACAAACCACTAAATGTGCAATTACAGATTACACCGTTACAGATGCGGCATTAAGTTATCAAAAAATAATACTGTTTCACACCGGCCGGAAGGTGTCGCCGGGTCACGTCCGTCAATCGTAATCACTCGCTCGTCACTGATTTCAATACAACGTATATACTCATCAGTCATCACGTTTCTAATAAAATTCGTTAGTCCGACATCTGTTGTCTTGCGTAACCGCATTTATTGCCGTTAATGGTCCCTTTCTTAATGTTAATTTGTGGCACAGCAGCCGTCACTGCGGCAACTCTATTCGTTTACTCGTGCGTAACTATATAGAATGAATATCGTGCAAATATTCGTGACATTATTGACAAAAATGCTTTTAATTACAACAATAAAAAAAATAGTTCATTCATTATTTTTTTTTACGACAATGTAGTTTGTATTTAGAAAGTGGTCATACTATTTTCATTACACGACGACATTTTGCTGAGAATTTGAAAATTACTCAACGTCTCAAGTACAATGTCTGGAAAGTTTCCGAAGGAGGCTCGTTTTGTATTACGTAGCACTTAAAATTGCATAGACAATAATTGGATTATATATTTTAACCAATATATATCATTACCAGAGACAAAGATTCTAAAAAAATACTTTAAATATTCAATAAATATTCATTGACTCTTGTATAAATTGAGTAATTGTGTTTCTTTTATTATTCGTGGTAGATACTCTATTATAAAATTAGGTACATAGACCGCGGGCATTACAGCCGAGATGGAAATGAATTAAACATAATTCGAATAATCGAGACTCGGCCAATACAATAAAACAAAGGGAAAAAGTACGTCTGCGGCCTGCCTTAGCGAGGGAACGAAGGATTTCAATTTGGAACGTGATGAGGCGAGTTTTCATTTATGTATAGTGATTCGATGATCTCAGTAATGACGTGAATGTACCATTGTATGACGGCTAACCTCTATATAGTTTTAAAAATATACCTAGCTGGGATAACATAGGCACGTTGTCGTACACGCTAGCTTTCTATATGATGATCTACGTATACAACGTCATCAACGCTTTTTAAATCTCCCATATAGTAAGAGATTACAAATAAATTCTTTATGTGATAACGAAGTAAGAATGAAATTCTGCAATGTTACGTAGGAGACGGTTATTTTCAATGAAGCAGGTATAACGATAGATAGAAAAATTCAAATTAGCTGGCCAGTCTCAGATACCTAATAGGCTAATTTCCTTCTTATTTAGAATATAATTAGGGCCATTCATTAATTTCGTTAGGGTCCCCTTGGAGAGATGGGTTAAGGAAACCTACACGTGCCCTTATCTTGCGGGGAGGGGTTTAAATTCCATTCATACATAATATTTTAGAAGTCGATATTTATTATTAAAAATCTATTTCTATTTTGGACACTGAATTATTTTTTTCATTCCTTAATGTGCACTTCGAATTACATCTTATTTTTCAATTTTTTATTGTTTATTATTTTTTTTAAATTTTAAAGTATTTTCATCTATTTTAAATGACATATGCTTTGGCATACAATTAATCCTTTTACCGGTGGCGAAGAAGCAAAGTGGCTTTCTAGCCATTCTGCATCTTCGCCACCGAAGATGTGGTACCTACCAATAGACATGCCAGATGAAGTTCCATCTAACACTGCATCTGATGAGTTACCAATTGTTACCGATTGGATTGGAATCCATTTAGTCCAGATGATTTGATTTCCATGATGATGGATTACCGAAGACAAAGATGTATGGTACCGGTAGCCCGCTCGCACGGCGAAGAGAGGTGTTTGCAGGGTGGGTCTGTGCCTCTATGGGGTTGCGCGCCGCTTCTTCCGTCGCCCCGGACCGATTTGGCGGGGCGCGACCACGTCTATGGACGTGGGCTATGGCCCACCGCAAAAAAAGAAAAAAAAAGAAAAAAAAAAGACGATGTTTGATTTTTCTGAGGGACGGTTTGCCGCGGTGTGACAAAATAGTATTAGTTTTATTACTAATATTATAAGACCTTCATGTATTTATCTCTTTCATTATCATCATCATCATTATCATCATTCTCACAGGTCAAATACGTCTTGGTAGTTACCATTATAAGTTTTAGTAGTGGTAGGATCACGTTGATGGCAGATTTTTGTCTACGGTCGCGGGTCGTTCCGTCCGGGGTAGTACCACACTCTCGTAGAAGATCGACGTCTGAGTAATGGCAATGTGTTCTTGCGCTTCGTTTGGTGAGCAAGAGAGACTGATGCTCAACTGTGTGGGTTTGGGCATTATATTTGCAGTTTGGGCATTATTTCTGCAGATTTCAATAACATCTTTGTTCTTCAAAAACGGGCTGTCCGCGCGTTTTATAATCTAGGGCCAAGAGCTTCACTGAGAGAAAAATTTAGGGCAATAAACATTCTAACCGTTGTATCACAATTCATATACGAAAACATATTATATGTAAAAAAAAATATTGATAATTTTGATAAATATAGTGATATTCACCGTGTGAACACTAGGAATAAGGATAATCTAGTTGTCTATCATACTCGCCTACAAAAAATAGTAGGTCTTTCATGGGGCAATGTATACGCTTTTACAATAAACTGCTTAAAGATATCCGAGATATGCCAATGAATAAGTTCAAAAAGGCTATCAAAAATAGACTGTGCAGAAAAGGATATTACAGCATTTCGGATTATCTAAATGATAATACGGAATGGTTATGAGCAGCTCCTCTCTCAGCAATTGCCCGTTTAATGTTTATCTCTTACAGCATTCTGACGCTGATCCTCACTGTCGTCTGATACTCTTGTACTATTTGTTTTGTCTTAATTGTACAGTGTAGCGTGTTTTGCCTAACGAGTTATGTATTTATTTATCCAAGCTATCTGTTTCAAATTTATAGGTTATGGTGTGGTCATGCTCACTGAAAAGGTCTCTGCTTGCGGTAGTTACGTGGAGCGGGTCTTTCCCTTTCCTCTAATGTGGTTGAGGGGCGTGATGGCTGCTCTAATAGTTAACTCGTGATCGGGTGCCGCTTGTGGGATCTGGTCCAGCCATTTTTGTTTCTTTTTTGTTTTATAAATATTCTTAGTTTAATTTTGTACTATATGCTGCCCGCGTGAGCGACGACCACCCGGACCTGCAGGCTGAAATTTAAAAAAATGAATCTTTACTCGAAGTGCATGTCACTGGAGCTAACATAAATTAAATATGTATCTCTTTCGTGAAAATATATAATTAAAAAAAAAATGACGAGCCCACTGAGTTTCTTGCCGGATCTTCTCAGTATGTGGCTGCTTTCCGATCCGGTGGTAGATTAATTAAATTTAATTTAAAAGACAATGATGTAAAATTGACACCCTAGCTGTAGCCTTGGTATTGCAAAAGTCCATGGGCGGCATCAGTAACACTTACCATCGGGTATGCTGCTAGCGCGTTTGCCACCAGGATCAATAAAAAAAAACCGGAGGTGTCAAGGGACACCCGGATGGAACGAAGTTCAATTTTAATTATATAATTTTTTTCTGCCTTAAGCGATTTTTATCGTTATATTTTAGCCAATTTGCAAAATATCTTTATAAATTATAGCCTATGTGTTATTCTGATGTGCAAGCTATATTACTATAAATTTCATCAAAATCCATTCAGTAGTTTTTACGTGAAAGAGCAACAAACATGTTCACATCCATACATTATTACAAACTTTCACGTTTATAATATTAATAATAGGATATACAATTCCACTAGACTACCAAAACTTTTCGGCCCCGAGCTCGAACGCGAGCCGGCCACGCGGCCCGGTCACGGGCGAAAATAATTTTGTTGCGCATTATTTTGATTTTGCTATATCTCTTAAGGTATTGATTTAATTTGCATGGTCTGAAGGAAAAAAAATATCTTCATGAAATGCTCAAGCCAACTAATGTATTTAAAATGATAAGGATTAATACAGTATTTGTGTAAATAGCTTTTCAATTACCGTTTTATAATAGAACATTTTTTAAAGTATTAAAATGGATATAGTATGTTATCCTTAAGAGATAGATATATACCATCGCGGACTTTTTTGTAGGCCTTTTTAAGCTGTATAATACTGTGGTACTTTATTTTGATCTATTTCGTAGGGTTCAGCCAGCGTTTGCAATGTAAGCGCAAAATAATGTGTTTATTTACGACATCACATTAGAAACCTCTAAAATTATCAGTGTTTCTCTAGTACATTATGCATATATTATACATATAAACCTTCCTCTTGAATCACTCTATCTATAAAAAAAAATCGTCGCGACACCACACTGTTCAATGCGAAATAGAAATGAAAATATCTGGCTTGCTTTCTATAAGAGAGCCGACGAGCGATGCCGCACAGCTTACAATAGCTTACTATAGCAAAAAGTGTCGTGACAACTTTTCGTAAGAATTTTTTCCGTCTAGCCCCCTTTCACAACGCGCGATAAGGAACTTCGTTCCAAAAGACACGGTTTACTTTTAGGCCCTTCACAATGGGAGAGATATTATTGGGAGATATATTATCCCACTATACCACGCTGTTCAGATGAGTTTGGGTAGATTTTTATTTCGAGATTCCCTTCACTTCACTTTGTCGTCTTGGCGGTGAATACGTATTCTCGCTTTGTCACCATACAACCAAACTTTTGATCTCTGTAGATCATTATATTATTTAAGAGACTATGGTCATGAGTGACACATAACTGAAAAATATAGTAATCCTTCGATCCCGGCATGGTATCTATATTGGGCTAAATATAGGTACCTCTCATGAAATTTTATTTAGCAGGCTTATGCTAAATAAGGGAAAAAACAAACATTTTCCCTCATCAGCGCTAGGCCGACTACTGATACCGATCCCTTTACATCTGTGGCCGGTCCGGCGGATTACCCATTCGGTTATCATCTTCATCAACGTCCTGGCAACAAACAGGGTGCAAATTAATTATAGGTGTTAAAAAAAAGTAAAATCACATGTTTATCTGGTTTTATGCTTACCTATAACAAGTATTAAGGGGCTGATTAATGAAGTCGCCTGAACAAAAAGTAAACGGCCTATAACTTGCGCAAACGCGTTGTAAATCTTTCACGTAATAAATTTACAATATGTTTATTTATTTCCATAGTACAAATTACAAGGTAAATACTAACGAGTTAAAGTCATATCCCATTACTCAAGTTGAAGTTCAGCAGCTGTGAATAAGCTGAAAAGTTTTAGATGCCAATGCTAATTTAAAAAGAAAAGTACTTTTGATGCCTATTTATGTCAATTATTTCATCATCATCATCATCTCAGCTCATTACGTCCCACTGTTGGGCTCGAGCCTCCTCCATAATGGGAGGGAAATTGACCTACTATACTACGTTGGTCAAGCGTGTTGGTATAAGGTTTTGTTTCCAGTTTTCCTTCTCTTGCATAGATGCATGTACGTTTTATATTCCTTAGTCGTCTCTTACGATCTCCCACGTGTAAGATAGGGGGTGGTGAAATGTATTCTTACTCTGTCACCACACAGAAAATGTCAATTATTTCAATTTTGTGATATTGATATTTTAAAGTAACGTTATAACTTATATCTTTTAATCTTCCTTAATATAATAAATACAAAGTAATACATTAGAGTCATTGATATAATTAGTGTTGCCCAAATGCAAGACCAAGACGCTCTGCAAGAGTAGAAGTCTCGCAGTGCTCCCTTAGACAGCATTTTACGATTGCTTTGGTAAAGAAAGGATTGTCAACATTTTGTATTTTTAATCACGTACACGGGGAAATAATTTGATGTTATTTTAAACAGTCCAATGATAGACAGGTGTGATTATAGCCCCACTTCCGTTAAGTGGTATATACCTAATTATTGATAGTTGTATAGTTAGTGCCACTAGATGAATGGAATTTCTTCAATTTAGTTGGATTTTTCATCTCTATCAAAACAAGTGACTCTGTATTATTCTAAAAGCGAGAGTTGCAAGATTTGTGAGGCTCGGAAGAGTCTTGCATTTGGGCAACACTATTGATAATATAAAATAACTTTTTGTTTAATTTTGTGCTGATAATTTGAAAAAGCGTTCAAGTGATGGATAGATTCACATCTGTTCTGAAGGTTTTTTTTTTATTGTACGCGCTAAAGTCAGATACTATTAGGCTGTTACCATAGAGTTGCTGTACATAATAATACGTTAGCATTAAGAAATGTAATTGTAAAATAAAAAAAAAAGAACCTTGTTGCTACGACACATAACAATTGCGAGTATCTCGAAAACAAGACCACTAAACTATAAGGTATTAATTATAAGATCACTAAGGGTTGAAAAAGGCAAATTATATGCTTTTTAATTTAGTTTCTTAGTACCTACTTAAACGACTGAGCTTCACTCGTCCTTGGTATAGAGTCGTATTCTTCGGAATGTACTCAAAAAACTAAATATTTATTTAATAGTAATAATAAAAGTACCTACGTCAAGTATTTACAAGATGGCGTTATAAAATATTGTTTTTTTTTTGTGTATATTTGTGTTTTTAGGCTATGAATTTATCTAGAAAATCTTGAGAAGCAAACTTTCGTCTAAATAAAAAATTAGATCCAAGTCTTTACAGTCGTTTCTGAGTTACGTGAAAGCTAATCAAAAATTACATTTTAATTAAATTTTGTTTTTATTAATTGCTTATTAAAAAAAACATAAGATAGATACTTCAGTGCCGCTTTGAAGATGGTTTTTTAAAATTGGCACTTCTGACATAGCATCCATGGGACTCTACGAAGTCTCGTAAGTGCTGTGTTAGTTAAATGACGTTAAATGTCCATAGATTTAATGGCGATAAATATTTATAGATTTACTGATTTTAAATATCAGCAGCTGACGTATGGTGATATTGCTTTGTGATGAACAAAAAACCATGCTTAAAACTTTATATGTAACTTTTAATGGCATAAAACAGAGGACGTGTGTGTTGCCTTTGGACATAGTTTAAAATTTATCGGTTGATGCCATGAAATATCACAGAAAAAACAAATAATAACACTGTTTCCATTACCCAGAATTTGACCGGTGACAACCATTATCACGTTGTTCAAGTAGAGTTTTGAAGATTTCTTTCCTTTACGTCAGGCTTTAGTTGTTTCTTACGATACCTGTGAGAAAGGTAAGGCTACGAAACGAATTTTTAATTCAACACTAGAAGAGACAAGTTCATCGATGATAAGATCCGGGTACTGGCGGCCTGCCCAGTGCCCATATGGCATTGAGAGGTACTCGTACGGCAGACTACGCAATTGCACGTCGTTCCTTCTGTCGTCACGGCAAGATCGGACGGGGTGTGACCATACTGCCTGTAAAAAAAAGAAGAGACTAGGTGAAGCATTATATTACAATTAAGAGGCGGAATTATTGCCACAGGGGTTATATCTCTAATGCTGGCTTCGAAAGTACATAATAATAGCATTTTATACATAATATTTGGAAAGTCAGAAGTCTAAATTCTAAAATCGGTAAGCGATCTCTGTACATTCATTTATGTGAAACAT